>LR991090.1:7147500-8397500 GCA_905163515.2 Lymantria monacha | reverse complement strand
AAAACCCGACTGCGTAAAAAGTCACCACAACTACGTACATAATAAAAAAACTGAAAATAAAAAAACAAGCACTTAGATGTCCGGTGGTCTAGAATTCCATAATATATTATTGAATAAATACTATTGCAGAAAATGAAATATATTTTAATAATAGAACATGACAACTGAACAGTCGGGATCCTTTATTCGACAGCAAATCTAATTTTTCAATGGATCGTCCTTGCTTTTCCTATATATTTATATATTAATTAAATAGATTATGACGTAATATATTTGAGCTTCTCGATCAATTTATTTTTGCTAAATTATCATATTATTATAATTGCCACAAATTAATGTGTTAATTATAAGTCTACAAAAATAATACCGACGTAAGAAATCGTGATCGAAACAATATCACGCTTAATTAATAAAGATGTTTTACATTCTTTTTGGAGGGAGGGAACCATTAATGAATTATTCGAAACCATAGAAATAAAAAAAATTAAAACCAAAAATTCAACACCATAGAAATAAAATCTAAATGAAGTTCATTAGAATAAACTTATTGATATTCAAATTTATTAGGGTAAAACTGTATTAAGTTCGGTTGTGTCAGCACGAATCTTTCCTATTGTTCAAACCTTCTAAATAGCTCCTTTCAGAGCCAGAGCAAGCGTTAATTTATTGACTTGTTGCTGCCAAGATCATTGCAGCGTGGTATTAAATGGGTTTCACTCCGAAAAACTATCATCAATTAACTGTAAGGCCATAAATGATTTATTATTATTGCATTACTTGAAATTGCTATTATTTTGTTATGTTTGCCGCTCATTTTTTTGACCACTCGTTATGGCCAACAAGTGGACCGATCTGGATAATAAAGTGGTAGATTATTTAAATGTCTCTGGAGATGGTTATTCGCCATTTCTTGTTCCGGTAGCCCACGCCGCTTCCATCGTCACGGACGGGTTAAGCGAAGTGTGGCCAGACCATAAATTGTCAAAAGAAAAGAAAACTAACTGAACCATATCAGCTAAATTCTAATTCACTGTCGTTTTAAGAGAACGTCTCATATCTATTGAATATATTTGCAAAATTAAAAATTAGGTCTATCAATCCAGTAAGAATTCGTGCTTAGCAAAAACACGATCTAAAATCAATTCTGTTGTTCTCCTGATTAGAAACTCTATACCTTCAAGCTTAGTTCAATTTTGAAATGTTTTGTTCATGTCGGACAAAATAACCTGACAAGTCGACAAAAACAATTAGGTTAATTTAATATGCGGGCTTAATAAATAAAGTCGCTCATCAATCCGGCATAAGTGAATTGATTTGAGAAATTTCTCACCCATTATGTAGGAAACTATTGTGCAACAATGTTATTCCATCATCAGTATTACAACATTAATCGTTATCGTCATCGTCCATCATCATTTAAGCTCAATAAATAAATATAAGCATATACCTACGTCTCGCTGCTGAGTTCTAGCTCCTCCACAATTAGAAAAAAAAAATTACCTGTTACCACGCTGATCTGACAAGTTGGTATAGGTTTTTAACCGACTTCAAAACAGGATCAGATTCTCAATTCGCCTTTTTTATGTTTATTACCTCAGAATTTTCGACTGGGTTGTTTTTTTATTGCACTTGGTGACAAACGAACAAGCAACCTGATGGTAAGTGTTACTGCCACTCATGGACCTTTGCAATACCAGGAGTATAGCTAGGCTGCCTACCAATGAAAATCCCAAACCCACCAGAAAGTTGGGCTTTCGATTCTCTTCCTCACCGAACGAAGAACTGTAGTTCATTGCCACTACTCAGACGTCGATTTGCCACGAGAGTGTGTTACTACCTCAAACGGACCGACCCGCGACTGTAGACAGAAAACTGTCAACAGTGTCCTACCACTATTAAAACCGATGAACTGATTTTGATGATTCTTTTTTTATTTGAAAGCTGGTGCTTCCCGTGTGGTTCCATTTTAATTTAGTCCACTGGTTACCAATTGAAGTGGGTTTTTAGGGTTCCGTACCTGGAAAAAAAACGGAACCCTTATAGGATCACTTTGTTGTCCGTCCGTCCGTCCGCCTGTCCATCTGTCTGTCAAGACCCTTTTTCTCAGGAACGCGTGGAGGTATCAAGCTGAAATTTATATCAAATACTCAGGTCTACTGTCCCTTGGAGCTCAAAATCAAACTTCTAAGCTAACGCAATCAAAAGATACAGCGGTTTATGTCGCAAATTTCTGCAAATTTTCGACACTCGCAAGGGAATCAAAACCTACAGAGTACTTCCCGTGAACTCAGAATCTTGAAATTTGGTACGAAGCAACGTCTTATAGCACAGATAAAGAAAAATTTGTGAAAACCGTAAAATTTTAATTACATCATATATAAAAAATATTTTGAACAATTTTAAACTCACTACCCCTTTCCTCCTGGACGTGAAGAGGTATTAAATTGAAATTTATATCAAATACTCAGGTCTATAATACTTTTAAGCTGTAACAAAATCAAACTTCTACGTCAACACAATTAAAAGAAACAGCGATTTAAACCGCATATTTTCAAACTCGCAACTACTTGCAAGGGAATCAAAACCTAAAGAGTACTTCCAGTCGACCTAGAATCTTGAAATTTGCAATAAAGCAATTTTTTATAGCACATATAAAGTAAAAATTCAGAAAACCTTAAATTTTTAGTTACATCACATATTTTTTTTAGTTTTACGGAACCCTTCGTTGCGAGTACAACTCGCACTTGGCCGATTTTTTTGTTAAAACTTTGATTATTTATTAATATAAGGGTGAGAAGGAAAACTCGTTTCCTTGACTTGCAGTGGTGTTGCTTACGTCCGTTAGTCGTCTTTTACAATTAAAACAGGAGAAGAGGTGATGACAAATTTTATTATTACTGCGTCATCACACGAAAATCAATGTTATTATCGTAACTATAATAATAGTATTCTCCGTGTGATTACGGAGAAAGAATACAATTCACCACCCCCTATCTCCCTTGTGAATGTTGGAAAACACTCAACTCTCCTTGGGAATGTAATGTTTGACCTGACAGCATGAAACGGCGTTGGCCTAGGTTAATATAAAGCTGCGGTCTTTAAGACACTTACGAGCAATGTAAGGATTGGTTACTACCAACCCTTATTTAACTTAACGAATACTCGTAGCCGCTACCATACAGCAAATAAATAATAAATAATATTTACATAAATGCCAAAGCCAAAGAAGTTTCGGTCTATTAAATTACAATGGCTGCCTGACAATTGTCAAGCAGTGATTTAAGAGACCAAAATTTCTTTTCATTCTAGAGGTTCTAATCCGTTGTCTGGAGTATATGAACTGTAAATAATTAAATACTCTAAACTAAAAGTGCCCATAGTAAAATAATTGCACGTTCATTATTGAAATATCGCCACGCAGCAAATTTTAATTTGTTAAAAACAGAGACCGGGACGACCATTATTCCCAACCGACTCTGAAGTTGTTATCTGCGCGACACAACCCACAAATCCACGGTTTTACGACCCACACGTTGCGCAAACCTCTGCAGAAAAAACAATCATCGCACATAAAATACATATGCAACAAAACAGAAAAAGATTTATTACAATTATGCTGACTTAATTTATAAAATGATGAAACGTAATCTGGAATTAACAATTGAGTAACGGTAGCTCTTTATATTCATCGCAAAATTTTTTTGGATGGTTTCATTATTTTCATTCATTGTATTATTACATTAATAGTTTAATACATTAAAATAAGTAAATATATTGATGGAACGTAGCTTTTTTTTTTCTTTTCTTTTTTGGTAACGCAGGGGCTAAAAATGCATTTTTGGCATTCCCGCCCGGGCGGGGTATGTGGGATTCACAGGCCCTGAAGTGGTCACTGAATACCCACTAAAAAAACAACTGCGAGCTGTTAGCCGTTGGGGCTTTTACAGCTGAACCGGACTATGGGCGAGCCTTATGGGCTCTCAACCCAAAGATGGAACGTAGCAACGGTCAGTTTCATTTAATAGGCTCACGATTCCGTTCACTCCCATTTCTTCTTCTTTTTTTGCATTGGCAATTAGCTAATACAAGCCTATTGTTGCCAGTGTCGAGCTACAATTTTATTCACAAATTATCAGTTTCTTCACACCTAAAGGTGTGAAGAAACTTGTGTGCTTGTTCATATTATTAATCATTGCCCATCACTAATTTTATTGACTATCATTACATTTCAGTTGTAGGACCATGCTGTTGACAGTTCTCTGTCTACAGCCGCGGGCCGGTCCGTCTGGGTTAGTACCACACTCTCGCAGAAGATCGACGTTTGAGTAATGGCAATGTGCAATTGCGCTTCGTTTGGTGAGCGAGAGAGCCGGCAGCCCAACTGGGTGGGTTTGGGCATTGTAATGGTTGGCAACGGCCTAGGTATACCCTTAGTATAACAAAGGTCTATGGGCAGCAGTGACCCTTCCATCAGGGGTGCTGCTTGCTCGTTTGCCACCATAAGCAATAAAACAAACTAAGTCAAATCGTGGTACCAGCTTTTTTTTTGCGTTGGGCTATGGATGTGTCTCGCCCCGCCAAATCGGTCCGGGGTGACGGAAGGGACGGCGCGTAACCCCATAGACCCACCATGCAAACTCCTCTCTTCGCCGTGCGAGCGGGCCACCGGTACCCGATCTTTGTCTTCGGTTGTCGTGTTACCAGCTGGGAATTTTGATGGCAAACGAATTGGATTTGTAAAGCACTGTTATATTATATTATGCACATTACACCCCATTACAAATATTCACTACACCCCAGCAGTTCATACGCATGACATTACATAAAATGTCATCAAGATTATTTAATATAACACGTTAAAACACTAACGCTGTTACTAATAATCTTTTACAAGCGACGTATACTGGGGTTATAACAACAACGTTACCAATAAACGCTATTTGACAGTTCGTCTGTATACGTCTGTTATAAGGATTGCGTAAATTCTTTTGAATTTTATACAACTGTTATTCATCCTGCGACCCTTGTTTAACTAACGGATAACCTCGAATTTCTGGACTATATACTGCGTTTTAAACATTTATATCTACAGATAATAGATTATTTACAATATTTCGACATGTTTGATGAATTAGACAGTGAAGAACCACAAAGAAAAAAAATCCTACATAAATCGTTATGATCCTTTTACATTAGAGGAAAAGGAATTTCGAGCGAAATATAGATTTAGCAAAATATACATAAGAAATATTGTAGAATTAGATAGATGCGACATTGAAAAAGAAAATCGTGGGGTGGATTATCTGCAGAAATTCAACTGCACTCAGAACGTGGGCTCGATAAGAAGTACAAGACGATGCAACAGACAGAAGAATAACGAATATTCAAACAACCTTATTATCTGTTGTTATTTGCGTTCGAAACCTTCCGTTCGTAAACGCGAAGTACGGTAGGTATAAAGCAAGACATATTAATAATAAGGAAAATAATAGCCTTCGTTTAGCGGCAAACAATAATTTAGGTGTTATTTTTTATTTTTCAGTATTAAATAATTAAATTTAAGAGAATTTTCACATATTATTAAATTGAATGGTATTGAGGAGTTATAGTTTTCGAACGTTAGTAGTGAATGTTGCCAGTAAACGTTGATTAGCAAATTTTTAAGTATCCTAGGCTTACACACTGATTATTAGTAAGAGGGGTGTGTAACGGTTATTCAAAGCTTATTCATTGAATAAGAACACAGCTGTTAAACACTTGTTTTAAACATTTTTATTAGTAAAGCAGTAAGAAATTAAATATAATTCATGAATACCAAATGACTCTTTCACGTTTCCACCAAAAGTTCCATTCCCGGCTCTAAAAGGATACATAAATAGTACTCGACCATTCCTATATTTCGTTATATGTATACATAATTTTTAATTTCACGTACTAAACAGGGAACAAGTGAATCTCCATTTATCATTTATAAAATATTAGTAAAAGTAATTTTAGTTCATATCGCGTAAATATCCTTACTAATATTATAAATGCGAAAGTAGCTCTGTCTGTCTGTCTGTCGCTCTTTCACGCCAAAACTATTGAACCGATCTAAATAAAATTTGGAACACATATAGTCTAGAGCCTGATAAAGGACGTAGGCTACTTTTTAATGCAAAAAAGGGATTGTAAAGGGGGATGAAAAGATTTAAGGAAGTATCGTCATTTTTTAAGCCAGAAGCTTGAAATGAAACTTATTTTCAGACTATTGATTAGATATAAATAAATATGACATTAAAATTTTGTAAGAAAATTACCCTTAAGGGGTAAAATAAAAATAGGGGATGAAAAACTTTAGGAAAAGGTTACTTACCTTTTACGCGGGCGAAACCGCGGGCAGAAGCTAGTCAGATATAAATAAGATCATAAGAATATTTTAAAATAATTTGGAAAATCCAAAAGTGCACGCCTCATCATTTTTATATTATTTATCTTTTACTATTAGTCAATGCCAGAAATAAAAATAAAATGAAAGAAAAAGCCTTTTTTAAAAACATCCTTTTATTATTTGCTAATAAAATAAAAAGGTAAAAATAAATGAAGCCAGAACAGATGTAAGAGTAACAATAGGTAATGCTGTACTAGAGCAAGTGGATGAATTTGTATATCTTGGATGTGGATTTAGCCGAGATGGACGGTACACCACTGATATAGAGCGAAGAGTGAATGCGGGAAATAGAGTGAACGGAGCGTTGGGGCAACTTCTCGGCAGCCACCACCTCAGCCAGAAGGCACGTGTAGCAATACATAACGCAGTGCTTGTCCCAACATTACTGTATGGAAGCGAGAGTTGGGTATGCAGAAAAGAGTATGAAAGTAAAATTAATGCGGTCGAAATGCGATCTCTTCGGAAAATCTGTGGAGTTAGGCTGACCGACCGCATTCGTAACGACGATGTAAGAGAGCGAGTAGGTATGAAAGAGAGTATTGGTGTAAAGATGCGAAAGGGAATGCTCCGATAGTTCGGACATGTGGAAAGAATGCCGAACGAACGTCTGGTTAAGAAGATATACAATGCGAAAGTGGAAGGATGTAGGTACCGAGGGAGACCGAGACTAACCTACCTAGACCAGATCGGTCAGGTACTGAAGGAAGGTGGAGTCAAGAGTCTCCGAAACCGGCGAGCGTGTATGAAGAGAATTATGAATGTTGAGGAAGCGAGTGAAGTATGCAGAGATAGAGTTCTCTGGCACTCTGTTCTCTCTGCCTACCCTGCAAGGGATATGGCGTGATGATATGTATGTATGTATGTATGTAAAAATAAATTAACTCTAATAAGACATATAACACTTTATAAGTTCATTGTAACCTTTAACGATAATTAAGCTTCTTCGTCTATTACAAAATAATTCAATATCGTACATAATTATATATTTTTAACACTAAAACTTTACACCATAATTATTAAATCTTCCCGTTTCTATCACAGACCCAATTTTATAAATAAAAGCGTGTTACATTTTGATGGTATGATTAAGAACATTTAGCACCTTTTTTTTCCTATGGCCAGCTTCCAGGTTCAACATCAGATTACCATATAGTATCAAAGTACTCGTCAAGACGAATCAAACGAGTCCAAGCTCGATGGAGTTGCGTCGTTTAATTACGGACTTCCTATTGCCCGCTACCAGGTCGATTGTCAGACCCTAGTTACCATATAGTATCAAAGTATTGGTCAAGACGAATCAAACGAGCCCGAACTCGATGAGGTTGCGTCGTTTAATTACGGAGTTCCTATGGCGAGCTTCCAAGTCCATGATCAGACCCTGGTTGCCATATAGTATCAAAGTACTCGTCAAGACAAAATAAATGATTCTTATTCTTGTTCTTAAAAGACGAATCAAGCGAACCCAAACTCGGTGGGGTTGCGTTGTTTAATTACGGAGTTCCTATGGCCGGGTTTCAGGTCCATCTTCAGACCCTGGTTACCATATAGTCTCAAAGTACTCGACAAGACAAATCAAACGAGGCTAAACTCGATGAGGTTGCGTCGTTTAATTACGGAGTTCCTATGGCTAGCTTCCAGGTCCATGATCAGACCCTGGTTTCCATATAGTATCAAAGTACTCACCAAGACGAATCAAATAAGCCCAATTTCTTTGGGGTTGCGTTGTTTAATTACGAAGTTTCTATGGCCAGCTTCTAGGTCCATCGTCAGACCCTGGTTACCATATAGTATCAAAGTACTCGTCAAGACGAATCAAACGAGTCCAAACTCGATGGAGTTGCGTCGTTTAATTACGGAGTTCCTATGGCCCGCTACCAGGTCGATCGTCAGACTCTTGTTACCATATAGTATCAAAGTACTGGTCAAGACGAATCAAACGAGCCAGAACTCGATGAGGTTGCGTCGTTTAATTACGGAGTTTCTATGGCGAGCTTCCAAGTCCATGATCAGACCCTGGTTGCCATATAGTATCAAAGTACTCGTCAAGACAAAATAAATGATTCTTATTCTTGTTCTTAAAAGACGAATCAAGCGAGCCCAAACTCGATGGGGTTGCGTTGTTTAATTACGGAGTTCCTATGGCCGGGTTTCAGGTCCACCTTCAGACCCTGGTTACCATATAGTCTCAAAGTACTCGACAAGACAAATCAAACGAGGCTAAACTCAATGAGGTTGCGTCGTTTAACTACAGAGTTCCTATGGCTAGCTTCCAGGTACATGATCAGACCCTGGTTTCCATATAGTATCAAAGTACTCACCAAGACGAATCAAATAAGCCCAAACTCGATGGGTTTGCGTCGTTTAATTACGGAGTTTCTTTGGCCCGCTTCTAGGTCCATCGTCAGACCCTGGTTACCATATAGTATTATTTTTTTTTATTGAAATTTCGTGCCATTCTCGACGTAGAGCTAAACATAGCTGTATAGGCTGAATGGGATTTATTTCCATTGCCTGTCAGAATGGTCGAACAAAAAAATGTAAACGAACCCAATTTTCATAAGGTATACATACACTAATGACTAAGCAGTTTAGTTTTTTATTAATTGCAATTAAACGACAAAGAATTACCGAGCCATTTTCGAAAGGAAACAGCGCGTTGCGATTATGAAGCTTTTAAATAAATAAATATTATGATACATTAAGTTTTACGGTCGTAAATCCTGCCAGATACAAAAAAAAAATTATCCGACGTCCTCGAATATTTTTTTTAATCAACTATTTTCTTACTTTAAACAGAATAATTGCTTTTTAAAAATATCAAATATGTTTAAACGAATGTTTTTTCTTGACATATGTATTATAATATTATCCTATAAGTGCAATGTGGAAAAAATACAATCATTTTTATGTTTGAAAAGTGCTTGATTTTCATATGTCGAGAGTAGAGCAAGACCTCAACGCTTCGCTTATGAGGCGTGCAATTAATAATGTGAAAAATATGTAGACGTTGGATAAGGTATTTAAAAAATATGTGAACTACACGATTATTTGTATTTAATATATTAGTAATTAATATACCTATATATTACAATTTTTATGTTAAATATTTTATTTATTTATCTAGAACCAAAGTAACGTACTTTAGTTCTAGGAAACTGTACATAATAAACAAACATACCTATTACTTTACTATATTTTTAGTAGGTATATTGCTTAAACTGCGCTGTAAGGGACCATGAATAAATCTAAACTTAACTACGCTAATTTTAAATAATGCCCTGTGCTTATGGATTAGGAACCAAGGAATTAGCAAGTTTAAAACTTAGTCAAAATGCTGTATAGCGATTTTTGCTCTTCTTCCTATATTAAAGAAAGAAGACATATCAACCAACCTCATATAAATTACAATTTTAACTGCATTGCATCTTTGCACTCCTTCTCCATGTGAAACGGAATTATGCTAAATCTCAATTATCATCAACACCACTATGTATTGAACATATTTAAAATGAATAAAGACTTTTGACGGGAATTTGAAAACGTCATGTGGTGCTCTTGTATTATATTCGATATCTTAGTGTTTTAACGTGTTATATTAGATAATTTTGATGGCGTTTTATGTAATATGAAGCGGCGGAACTACTGGGATGTAGTGAATATCATATAAAAGTGCTTTACAACGTTTTCGTTTTCCATCAAAATTCCCACAATACCATTAACAGTGTGGCCATTGCACTGTTAATGACGACAATTTGACTTAGACAAAGACTAACTTGAAAGCCTAAAAACGTGAAATTATTTATAACTTGACACTGCCACCAATAGCTCGTATAAGTAGCTGATTGCCAATACATAAGAAGAAGAAGAAGAAAAAGAAAATGAATAAAAAGTTATACAAAGTTTACTTCATGCATTACTGAAATGTATCCATCTCACACACTCAACATGCATTTTTTTTGTTCGTTCGTTCATTCATTCATTCCGTTTCACATAAGGCATATGCGAATTTTAAAATATATAGCACAGCACCAATCTAACCACCCCTTAACGTAGAGTACCGTGACATATTTCAAATACTGATACTCGCTTGCAATCATACGTGTGTGAGCGGTAGGCTTTACGGTTGAATTTCCTAAGTATTCGCTAATAAATTATAAATTAACATTCGTTACTGCAGCAACAATGCATACCTTTTTTTTTTTTCCGCTGGGTGGACCATGGATGTGGTCGCGCCCCGACAAATCCATCCGGGGCAACAAAAGAGGCGGGCGCGCAACCCCATGGACCCACCCTGCAAACACCTCTTTTCGCCGTGCGAGTGGGCCACCGGTACCCGATCTTTGTATTTGGTGGCCCGCCCGGCGGTTTACCCTTACGGGTTCCTCTAGTGTCGACGCCCCGGCGGTGGCCTCACGTCGGGTGACCGGACAGTTCCCCGGTCCGATCACCCGAAGCCTCGGTTAGGGCGGCATCAGGCGCAGGTATTCGCGCCTGCGCCGCCCCGGCCACTGACGGCGGCCCGGGTCACGGGAATTTTCCCGGACTCGTTCCGCCGCCTCCTTCTGCGAAATGACAGCCTCGCAGGAGGCGGCGACCGCGTCCCAATTCCTGACGCTGTCGACCATCGCTTTCGCGACAGCCAGCAGCGTCAGGTCGGCACCGATAACAGCGACGAGGTCACGGCGCTGCCTGTCCCAGCTCGGACATACCTCGAGCGTATGTTGCGCCGTGTCCTCGTCACTACTGCAATGGTGGCAGGACGGAGTCCACTCCCTATACGCGACCGTGTGCAGGTACAAGCCGAAGTAACCGTGCCCCGACAATACCTGCACCAGCCGAAAGGAGAGGACTCCGTGCCGCCGCTCCATCCATTCCATCAGCACGGGCCGGAAGGCCTCAACGGTAACAACACCGTGTCTAGGCCTCTCCAGCCACGTAACCCTACGGGCGATGACATCTCGGCGGGCGTCCTCGCGCCAGGTGGCTATCTCGTTAAACGATGGGGAACCACCCTCGTCACGCACTGAGGTTACCCGCCGGTAGAGGTCGGAGAGCATCTCCGCCTCTAGGTCCCACGGGGGTGTCCCGGCCAATAGGCATGCCGTCTCGGTAGACACCGTGCGGTACCTGTGAATGGCTCTGACAGCCATGGCTCGCTGTGGCCTCCACAGTACAGCCCTTAGCTGGGCGTTCAGAGCCCTCGCCCACACGGGTGCGCCGTACATGACCATTGAGCGGATCACCCCCGCATACAGCCGTCGGCCCTCGAAACTGGGTCCGCCCACGTTCGGCATGAGCCGCGATAGGGCGGACGCCGCGCCGACCAGCCGGGGAGCAATCCTGCGGAAATGCTCCCGGAACCACCAACGCCCGTCGAGCACCAGACCCAAATATTTCATATGGGCCTGGATACTGATGTGAATGGAGTTGACGACTAACGAGGCGCCGATAGGCAGCCTTACACGGGGCCCATGAAAAAGAAGGGCCTCCGTCTTGTTTAGGGCCACCCTGTGCCTCAGCGCCTCGATTCGCCTGACCATCTCCTCGGTGCCGAGAGTGGCCAGGCTCGCCGCCTCTTCGAGTGTCCTGCCCCGGGCTGTGACGAGCGTGTCGTCAGCATAGCATATCACGCTCAGCCCGGGAGGGAGACTCCCTCTCAACGCCCAGTCGTAACCGATGTCCCACAGGTCGGCCCCAATACCGACCCCTGCGGAACACCGCACGACATGGGCGTCCGCACAATGTCCCCTGCGGGACTCGCGCAGAGGACACTGCGCCCCTCCAAATAGTCTGCCACCAGCCGCCTCAGGTACAAGGGCACTCCATGGAATCGGAGCGCCTCCCTGATGTAGCTGAATGGCAGACTATTGAATGCGTTGAAGATGTCCAACGACACCGCCAACAGCACTCCTCTGCCAGCGACAGCCTCCACGGCCGTCTGCCTCAGTCGTAGCAGGGCCCCGATTGTCGAACGCCCCCTTCGAAAGCCGAATTGAGCATCCGACAGATCGGACCCCACCTCTTCCAGGTGTCGGACGATGCGGGCAGCGAGGACACGCTCCAGCAGCTTACCCACATCGTCCAGAAGCACTATGGGCCTGTTGGCCCACGGCGAATCCGAGGGCCGTCCCGGCTTTGGCAGGAGAACCAACCTCCCCTCCTTCCAGCACTCAGGGAACTGTCCAGACATCAAACAGGCGTTGTACAGTTGCCTGAGGTGAGGTCCCAGGTGCTTGAGGAGTAACGTCAACACCCGGACTGGAATTCCATCCGGGTCGGGGGCCGTGGTGGCGGAACAAATCTTCGCCACAGCCGCCCCCACTTCTGACTCCGTCACGGGTGGAACACTCTCGTCGGCCTCCCGGTCGTGATCTGGCGAAGCCATGACCGGGGGCGTGTGCTCCGACTGCCGCGGGAACAGCTCCTCGACCACCCTACAGAGGAAGTCGGGCTGGAGGGTCTCGGTGAGGGTGGGGCCTTGCGCGCGAAGTTTGTTCAGTAACGCGCGATACGGGCGACCCCAGGGGTCACGGTCGAGACCGTCCAGCATCTCCTGCCAACTCGCGTCCTTGGCGGACCGGAGGGCCAGCCGAAAGGCAATCCGCGCACTGCGGTACGCCTCATACAGCTGGCCCTCCCGCTCAGCATCGCGGCGACGCCGCCGGCTGCGGGTGTAGGACCTTCGGGCACTAATACACGCCGCACGAAGGTCCGCCAGTCTTGGGGACCACGAGTAGACCCCCTGCCTCGGAGGCAGACGCCGTACCCTGGGCATGGCCGCATCGCATATCTGCGTTAACGCATCGCGAATGCGAACAGCCTCAGCGTCCACTCCGTCCGCTGGGGGTGGTGAGGACAGCCACGTGTTCACGATGGCCGCCTCCGCCAGTAGGTCCCTATTTAGACGCCCCACAGCCCACCGCGGAAATGCGGGAGCTCGGTCCGCCCTGTGACCCCTGCTGGGGTCCCGTTCCGCCGCGACAAATTCCTCGCCCCTATCCAAGAGGGACAAGGACGGGAAGTGCCGCTGCGTGGAGGTGACGATTGCCGCGGTTCCGTTCCGGCTGACCACCCAATTGGGGCAATCGGGCACGCAGTACAGTTCCGCGACTACGGCTGCACCAATCGACCACTCCGCCATGGATTGCAGGAGGAGATCCTGCGCACCGGCAGAGTGGTTGATGTTGGCCTGCAGGAGGTGAATGGATTGAGCAGCCATTAGTTGGCCGTTTCCATCACCTCCTCGCTGGCGGGCGATCGGGCCGCGCTAGGAGCGGGAGCGGCCGTGGTCGAAAGGCCGCTCCACCCCTTTAGGGCCAAAGCCGGAGGCCTGCACGCCCCAGAGCCCATACGGTGCTTGGCAGGCTTATTACCCGCCGCACACGCGGGGCAGTGGGAAGGGGCGGCGCAAGATGCCGCCATGTGCCCAGTCTGACCACAGCGGAAGCAGAGTCCGCCGCAGTCAAAGCAGTTGGTGCATGTTGGCCGGGTATGCCCGACCGCCATGCACTTGAAGCACCTCGCAGGCCGGTGCTCCAGCACTGTTAGTCGCGCTGAGCTCCAGCCCACGAGGAGCCTGCCGCTGCCTGAGCCGGCCAGTTGCCTGACCGACTCCACTGGGCACTGCACCCAGGCGGCACCTACGCCGCCCGGACCGGGCTAGATGGCGCCAACCCAGACGGTGTCCAGGGGACACCCGGTTTTCGAGTCGTCCAGACCCGCGATGCGCATTTCGGCGCACTTTACGGGTCTGGCGATTCTAACGCCACCCTCCTCGGCGAACAGACCTCAAAGCTTCGACGCCACGCTGTCGGCCGTCCTGGTGCCCTCGGCCCCAGGGAACTCTAGGATCCGAGCCCCTGTCCGGGCCTTGCGGGTCCTGGCTTCAACGCCTCCTATGTCGGAGACGTCGAGCTCCCGCCGGGCTTTCCTCAGGACGGCCTAGTAGCTGAGGCCCCTTTCTGCCGCCTCAGGCAGCACAGTGATCACCACTGCGGCTGTCTTCGGCGGCCGGAGCCCCTTGCGCGACCTCTTCCTCTTGTTTCCGCCTCCTTCGGCTCCTGCCTGGGGAGCGGGGACCTCAGCGGCGTGCTTGGCCGCCGCTCTCCTTCGCTGGCCGCAACTTTTCCTGTCGCGCTCGGCCACCTGCCAACCCTGATCGGGCGCAGCAGGCGAGCCAGACGCGGAAGACTCAGTCGCGGGCATGCTGGTCGTCGCCGGCGGCGCTGCTGCGGGCGACGACTGCGTTCCGGCAGGAGCCGGTGGCGTCTTCTTTTTTGTCGGAGCGGGCCCCTTCTTCTTGGGCCCAGCCGCGGACGCGGCGTAGCTCCCCCCCACACGACCACCATGACAAGGCAG
The DNA here is from genome assembly GCA_905163515.2 of Lymantria monacha. Classification (NCBI taxonomy): domain Eukaryota; kingdom Metazoa; phylum Arthropoda; class Insecta; order Lepidoptera; family Erebidae; genus Lymantria; species Lymantria monacha. The sequence goes on along the minus strand of LR991090.1, from coordinate 8,382,712 downwards.
CGGGGCGGGGGCTGGTGCCGCATATGGCCGCTTATCCGCGGCGAGAGGCGGTCGACCACGTGGTTCTGGAAGCAGCCTTGCCTCCAGAACGGCCAAGCGCGCATTGACCAGATTACCGACTGTGTCGATAATGGCGCGCAAGGCCTCGTCCGACAAGCCCCCCACCGCGGGCAGCGGGGTCGGTGTTATCGGCTGGGCTACTGTAGAGGCCTGCTCCACGGCGTTGGGTGGGCTGGCGCTGGTCGGTGGCGCACGCTCTGTGGTTGGAGGCGTCTTCGAGCAACAATGCATACCTGGTATATTATTTTCAGCTCTAACAAGTAAACGTATGTAAAATCTATCAATTTGCTCTAGAAATTGAGATTTGAACTAGAAGCATTAAACAGTAAAAATGTTGGATCAGAATTAATCCTTAGATAATGACCTCATTATAACATCACCAATATGATAATTGCTTTATTTTTCTAGCAAAAAATATTTTCATAGCAAACGTGCAATGTCATACATTATAATAACACAATCGTGTTTCAGCTGTAAGCTACCAAAGTCTTTTCCTTAGAATTTTGGCAAAGATATTACTCAGACATCAACCACGGCGCTTTTTCTTAGAGGTCTCTGATCTATATCATTATAATTTTATCTATGATAAATTCACCGTACACTCACAACAACAAAAATCTTAGTAGTTAAGAAACTAAATACTTAGTTTTACAGTCACTCATTCTATCATGTTACGTAAAGATGATAATTATTCTACTAAATAACTATTCGTCCACAAAAATTATAAATTTTATGTACGATAATACCACCCCACACACACATTTAACTGACATACCCCACGTAAAATATCAACCCCAGTTACCACGCTACATGAACTATACAAAAGAATTTTAGCGAGAAATTCAAAATGTCATATTGCGGTCCCAAATTATATTCGACATATTAGTGTTTTATCCTGTGTATTAAATAATAATTAATGACATTTACAATAATATAATATAGGGCCAGTGCTCCAATTTAATGACTGTGAGAAAGTAGAACCTAACTTGTGGTTTCGTATTCTGCTGAAATTCCCACTTAAAGCTTACAGTAAGGTGACATCGTTATAATAAAACTGACAGCTTAACTTATCGACAGACAATAACTTCAAAACTAAGTGCAAAATAAGCTTCAGGATTAAAATCACTTGACAGTGGCAAGAATAGTCTCGAACTAGTAGCTGATTGTCAAAACTAAAAAAGAGGTAGAAGAACTATATAAGAATAATTATATACTTCCCGTATGGTAAAAACGTGATCCTTAAATGTAGGCTTCATGACTAAACTCAAAACGCTTAGCGTGCTATGGAGCGGGCTATACTCGGAATTTCTTTGCTATATATATATAATCCACAATACGGACATTCGCAGAAGAATGAGTGTAAGTGATATAACACGCTGAACTGACAATGGGTAAGCTATATCGTTCAACAAACCGATAACTGAAAGAGAAGAAACGTTCTCGAGTAGCGACCACGTATCGGACGACGCAGTGAAGAACGCGCCCAAGAGTGGACCGACAATTTGGAGATTGTTACTGGAAGTCATTAGGTGCAGAGGGCACTGTTCCGCACTTTGTGGTGAAGTATGAGTGAGACTTGCGTTAAGCAGTGGATAGCAAACGGCTGAATAATAATGATGATGATGATCGTAAAAACGCCACACACGTGTCCTATTACAAGGTACATCATCAGGCAAATTATCAGCTAGATTACCAAATAAAAAACACAAAGCAGTAACGAGGACTGCCAACAGAAGTGAAAACTTATATGTACCTATAAAAAAAAACAAATACAAAAAAAATAAAATAATGTGCCCCAGAGAGTATGCATGGGTGTGACCATACCATAGCCAGCCGTCAAAAAATAACTATTGAAAGCTATTGAATAATTGAGAATAATTAATAATAACAATTAGTAAATATAAATTGAATATAGTAAACACAGCGACACAGCAATGAAGAGCAGCTGACTGTATCTTTATCGCTCGGGTACACTCGCCGGTCCCGTGTTCACCCGATCGAGCATTTCAATTTTAGAGCGTGACAGATCAGCCTCACTTATAGCCTACGAAAAAAAAATGTGTGTGCCGTGCGCCAAAAGAAGTTTTCACTTCAAAAATTTGTAAAAGGTCCCCAATAGGATCAAACAGATCTTTCAACTCAATTTACCAGTTACCACCTTCATATAACTGCCCTTCCCTAACACGCAAACTGTATCCACAGGATATAGTTAGGATACAGTGTATGTACAACGTACATATTTAAATCCATTAGATGTAGTCTCTGGGAAAATGCAAGTTCAGAAGTTTACTTTCATGATAAAATATGTACTACCTATTTACAATGAATTGTAAATACCTAGACAAGTGACAACTATTAAATAATAAGTACCATATATTTATATTCTTCTTCTTCTTATGTATTGGCAATCAGCTACATATACGAGCTATTGGTGCCAGTGTCAAGTTATAAATATTTTCACGTTTTTAGTCTTTCAAGTCAGTCGTTGTCTAAGTCAAATTGTCACCATTAACAGTGCAATGGCCACACTGTTAATGGTATCTTGTGGGAATTTTGATGGAAAACGAAAACGTTGTAAAGCACTTTTATATGATATTCACTACATCCCAGTATTTCCGCACATCACATTACATAAAATGCCATCAACATTATCTAATATAACACGTTAAAACACTAAGATAGCGAATATAATACAAGAGCACCACATGACGTTTTCAAATTCCCGTCAAAAGTCCTATATTTATATTATTATCGTTAATTACACATGTTTCACACATTGAATAAGGCACTTCAAATCCATTCATTCGTTCAATTCGAATATCAAAAATGCATTGTCATTATGTTCTTTTCACGAATTATCGGTGACTGTGCTTCGTAACACTCCAAAACCATCGAAAAATTTTTACGTATAACGAAACGTTACTATCGATACCAAACGGCACAACACTAGCTATTTTGTTACACATCACTAATGGCGGATGTAATTTTATTCAGTTGGCAGCGCGACCAGAGTCTATTGATTTTCTATTTATATATATAATGAGAAATACTTTAAATGCTATGTAAATACATTAACCAATTATTTTTAAATATTTATAAAATACAGATACTGTTTCTAATTTTGTATTTCCATTAGTCTTAAGTGACGTTATCAAATGTATACTAATCTCCTTTCAATAATTATTCTCACAACGAATTCATTAAACATTGAATAAATATTATTCTACGCTTAAGCTACACAAAAATAGTAATATTTTGAGTAATCTATAAAACTCTTATTACGCGAAGCCCGCCATTTCATGAATACAACTGCGCATGTGTTGGCAAGACTGCTTCCTCCAAAGCCACTACCGGACGCCATTACCACGCCATCGGTCTAAGAAACTGTCACTTGTTCGTTTTCGTTTGTTAATCTTAGGATTTTCAACGTAATTTCTGTTTATTATTGACGATCTTTTTTAAACCACTAGTGTCACAATGTCTGACGAGAAAAAGGTGCGTATCATACTATATTATCAGTGTAGTTCATCTAACAGTGCTTCACCGACATGGCGTTATTAGTAAAATGTGGTTACTTGGAAAAAAGCAGAAATGTTTTACACTTACTGTGTTTTTTCGTGATAAAATTCAATTGTTTCATTTTTATTTCAGGGAGAAAGCGAACACATCAACTTAAAAGTACTAGGTCAAGATAATGCTATTGTGCAATTCAAAATCAAAAAACATACACCTCTGAGGAAATTGATGAATGCTTATTGTGATAGAGCGGTAAGTGCGGACTATGTGCTATGCGGCCTTTGAGCTTTATGATGTAAAAATACCATACAGAGATATTTTAATCACGATTCTCAGTGTTTATTTTCTTAGAACAAAGAAAACCCAAGCTAAATATTTCATATTACAAAATTTCTTGAAGCTTTTCTTAAAGGGATTCTAATTTGCTATCGTTTTAAGATACATTTTACAGTCATGTACATGTAAAATATTTGCATAAATGAATTCTCAAAGTTACTGTTAGTTGATACCAAAATAATCATACTTGATACACCTAAAGGGAATTAAGAAATCGCTTTGCACACTTCTGCAGGTTCTTGGTTCATTTCATGCTAAAATTTCTGATTAAATTCAGAACAAAATTTTATATTTAAATTTAGAATATAAACTATTTGTTTTTATTACTTAGGGCCTCTTGTTCTTAGTTTGAACTTATAAACTATGAACATAATATTGTCATACTGCCAGCTAGTATGATTCTTTATCATTCTTCAGCCCTTCTAAATGTGTCAATATAATTATTTCATTATTAGTTAAATATGTGAATATAGTTTATTGTTTCCTAAAAAATTAGCGTACTAACAACTTTAATTCTGGTGGTAAATAGTGAAATAGATGTTTGGAGTTTTCACTTTGGCAGTACTCGTAAATATAACTTACATTGTTTTGTGGAATTCTTTACTATGTGGGTGGTAATCACTGTACTGAAGCCTCCCACCAAGAAGTATGACACATACGACAAGTATCACACATTCACATATTATTATTATTGCCAGAAGACATTGACTAAGATAATATATACATTTTGTTGAACATACATATCAGTCAACATAGTATGTTGAAGCTTCTATGATGTTAATGAAATTTGATACCTATATATTTAGTACATACATACATATCATCACGCCATGTCCCTTGCACGCTAGGCAGAGAGAATGTGCTAGAGAACTCTATCCTTGCATACTTCACTTGCTTCCTCAACATTCATAATTCTCTTCATACACGCTCGCCGGTTTCAGAGACTCCCTGTCTTCCCCGGTACCTACATACTTTCGCATTGTTTATCTCCTTAACCAGACGTTCGTTCGGCATTCTTGCCACATGTCCGAACCATCGGAGCATTCCCTTTCGCTTCTTTACACCAACACTCTTTCATACCTACTCGCTCTCTTACGTCGTCGTTACGAATGCGATTGGTCAGCCTAACTCCACAGATTCTCTGTAGAGATCGCTTTTCTGCATACCCAACTCTCGCTTCCATATAGTAATGATGGGACAAGCACTGCGTTATGTATATATATTTAGTATACATGTTATAATGCATTACTTTCCTGCCTATGTAATGTATAACATAATTAAATGATATATAGAATTGCTCCAAAAGAAAACCTAAAATTTAATTCTATCAACCCATTATAACTAGCATTGCATAGTAGGCTAATGCCAACTACTGAAGGAAGCTCGGGTTAAACAGTAGGACATTCATGAACTGAGAAAATGTAGATACATACATATCATCACGCCATATCCCTTGCAGGGTAGGCAGAGAGAACAGAGTGCCAGAGAACTCTATCTCTGCATACTTCACTCGCTTCCTCAACATTCATAATTCTCTTCATACACGCTCGCCGGTTTCGGAGACTCTTGACTCCACCTTCCTTCAGTACATGACCGATCTGGTCTAGGTAGGTTAGTCTCGGTCTCCCTCGGTACCTACATCCTTCCACTTTCGCATTGTATATCTTCTTAACCAGACGTTCGTTCGGCATTCTTTCCACATGTCCGAACCATCGGAGCATTACCTTTCGCATCTTTACACCAATACTCTCTTTCATACCTACTCGCTCTCTTACGTCGTCGTTATGAATGCGGTCGGTCAGCCTAACTCCACAGATTTTCCGCAGAGATCGCATTTCGACCGCATTAATTTTACTTTCATACTCTTTTCTGCATACCCAACTCTCGCTTCCATACAGTAATGTTGGGACAAGCACTGCGTTATATATTGCTACACGTGCCTTCTGGCTGAGGTGGTGGCTGCCGAGAAGTTGCCCCAACGCTTCCGTTCACTCTATTTCCTGTGATTCAACACTAATATCTCTAGCTGCCTAATAATTCTAAACGTTATGTGCTTGCTTGATAATATTAATAACCATTGTAAAGATTATTACTATTTGATAGCAATATATTATGCTTATTAAGTTTGTGTGAGTTTTAAAAGAATTTATAAATTGTCCACTCACCCACTCGCATTATACATTTACCTATAGGTAAATTATTTGAATATATACACACATTACATATGTGTATACCATATAATGTGTGTATAATATAATATACCATATAAATACCAAAGTATTTATTCATTTCCGTAATTGATATATGGATCATATAGAAATACTTTACTAGACTATGTTTATTGATTTCTTTTTCATAATAAAGATAAATTATTTAGAATAACTATTTAATTATAATGTCAGATACTTGTAAACTACTAAGAACTGTTCTAATTTATATAAATCTTCGTATTTCAGGGTCTATCAATGCAAGTGGTGCGATTCAGATTCGACGGACAACCTATCAATGAAAATGATACCCCGACATCACTGGAAATGGAAGAAGGTGACACAATAGAAGTTTACCAACAGCAGACTGGTGGTGCAAAGCCCCTAGTGTAACTCGTAAACTTAAGAAACTGTCCAATTCCCGGAGAAGATGTGGTGTACCTTATAATAATATCTCTACTTTAACATTAAGTTAATTTTAAAATAAAGTGAATGCAAACAATGTAATTTTCGAGATACACATTTTAATAGCAAGGCTTTCTAAAGCATTGTGTATCTTGAACTGAGTAGTACTGTGTTATGTATTTAATTAAGAAATTTTGAGGTAAACCAAATGTTCTAGGTAACTTCAATCATTATTCCAATGTGATAATTAAGTTTACACTTTACAAAACGGCTCCTAAGTGTTTTTAAGTGTGATGAGAACTTAGATCACTCACAAGCTGTACAGTAATGATCATTTGGACTTGTATCCAAACTATTTCACTACTGTAACATCTGATGTAATAAAAATCTGAAATAAATTAAATGTAAAGCCAAAAAACTATTGTATTTTGTTTCTTTTGACAATTAAATATTAATAAAAACTTATAAAATAATATTAAAAACATGCTAAAGCTGGTATACATATTTTTAAATTATTAAGTTGATTTTCATGAATTCTAAATTTCGGTATATACTATAATGAAATTTTAGTCATTTTCTGTAAACACCAAAAGCATGTTAGCTTTTGGTCCTGAAGGATTAGGCAGAAGTGAAAAATACCACTGCTGGTCTAAAGCCTCCCATCACTCTCCACCATAATAGATATTGATCTGCTATACCACACTTTCCATGTGGTGATGGAGTAAGAATACTATACCCTCCCCCAATTCTTGCCCGTGGGTGATCGTACGAGATGACTAAGGGATATAGAATGCTTATAACATCTATGCGAGAGAAGGAAAACTCTAAACAAAACCCTATACCAATACGTCTGACCAGCGCAGTATAGTGGGTTAATTTCCCTCCCATTAGGAGGCCCGAGCAACAGTGGGACGTTTATGGGGTGTGATGAAGATACCACACTGATGAGATGGGTTAATATAGGCTTTTATTTCGATTTGTCCTTTTGTATCAATGTTATCAGGCTGTCATATCAATTCGTCGTAGTTTATGGCACCTATGGACATTCTTGTTTTTGTTTGTGACTAGCCGCAGATGGCTATGATTACTTTACTTGGAACTGTAGATGAGCGCTGAGGAATTCGATCCTATAGTCATGATGTGGTGCTGAATTATATTATCTCGTTACCGTAATACGGTTACTAGTCTCAAATTATATTGGGAATACTCGATTTAGTGCTTGCTATTGAAAATTTGACCATTGAAAGTTTAATATCCAAAATGAAACATGCTTGATGAAGGCAGCAGGATACTTACACCGCTAAACTAATATTTATATAATACGTTTTATTTACTTTGAATTCAATTATTGCGGTATAGGATTTCGTACGATTCAGCAGAACTTTAGCTGCTATTGGAGATTAGCAGCAAACATGATAGGTCTTCTTCTTCTTCTTAATGAATGGCCTCTGTGAGTGATTAACCACAACTTCGCCAATGTCAAGTAAAATAAGATTAAAAAATTATAATAGATTTATATTTTAGTCGTCAGTCATGTCCATTGTCTAAGACAAAAGTCGAATTCGATAAAAAAAAAACTAACATGATAGGTAATAAGTTTTTTCACGAACTGACACTATGACTCATGACTGAGTCAACAATTTGTTTCATAACAATAGATTGCATTATGAAATGTAATTAGGGATTAAATATATACTATTTGTTAGTAATCTCTTTCTCGTAAAAGTCATAAAAGTGTTGATGACGTAAGCAGATAAAATCAGTGTAGGAAAGATATATTTACTTTAGGCCAAACCGTTATGTCTAACAGAAGTTAAAGAATCATTACAGTAGGCCATTTAATATGCAGGGGGTTAATACGCTGACGGCTGGATGTGGTGTGGTCGAATAAAAAAGCAAAATACTGTGTCAACAATTACTTTCCTATGAGATTTCGTAATAGGTTGATACCTATTTACTTAATATTTAGCGTAAATAATAAACGTCAGTCGCCTGGTGATCCAGGCGACTGACGTTTATTGTTTACGCTAAATATTAAGTGTTCAACTTTATGATCATCACTTAGCTTTTTGCTGTCAACTACTGGAGGTAAGCCTCCCTCATACTTCGCTACATCGTGCGGTCCTGTACTCGCATTCAACGACTCCCAGCAACTTTCACCAAATGACATCGACATCATCATCACTCAAGAACCTTTCTTCTGCAGCAGTTATCAATTCGTCGAGCGAAGAAGTGGCAATGGGCAAGCTACATGCTTGCCCATTGCCACTTCAGTCGGTTACATCCGTTTTTCTACTGATTTCCGTATTTTGGATCCTATCTCGCCGAACATACGGAACATATCACACTGAGCCTATATTTAGTGATCTTGAAAGTTTATTATAGATCCTTCTTTTTCTTTGAGAAGACGCCATGGTCATGAACCATCCAAGGCACCGGAACCATTTTATGTAGCAGGCTATGGTCGGGACACACGCCGTCCTATCTATCTGAGGCGATGGAAGAGCGGCCGGTTTACTTTCGCAGATTGTGATATAAGTTTCCCAGGAGAGTGCTGCTATCCATTTTTCTTTGTGATCCTTCAGCCGCCTTATGTGACTCTCAAGAGTAAGTGGGAAGTAGTATCACCTTATATTCTTCTTCCATAACTACACGGAGAAAGCTGCGTCTATAACAATAAAATAATTACAAAGATCCCGCACTTAATATTAAGTGGAAGGTTAAGGAGAACGAGAGCAATCCAACAAAGAATGGATGGATGAACACGACGTTGTACAGATGGAAGAAAGGAGTTTATACATATTTCAAACTAATAACGGGTGCCTCTTGTGGGATCTGGCCGAAATTTATTTCTTTCTGTTATATTTAGAAACAAGGGATATGGCGTGATGATATGTATGTATGTATATTTAGAAACAAAGAAATATGTCCTTTTTCGATGGTACCTACACACTGAAATAATAAACATTCAAATTTAGGTACTTAAAAGAAATACCTAATTTTATAAACGACGAATACCGCCAAGTTTCTTGCGTGAACTTCCCAACTAGCGACCGCGATCTGATCTGCTGGTAAATTACTGGCTAATTTCAAATAATATTTAAAATTAACAATATGTAAGTCACTTTATGAGGCGTATGCCTATTTCATTTGAATTGCAATAAGCGACCTGGGCCAACAAGTGGCGAATTAAATGAGAGTGGCAGAGGCGATCCGCTCTAGGCTTCCTGTCTATCTAGACTGCTTTAAAATCACGAAATGCACATCGAGATTAGGAAGCCTTTATAAGTCCAAATCGTCTATAAACTATGCCCTAACACAACCAAAATTCCTAGGTTTAGAGTACTCAGAGAAAGAAAGAAAAATAATTGATTGCTCCTTCACGAAAGGAACACAATGGTATATAATATTAACAACTACTTAACTAAATAAAAGTATAATGTAGAACATTAAAACACTAAAAAATATGAGGTTTTAAACAAGAAATTAAAAAAAGAAATGTAGGTAAATAATGATAGTGGTGACCCCTCCAAAAATGTGGAAAAGAGTCTGCTCAGCTTAATGTTGTGGTATCTACCATCAAAATAATACCACAACAACAGATATATTTGCAATTAATATTTCTGTGACCACAACGCTGACATTTTGCGACGCCCGTCAGCAAAGCAATAAAAATAAATACAGTAGTTCCTAATAATTACACTCCTATATATAAAATAACCTTCGTGCACTTATATCATATTGTTGCATACTTCTATCGTTGTTACAATCATATTCCCGTCATCATTTCATTCCCCTTCTCTTACACTCTGTACCGACAGCTGGACAGCACAGAGCGGGGACTATTTAGCATTGCCGTTTCCGGCCCCCAAACAGCCCAGTCCCCTGCTGATAAATACTATGGTGTTACCCCAAGAATGAAAACTTAACGAATAAAAGTTTTATAAAAAATATGTTTTAATTCTTCGAATAATAACGCATATTCTAACATTTTTATTATTATTTTATTATATTTTTCATTGATAGGATAATAATAAGAGATATAATAATTATGTAAACATTTTTTCTAGTTAATATGGAATTTATGCCTGGTGGCGGCTACTGAATACTACCAACCCTTATATTGGTAGCGGGTGTCGTAAAAAACGACCAAGAGCTTTATTACGACCTGGGCTCACTTCATCTGATGCTGTCTGGTCAGAAATTAAATGCCCAAAGAGGGCAGGCAGCCCGTCATAAAACTTTTGCAATATGTTCGACAGAAGACTAAATATTACTTTGAGCTCCTATAATTGCGATAAGAGCAGGATAATGATATCATCATATTGAATTTATATAGTCATCATAATATTATTGGTCTTATCCTAATTACATGTGGTCAACGAAATATGTAGTTGTACATATTGCAAAAGATATTGGCAATAGTTTTATGACCGGCCGCTTGCCTGATGTCAAACCTCCTTGGGAATGTAATTGTTGATTAAACGGCATCAGGTGTAGTTGGCCGAGGTCATTATAAGGCTCCTTAGTCGTCTTTTACGACATCCACGAGCAAAGTAAGGGTTACAATAATTTTAGTTATGGTAATTTTAGTGAAGTGTTCGCGAATTTCTGTAGGAAATATAAATGAAAAATTCTTATTAGAATATTAGAGCACTACCAAATTACTTATTACCCACCATTTGACCACTCCATATTCGCTTGCACATACATATTAGTTATAGATGCCTATTTTTATTTGTTTTGAAAGACCCTTCACTAAGGAAATAAATAGGTAATCTTTATATTGCGGGGGACTTTACAAGCATATAATTAAAGCAGACAAATTACACCCAGACTCAGAACAACACGTTTTTGAATCGCACAAAATATTGTTCTGCGTAGGAATCGAACCCGCGCCACTGACACGAAAGGTCGGAATCTTAAGCACTACGCCATCTGTGGAGTCAAATATTAAAACGTAAATTATTTTATATTATGTGCTTTATGATTAAAGTGAATGAAATGTTTTCGAAGTTACATGAATTCTTTGCTTCGGTTGATACTTTAGCCCAGAACAGTAATCAGAGCTAACAAGGATTATGTTATCCTAGACTTTCGATATCCTTTTGGTTATGGAAATCAAATACTTTGAATTCACCCATAAAAATATTTGAAAAATAGGAGGTTCATGGTTGATATGCGGAGGGACTAATCTATTTAATTACTTAAAAGGTTCTGGTCGATATCGTTACATATTTGATACCAGTCCATGTTAAGTGTTAGTAGTGGTGTCCAAACGCAATGCCAAAACTCGCTGCAAGTCTCGCAGTGCTCCCTTAGACAGAATTTTACGATACCTTTGACAAAGAAATAATTGTCAACATTTTGTATTCTTAATACATAAACACGAGGAAATAAATTGATGTTATTTTAAAACAATTTCATGATGGCTATCCATCATGAAATGCTATAATGGCACCTATGGGCCATTATAGCCCAACTCCCCTTAAGTGATATGTATCTACCTAATTATTGATAATTGTACAGCTAGTGCCAATAGATATGAATCGATTTTCATTAATTTAAATTAGATTTTTCATTTCTATCAAAACAAGTGACTCTGTGTTATTCTAACAGCAAGATTTGCGAGTCTTGCATTTAGGCAATAGTAAGTGTTAGTACTAGCCCTTTAATCTAATAATTAAATTGAAATTATTTATATTTCAGCAAATACAGCTCAGTATGCACATTACGTATTCAACACCTTGGACCAAGATAGAAGTGGTTTATTAAGTTTTGAGGTATGTATCATTAATTGAAAATTAATTGGTATACTATTATCGATATATAATACAATATATCAGCCGATTGGCGTCCTGTGTTGGATTTCTCTCCACGGAATGGGATAATTCCATAAGCTTCCACTTCACAAATGGGTTAGCAATCGCAATTGTGGTTACGAGTTTTCCAGAAGAGCACTCTTTATAAAAACCAACAGAAGAAAAAATCTCCAGCTCCATATTCAAATCTGGTCCTACTGTCTGACTCTGCAGTTGCATACATTAGCTAATAGACCATAAAGCTAGCTCATTATAAAATATCTGTAATACATATCATAATTTATTTGCTAACTTTAATATCCTATAATACATATCATAATTTATTTACTAACTTTAATATCCTATAATACGTATCATAATTAATTTAATAAATTTAATATCATTAACCTGTGGTAACCTAATAAGATACAGTTTTTTTTTTTTTATAAATACCCGATACGAAACGAAAAATGATGTCACAAGCGGGGTTCGAACCCGCACCTATTGGGAATCCGGCCCAACCGTGCTGCCACTTACACCATCGTGAACTATTTTAGGACATGCAAATTTCGAATCATATTATATCTTACGTCTTCAAGGTGACGTATGCCATCTATCGGACAATGTTTACACATTGTATAGACTTAATACTTCAAACTTTACAGTTAGAATTGTATTAAACGATGACACAACCTTGTTATTCAAATTTACTGAAATTTTTAGCATTTTAATATGCTTAATTATTTATAAATACCCGATACGAAACGAAAAATGATGTCACAAGCGGGGTTTGAACCCGCACCTATTGGGAATCCGGCCCAACCGTGCTGCCACTTACACCATCGTGAACTATTTTAGGACATGCAAATTTCGAATCATATTATATCTTACGTCTTCAAGGTGACGTATGCCATCTATCGGACAATGTTTACACATTGTATAGACTTAATACTTCAAACTTTACAGTTAGAATTGTATTAAACGATGACACAACCTTGTTATTCAAATTACTGAAATTTTTAGCATTTAATATGCTTAATTATTTATAAATACCCGATACGAAACGAAAAATGATGTCACAAGCGGGGTTCGAACCCGCACCTATTGGGAATCCGGCCCAACCGTGCTGCCACTTACACCATCGTGAACTATTTTAGGACATGCAAATTTCGAATCATATTATATCTTACGTCTTCAAGGTGACGTATGCCATCTATCGGACAATGTTTACACATTGTATAGACTTAATACTTCAAACTTTACAGTTAGAATTGTATTAAACGATGACACAACCTTGTTATTCAAATTTACTGAAATTTTTAGCATTTTTTTTTTTTTAATAATTATGATGTTTTAATAAGATACCGTGCCAGTGCCTCGAGTTTGATGTCCATGCAAAACAATGCCTAGTGCGATTCACAATTTGTTGTTCTGAGTCTAGGTGTAATTTGCGTCCGTTAATTAGATTTTTGTAAAGTCCTCCCCAAATACAGGGATTATTTCCTTAATGCAGAGCATTGTTTAAAAAATAATCTATGCAAAAGCTAGAACCTCGAAATAAAACCTTACATCAAACCGTCGATCAGCGTGTTATAGTAGGTCAATTTTCTTATCATTGTAGGGAGACTCGAACCTGGCAATGAGATGTGCATAAGAAGAGATAAATGAGATAAATCATAATTATTAACTATAATATTTATCAACAGGAATTCGTAACAGGATTATCAATACTATCGAGAGGTACATTAGAAGAAAAGTTACGTTGGACATTCTCACTCTACGATATAAACGGAGACGGTTGTGTTACTAAAGAAGAGATGACGGAAATAGTGACTGCGATATACGACCTCATGGGGAAGATTGTGGAACCTCTTATCGATGACGATGTCGTGAGAGAAAAAGTTGAAAGACTATTTCAGGTATTACTTCTACTTTTTTTTTTGACGACGGTCTATGGAATGGTCACACTCTGCTAAATCCGTCCAGGGCGATAGAAGAAGCGGCGCACCACCCCATACAACCGCCCTACATGTACCTCTCTTTGTCGAGCGAGCGGGCCTCTGGGATCCGGTCTTTGTCTTCAGTAGCCTCCATAGCACCTCTTATACCTTTATGTTGAAATCGTCCTTTTTTTTATATTGCTAATGGTGGCAAACGAGCAAACAGCACACCTGATGGTAAGTGTCACTACCGCCCATGGACCTTTGCAATACCAAGGGTATAACTAGGCCGCTGCCTACCAATATAAATCCCAAACCCACCCATTTGGGCTTCCGGCTCTCTCGCTCACCGAACGAAGCGCAATAGCACATTGCTATTACTCATACGTCGATCTTCTGCGAGAGTGTGGTGCTACCCCGGACGGACCGGCCCGTGGCTGCAGACAGATAACTGTCAACAGCGTGGTCCTACCACTATTAAAAACTTGTTATATAAACACAATATAATCACCATTCGTTGTTACAAGAGGACTCAGATAAATAATATTTTCTGATGTTTAAGCGAGTATTGCACATTTGAAATATTTTTTTTTTGTATTTAATTTTTAATTTCCCGACGTTTCGAACACTTTACAGCGTTTATATTGCGGTATTGTTATTATTGTTGACCGACCGCATTCGCAACGACGACGTAAGAGAGCGAGTAGGTATGAAAGAGAGTATTGGTGTAAAGATGCAAAAGGGAATGCTCCGATGATTCGAACATGTGGAAAGAATGCCAAACGAACGTCTGGTTAAGAAGATATACAATGCGAAAGTGGAAGGATGTAGGTACCGGGGGAGACTGAGGCTCACCTACCTAGACCAGATTGGTCACGTACGGAAGGAAGGTGGAGTCAAGAGTCTCCGAAACCGGCGAGCGTGTATGAAGAGAATTATGAATGTTGAGGAAGCAAGTGAAGTATGCAAGGATAGAGTTCTCTGGCACTCTGTTCCCTCTGCCTACCCTGCAAGGGATATGGCGTGATGATATGTATGTATGTGTGTATCAACGCTAGTGTTCAAAATGTCGTTCGAAAAAATAAAAATTATATACATTTGTAACAGTAACAATAAAATTCATATTAATTCATTTCATGTGTGTAATAATCGACTACTCAGATGGCGTAGTGGTTAAGATACCGACCTTCCGTGCCAGTGCCGTAGGTTCGATTCCTATGCAGGACAATATTTTGTGCGACCCACAAACTGTTCTGAGTCTAAGTGTAATTTGCCTGCGTTAATTATATGTTTGTAAAAACTTCCGAAATACAAAGATTATTTCCTTAGTAGGTACAGGTAGTCAAAAAACTAAAAAGTTGTGAAAACATCAGAAACTCACCTCCTTGATTTGCCCACGGATTTATTAACAGGCATTTAAAGAACGTAAGCAGATAACACTATAAAACACTAAAGTTGGATCCAACCCTTTGCATCAAGGGAGAATTCACCGATGTTCAACTTAGGGGGCGTTCAAGTATTACGTAACGCAATTTGGGGGGAGGGGGGTCTTGTAAAATGTTACAATGCGTTACATAGCCGAGAGGGAGATTCAAACAACGCGTTACGTAACATTGTTATTTTATTAGATAAAAAACTAGGGAATTAAAATTTCCCAAGTTGCCAAGCAAATTTTATTTTTTTAGATAATGAATAAACAATATACACAGGTATTGCGAGTTTGGAAGCTCTTTTTTTATTTATTTGCCGCAAATACGTTTAAAAACGGTCACTTGGGTGTTACGTAACGTTCAGGGAGGGGGTAGGGGGCTACAGAGAAACGTTACGGCGCGTTACATGGGGAGTATCAAAAATCTTCAAAAATTGCGTTACGTAATACTTGAACACCCCCTTAGATACGTGACAGAAGAAAGGTCATGACCACCGGTCAGCATATATACGTCAAGCCTCTCCACGAGAATGCCATGATATGCCGAACAAAATCATTAATACACCCATTAAAGAAAAATAATTAAAATTTATTAAAATTAATGTACTGATATCAAATGAATATATTTTGGACAGTACGGACAGCCAACGACTAGACCTGCTAGAATGAATTTAGTTTCTCTGAACTGCTAGGTCATCATCGTCCTTTGGACTGAATGAAATGTAATTATATAGAAAATAACTCAAATTTCAAGACGCAGTTATGGAATCAGCTTTTAGAACCATCTATGGATAAAATGTTAATGACAAAATTTAATAATAAAAGTACCTACCTATGTAGTTTCAAAAAGTTTAACATTTTAATTTCAGAAAATGGATTTGAACCGAGACGGAGTGCTGACGTTAGACGAGTTCCTGGACTGCTGTATACGTGATGAAGACATTTCAAGGTCGATGGGTGTGTTTGACAGCAACTTCTGACGTCCTGCGTCCGGCGCGCGGGCTCCACCGCGCCCCGTTCCCTGACATTACGATCTGGCGACTACGTCATATTGTACTTAAACATACTAAGCCACCAATGGTATTCCATCTCTATCTATCTACAGTAAAGAGGGTAAAAGATTTTTATACGCATAATATCTACTTCATTTATAGGCAAAAACTAATGTTAGGTACCTAAGTAGGTACTCTTTGTCCAAAAAATATCTTCGTAATAAACACGATATGTATTAAGAAATTTCTTATTTAAATCAGAATATACACATAATTAATTTGCATCGAAACATACGCCAAAGTAGGCACTACTCGTGTGGATATACAGAGAGTAAGGACGTATTTGATATATATGATAAACATTCTAACTATACTTTAGCCCTCGAGACTGCATATAGGTACATATTCAAATTCCTTTTGCCTTGTACTTACAATGAAATCTAAAGAATAAGTAGCTAGGGAAGTGAATACAATTGAGGCTAGTACAGACGTATGCTTCGCCACTTATTATTGGGTGTTGAGAATCAATTAACATTATGTCGAATTCGAATGCACGTTATATCGAACGTATCGAATAGTGTAAAAAAAAAACTTAAAACGTCGTCGTCAACGTTATCCGATGTAACGTATTCAAACCCTTAAAGTTTCTTCTTGATGTTAGTTTTACATAAGTAATAATAACTGGTTATCAGCACCTATAGTTATAACCAGACCAATGTTAGTTATTAGGAATTATAAAGATGTTTGGAGAGCGAAAATGGTAGTCATCTTTTGAAATAAAGTATGATACTTTGTAAGAAATGCCTTATTTATAGGAGACAAGCTTTAGAGGAAGGAGCTTCATGGAATTTTTTAAATCATGGAAGTTGCAACGTGAAATGGAAATACATTTCGAACATAAGTATGTATTAAATAATAAAATTAAATAGTAGGTAATCATCAATATACTTTATAATTTAATATTTATGTGTCCATTTAAAAACTTGGTATGATTCCATGTATCTATAAGTTTTAATAATAGCTAAATAAAAAGTAGAATATCCTTATTCTCATAATGATTGGTCACAATCATAGCTATTTAGCCAGCTTTATGATACAATTCATACATGGCTAAGCTGTAATATACTATAAACTGTACTATAGCTAAATAGTCAAGACCAATAAAACAAAATATTTTGCATCTCTATGTTGTTGCTCTTATATGTCTGTATGCGATTGTTAGTTAAAACAAAATCTAAAGCTTCCTTAATCATACAAACTTGTCTGTATTTTCGAAAGAGTAGATATCAAAATATTACTGATACTTGTAAAATTATATTATAGAACTTCTAGCTAATGTTAAATAATCTGTGAAATTTAAATAAATTGCTAGATTACCTACCGAAATATTGTATGTACTATCTACACATAATTTATCAAATACATATACCTACTATCAATGAAATTATATTGAAACTTTTCAAATTAATAGTATAATTACCTAAATCTTTTACTAAAATTTCGTATACCTCCCTAGATACTTTTCATTTCGAATCATTCCGGCCATTTTTGATAGTATTTAGAATAAATAAATGTATATTATTTTCACACATTTCAATTTTACCAAACTATCAAAAAATAAATATCATCACTAAACAAAAGATACCATTACTAATAAAATTACTAATATTCGTTATATTTTCTCCTCAAGTTCGTTTCACTAGTGAAGAAAATTGATACCAATAAGGAATCCAAATATTGAAAAATCCATAATAGCCTGCGTCTGTGAAACTCGTGGGAATTTCATCAAATTCTTTCATAGGAAGTCATGACGGTGTCAGTAAAAGCTGTGATACTGTCGTGGAACACTTGGAGTAAGAGGAATTAATATTCTCAAATTCTTGATGTCCTGCTGCCTAAGAGCGGTTCCGCACTACATCCGATCCGAATCCGTGAAAATATGTTCCGTCGTAGCCGTAGAACTATTTCTATGGTAATTTACGCACTACATCCGATTTCTTTCCGTCATTCTAGAATCTCCATGGCGGAGAAGATTTTTGACGGACCGATGTAGCCATAGAATTATTTGTATGAACGTACGTCTACGTTCTTCGTACGTACAGTGGTATTGCCAGAAGTTGACGTCAATTTAAAGGACACATGATCAACGACGTGAACACTCTGCTGTGGCGTAAAATCACGTATTTCGGACCGAGTTTTCTAGACCCATATTTTCACCCCACCGAAGTTAAAATCGAGTACCGGTGGTCCGCTCGCACGGCGAAGAGAGAAGGTTTTACGGTGGGTCTATGGGGTCACGCGCCGCCTTTCCGTCACCCCGGACCGATTCAGCGGGGCGAGACGCACCCATAGCCCACCAATAAAAAAAAAAAAAAAAAAAAAAGACCCATATTTTCACGGCTTCGGATCGGACAAGTGCGTAAGCAATATCCGAATTCGGTCCGAGTTTTCTAGAGCCATATTTTCACGGGTTCGGATCGGACGTAGTGCGTAACCGCTTTTAAGGTTCATTTCCGTGCATCGCTTTTAAACGCGGCCGCGCGTGTTTATTCGATTACCAATGTCGCGCGCAGCCGATGCGACAATAGTCAAAGTATGAAAATGTATGGCGCCGTTTCCGAGGTCCTCGACAGTCGTAATCGACGAAGGACATAAGCAGCGCCATATGTCTTCATACATTGGCTTGGCTTTATATATTGTCACATGAGCCGCGCACGACAGGCGTAAGCGTTTAAACGCACGCGGCCGTGTTTAAATGCGATGCACGGAAATTAACCTTAAGAATATTCATGATCTTTTTATTGCGTCGGAATTGAATTATGAGAAAAATATTCTGCTTAATCAAGTAACACCAAGAGAGCTGACCCTAATAATGTTAAGAATAAATTGATTTTGAAATAATATGATTATATTCACACCTAAAAACTTATCGCCGCCAAATTACGATATAATTTTGTCATTAAGAAATACTTATTTAATATTTTAAGTAACATTGCATTCTTATAACGTGTAAATATTTATGTACCTACCTATAAATGTATATATATGTTGATAGTAAAACGTTAAATGGAACCAATAAAGAAACAGCATTGTTAACATCATATGCATAAATAAAAAAAAAACATTAAATGTAGATATTTAATCATTAATCTGAACTGATGTAATTAAAAAATAATAAATTAATATAAATTGTAATTTATGATGCTTAAAACTTATTTTTAACGAAATATCATTAATTTATGAGTGCCCAAAATTTTTGAGCCAAATAACCAGTTACCAAACAATATCTATAAATAATATTATTACATTACTTAAACCCTAGGTAGATTATATGTATTTGGCATGGCATGGCTTAACTTCTGTATGTCATTACATGTATTCAGGTCAACGACAAAACTACTAATTATTCGTATTATGCTTATTATTACACAGTTGCAAAATTAAATATTCCTATGGTCCATCAACCATTAAGCCTGAAAAGTAACATTATTCAATACTTCACCTAACTATTATTGATTTCTGAAGTCATATCTAACCATAATTAAAAAACTCATTATCTCGATCTAGAGCAGGCAATTATGTTTAAACCTTGTTTACTTACATGGTCGAGCTTAAATAGATAAGATCATATGCGTCTTCCTGACTAAAATCGTTACGTTTAAAATATTGTAACGAAACGAAACTCTTTTGTGTACTTTCGGTATCGCATCAAGTAAGAAAAATGTTTTGTTGTAAATAGAAAATTAATATATTTTAAGGTAAAAACGCAATCTTATGATCAAAAGTTCTTTAAATATTTTACTTTGAAATTAATTTGTATTTAAATCTATATAAAGCGATTAGCATTGTCTCCGTGCCAAAAAGTCCTATTATATTATATAATACCCATTACACCCTCATTTAAACATTATTTAAAGAATTAATACAAAAAATATAATATTGGTGCCCAGTTAAAAAAATTTAATTAAAGAGTTGAATATTTGTTCAAAGCTTTTATATATAAATGGCCTATTAATTAGAATTGTAAAATAAAAAAAAATCGATTTCGTCTTACGGTCCACGTACCTAGTTTAAACTTTTACAGGTATTTGATGTTAGTTACTATAGTATAGATGCTGTATCATAAGATCAATTTAAATGTTACCTTGCATGTGATGTCATCTTCAAAAGCAATTTTAATTTAGCAACGTCTATATGTTTTTAAATTTTTCCAAATATTCACCGAAATTAAGTACATATCAGTCACCTGTAGTTTTGAAAAATAACCTATAAAACTATTAATAATTTAGTGTTTTATCTGTAATGTTTATTTGGTGTTGTAAATTATTATCGCAGTAAGAACCCGCATCCATGTAATAGTATTATAGTGTGGATAATGATGTTTAGGAACGAATGTGTAAATTAGATATTTGAATATTGAATTGTTTATTTACAAATTGTATGTGTATTTTATAGAAAATAAATAAATTAAAATAATAACTATGGTTTTATCTTTAGCACAACAGCTATGGTAGGTATTAAAAAAAAAAACAATTCATATTTTTAATTATAATATTATAAATAGTAATTATGAATTACCAGCAATTGAAAGGGATGAAGCCAGAACAGATGTAAGTGTAACAATAGGTAATGATGAGAAGAGCAAGTGGATGAATTTGTATATCTTGGATGTGGATTTAGCCGAGATGGAAGGTACACCACTGATATAGAGCGAAGAGTGAATGCGGGAAATAGAGTGAACGGAGCGTTGGGGCAACTTCTTGGCAGCCACCACCTCAGCCAGAAGGCACGTGTAGCAATACATAACGCAGTGCTTGTCCCAACATTACTGTATGGAAGCGAGAGTTGGGTATGCAGAAAAGAGTATGAAAGTAGTAAATTAATGCGATCTCTGCGGAAAATCTGTGGAGTTAGGCTGACCGATCGCATTCGTAACGACGACGTAAGAGAGCGAGTAGGTATGAAAGAGAATTGGTGTAAAGATGCGAAAGTGAATGCTCCGATGGTTCGGACATGTGGAAAGAATGCCGAATGAACGTCTGGTTAAGAAGATATACAATGCGAAAGTTGAAGGATGTAGGTACTAGGGATGTTATAAAATAATCGATTTTTATTTTAATCGATTATTTTTTTCTAATAATCGATTTTCATAGTAATATTAATCGATTTTTAAAAATCGATTATATAAATTATGCGTTTTAATCAATTTTTATGAAAAGCGCCATCTATGGAACGGATGAATAAAACTCGAAGTAAATCCATTATTATTTACAAGTTAAGAGTGCCATAATATATGTAGTTGTTGGTAAACAATATATATGTCTTCCAATAGTAAAATATCTAAAAGCTGTTGGCGAAAATATTTTACGATTAAGAAACATACAGCAATATGAAAGTACTGTTCCAAAGAGCTAAAAACTTGCAGTAATACTACAAATTTAAAACAGAATACATACCATCACGCCATGTCTCTTGCAGGGTAGGCAGAGGGAACAGAGTGCCAGAGAACTCTATCCTTGCATACTTCACTCGCTTCCTCAACATTCATAATTATCTTCATACACGCTCGCCACTCCACCTTCCTTCAGTACATGACCGATCTGGTCTAGGTAGATTAGTCTCAGTCTCCCCCGGTACCTATATCCTTCCACTTTCGCATTGTATATCTTCTTAACCAGACGTTCGTTCGGCATTCTTTCCACATGCCCGAACCATCGGAGCATTCCCTTTCGCATCTTTACACCAATACTCTCTTTCATACCTACTCGCTCTCTTACGTCGTCGTTACGAATGCGATCGATACGCCTAACTCCACAGATTTGCCGTAGAGATCGCATTTCGACCGCATTAATTTTACTTTCATACTCTTTTCTGCATACCCAATTCTCGCTTCCATTTAGTAATGTTGGGACAAGCACTGCGTTATGTATTGCTACACGTGCCTTCTGGCTGAGGTGGTGGCTACCGAGAAGTTGTCCCAACGCTCCGTTCACTCTATTTCCCGCATTCACTCTTCGCTCTATATCAGTGGTGTACCTACCATCTCGGCTAAATTCACATCCAAGACATACAAATTCATCCACTTGATCTAGAACATCATTACCTATTGTTACTCTTATATCTGTTCTGGCTTCATCTCTTTCAAAGACCATTATTTTGATTTTACTCACATTCATGCGTAGACCCCTTTTCTTACAATCTTCTGTCATTGTGTCGACTAGGGTCTGCAGGTCAGTCGCTGCCTCCGCCAGCAGGACTGCGTCATCTGCATAGAGCAGAGCACTGACCACTGAGTCGCCCATCTGGACTCCCATATTCATATCGTTCAACCTTTGGAGACATTTATCCAGATATATGATAAACAGCCTGGCTGATAGAACGCACCCCTGCTTAACGCCGATATTGACGTCAAACCAAGGCGACATTCCATTAACCAGCCGCACACAAGCTCTACAGCCCATGTAACTGGACTGCACAGCCTGCAGCAGTTTACCGTTAATACCATACTCCAGTCATAACGTGAACCCTTGTTTTTAAACAAAGGCGCGATGACTGCGCTATTCCAGTCCTTGGGAACCATTCCCGAGCTCCAACATAAATTGAGAAACAACCACAACACAACAACACAACCACTGTGGTAGGACCACGCTATTGACAGTGTTCTGTCTACAGCCGCGGGCCGGTCCGTCCGGGGTAGTACCACACTCTCGCAGAAAATCGACGTTTGAGCAATGGCAATATGCTGCTGCGCTTCGTTCGGTGAGCGAGAGAGCTAGAAGTCTAACTTTCTGGGTGTGTTTACGTGTGGTGGGTTCAGGTGGTGCCTGAAACTTGCGGTGGTGAAGTCTTGGTAGGGGCATTGAGCGTGAGAGGCTGACATGGGGTACAAGGAGACCCAGTGGGAATGGTCACCGCCGGCCACCTGCCGGTCAGCAGGGGACCCGAACCCACGATTATCCTCCCTAGGAGGCTGTCCCGCCAACCGGCGAAAATCCCGTTGTGTAGTCGTTATGCCGGAGCAGGAAACCGGAGTGGATTACGGTGACTGCGCACGGGGGGATGGGGGCACCGGGGGCCCTTCCGTGCTTCGTGTCAGCTTCTCATAAAACTCACCCTCCAGCTATGCACTGTGACCCGCACCTATTTTTTTTTTGGTACCACCGAATCTCATTGTACGCATCCACACTCCCTTCCTCCTCTTCTTAAAAAACCCGTATGAAAAGTAGCAGAAAAAAGAGAAGGTTTTCTACGCCGGTCCTCTTATCCACATTTGATGTGGATTTTTTCAATACCAGGGGTTTACATAGCAATCTCGATACCGTTCACCACCATCTCGAGACGGCGCGGCCTGCCTTGCTCTTTTTAACGGAGACACAGATAGGCGCTCCGAATGATATTTCGTACCTCAATAACCCTGGCTACGAGTTAGAGCACTCCTTCCGTCGTAAGGCCGGGGTGTGCGTGTCCATTCGGGGTGATATCTGTTGTCGCCGGCTTCGGGCCCTCGAACATGGTGACCTGTCTATCTTGTGGTTGCGCATAGACTATGAAGGGTTTACCCGCATCTACGTGTGCCTCTACAGGTCGCATGGCAGTGATTCGGGGTCAACTCAGTTATTTGAGAACGTCCAATGGTGGATTGACGAAATATTGTAGCAGTGTCCATCAGTGGAGGTGGTGGTTCTTGGGGACTTCAACGCTCATCATAAAGAGTGGTTAGGGTCTCGAGCCACTGACCTCCAGGGTCGACATCTCTTCAATATGGTCTCGGCCTATGGACTCTCACAACTAGTGACACAGCCCACCCGTGTCCCAGACATTGAGAGCCATGAGTCTTCTTTACTGGATCTTCTGCTGACTACACACCAACAAGGATACCGGGTAGTGGTCGAAGCCCCTCTTGGTTCATCTGACCACTGCCTAGTCCGTATAGCAAGGCCCCTGTTGCGAGGCCTAATTGCTCTACGGCGACTGGGACTCGCAGAGTCTGGCAATATAAGTCGGCAGATTGGGATGGACTTCGCGAGTTTTATTCATCCTATCCATGGAAGCGGCTTTGCTTCGTCTCTGAGGACCGTGGTGTTTGTGCAGACTGCGTAACCGAAACGGTTATTATGGGGATGGATTTATTTATCCCCAATACCCAAATACCCGTCGGCGGCCGCAGCCGCCCTTGGTTTAACAAAACCTGCAGGACGTCTGCACAGGAACAGCTGGAACCAGGCTAAAAACTGTCAAGACCCGAACGTCAGAGAGGTGAAGCGAAAATTTAACGCCGCTTCTAGATCTAGTAAGAAGGCTATCGCCAGAGCCAAGGCAGAACATGTTGCCAGAATTGGCGAGCGATTAGAGAGCTATCCCGCTGGGAGTCGTGCATTCTGGTCGCTCACCAAGGCTGCCCAAGGCAACTTCTGCTGGTCCAATCACCCACCACTACAGAAAAGCGATGGCAGTCTGGCCTACAGCGCAAAGGAGAAGGCCGATCTTTTAGGTCAATTCTTTGCCTGTAACTCGACTTTGGATGCGGGAGCTACCACACCACTTACCATACCGCGGTGTGATAGCTCTCTACCTGAAATCTGTATCTCACAGCGTGCGGTCAGGCGAGAGCTGCGGCTTTTAGACGTCCATAAGTCGAGTGGGCCGGATGGCATCCCTGCAGTGGTCTTAAAGACGTGAGCCCCTGAGTTAACCCCCGTCCTCACGCGCCTATACCGTCTTTCCTACGACACTAATAGGGTTCCATCTTCGTGGAAGGTAGCTCAAGTCCACCCGATTCCTAAAAAGGGAGAACGGTCGGACCCATCGAATTACAGGCCGATTGCGATAACATCCTTGCTCTCCAAAGTAATGGAGAAAATCATAAACCGCCAGCTTCTGCAGTACCTTGAGGATCACCAGCTGATCAGTGATCGCCAATACGGCTTTCGACATGGTCGATCGGCTGGTGATATTCTTGTGTACCTTACACACCGTTAAGCAGAGGCTTTGGAGGGCAAGGGTGAGGCGTTACCATTCGGCCTAGATATCGCAAAGGCGTTCGATAGGGTCTGGCACGGAGCCCTTCTATCGAAGCTACCGTCTTATGGAATCCCCGAGGGACTCTGTAAATGGATCGCTAGCTTTCTGGATGGTCGGAGTATAAGAGTCGTCGTCGATGGCTCTTGCTCCGATACCATGATCATTAACGCTGGTGTACCACAGGGCTCGGTGCTCTCCCCGACGTTGTTTATCCTGCATATCAATGACATGCTCTCTATAGAGAATACTCTCTGCATGCATGCAATGCAATGCAATGCATACGCATTGCTATGCGGATGACGAGCGGTATACCGAGCATCAGAATATCCCTCGGAGTATATTACAGGAAAGAAGGACTCAACTTGTGTCTGAAGTCGAGCGCTCTCTGGGGCGGGCCTCCAAATGGGGTGAACGGAACTTAGTTCAGTTCAATCCCACTAAGACACAAGTTTGCGTGTTCACTGCAAAAAAGGACCCCTTCGTCATGGCGCCTCAGTTCCAAGGAGTAACTCTCCAAATTTCCGAGAGTATTAGGAGAGTATTGGGATCCTCGGCGTCGAACTATCAAGCAAAGTCCAGTTTGGGAGTCATTTGGAGGACAAAGCCAAATTGGCAAGTAGAAAGCTGGGCGTCCTGAACAGAGCCAGGCGATACTTCACACCGAGACAACGTCTTGTGCTATATAAGGCACAAGTCCGCCCTTATGTGGAGTACTGCTCACATCTCTGGGCAGGCGCGCCCAAATATCAGCTAGACCCACTTGACTCCCTGCAAAGACGTGCTGTTCGAATCGTCGGTGATCCCAATCTCACGGAAGGACTGGAGTCATTGGAGAGCCGGAGAGACTTTGGGTCTCTCTGTGTATACTCTACAGGCTCTTTCACGGGGAGTGCTCTGAGGAGCTGTTTGACTTGGTACCACCGTCACCGTTTTATCACCGTACCACTTGACACCGCAGCAGGGTTCATCCATTCCACCTGGAAACGATACAGACGTCAACTGTACGTTTTCAACGATCATTTCTGCCACGTACATGCAAGATCTGGAATGAACTACCTGCTGCTGTGTTTCCCGAGCGCTATGACATGTCCTTTTTTAAACAATGTTTAAGAAGAGCACTTTCTTCACGGTAGGCAGCGGCCTAGCTATGCCCTGGTATTGCAAGAGTCCATGAGCGGCAGTGTCACTTACCATCAAGTGTGCTGCTGGCTCGTTTGCCACCACCGGCAATAAAAAAAAAAAAAAAAACAACAAGAACGCCTTCCAGACGCCGCCGCCGGTGCCGAATGTTGATCTACTAGACCACATGCAACACCGGCGCCAACCCGAGTATCCGCATACATATCGCCAAAATATTCATTCCATTGGCTTAACACGTCTTGTATTTGTGTAAGAATGTCTCCACCTTTAGACCTTATTTTATTCATTCTGAAGGCTGACCAACCACCCCGAGACCTCTTCACCTCTCTCCAAAAGAGTTTGGTGTTACCCTCGAAGTTTTTAGCCAGCCTATCTTCTGCACTCATATTTGTTTTATCACGTTTCTTTTTTTGTCATTCTTACATTGCCGATATATTTCTTTCTTCTGTTTCAGTTCAGTTCTGTTCAGTCATACTGTCATTCAGATTCAAAGAAGAGACATAGTCCAGCCACGCTTTCTTCTTTTGCTCTACGGAAGCTGCCACTTCCGCATCCCACCAAGCATCACCATTTGTTTTTCTATGCTTTTTTGAGCTTCCACATACTCCTTTCGCTGTATCTACCATACTCTCTTTCAATATTCTTCTATGTCCGATTGCGGCTGGCTTGCCATCGTCAGCCGTTCTCGGACACCCTCTGCATACTTTTCTCTTACACACTCTTCTTGCAAATTTTCAATCTTTATTCTTTCAAGCCCTCCGAAGTGGACACGCTCTCGCCAGTGCCCCCACTTTCTGAACAGACCACTAAATCTCGCAATAACGAGATAGTGGTCCGTATCGACTGTGGGGCCCCTGTAGGCTCTTACGTCCAATATTTTGCTTCGGTGGCGACTGTCTACCAAAATTAAATCTATTATACTTTTCTGTTTATTCCTTCTCCATGTAAACATATGAATGTCCTTATGTTGGAAAAATGTATTTTACACAATAAAGTTTCTTTCCATGCATACATCTGCAATGAGCCTACCTGCGTCGTTCACTCTCTTATCACCAAATGGACCAAGTACGTCCTCATAGTCGGGACGCTTGGTCCCCTCCCATCCGTTCAAATCTCCGCATACAACCATGCGTTCACTGGTTTCTGCCATAACCAGAACTTCCCTAACAATATCCCAAAAGTTCTCCAGGTCTGATGCCACCGAGGATCCTACGGGAGCATATGCTACAATCCTGAATAACTTGGTGAGACCTAGTTTTATACGGACCCAAAGAAGTCTGGGATCATAAATTCCGTAATCCTTCACACCTGAGGCCAAGCGAGAGGACAACAGCACTCCTACCTCCATGCTGGCTCGATCGCTCTGTGGTACACCAGACCACAGGGCCATCCCGCCACCAGGAAGATCGTAGGCGTCGCTGCCCCTTCGCTTGGTCTCTGTTACACAGAGCACGTCTAGCTGCTTGTCCGCCATGACGGTTATCAGCTGGTGCAACTTACCTTCCACACAACCTCTTACATTCCACGTACCCACCCGGCACTCTGCTCTCCTCGACTCGCCTGACTGGGCAAGGCGTGATGGGTGGCGGCCCTCATCGCCGCATTTGCCGATTTTCGTCGCCTCTGGGGGACACCCTAACCCGCACTGCGGTACGCATATGACCCGGATTGAAGTCTGACTAGACTGGCAGGGGGCGCGACGTGCACGCTCCGGACTATGCCACCCTACACGCTCCGGACTATGCCTCCCTAAAAAAAAATCATCATCATGTCAGGCTATTGCCGTCCACTGCTAGACGTAGGCCTAAATGTAAAATAGTACTGGACATTTATGGCATTTTTTTGTTGTAATTTATATTTTAGTTTTTGAGACAATAAGGTTGTTATTTTGTTAGGATGCCCATCATTTCATTTTTATGATAATAAAAAAAATGTGTCAATAGTTACATTTGGTTTCCTTATTCCTTACCTTGAACATTTAAAGGAATATTCGCTTTTATGAATTTTTAGATTTGAATTGGTTGATTTTTTATTCATTTAATTTTAATCTGATAAATTGTTAATATGAATCTCTTAGGTTTATTATTGGAATATGAAAAGAATATACATTTTTAAATAATAGAAAAAATCGATTTTTTCGTAAAAATCGATTATTTATTTTGATTAAAATCGATTTTTGGCAAATCGATTAATATTGAAAAAAAACGATTTTTATTTAATCGATTATTTTCCAGTAACCTCACATCCCTAGTAAGTACCGAGGGAGACCGAGACTAACCTACCTAGACCAGATCGGTCATATACTGAAGGAAGGTGGAGTCAAGAGTCTCCGAAACCAGCGAGCGTGTATGAAGAGAATTATGAATGTTGAGGAAGCGAGTGAAGTAGGTATGCAGAGATAGAGTTCTCTGGCACTCTGCTCTCTCTGCCTACCCTGCAAGGGATATGGCGTGATGATATGTAATGTAATGTAACCAGCAATTAATAAAAGCAGAAATTATATCATTTTGCACTTCTTATCGCTTAGAACTTCCATTATAGTGAATTGGAACAAAGATTATGAGTAAATAAATACGTCTTTAAAGACAGTAATCGTGCATAGGTACCTATGTTGAAAAATTCTTTTTGAGAACATATACCTACATTGCGCTTTGGTTTTTTCAACAGCGTAAAAGTAGCTTACTAATATCACCCTGGCAAGACTTATGGATTTATTTAGGTTTCCTTTTTTTTTTTTGGTTCTGTTCGTCCATTCGGACAGGCAAAGGGATCAAAGCCCATGCAGCCAAGTCTTATTTAATTATTCTTCATATATGTTCATCATTTCTTCATATTATGTAGCTGCTTTAATAGTCATTGTCTGTCAGTAAGTCAAGTCGTTACCATTAATCGGGTGCTGATAACCTAATCAATGGTTTTCTTTGGGAATTTTGGCAAAATATGAAAATACACGTAAACCACTATTATACCATATTCACTACACTTCAGCACTTTAACTGTACCATATTGCATAAAATACCAGCAAAATTATTCAATATAACACTACAAAACACTAAAAAAATGAATATAATACAAGAGCGTGACATGACATTCCACATTCGCGCCAAAACTCTTTAGGTTTCCTTCGCTCGTAGTGTTGCTATCTACTTACGCGATATTGTCGTTTTTGACAACCCTGCGAGAGAAAAAAATAATATTCTGAATTTCTGACTCTGTCACCGCTTGGAACGTTGTATCTGTGTAATAAAATGATACAAATAAAATTTATTAAAAATATTTATTCAAAAACATTATTATTAATAAACTTATATCAAGCACTAAAACAATCCCAATGCCAAAAATGTTAAAATTAATTTTCAAATGCATCATCATACTACCTATACATAAATTTTGTTCTAATATGGCAAAATATAACTAGATTTTCTAAATTGATCCGAAAAGGCGGCACATTTTTAATTAATTTTAAGTAGATATTCGATTTAAGATTACCCGAAAAGGCGGAATAATTCCATTAATTTTAAGTAGATATATGTATATATAAGATCTTTGTGCGCTATTGAGCAATTTATTTTTAAATATCTCTAATTCTATGTCTGTCTGTAGAAGTATTCTAATATGATTTTCTATTCTAAAATTTGAGCCTAAATCTGACTTTAAGTAAGGAAAACATTCGTTAAAAAATTCTCATTTCAGTGATAATAGAACAAAATTATTAATATATATTCTTAACTATAATTATTTTAAATACTATATAATTTGAAATCCATTATTTTAAGAGAAAGACTAAATTAAAATTTTATATTACATCTTCTGTACTAAATCTAATTAGTCTTCTTACAGTATAATAATTAGACGGTTGTACCATAACCTAATTGCACTAATTTTTAATTTAAAAACAATTTATTTAAAATTCACGCTGTATGCGTTTATATCTCATCTTCGTGTAGCGACGGGATAAGAATACAATAATTATCGCCACCTTTTACTTGAGCATGGGACTCATAACTGATCTCACGCAGATCGCCAACCCACTTGACAAATGTGGTGATTGCGATACTATCCCCTCATTTGTGCAGAAAGCCTACGTTCAATAGTGGACGATGAAATATTGAATGACGATGATGATATAACATTCAACTATCAGATATTTAATTCATTCATTCATAACCTACATCAATAAGTAAACCGTCCCTAAACCTCAAAAGTACGTAATATAAACTACACTAAAATCATTTCTTTAAAAAAATAAATCCTCTTAAATCTTAAATGTATTATATAAAAAAAGTAAAGAGAGCAATTTAAGTATTCGAATTTTGTACGGTGGTTCTAATGGGCAATAATAATCTCAAATACAACTAAGCCAATTAGCATAAAAAAATACATTTAAAAATAAATGTAATTCGAGATCTGCAAAATAATATCATTAATTATATAATATTAATAGAATTGTGATGAATATGAAAAATAAACTAAAGTTATTTACATAAAATAATATTTAGGTAGTCATTTAGTATATAAAATTCTTATATAGTCATCTAAGCTATATCTAAGTCTACACAACCATAACTTATATCAAATTGCTCTGATTAATAGTTTAAATGCTGGTTAAATTTTAACCAGTTCATACAATTATGTCAAAGCATTATATGATAAATATATGGTTATTTGCCACGCCATTTTCTTATAGAAGTTTTGGCAGTAAAACTGATGGAACCCTCTTGCAATATCTCTGCCAGGCAGATCCGTAACGACGCTGGCACCTTGCATGGTCTCGCCAAGACCTATGCATCAACATAATAATAGTCAAGACAGCTGGTAAAGCAGCTACATAATGGCCAGACATCATTCCAGGCAGTGCAAAGACAATATGTATCAGTATATCGCCTGCATAATTAGGATGTCGTAGGACGCTCCAAAGACCGGATACGAGCAACTTGTTTCCATGAAAGGTCGCCATAGTGTCTAATCCTGAAAATGAAAATTAGCATATTTTCATTCATCATTTCAAATTTGTGTTTTAAATTACTGAAGCATATGAGATATTATTTACAAAGTAATTTGCGATGTTAAAATTATTACCCCATATGGGGCTTGAAACAAAACCTTTTTTTTGTTCACGCTGTGGAATTGCATTTACATACTATACCCCTCGGTGAGTCCAGTCGGAGGGGATTTGTGTGGGACTCGCCGGCCATTGTGCTACCGGAAACCCACTAGAACCACAGCGGCCCCTTCCGTGATTTTACGAAATGCCGAAGAGATCATGTCATGAAATTCAATCCTCGACGCACCAACGCATGGCCATCTAGCCGCGTAGCCGTCTTGTCGTCCAAGGCGATGGGAAAAGGAGTGCATAGCGGCGTCTCTCCCTCCCTGGACGGCGGCGTCGTCGGAGCTAGTCAGCGGACGCAAGCGCCTCGCATTTCCACTCCGCGGCCTCCTTTGTTATGTCAGCCTCACAGAAGGAGGCCATCGACAACCAGCACCTATCGCTGCCGACCATCTCGGAAATTATGGTAGACAACGACTGAAACAACATCTATTGGAAATCAGTTCCAAATGCTATCAAGGCCAGTGTGGGTACGTATGGCAACCAAACTGTGACTCGCATTATTATATTTACAAGAGATGATTTCTCTTAAACGAAATCTAGCCGAAATGACTTTTAAATCGGAACAATGTGTAATAGTCTGACGTTAAGACGATAACTGTGAGTCAAACTGTTTACCATATGTTCTTACCTACCCGTTCTTATTTTATGTAGCCTTCTCTATCTTCATCGACCTATTAATGTCCACTATTGGACACAAGCCTCCTCATAAGAGAAATAATTCTATAACAGCCTCATTTGATAGGTAGATTGGTAATTGCAGTTGGTAATGAGTATCACTGGAGAGTTCTGCTGCCCCTGGTGATCACTGATCCTGTTTTTACGTTTTCCATAGGAAAGTCAGGAATGCTGACACATCTGTATTCTGATATGTTATCTCGCTCAATAATATAAATTATCGTTACGACGTTAACTGCCAGAGATTATATTACATACAGTTTTGATTAAAACTCTAGGTAGGTAAAACTAAAAATGTGAGCTGCAGGTACATTTTTCGTTCAAATAAAATTTCTTAGCTTTCATCCATCCATTAGTATATCTACATCTACTGTTGGGCAAAGGCATTCCCAAAGCAGATTTTGCTATAATCGGCACACTTGGCAATCGGGTTATGAGTCACGTCCACCGGGCAGGTCACCGAAGTGCAGTAATCGGTACCGGTGGTTACCACAATTGGCGATGCCACGGCAGGTTACAGGGCCACATGCCACCCTTTAGTCGCACCGGACGGTACAGGCGGGAAGTTGCCGGAGACTATAAGCCCGTCAAAAAAAAATGTGGATTATGAGTTTTCCTGAAAGGCACTACGAAGATACATTAAGCCATCTCCACACATTCTATACAATACTAAATCAAAAATTAAATATGCAAAAGTTCACGCGCGTCTAGTTCTTACATGATTACAATTTCTATTGGTCCGAGAGCCAGGTGAAAATTTGGTTAATTATATCTTCTCGAGAGATAATTGGTGATACGCATCAGACAATAGTATCATGAAGCCTTATGACCGACAGCTGCAGCACGGTGGATGAGCAGTTATAACCTCCCACGCTCGAAGAAAAAAAAAATACATTCACTCATTTCCTCTCGACTAAAAATTTATCAAATTATAGCTAACCCAATATCTCACCAAAAAAAAAATCAGCTGGCTATAACATAGTGTATTGTAGATTAGTTAAATATTGGAATAGAACTAAAATTACTTGAATATACACGTATAAGTTTAAAAAATATTGATACGGAATATTTGTTTCACCTCAACACTCATATTGGAGTGCTATGCCGAATAATTAAAGAGATGTCATTTCCTCCCACATGAAAATTTGTGAGCTGATTTTAAATATGTTTCTGTGATAAATAAAAAAAATCAGCTAGCAGTAAGTCGAGGGAAACTTAGTCAGCTGATGCATTTAAATAGTCAGTAAATACTTCTGGCTAACTTCTACGTAACGACCTTCAAATTATCAGCTGACGATTTTTCCACCGAGATACAGCCAGCTGACGTATATATTTATCAATAGTTACATATAAGCTATCATCAGGTAAATTTTTATTTGAGAGGATATCACTGAAAGTGAAGATTTTTTTTTCCATGATTGAGACATCAGCGGACGTACAATACACTATGTTATAGCCAGCTGATTTATTTTTTTGTTGAGATATTGGGTTAGCTATAATTTGATAAATTTTTAGCCGAGAGGAAATGAGTGAATGTATTTTTTTTTCTACTGCTCATCCCCCCCACCGAGCCTTAGCTGACGTTCACGAGACTTTATGGTTCGATTTTCTGATGAATTTTACTAATTATCACTTGAGATGAACTTGGTCATGTAATCTGTTACTGGTTCTCGGACTATATGATCTTGTTTCATAGATATAAAATTTAGGCAAATAAAATCATGCAAAAAGGATGGAGTGTAATGTCTACAAAATCCACTGACCAAAAATAAACATAAAAAAATAAAATTATCTAAATTATAAAGCATTATATAAAAAAAAATAATTACTGCATAAAATATTATTACTTACTTGCCAAGCTTGGATGTAGAGGATTTTTTCTGAACTGATATTTAATGTCGTTACTATTAAGCATTATTAGAAATCCCAGCGTAAATAGTACACAAGCAGAAATTAAAATGTTAGTCGACAACATTAAATCAGTATCTGCCACATGTTTAGATATTGTTGTGAAATAGAATGGATAGAGGGCGCTGGACACAATTTGGAGGTAACCCACACCCTCATAATGCCAGAAAAATGTTGTAGTAATCATATACTCTTTCATAATAAAGTTTAGTATATATACTATTTGCATGACGGAGTATACAATTATTGTTGGTTTCAACTGTACATTGTCTATTAACAGTTTAAAATTTTCTAGAGTAAAATTGTTCGACCCCAAAATCAAATCTGTGCTTCTGTTTAAGTTAAACTGAAGTCCTTGCGTGAAGATCAAAGATAGTAAGATTAACTGAAACAAGATTAATTAATTAAATGTGAGATGCAATCTTATATCAATATTTTATGGGTATAATTCTACAAAAACTACAATATCATATTTTAACTGGACCAAATAGTGCGTAATTTTCAAAAAATATTAAACGAAATAAAAGCCTGCCTAGTTATAAGAATGTGACCATGGTTGTGCACAGGGGTGGCTCTAGCACATGTAGCGCAAGGCAGCAATCAATAATCTGGCGCTCTCTTGTATCAAAATATGTGAACAAAATAGAATAGGTTGATAGTTACAACACGTTCGACTAAACTCCGGATCTCGCATGCTTATTCTCGTTGTTTTGATACGAAACCAGGTAAATGCGATCGGATTATGAAGTTACAGTGAACATGGCGACAAAGTAACCTACCCAAACCTGTCAAATAACACACCCACTACGTTGAAATATGGCTAACCATCTTTAAACGTAGTGTCTAAACACTTGCTGCGTACAGTGCGCCCGCTCCATGCGGAGCATTACATTGGAGCTTCTATGTGTCCCAAGCGGCTCTCGGCACCCCCTAAGAACTGGCGCCCGGGTGAACCGCACCCTCTACACTATAGGTAAAGCCGCCCCTGGTTGTGCAGTCCTAGGTTAAATTTTTGAGTTAGGCCATAGTTGGAATTTTTCAGATAATTCAGAACAGCAAGCTTAAAATTAGGAACTGTGCCCGGTTAGCAACAATAGACTCGTCCTATTACATAGAGCTACGGAATGCATAACAAATTTTGGGTTAGCATCTTTGCTTACCTGTTTGGAAGTAAAAGCATGAGACTATAAATTAAGGAAATTATATATAGAACAATAACCGCAAGTGCAATAAGAGATTATTAAGATAGATAGACAGATAATATCATACCTAGAGAAAAAAGATTTGAAAACCTAAGTCAAATCATTTGGTTAATCTGTTATAATAGGCGAATTTTTTTTTTAATTGTGACCGCTTGTAATCAAGAGTAGGGATATATTACCAAATCATAAACAACATAATACAATACCTGGACAAAGTAAAATTATGAAATTTAATTGGTTTTGCAATATCCTATTAGGATCCTAATAATTTAGATTATATATAACAACTCCTGCAAGAATTATCAAACAGAAATATGTGATTCACTTAATCTATTCAGTAAAAAAAAACCGATATTCATAATTTATAAAAACTCGCTTGGAAACTACTGAAATTCATACATATATAATAAGTTAAATGTTAACAGGAGTCTCTAGTACCTATTTTTTTTATAAGCATTATTTATAGAAGTAGTTTAATGACTCAATAAGTTAAGCAGTTTTCTTAGTAATTAGTAGGTACTGATTAAATAATAGTCTTTAGAAGGGAAATATATATAGGGTTATATTCTTCTTCAATAAGAAATAACGCTAAGCATACATTAAAATAAAATGTTCCTACAGATATTATACTTACAGTAGTTATATTGGCAGTTCTTGATATCCACAGTTTAACGTCTAATTTCTTAACAATTGGGTGAACTTCCTTTCCAATAAAGAAGTCATACAATGCATATCCTGTGTTTCCATACTGATTTAACTCATGAGTATCCAACTTATGACTCTTTTCATAAGCAATAATGCTAAATACAATAGCAAAAATGTATGACACAACTGCTAATCTTAGATAGTCATTTAATATACTCCCTTTATCAATAACTTGAAGATTATCCATAACAAAAAGTACAATAATTGTACATATACAAGAGAAGAATGCATTAAAACATTGTTTTCTGCCAGATCCATCCATGCAGTCAGTTTTCTTACCTAATATTGGCACAATTACAAATATTGCTTGCAATAAATACTGGGCTAATATAATATATAATGCTTGTAAACTTATATAAGTTTGAAGAGATTTATAAGCAGACGAATCAGTAAATAATTTGAAAGAGAAAGGTTTTTTATATAAAACTAAAATGAAAAATACTGTTAAAGGTATCAGAAGCATTAAGCATGCTGATCCTATTCTACCACCAAATTCCCATTTGCTTGCAATTTCTGTTATGCTACTGATACTAGTTCGTAGAGGGGTTGCTAATTTTCTTGTAATCAAATTAGACCTCTCTCTCTGAAACTCTTCTTCAGAATTATCTTCATCTGAGTAAGCTTCTAGTGATTTACTAATAGATTTACTTATGGATTTACTTTGACTGATAGATTTACTGATACTCCGTCTTATGTCTGGAACATTATCAATAAATTCTCGTAATCTACTAGATCTTCTTGGTGCGAGCTCATCAGCAGATCTTCTATTTCTCAGGCCAAAATCATCAATAGAATCCAAACCATTCAAATGGTCTAAAGAGAATTCACTTTCCTTTAAATTAGCAGTAAGATCTTTAATTGAGTATTCAAAGCGTTTGGAGCGAGTACTTCGAAAGGCGGCAAGATTAGCTGACAGAGATTCTAGTTTAACAACCACCTCACTGTCAATTGGTGGTCGTTTTGAAGGCGATTTAGGAACCTTTAATTCAGATTCCGTCGTGTCTTTTTCTTTTTCTTTGGTGGTTCTAGATGGTGATTTACGGGCTGGAAACTTTGAAACCGGCTTTCGGCTAGGTGATTTCCTAGCGGGAGACTTTCGTCCTGGCGACCGCGAGGCAGGAGGTGGAGTTTTTTGCCGCGGCGGTGAACTTTTCCTAGTTCTGGCGGGCGAACGCGTTGGTGATTTACGAGTTTTGGAGGGACTCACATTAATAACACTAGTTCTTATTCGACCGCTTCTTGTAGACATTCTGTAATAAAATATCACAACGAAATAAAACAAGACGCTATTTAGATCTAAAATTATCTTAAACCACACGCGATGATATTTACTTGTCACAATAATAGAATCTTCATCAGTTTTAAAAACAGTTTTAATTAATTAGTATTTTCTTATAGACACACAAATAAAAGTTTTACAATTCATTAGGAATAAATAACAAGCAAATTCTGTTCAAAAATCGGACAACGTAAACAACAAGATGAATGAACAGAACATTGAACATAAACGAAAATGAAGCCAAGCGCTAACGAACGGCAACGCAACGCTAGAATTAATTTAAAAATCTTGACTGCGATTGGCTATAAAATATTCAAACAGAATCATTAGCTGTTTCGTTTCATCACTTGAGAAAAAGTGAGATAGTCAAATTTTATCTAACGGAATTACTAATAGCAGGCCTACGTCACTCCATGTACTTACGCTAGGCTTGGGTAAAATAAATCAATATATCAAAATATCGATATTTTTTTCAAAAAATAATCGATATATATCGGCGATTTTATTACATACATACATATCATCACGCCATATCCCTTGCAGGGTAGGCAGAGAGAACAGAGTGCCAGAGAACTCTATCTCTGCATACTTCACTCGCTTCCTCAACATTCATAATTCTCTTCATACACGCTCGCCGGTTTCGGAGACTCTTGACTCCACCTTCCTTCAGTACATGACCGATCTGGTCTAGGTAGGTTAGTCTCGGTCTCCCTCGGTACCTACATCCTTCCACTTTCGCATTGTATATCTTCTTAACCAGGCGTTCGTTCGGCATTCTTTCCACATGTCCGAACCATCGGAGCATTCCCTTTCGCATCTTTACACCAATACTCTCTTTCATACCTACTCGCTCTCTTACGTCGTCGTTACGAATGCGGTCGGTCAGCCTAACTCCACAGATTTTCCGCATAGATCGCATTTCGGCCGCATTAATTTTACTATCATACTCTTTTTTGCATACCCAACTCTCGCTTCCATACAGTAATGTTGGGACAAGCACTGCGTTATGTATTGCTACACGTGCCTTCTGGCTGAGGTGGTGGCTGCCGAAAAGTTGCCCCAACGCTCCGTTCACTCTATTTCCCGCATTCACTCTTCGCTCTATATCAGTGGTGTACCTTCCATCTCGGCTAAATCCACATCCAAGATATACAAATTCATCCACTTGCTCTAGTACATCATTACCTATTGTTACTCTTACATCTGTTCTGGTTATATCTCTTTCAAAGACCATTATTTTGGTTTTGCTCACATTCACGCGTAGACCCCTTTTCTTACAATCTTCTGTCATTGTGTCGACTAGGGTCTGCAGGTCAGTCGCTGACTGTGCCAGCAGGACTGCATCATCTGCATAAAGCAGAGCAGTGACCACTGAGTCGCCCATCTGGACTCCCACATTCATATCGTTCAACCTTTGGAGACATTTATCCAGATATATGATAAACAGCCTGGCTGACAGAACGCACCCCTGCTTAACGCCGATATTGACGTCAAACCAAGGCGACATTCCATCATCCAGCCGCACACAGGCTCTACAGCCCATGTAACTGGACTGCACAGCCTGTAGCAGTTTACCGTTAATACCATACTCCGGTAAAATGTCCCAAAGTTCCTTTCGTACAACCGTGTCAAATGCTCTCTCCAGATCCACAAAACTGCAGAAAACCCTCTGACCTAGAGCCAGATGCTTCTCCACAATGTTGCGCAGAGAGAACACTTGATCCATGCATCCCCTTCCACTCCTGAAACCTCCTTGTGTCTCACACAGTAAACCATCGGACACCATCCTCATTCTCCTTTCAATAACTTTTCCATACACTTTTGCTGCCAAACTGGTCAAGCTTATGGCTCTGTAATTTGCGCAGTCATAACGTGAACCCTTGTTTTTAAACAAAGGCACGATGACTGCGCTATTCCAGTCCCTGGGAACCATTCCCGAGCTCCAACATAAATTGAGGAGCAACAGGAACGCCTCCCAGACACAAGAGCCACCGAGCTTGATCATCTCGGCAGACACCATATCAATGCCCGCTGCCTTACCATTGTTCAAACTTCTTATCGCCCATTCAACTTCATCCATACTGATGCCATCGGAGGACGCCGTTGTCGAATGTTGATCTACTAAACCACATCCAACACCGGCGCCAACCGTAGCATCCGCATACATATCGCCAAAATATTCACTCCATCGGCTTAACACGTCTTGTGTTTGTGTAAGAATGTCTCCACCTTTAGACCTTATTTTATTCATTCTGAAGGCTGACCAACCACCCCGAGACTTCTTCACCTCCCTCCAAAAGAGTTTGGTGTTACCCTCGAAGTTTTTAGTCAGCCTA
This sequence comes from Lymantria monacha, assembly GCA_905163515.2. Lineage (NCBI taxonomy): Eukaryota > Metazoa > Arthropoda > Insecta > Lepidoptera > Erebidae > Lymantria > Lymantria monacha. The sequence goes on along the minus strand of LR991090.1, from coordinate 8,342,647 downwards.
TCTTCTGCACTCATACTTGCTCTATCACGTTTCTCTTTCACTAAGGCCTTGGTGTCATTCTTACATTGCCGATATATTTCTTTCTTCTGTTCAGTCATACTGTCATTCAGATTCAAAGAAGAGACATAGTCCAGCCACGCTTTCTTCTTTTGCTCTACGGAAGCTGCCACTTCCGCATCCCACCATGCATCACCATTTGTTTTTCTATGCTTCTTTGAACTTCCACATACTTCTTTCGCTGTATCTACCATACTCTCTTTCAATACTCTCCAGCATTCTTCAATGTCCGATTGCGGCTGGCTTGCCATCGTCAGCCGTTCTCGGACACCCTCTGCATACTTTTCTCTTACACACTCTTCTTGCAACCTTTCAACCTTTATTCTTTCAAGCCCTCCGAAGTGGACACGCTCTCGCCAGTGCCTCCACTTTCTGAACAGACCACTAAATCTCGCAATAACGAGATAGTGGTCCGTGTCGACTGTGGGGCCCCTGTAGGCTCTTGCGTCCAATATTTTGCTTCGGAGGCGACTGTCTACCAAAATTAAATCTATTATGCTTTTCTGTTCATTCCTTCTCCATGTATACATATGGATGTCCTTATGTTGGAAAAATGTGTTTGACACAATAAGGTTTCTCTCCATGCATACATCCGCTATGAGCCTACCTGCGTCGTTCACTCTCTTATCACCAAATGGACCAAGTACGTCCTCATAGTCGGGACGCTTGGTCCCCACCCATCCGTTCAAATCTCCGCATACAATCACGCGTTCACTGGTTTCTGCCATATCCAGAATTTCCCTAACATTATCCCAAAACTTCTCTAGGTCTGATGCCACCGAGGATCCTACGGGAGCATATGCTACAACCATGAATACCTTGGTGACACCTAGTTTTATACGGACCCAGAGAAGTCTGGGATCATACATTCCGTAATCCTTCACACCTGAGGCCAAGCGAGAGGACAACAGCACTCCTACCCCCATGCTGGCTCGATCGCTCTGTGGTACACCAGACCACAGAGCCATCCCGCCACCAGGAAGATCGCAGGCGTCGCTGCCCCTTCGCTTGGTCTCTGTTACACAGAGCACGTCTAGCTGTTTGTCCGCCATGACGGATATCAGCTCGTGCAACTTACCTTCCACACAACCTCTTACATTCCACGTGCCCACCCGGCACTCCGTTCTCCTCGACTCGCCTAACTGGGCAAGGCGTGATGGGTGGCGGCCCCCATCGCGATTTTATTTTTTTCGATATATCGATTTTCGATATTTAATTTCTGATATCAAAACCGATATATATTTTAAAAGCTCTAATCAAGCTTCGCGTCATGTATCTATCTAACGAAAAGGCTTGATAGACTGTATGAGTATCATTCGCCTGGACTCGAACATAAATAAAAAAATACCTACAGTCTATGACCGTTTGTGCAGCGCAACCAACCTGAGGAGCCAACTTGAACTAGGACAACCAATGAGGACAACACTGAGTGACAATCAGTTGGTTTGGTTGGTGTCACTGTGTATCCTTATTGTGTCTAATAATGGGTGTGTGTTAAGGATGGCGATTCTTTCCGAAAAAGCTCGATTTTTATATCGATTCAATTTACAGCCTGATAAATCGATTCACAAGAAAAAAATCGCAATGAAAAATATAGATATCAAAAATTATTATTTTTTTAATTTGAAGAGGCAAGTTACAATAATAAAGGATCTATTATCAGTAATGTCAGGGATTTATTTAGTTCAGGGTATTCGATATAACAATTATTTTTATTGTCTTCGGTGGCTCACCCGGCGGTCTACCCACTCGGGTATCCTCTCGATTTGAACGTAAGTCTACCCCCTATAGCAAGCGGGTTAGCAATAGACATGCGCGCGAAGCAGTACTTCGCGAAGTGATGTGATATGGCATTACATTTCGTGCAGAGTAATATTACATTTTACTATCACTTCAAACATCACACATGACATTTCATGTCGCGTAATGCGATAGCGCTCTATATATACGGCGGACGGCGTCAAAAAATATTAGCCTTAACGTTCTGAAAATAAAGCTCAAAATAAATATTGAATTGCCGACATTTCACGCCGGTTCTTTCAGAAATTGCTTTAAAATATTTGGTATGTCAAGCTTCATCAGTATCATCCGAAAGGGTTGCTTCAGTTGTTAAATTAACAGTGCCGGACAACAGAAATAGACTAACTGGGGAGCACATTAAACAAAGAGTGCTGCTGATGTCCATTCCACATGAATACTGGATACTACTAATGTATAGATTAGACTACTGAATAATACTAATGTATAGTTGGTTCATATTTTTTTTTTAATAAATAATAAATATGGCAGATGTGTATTAACTTTATTTAATATCAAATTTGCCACAGTGTATTATAGGTAACCGCTTCGGGTAAAAATATCGATATATCGATATTTTTTGTAAATTTATATCGATATATTTGAGAAATATCGATACGATATATATCGATATATTTTATCCCTTTGCCCATGCCTAGCGGGCCGTCTGCGGACCAAATTCAGTGCGGTTTTCACAAGCGAAGCGCATGCATACGATTCAACTTTATTCGTTCCATTCATTTATACGCGTACGTACGATGACGTCTGGTGCCTTATGTTCAGTAGATGGTTGCAAATCAAGTAAAAGAAGGGATAAACACCTAACATTTTTCCATTTACCTGTCAATGAAGAAAGGTAAGTGATAAACTATTACTACTTATTTTTGTCGTTTCTTTATTATTTTTAATAGGTAGGTATAATAAGCATTAGCTTGCCTTTCAGATATAGATTGACATATTTTTGTTACATAGAAACGTCATACTTAGCTTAAACACTATTTTACCAACATTTAAAAAGCTATTTTTACTAGAATAAAATTGTGATATTATTTGACGGACAGTCGCGCAAATACCTACCTATGAAACTTTCAACACAAGTCGCGCGCAGTGACCTGTCTCAAGCTCAACTTGTGCTGTTAGTGTAAACAAACAAACACGGGTGATTCGGTTTAATGCGATTTGATCGATCGATCTACATAAAAATAAGTAATAGTTTCCACCAGCAACTTTGCACGCGTGGTATGTTAATATAAGTATCCTCTGTCCTTTTCTGTACTATTGAAACATCTAATAATGATAATAACTTCTAATAAATTTTGTTATAATGGGTCGAGTTAACTAATATCACGCGAATAACAAACAAACTCACATTTCAATTTATAATATTAGTAAGAATAAACATAGTATTTTATTTTATCAACTTGCCAAGCATTTCTGTGTAACAAAATCAATTAACAATAATTTCATTGTTTTGTCAATGGTGTTGACAGGTGTGACGTCGTAACGTTTGCCGACGGCAATCTTGAAGTGAACGCGTAGTAACAGTAAATTGATAAATGTCAATAATCATTCATTGTATTTATTAGTAGGTATTGTTTATTCATAATTATACATTTTGGGATTGTCTAGTTTGGGAACTATTATAAATTCGTCATATCTGTGTGTCTATCCGTCTGCCTTATCTAGGTACCAATCTCCTTCCTTAGAACTGTCCTATATTATTTTTTTTATTTTTTTTCAGGCGTAAAACATGGGCTGATTTGATCGGCAGGCCCGATTTAGCAAGACCAGACACTAAGCCAAGAAGTTATTATGTGTGCTGTCTTCACTTTGAAAAGTCGGTGATTATTTATAAACCACAATTACGACCTGACGCTTTGCCTACAAAACTGCTACCATCTCTACCAACTACCTCAAGTGCCAGTACTGAACCAGAATCTAAGGAAATATCGACACAAACCAAATGTTCAAATTAATATATTATCAGCCATTACCATCAAAGGCGCCGATACAAAATCGGAGTCGATACAGACATCTCACAATAGTCAAACTGAACAAACTCAGACGTCAACTGCACTTTCATCTAATACATCAAGGAAAAGAAGACTTAGTAAAGAATTGAAAGTGTCGGAACTAAAAAGGAGAAAACTTCAGAATGATTTGGACAAAATAAAGCAAGAAGTTCAATCAAAAGAGTCACAATCTTTTGAACGGTTTAATTTGCAAACCGAAGATGAGGTCACAAAAAGATTTTGTAAGCTCATTCAGTGGCAGAGCAATTTAAAAAATAAGCGCAAAGGCAATAGGTATAATCCTGAATTTAAGTTGTTTGTCTTAAATTTTCATTTTTCTAGTCCGCAGACGTATCGGAGTATGAAGACGTTTTTAGAGCTTCCTAGCGAAAGTACCCTTGAAAGATTTAAAATGATTATTCCACCTAAACTCGATGATTGTACTTTGGAGTTCTTATCATCTAAATTAAAATTTATGCCATCAAAAGCTAAGTGCTGCACTCTGTCCTTAGATGAAATGGTTCTTAAGAGACATTTACATTACGATACTAGAAGAGATGAAATTATTGGTCTTCATAATATCAATGGTGAAGTGACGTCGGAAATAGCTTCTCATGCCTGCATTCTCAGAGATTATTTAGAAGTTATTTTGAAACTTTCAAACATAGGGATAGAAGTTAAAGCTATTGTATCTGATCAGGGATCAAACTTCGATAACTATGCTAAACAAGTAAAAAAGGTCACCGCTGAGAAGCCGTAAGGCTTCTCAGCTGTGACCTTTTTTTATTTAACGGTAAAAAAATTTACTACATATTCGATGTCCCACATTTAATTAAATGTATCAGGAATAACTTACTGACAAATAATTTTGTACACAATGAAAAAAAAATTTCTTGGGAACATATAGATACACTTTATACTGCACAACAGGAAAAAAAATTAAAATTGATTCCTAAAATCACTGAAGCTCACATAAAACCGAACAATTTTCAAAAAATGCGAGTTAAATACGCCGCTCAGATTTTTAGTAACTCCGTCTATGCCGCATTAAATGTTCTTATGTTTAATAAAACTTTACCAGAAGAAGCAAAAGCGACCGCCGAATTCGTGCTTAAAATCAATAATTTTTTCGATGTTTTAAATTCAAGTACTGTCCAATCTACCAATAAATTTTAAAAGGCATTCTCATTGCAAAAATACCAACTCGATGTGTTAGAAGACGCAATGATAATGTTCAAGTATTTGAAGGCCATTCATTTAATGAAAGGCATCAATAACACAAATAAAATCAGGACATTTAAAAATATACAGATTACAATTCAAGCCATAATCAGGCTATGCAAGGATTTAAAGAAAGAAGGCATTAGTTTTGTGTTTACGAGACGCTTAAATCAAGATTACCTAGAAAATTTGTTTGGCACCGTTCGTCAACAGGGTGGTAATTGTCGAGACCCTACACCGATACAGTTCATGAGGGCATTCTCAAAATTATTCCTTTGCAATATGCTGAAGAACTCACGGTCTACTAACTGTGAAGAAGATATCTGCGAGTTGCTGCAGAAAAACGATGGATCTTTAAGACCACAGAGACATGCAGATAGTTCACGCCGCAATATACCTTCGCTTTTGAATTTAAGTGGTGAAATTGATTACCGCTTCGACATGCCAACTGAAAACGCCTTACCATATATATGGGGTTATTTACTGTTTAAATGTAGCAAGAAGCACACCTGTCTTGGCTTTGTTGCTGAATTGCAGAACATTCCTGATTTAAATGAATCTACGAATAGATTGTTTATCCATTTTAAAAGAATCGACTAAACATCGTCATTTTACGGCAAGTTAAAAGTGCCAACAGATTCGTTTCATAATTATGTAAGAGAACTTGAGACTATGTTTATAAATAATTTTGAAAAAAATATGAAACAGAGACCGGGTACTACTCTTTATGAAATTTTAAATGACATACATTTTGATTCTCCCTGCCCTTGTTTCCCAAAACAATATCTAATAAAACTTTTTATTAGATTCAGGATTTTTTCTACAATAAAATTTAATAACCGAGAATTTAGAAAGGGTAAGAAATTTTTTAAAAATATATAAAAGTAAAACACATGTAACTTTTAAATATTCGTTTATTTTACCTACACACTGACCTCGATAATTATGTTTTAGATGTATTGCACCGTCAGCACCTATTTATAAAAAAATATATATTATAAACGATACAATTTTAAACTACCACCTATAATCAGAACATATTCACAGTTCTCAATAAAATAGACACAAATAATTATTTATGTTAATTTTATCGAAGAGGCAGCCCTTTGACTGCTGTGGGATCGCGCGGTGCGAAGCAATCACAACTGTACTGTTGAGCATTTAGGCACATTTTAGCATGCAGCAGTTGCTGACGCGATAGAGTAGGCTATTATAGGGATGTGAGGTTACTGGAAAAAAATCGATTAAATAAAAATCGATTTTTTTTTGTTTAATATTAATCAATTTGCAAAAATCGATTATAATCAAAATAAATAATCGATTTTTACGAAAAAAACGTTTTTTTTCTATTATTTAAAAATGTATATACTTTTCATATTCCAATAATAAACCTAAGAGATTCATATTAACAATTTATCAGATTAAAATCAAATAAAATTATATGAATAAAAAATCAACCAATTCAAATCTAAAAATTCATCAAAGCGAATATTCCTTTAAATTTTCAAGGTAAGGAATAAGGAAACCAAATGTAATTATTGACACATTTTTTTTATTATTATAAAAATGAAATGATGAGCATCCTAACAAAATAACAACCTTATTGTCTCAAAAACTAAAATATAAATCACAACAAAAAAATGCCATAAATGTCCAGTACTATTTTACATTTAGGCCTACGTCTAGCAGTGGACGGCAATAGCCTGACATGATGATGATTTTTTTTAGGGAGCCATAGTCCGGAGCGTGTAGGTGGGCATAGTCCGGAACGTGCACGTCGCGTCCCCTGCCAGTCTAGTCAGACTTCAATCCGGCTCATATGCGTACCACAGTGCGGGTTAGGGTGTCCCCCGGAGGCGACGCGTACCGGAAGTCGGTACGAACATCGACAGATGCGGCGATGGGAGCCACCACCCATCACGCCTTGTCTTCGAGGCGAGTTGAGGAGAGCAGAGTGCCGTGAAAGGTAAGTTGCACGAGCTGATAACCGTCATGGCGGACAAACTAGCTAGACATACTCTGTGTAACAGAGACCAAGCGAAGGGCCAGCGACGCCTGCGATCTTCCTGGTGGCGGGATGGCCCTGTGGTCTGGTGTACCACAGAGCGATCGAGCCAGCATGGGGGTAGGAGTGCTGTTGTCCTCTCGCTTGGCCTCAGGTGTGAAGGATTACGAAATTTATGATCCCAGACTTCTTTGGGTCCGTATAAAACTAGGTGTAACATTTCATGATTGTATAGCATATGCTCCCGTAGGATCCTCGATGGCATCAGAACTGGAGAAGTTTTGGGATCATGTTAGGGAAGTTCTGGAGATGGCAGAAACCAGTGAACGCGTGATTGTATGCGGAGATTTGAACGGATGGGTGGGGACCAAGCGTCCCGTCTATGAGGACGTACTTATTCCATTTGGTGATAAGAGAGTGAACGACGCAGGTAGGCTCATAGCAGATGTATGCATGGAGAGAAACCTTATTGTGTCAAACACATTTTTCCGACATAAGGACATTCATGTGTATACATGGAGAAGGAATGAACAGAAGAGTATAATAGATTTAATTTTAGTAGACAGTCGCCTCCGAAGCAAAATATTGGACGCAAGAGCCTACAGAGGCCCCACAGTCGATACGGACCACTATCTCGTTATTGCGAGATTTAGTGTTCTGTTCAGAAAGTGGGGGCACTGCCGAGAGCGTGTCCACTTCGGAGGGCATGAAAGAATAAAGATTGAAAGTTTGCAAGAAAAGTGTGTAAGAGAAAAGTATTCAGAGGGTGTCCGAGAACGGCTGACGATGGCAAGCCAGCCCCAATCGGACATTGAAGAATGCTGGAGAATATTGAAAGAGAGTATGGTAGATACAGCGAAAGAAGTATGTGGAAGCTCAAAGAAGCATAGAAAAACAAATTGTGATGCTTGGTGGGATGAGGAAAAGGCAGCTTCCGTAGAGCAAAAGAAGAAAGTATGGCTGGACTATGTCTCTTCTTTGAATCTGAATGACAGTATGACTGAACAGAAGAAAGAAATATATCGGCAATGTAAGAATGACACCAAGGCCTTAGTGAAAGAGAAACGTGATAGAGCAAGTATGAGTGCAGAAGATAGGCTGACTAAAAACTTCGAGGGTAACACTAAACTCTTTTGGAGAGAGGTGAAGAGGTCTCGGGGTGGTTGGTCAGCATTCAGAATGAATAAAATAAGGTCTAAAGGTAAGACATTCTTACACAAATACAAGACGTGTTAAGGCGATTGAGGGAATATTTTGGCGACATGTATGCGGATACTCGGGTTGGCGCCGGTGTTGCATGTGGTCTAGTAGATCAACATTCGGCACCGGTGTCCTCCGATGGCATCAGTATGGATGAAGTTGAATGGGCGATAAGGAGTTTGAAAAATGGTAAGGCAGCGGGCATTGATATGGTGTCTGCCGAGATGATCAAGCTTGGCGACTCCTGTGTCTGGGAGGCGTTCCTGTTGTTTCTCAATTTATGTTGGAGCTCGGGAATGGTTCCCAGGGACGGGAATAGCGCAGTCATCGTGCCTTTGTTTAAAAACAAGGGTTCACGTTATGACTGCGCAAATTACAGAGCCAAAAGCTTGACCAGTTTGGTAGCAAAAGTGTATGCTAAAATATTGAAAGGAAAATGAGGATGGAGTCCGATGGTTTACTGTGTGAGATACAAGGAGGTTTCAGGAGTGGAAGGGGATGCATGGATCAAGTGTTCTTTCTGCGCAACGTTGTGGAGAAGCATCTGGCTCTAGGTCAGAGGGTTTTCTGCAGTTTTGAGGATCTGGAGAGAGCATTTGACACGGTTGCACGAAAGGAACTTTGGGACATTTTACCGGAGTATGGTATTAACGGTAAACTGCTGCAGGCTGTGCAGTCCAGTTACATGGGCTTGTAGAGCTTGTGTGCGGCTGGATGATGGAATGTCGCCTTGGTTTGACGTCAATATCGGCGTTAAGCAGGGGTGCGTTCTATCAGCCAGGCTGTTTATCATATATCTGGATAAATGTCTCCAAAGGTTGAACGATATGAATGTGGGAGTCCAGATGGGCGACTCAGTGGTCAGTGCTCTGCTCTATGCAGATGATGCAGTCCTGCTGGCGTAGTCAGTGACTGACCTGCAGACCCTAGTCGACACAATGACAGAAGAATGTAAGAAAAGGGGTTTACGCATGAATGTGAGTAAAACCAAAATAAAGATCTTTGAAAGAGATGAAGCCAGAACAGATGTAAGAGTAACAATAGGTAATGATGTACTAGAACAAGTGGATGAATTTGTATATCTTGGATGTGAATTTAGCCGAGATGGAAGGTACACCACTGATATAGAGCGAAGAGTAAATGCGGAAAATAGAGTGAACGGAGCGTAGGGACAACTTCTCAGTAGCCACCACCGAAGCCAGATGGCACATGTAGCAATACAGAACTTGCTTGTCCCAACATTACTATATGGAAGCGAGAGTTGGATATGCAGAAAAAAGTATTAAAGTAAAATTAATGCGAAATGCGATCTCTACGGAAAATCTGTGGCTGTGTTAGGCTGATCGATCGCATTCGTAACGACTGGTTCGGGCATGTGGAAAGAATGTCGAACGAACGTCTGGTTAAGAAGATATACAATGCGAAAGTGGAAGGATGTAGGTACCGGGGGAGACCGAGACTAACCTACCTAGACCAGATCGGTCATGTACTGAATTCCTTCAGTGGATTCCTTCACCTTCCGGTGGAGTCAGGAGTTCTCTGGCACTTTGTTCTCTCTGCCTACCCTGCAAGGGACATGGCGTGATGGTATGTATGTATGCTGTTTTAAATTTGTAGTATTACTGCAAGTTTTTAAGCTCTTTGGAACAGTACTTGCATATTGCTGTATGTTTCTTAATCGTAAAATATTTTCGCCAAACGCTTTTAGATGTTTTACTATTGGAAGACATTTTTATGGTTTACCAACAACTACATATAGGTAGATTTCCAATTACAGAGTATTATGCGACTCAGTGGTACACAATGTCGAATTATGCTGATGCTTAATTGAAACGTGAATTAGTTTTTAAATGCACCAGTAGGGTGCGCTAAGTTCAGCGTTGAAAAAAAAAATAATCTCAGAGTTAGCAATAACCTAATTAATCTGTAAATAAAGTGGTATACATAATAATTGGTTGAAAACTATTTACGGTTATTTTAAGTAATTTAGATTTTGATTATTTAATAAACAAAAGTATATTTCTGTAAAATATATTTGTTTATAGATTCGAATTCTAAAATAAAATTGTATTCACATTTTAAATGTGGAATATAAAAAAAAAGTCAATGTTTGTACCTTCATTCATAATTACATTTTTTTTTAACACAGGTTGAATTAACTTTGATTATTTCCAAAAAACTACAACGAAACGAAAGCTTTAAAAATATTTTCACCAATAATATTACTAACAATAATATAAATAAAGCATTTCGATCAATATGTCAACTTAAAGAAAAACACTTGTTAATTTTCAGTCACTAAGTTGGTATCTGGGGGGGGGCACACTTGAAACATCACTTATTTTTACTGACCGTCGCGCCGCCTGCAGATTGTTTGTACAAACTTAACGGCTGCCATTTTGTCCTGTATGTCAAACGTTTGACAACTGAGAATTATTATTTTTTGTTCCTAGCGTAGGTACTTATTGTCATCAATCTATTTACGGTTATTGGTGTACTTTCTGAAAATTATCTCAATTTTCATTGTTAAGCTGATATTATTATTGCTTCGTTATCAGGTGATATGTTTTTTTTATATTTCAGGGTAGCTTTCATAGTAAAAGAAAATTCTATATAATTACACATACACATGTAGATATGTATATATATCACTTCAACTTTAGTTCACCGCGTAAACTCTGGGTAGCAGCACCTTCCATACATGCATATTTTATCATGGAGTTGCCACTCTTTTTCAGTTTAATAACTTTACTCTTTGGTTGGTATCGATTGCACGCATCAGACGAAAGCACTACTTTTAAGAGTGCTCGATTGTGCGAAGCGTTGCTGTAGTTGGAACATTCAACGTTAAGTATTATGCCGCATAATGCGCTCTAGTGCTGTAATTGGAAAACTACCATATTATGGCACTCTTATTAAATTGTAAATAATAATGGATTTACTTCGAGTTTTATTCATCCGTTCCATAGATGGCGCTTTTCATAAAAATCGATTAAAACGCATAATTTATATAATCGATTTTTTAAAAATCGATTAATATTACTATAAAAATCGATTATAAAAAATCGATTTTTAGAAAAAAATAATCGATTAAAATAAAAATTGATTATTTTTTAACATCCCTAGGCTATTATAGCAGTAGGTATTGGTAATTTTCTACCGAGTGAAGTATCTGTTATTTATTAAGTAATCTGTGCTAATAGGTACTGTTCACAAGCAACTTCGAAAATAATGTGGTTTAAAATTACATCGAATTTAAGTTGAACAGAAATTTATTAAATCGATCGATATTTCTTTACGCTACATTATTGATTTAGTAAATCTTTATCTCTATGATTTGAAAGTAGAACAAACATAATATTTCATTTTAATAGTATTTATTATTTTATTTTGTGCATTTTTGTATAGAACCGTAGCATGACACGGAAATCGTAAGAATTCTCGAGCACCTCAATCGAGTAAAAGCGCATCTCAACAGTATACACCTGGCTTCTAATGTATTGATAAAACAACGATAGCTTCTTAGCGGGCAATTAAAAACGTCGTGTGGTGGTCTAGGATTATAGGGTCATTTAATATCAACTTATTATGAGGACTACTTGGATGACAGACTAGTAGTCCCTCCCCATCGCCATTGGGCCGGACACTGGTACCGCTTCCTTGCGTTCCGTGGCCAGCCCGGCGGGTTACCCTTTCGGATACCATCCCCCCTTTGACGCCCCGGCTGACTGCCGGGGCGTCGCCCTCACGCGGTCAGCCTCTCTGCGGGTGAAGGACTATTCCCCGGTCGAGTCACCCGCGGCCTCGGCTAGGGCGGCATTAGGCGCAGATACTCGCGCCTACGCCGCGGCGGAGCATCTCACCGAAGAGGATTTCCTCTCGGAGTCGCCCCGCCGCCTCCTTCCGCGAGACAACTGTCTCGCAGAAGGCGGCGACCGGGTCCCACTTCCTGACGCTGTCGAGCATCGCCTTAGCAATGGTCGGTAGCGCCAGGTCGGCATCGATGATCGCGACGAGTTCACGGCGCTGCTCTGCCCAGGCCACACAGATCTCGAGCGTGTGCTGCGCCGTGTCCTCGTCGCAATCGCAGTGGTGGCAGGACGGTGTCCTCTCCCTCCTCACGACCGTGTGCAGGTACTTGCCGAAGCAACCATGTCCCGTCAAGACCTGCACCAGTCGGAAGGAAAGGATCCCGTGCTGTCGACCCAACCACTCCATCAGCACCGGCCGGAAGGCCTCGATGGTCCGAACACCGAACCGAGGCCTTTCCAGCCGGATTGCCCAACGGGCAATAATGTCACGGCAGGCGTCGCCCCACCAGGCGGCCATCTCACTAAGCGAGACGGTGCCGCCCCCTGCCCGCGTCACTGACACCCGCCAGTACAGTCCGGCGAGCATTTCCGCCTCTAAGTCCCACGGGGGTGTTCCGGCCAACAGGCATGCTGCCTCCGTCGCCACGGTGCGGTATCCACGTATGGCCCGCTGTGGTCGCCACAGCAGAGCCCTAAGTCGGACGGTCAAGGACCCCGCCCACACGGGTGCGCCGTACAGGGCCATCAACCGGACCACCCCCGCGTACAGCAGTCGGCACGTAGCGCTAGGTCCGCCCACATTCGGCATAAGCCAGGATAGGGCGGACGCCGCGCCGACAAGCCGTGGAGCAAGCCGACGGAAATGCTCCCGGAACCACCATTGCCCGTCGAGCACCAGGCCCAAGTACCTCATATGGGCCCGGATGCTGATGGGAACCGAATTGACGGTGATCGAGGCATCGGTGGGTGGACTGGTGCGGGGCCCGTGATATAATAAGGCCTCCGTCTTATCCAGGGCCACCCTTAGCCCCAGCGCCTCGATCCGCCTGACAATCTCCTCGGTGCCAAATGTTGCCAGGCGTGCCGCCTCCTCCAACGTCCCACCCCGGTCTGTGACGAGTGTATAGTCGGCGTAACAGATTGCGCCCAGCCCGGGCGGGAGCCTCCCTCTCAACGCCCAGTCGTAGCCGATGCTCCACAAAGTCGGCCCCAAGACCGACCCCTGCGGAACACCGCACGACATGGGCGTTCGCACAACATCCCCTACTCGGTTCTTATAGAGGACGCTGCGCCCCTCCAAATAGTCTCTCACCAGCCGCCTCGGGTATACAGGCAGCCCGTGATACCACAGTGCCTCCCTGATAGGCGCACCCTAAAAGACAGGAATAGTTAAACCATATGGTTGGCATAATGGTTAAACCAATGGTTGAACAATCATAGGAATAAGGATATTTACCATGTATAAACCCTTTCTTTGAGATAGGCCATGAGGGTTGGTTGAATGCGTCATTATGAATATAATTTCCTATTTAATCAACATGTTGTTATTAAAATGATTGTTATAATATAATTTAATTTATATATTTTTATAATTATAAAACAGGCTCGCAGATGCGGCTGCGCACTCGCCCTAATTATGATCATCGGATATGCTCGTAACCTGGGTCGACATCACGAAGTATAGATACTTCGTGGTCGACATAATCGTTGTTCGTCCATTCGGACAGGCAAAGGGATCAAAGCCCATACAGCCAAGTCTTATTTAATTATTTTTCATATATTGTTCATCATTTCTTCATATTATGTAGCCTTAATAGTCATTGTCTGTCAGTAAGTCAAGTCGTTACCATTAATCGGGCGCTGATAACCTAATCATTGGTTTTCTTTGGGAATTTTGGGCAAATATGAAAATACACGTAAACCACTATTATACCATGTTCACTACACTTCAGCACTTAAATTTACCATATTGCATAAAATACCAGCAAAATTATTCAATATAACACCACAAAACACTAAAGAAATGAATATAATACAAGAGCGTGACATGACATTTCCACATTCGCGCCAAAACTCCCGACATAATCGACTCTAACGAGTATTGCCATTAAACACATTTGTCTAATTACTAAACAGTTTGTAAAATTATCAATAAATATACAATACACATAATATTATTAGTATAATATCCCAGAGATAACCAATACTTTATTGTTATTTAAGTTTAGTGTCAGTAATATATTTATTTAAAATAATTGGTGTAAATATAAGAGAAAGAATTAATTAGGCAGAGGTAGGGCAAGGAATTCCTGAAGCACGGATATTACTTTTTAACAAAAACTCATAAAATTTCTCTTCTCGTTTCATTATGTTTGCGTTCATCTCTCTATAGTTTGACAGAAATCAGGTTTAATCAGATAAGAAATTGTAAGAATATTATTATTATTTATAAGAATACATATTCCTGTGTCAAAAAAGTATTTGCATAGTGTCGCAAGACGCTCATAAATTCTTTACCTGCGTACACGGCCGTAGCGCACTAAAATAATAATTTAGAAAATCCAAAAGTGCACGCCTCATAATTTTATATTATTTATCATTTACTATTAGTCAATGTCATAAATAAAAATGCCATTCTCGACGTGCTAAACATTGCTGTTCGTTTACAATAGGCTGTATGGGATTTGTTTCCTTTGCTTGTCCGAATGGACGAACAAAAAGATGTAAGCGAACCCAATTTTCATAAAGTATACGAGTTTTTTGGCGCGAATATGGAAACGTCATGTTACGCTCTTGTATTATATTCATTTCTTTAGTGTTTTGTAGTGTTATATTGAATAATTTTGCTGGTATTTTATGGAATATGATACAGTTAAAGTGCTGAAGTGTAAAGTCGTTTGCAATAGAATCCAACAATCATGTAAACAAATATGGCGGACTGACATTGACAGCGTATTGTTTGTGCCCATAGTGATGTCATAGTGTTCTAATTTAATTTTAATTAAATTTATTTTTCTAATTATTTTAATTTTAAGCCATAGAGTATGGCCCATAGTAGTATAAGTACTAAAATAAAACTGACTAATAGATTAAATATATAAGCCATAGACTATAAAATAAAACTGATTATATAGAAAAAAAGTGTTTATTAAAACAAATTTAAATCTTCGTCTTCGTCATCATCACTATCAGAAGTGTCGCCGGTGACCGTAATTATAAATGGAACCACTGTGTCATCGCTTGCCGTGTCTAAAATGCCGTCGAGCTTTTTCATTTCTTCTTTAGGACGTGACTTACGTATTTCGACCATTGTTCGGCTGCGATTCTCGCCAACCCTTCGTTCAATAAAGTTTTTATTTCCGCCATTTTAAAAGATTTGTTATTTCTCCCAACCTTAACCTGTGCCCAAATGAGCTCAATTGGGTTGAGTTCGCAGTGGTAGGGAGGAAGGCGAAGCACAGTTATTCCTTTCGATGCGGCGAGCTCGTCAACGTATTTTATAACATATTTTTTTTTATCAAATTTTGTGAGTAACTGTGCTTTTATTTCACTTGTTTCAAAAGCTATATTTTTGCTACGTAACCATTCTTGTATAGCATCCTTCCTCCAGCTCATGTTGGGCACTCGTTCGAGTTGGCGAGAATGGTATGGAGCATTATCCATTACAATTACAGATCCCGGCAGAATTTTGTCTAAAACCATCTTAAACCTGAAACAAAAAAGATAATTTTCTGTCATAATGTAATTTTATATCTATAAATACCCTTAATAATATTAATTTTATATAGTTTTATCATAAATGTACAAAAATCAACAAATGAAACCTTACCATTTCTCAAAATTATGAGCATCCATCTCCCCGTGATAATCGCCATCTGACTTTTTTGCTTCAAAAACCCAATCTGCGCCTTCTAAAAAACCATCTTCATTGCCTATATGTGTAATAATCAGCCTTTTTTTCTCCCTTTGCGATAACTGTTTTTTAACAGCCAATTTTGGTTTTTTGACCGGCGGCGGAGGAGCAGTCCCCGACGAACCTGGCTGCGGCTCGCTCATTATAACCTTAAAAACAAATATAATTTTACACACATACATTTCAGTAATTATGATCTATTCAAATAATTAGTTACGAGGGCAATACAATATTAAAGTGCGTCTAATAGATTTGTGTTGTAGGTAATAGATCTAAATCATTCTTACCTCCTGATTACTCCTTGAGAAAAAATACCAATCGTATGCTATATCAAAGTCCGTGATTCCGTGCAAAGGTCGTCGTTCCAAGAAAAATATGTCCAGCCAAATCGTAAAGCAAAACAAAAGTCCAAAATGAGAATGCAAAGTCGTAGAAATCGAAAACAGAAAACGGAAACAGAAAACACTAATGCACAGCGAACCCACAGAACAGTGAATGACAATTCTATAAACAAAATGGCCACCTGTCGATTTTATAAAACTAACCATTATTTTTATGGCTTAGGATACAATCCGTTTTGGTATAATTATATGAAGCTCTTGAAAAAAAAAATTTTTATTGTATTCAAATAATATTAAATAAATAAATAAATTAATTAAATTAAAAATAAAAGTTAACTTCAGATTACGAACAACACTAACTTTTCAACGACTTATAGAGTTCGATGAGTAAAAAACTAAGATGACGGCTTGTCAAATACTTCGAAATTTTTACGTTGCAAATGTTTTAATCAAATTTAACATATAAATACAGTTAAATCGTGTTGAAGATAATGTGAAAACAATGGTGCGTTCGTTGAAATCAGCCTATGTTCATAATTGATCGTCAAATGTATGTGATTACGGAGTAATCGTGACAAATTGGTTTGTTTACATGATTGTTGAATTCTATTGCAAACGACTTTAGTGAATATCATGGAAGTAATAAGTACTCTGTACAACAGGAATGAGCTCTATCTGTGCATCTTGCAGCAAAAATAAAGAAAATAAAACCTTATGCTAAGGTAGTAAGAGTCTTGTTGCGCGCAAAATAAAAATGAAGCCGAGTGAGAGGGCAACCAGTGTACCTGGGGGGGCACACTTAAAACATTACTTATTTTTACTGACCGTCGCGCCGCCTACAGATTGTTTGTACAAACTTAACAGCTGCCATTTTGTCCTGTATGTCAAACGTTTGACAACTGAGAATTATTATTTTTTGTTCCTAGCGTAGGTACTTATTGTCATCAATCTATTTACGGTTATTGATGTACTTACTGAAAATTATCTCAATTTTCATTGTTAAGCTGATATTATTATTGCTTCGTTATCAGCTGATATGTTTTTTTTTATATTTCAGGGTAGCTTTCATAGTAAAAGAAAATTCTATATAATTACACATACACATGTAGATATGTATATATATATATCACTTCAACTTTAGTTCACCGCGTAAACTCTGGGTAGCAGCACCTTCCATACATGCATATTTTATCATGGAGTTGCCACTCTTTTTCAGTTTAATAACTTTACTCTTTGCAGTGTACCCTGTGTCCCGTTCTAACAGTGGACTTAGAATTGCCAGAGTTAAGTTGATTTCAATCCTTTCCTTGTTGGTAGAAAAATATGCGATTGATGTAATGTAATGAAGTAAAAACATTTACTTCTAAAATGTTTTTAAATATAAATAATAATTTATTACCGACATATTAAAGCAATATTATTTGTTGCTAAGTGTAAAACCTTATTAACGCAAACATTTTGCGATTGGGGTATAGGTTTTCTTTTATATGTATGAAATACGGACACCTGACCTGACAACCCCACATGAAATCGTAAATAATAATAATAACATAATTTGTTAGTGAAGAATTACGGTGACCATGCATGACTATTCAATCCTAGTTCAAGAACAAATAACTTAAATACCTATGTATTTTTTATTTTTTTATGAAAATAACTTTGTTTAGATTTCATATTTCCTAAAGATCTTAATGTCCCTAACATTAAGTTCTTTAGAAAATTTAGGAACAAAAAGAAAGCTATTGTGGAAGAATGTAATAAAGATCAGTCGACATGATCGACATCAATAGATGATTTGTTAGATCTCGTAGATAACGCTTGTGTTTCAGATTTTAAACTGAACATTATTTTTTATATTGCTGGATATATCGTGAATGGGATGATTCACAAAATTTCTTGTTCAAATTGTGTGGTGTTATTGGATCACAACATCATAGAACACTGTTTATTACATGATTAAATCAATCGTTAAAAAACCGTAAACAAAAATAAAATTATCATGTAGGTATGTCGTACGAGAATTTTATAGCAAACTACATACATCGTTAGAATCAGCACATCCTCCTCAATCTATATTTGAAGATCCACATGATATTCTATTGATGAAGGCGTTAGCGAATTCATATCTCAATTTACGTTTAACTCAATGCAAAATTAGAATCAATGAAACATATAAAGAATAAGCTGGTTTTGCGGCAGAAACTTCACAAGACTGTCTTATTTAGCAATGTCTGATTTAGAATTAAACTTAAATGTAAACTTAACTGTCTTTTCTTAATTAAATATACCACACACCACCTTATCGTAATTTTATCTGTCCAGCTGCATGTCGTGTCCCACAAGGACCAGTAGATAAGTACCTACCTATATGACGCGAGTGTGAAATGCAAGCAAAAACAGGAAATGTATAGTGCCACAAAGGGCAAATTTATAATTAGCATCTTCGATTAAAATCCATCTGAAGCAATGATCTGCTGACGTCAGATCACAAATATTTTTTATAATTATTGTCCTTAAATCATATTTCAATATGGTCACCATTGCCAGAGAGGGATAAAAGGTACAGTTCTGAGCTCTCGCTCGGCTTCAATTTTGCGACAACAGCTCATTCCTGTTGTACAGAGTACTTATTACTTCC
The DNA here is from genome assembly GCA_905163515.2 of Lymantria monacha. Classification (NCBI taxonomy): domain Eukaryota; kingdom Metazoa; phylum Arthropoda; class Insecta; order Lepidoptera; family Erebidae; genus Lymantria; species Lymantria monacha. Next base: position 8,323,651 of record LR991090.1, on the reverse strand, counting down.
ATGGTGAATATGGTATAATAGTGGTTTTCGTGTTCACACAAAGATCCCAACGAAACTATAAATTTGGTTATCAGCGCCAAATTGATAGTAACGACTTGACTTACTGACGGACAGTGACTATCAAGGACTAATTACAATTTGAAGAATTGGTAAACAATAATACGGTAGACAAGGCACGAAGTGTCTAAACCTGGGGGGGCACACTTAAAACATTATAATATTTTTACTGACCGTCGCGCCGCCTACAGATTGGTTGTACAAACTTAGCTGCTGCCATTTTGTCCTGTCTGTCAAACGTTTGACAACTGAGAATCGTTATTTTTTGTTCCTAGCGTAGATACTTATTGTCATCGATCTATTTTCGGTTATTGATGTACTTTCTGAAAATTCTCTCAATTTTCATTGTTAATAAGCTTGTATTGTTATTGTTTCATTATCAGCTGATATGTTTTTTTAATATTTCAGGGTAGATCTCATAGTAAAAGAAAATTCTATATAATTACACATACACATGTAGATATGTATATATATATCACTTCAGCTTTAGTTCACCGCCTAAACACTGGGTAGCAGCACTTTCCATACATGCATATTTTATCATCGAGTTGCCACTCTTTTTCAGTTAAAATAATTTTACTCTTTGGTCTAAACCAAAGAGTAAAGTTATTAAACTGGAAAAGAGTGGCAACACTATGATAAAATATGCATGTATGGAAGGTGCTGCTTCCCAGAGTTTACGCGGTGAACTGAAGTTGAAGTGATATATATACATATCTACATGTGTATGTGTAATTATATAGAATTTTCTTTTACTATGAAAGCTACCCTGAAATATAAAAAAAAACATATCAGCTGATAACGAAGCAATAATAATATCAGCTTAACAATGAAAATTGAGATAATTTTCAGTAAGTACACCAATAACCGTAAATAGATTGATGACAATAAGTACCTACGCTAGGAACAAAAAATAATAATTCTCAGTTGTCAAACGTTTGACATACAGGACAAAATGGCAGCCGTTAAGTTTGTACAAACAATCTGTAGGCGGCGCGACGGTCAGTAAAAATAAGTGATGTTTTAAGTGTGCCCCCCCAGTCTAAACTATGAAGACTTAGCTTAAAGGTCTAAGTAACCAAGCCATAAACTCCAAAAAAAAAATCCAAAAGTATACCTACATCACAGAGCAAATACAAAAAGGAGACGTAGGCCGTCTCCTTTTAGTTATAGTGCCACAAACTTATCTGACCCGGTGACAGCGTCGCTGTTATCGCATTTAGTGTTGCCAGTAGACTCTATTTGCAATAAAATCGGTAAGTACTTCCTCATGTGGTAACGGGTTTATAAAAAACTAGTCAACACTCCTTTACACAATTTCCTGTGGAAGACATAAAAAATGGAATTATAGAATTTTCTCCCATGAGCTTACGGATGGGAAGTACGTAAGTGTGATACAAGCATCAATGCTTATGAACACATGACATTATGCTTAATAGAGAAGAAATATAAATGTAGTTTTTATAAATACTTATATTTTAACACAATCAATACAGTTGCAGTTAATAACAATCAAGCACATTCATTACAATTAAATTTACATAAATAGAATATTATTGTATTATTTGTATAAATATATAATAAATCTATTTAAAATATAATTACACTCTAAAAACAAATCAAATTCATTATATTTAACACATAACAAACTATATTTAATATTTATTAATAGTGTTCTTTTTCTTTCAAAAACTAACAACACTAACATGTGACTGCTTTCACTCGCTCATACGATTTTTCAAAAGGTATTAATGATGCCTGAAGGTGTTTTTCTTCCTTCATATAACTTAAAACTTGTCATATAACATTTATTGCATCGCTTTTCGCATTTTAAAACCACAAAAAAATAAGTAAACAAGGAGTAAACAACCAACAACTAAAATATCATCATATTGGGAAGACGATTGACGTTTGATGACATTTCAAAATGGCGTCATTAGTTCATCAATTTGCCACCGGGTCAGATAAGTTTGTGGGACTATAGGTACTGTGCACTGTGATTTTCAAAAAGGCCTTGACGTCATCACGTTAACATCAATATTCAATAGTAGGCGTGGCCTATTAGTCTGCTGTAGATATGGGCGTTTTCTGTTTGTGCCACAAACGGTTATGTATCCGATATACAGTTTGCATATCGATATCGAAAAAAGTTTTCTGATATCGATATCAGTTGTAACAACTCAAATTCAACCTTATCACTTCGAAATTTAATTCCATTTTGTAGAGTAAGTTTCTCACTAATATCGAGTAACCGTAGCCGCCAGAAACATTATCATAACTTTAACTATACAATGGAAACTAAACCTTATTGCTAGTACAGTAAGATATATTAACCACGCAAACATGGCTAAAGTTATTTCATATTCTGTTCATCTCTTTTATACTAATAAAAAAACATACACTTAGAACGAGAGGTAGCGAATTTGGTTCATATCTCTTCTTCTTCTTATTTTTATGTATTGGCAATCAGCTACTTAAATGAGCCATTGTTGCCAGTGTCGAGTTATAATTATCTTCAAGTTTTTAGTGTCTTCAGATTAGTCATGTCCGTCAGTAAGTCAAATTGTCGCCATCAACAGTGCTATGGCCACACTGTTAATGGTATCTTGTGAGAATTTTGATGGAAAACGAAAACGTTGTAAAGCACTTTTATATGATATTCACTACATCTCAGCAGTTCCGTCACATCACATTACATAAAATGCCATCAAAATTATCTAATATAACACGTTAAAACACTAAGATATCGAATATAATACAAGAGCACCACATAACGTTTTAGATACCCGCCAAAAACTCAGTTCATATCTCATTATCGTTTGTGAAGTTTGCGTTTTCTTCGTACGTGTTCACATCGTTATAGTTTTAAGTTAGTTATCGCATGTTAGTAGCAGTTTTGACTCGATACAGTTTTTGTGATATCGGCTACATTGATATAGATATCGATATGGTATGATATCTAACACATATCCGATATAAGTTACCTTTTGATATATCGAACTCATCATTAGTCTGCTGTCGTCGCTGCCAGTGTTCGTACGGTGCATACAATTATATTTTTGGTGTATTTTTATGTTATTACGAAGAAAACCATGAATTGTTGTGTTTTATCATGTAAAAACTACTCCGATAAACGTTCAGATGCTATGGAAAGAATCACATTTCATTTGTAAGTATATTTATTCATAATTTATCAAAATAATATCTAGAAAAATCTTTTGACGGTATCATGTTCAAAAATTATTTTACTCAATGTTAGATGGTACCACTTTGCGTAATAGGACCTAGAGCTATAAAAGAGCATATAAAGTTCAAGCTATTAAGATTATCGTAATAACTAATAACCATGAGTATTAAAATTTATACCCAAAGACTTTTATCTTGACAAAAATATGAGTTTTATATGTAGGTACGTAGTTAATAATTATTTTGTAAGTAATACGCCAGCTGTCGTTAACTATGAAGAACCATAAAAGTGTCAAAATGCCAGGGTCGTAATTAGAAAATAATTATAACATTCGTATTTTTCATCAAAGAAAAATATTTTTTACACTACTTTAAATGAACCTATTATAATTAAACTGTAAATTTTGTATGTTTTAGAATACCGTCCAATGATAATGTTAAGAAGCAATGGATTAGAGAGATTAGAGAGTACGGTTTGCACTAAATGCCATGATAATTTGGAGTCCCTAGAACAATCCATACGATTGGCAGTGAAGAATTTTCCCATTGAAAGAGTGCGTGCTTCTATTGACAACTGGCCTCTACGTTTAAAGTACTGTATTGCAGCCAATGGAAACCACTTCGAACAAGCTTTTTATATTTTAAATTGTTTTATATTTATATATGAACTGAGTTTTTGGCGGGTATCTAAAACGTTATGTGGTGCTCTTGTATTATATTCGATATCTTAGTGTTTTAACGTGTTATATTAGATAATTTTGATGGCATTTTATGTAATGTGATGTGACGGAACTGCTGAGATGTAGTGAATATCATATAAAAGTGCTTTACAACGTTTTCGTTTTAGACTAGTTTGGTCACGTACTGAAGGAAGGTGGAGTCAAGAGTCTCCGAATCCGGCAAGCGTGTATGAAGAGAATTTCTGAATGTTGAGGAAGCAAGTGAAGTATGCAAGGATAGAGTTCTCTGGCACTCTGTTCTCTCTGCCTATTCTGCAAGGGATATGGCGTGATGATATGTATGTATGTGTTCCATCAATCTATTAGCTTTAGAGTTTTGCAGTCACAAACATATAGATAGCCTAAAGTTCGTTTCGCGTCATGTAATAAATATATTCATGCTTACCTTCAGGTATATATTTGATAGTGGCATAAATACCAACTAAAATATTTAGTCATCAAGATCGACATTCGTGTTACTAACATAAAGCTTATGCTGATAGGCAATATAAGACGCAATTTAAAAAAAAGCGCTTTGAATTTGGAACCTGACACTTTCACAGGAATATTCGTTGTTTTCTCATTTTGGCGCCAATATTTCTTTTGTTGTAGTAACATACCAAGGCAATATATAAGACATTTTTTTTTAAAACAAATAACTTTAATATATTTTTTACAGTACATTAAAACTATAGACAACTAGATAAGATATACAAATATCACATAATTATTGTAATTGCGAACTGCAGTTTTGTTTTCATTTTGTATTATTGTAAATTAGTAAACAGTATTAGTTAGTATTACTGTTTACTTAATAATTATTAATTAAAATAAAACAAATGCTTTATCACCCTTGTGCCCTTAAAAACATTAGCTTATAAAGAAGCACAAAATCAATCGGGCATAGCTATTAAGATCACCAGTACTTTTCAAGAGATTTAACTAAGTCTAGTGGATCAACGTTGGGTCCATGACGCTCCACTGGGATGCCATCTTTGTCGACAATGAATTTGCTGAAATTCCATTTGATGAAATTGCCTATGGTACCGCCTTGTTTATACTGTAAAAACAACAATAATGTTCTTTTAGTAGACATCGAATTATATAATAATTAATTATAGACTGTGCTAAGCTTATAGTAACCTAGATACACTTCATTTCTAGTCACATAACGAAGCGAACGAACTTTACAAACATCTCACATGATCTTAACATCAAGTAAAAGTTCACCTGATAAGGCACATTGGATGTTATCGATGACCTTTGGATAGGTGTGACCTTCACTTGGTGACAGAATAACAATGTGTCAACATTGCTTTACTTTCCCGTAGAAGTCCTAAAATCGGTTAAATGATCACCAAGCAAATATGCAGAAACACTTTTGGATAATTTATAACACAAACGCCCTTTTTGAATCCCACCTCATAGTGTACTGTATACTATACTTTTAACTTAATGGCAAGAAAGATGGGATTCATTATCGAAGGGCCTTCACCTCTACCTATTTCCCATGCGTACGCAAGCGCCTAGAGAGTGTGGCTGGACTGCTGGAGGTTGACCATTTTGTAGCCCAATTTCTAACTGGCCATGGCAACTTTAAAAGTAAATCATTTTCTTTTAAACTCGTACCTTCACCATTATGTCAATGTTCTACACTCGACCACGAGTATGAACAATCAGCACATCACATTCTCTGGGAATACAATCTCTGGCGTAACGAACGCGACCTTATGTTAGACAGTTTGCAAGTCACATTTGGAGTAGTATACTATACGGATCTTGTAGCAACTCGAGAAAATTGCCGTGCGTTTACTTTAGGCGTTTCTGCCGTACCTACTACTGCAATCAATCTTAAGGCTCATATATAGTCCACGTTCAGTTATCCCGTATTCGTGGTGCCGTACTGCTGCGCTTATCGTAGCTGTATAACCCTTTACTTATGGGGCGACTAGTCAATATTGCTTTCTATCGCCCGTTTGCCTGGGAGAAGAGCTCCCTTTTCTCCTCCTCTCTTCTCCTCTTTTCCAATTTCTTCTCTTTAACTTTTCTAATTAAATTTGTTGCGGGTTCCAAGACAATTAAAATCATCTCCTGGGAATGCCTGAGGGTCAAACTCGGTGACATTTATGGTAGCCATTTTGTCAGGAGTTACAATGGTGTGAATGTGTGGTGGGATTAGTCCCAACAAAAAAATACTACATGTGTACGAAACTACATGTGTGACGAATGGATGGACAATTTGATTGAGCTATCTACTTATTTAAATATCCCCACTCTTTTTTAGTGACAGGTTATGGTCTCCATATAACCTGTCCCGTTTGTGTAGGGAAGGAAGGTCGGTGTTCCCATCATGTCGCCATTGGGCCAACCACTGGTACTGATTCCTTGACATCCGTGGCCAGCCCAGCAGGTTACCTTTTCGGGTACCCTCCCATCGATACATCAACAACAAACGACAGCGATGCTGCGGCTTCGCCATCGCGCTTGGCCTGTCTGCAGATGGCGAAATATCCTCTGGTATTTCCATCTGCAACCTCGGCTAGTAAGTATAGTATCTTGAACGTTAACCACGAGATGGTATGTCAAAACGTAAATATGTAATTAATATTGATGGCATCTGCATAATTTAAATAAAAATGGGCACCTACAATAATTTTGTTTTTATTAAATGACAACAATGTGGACATTTTATAATCACATGTCCACAGATCAGATAAATATAAACTCAAGGTTATGTATTCCAAATCACCTATATGTTTACTACATAAACTCGACTAGAGTTCCCGGTCCATTGTTTCAGGTACATAGGTCTCCCCCATAAGAGGGTAACCATATGCATACACAAAATACCACGTTACTAAAATTAATAAAAGTCAAAACGAAAATAATCTCCCGTGGGAGCTGCATATACCGGATGAGGAATCACCAGGAGAGAGGGCAGAAAAGCTACAATTTATTTCAAACTTCGAACTACACATCAGATAAAAAATTAACTCTACCAGGATATAAATATATTTTCTCGACACGGTTGCGTCGGAAAGTATCTGTCTCTAAGGCCGGAAAGAATTAACTTAATTGCAATCTTTGCACGGACTGCCTCTGACTTTTCTCCGTAATATTTATTATGCAATAATAGAATCTTTAAAGTCATATTTATTGGCAATAAAGAGCGTATAAATCTATGACTAAAGGAATAACAATATTTAAGTGGGTAACTCATGAAAAAGTACATGTCATCAATTATTACAAAAACTCAAGGTTGTGCCTACCTAGGTATTAGTAATATACCTACATTATTACTCATTTTTTTAATTGTTTTGACATTCATCATGATTATAGTTCATCTAATCTAAGAAGTGCATTTTGACGTTTTGCATTTTTTAATACACAATAACCTCGGTCAAACGTATACACATGATTGTAAACACTAAATCTGAAATTTTAAACAACTATTAAGTTATTTACATAATTAACATTGCCTGCCATTGGGTGACTTTCTTGTACAATAATCTAATGTTGAAACTCGTAAAAATTATTTAAAATAAAAATAACATGGTAAATAGTAATTGTCATTGACGACCTAACAATGTCACGTCATCACGTTCTATACAATAGTGCTTGACAACTTCCAATTCACGAATATCCAAATAATCGGTAAAAATATTAGAATAATACAATTAATCGAATAGAGATTTTGACATAGATGTACATTTCGACACTTTGATTGATGAGAAAATAATTATTAATGTTCGCGACGCTGATAATTCAAGTAATAGTAGTAATTCTTAATAAATAGCCATTTTCAAATCCAGTTTTTGTTTTTAATTAACCTAATCCTACTAAATATGATGAATAGATTCTATGCTGAAATAATTAAATGTGTTTAGTACTAATTTAGCACTTAATTTATTCATCACCTTTTTGAAAAATAAACCGGTTATTAATTATAAAGATAAAGCATCAATATAGATTTCTCAGTAAAATCGGATATTTTCGATAGCGATTATTTGGTTCACATACCTAGACAACTTACTCAGACAGCTGTCAAAGTGCACTTCTTAGATTAGACAGACTATAGGTAATATTGAAAGAAAAATAGACTTTTGACGGGAATTTGAAAACGTCATGTGGTGCTCTTGTATTATATTCGATATCTTAGTGTTTTAACGTGTTATATTAGATAATTTTGATGGCATTTTATGTAATGTGATGTGCGGCAATACTGGGATGTAGTGAATATCATATAAAAGTGCTTTACAACTTTTTCGTTTTCCATCAAAATTCCCACAAGATACCATTAACAGTGTGGCCATTGCACTGTTAATGGTGACAATTTGACTTAGACAACGACTGACTTGAAAGACTAAAAACGTGAAAATATTTATAACTTGACACTGGCACCAATAGCTCGTATATGTAGCTGATTGCCAATACATAAGAAGAAGAAGAAGAAAGAAAAATATTTATTTAATGTAATATCCTTGTGCTGAGGAACTATTCGTAACTAAGCAATGTGGTCGACGAAATAATTAATACAATCGTTGCAACCTTTTGCCCGCGGCAGTCGCAAAAATCGGCTATCAGATGAGTGGGCAGGAGTATATTCCTGGAAACCGATAATACCTACTGCGATCAAAAACTATCGCCCTCAAATGAATGAGTGCGTTCTATGGAGAGCAGTTATATTCAGCAGTCGACGACGAAACGCTCAGTGATGTAATAATGACATTTAATCACTTAGCCATCATTTAATTTCATCAAGGAAATGATGTTATAACATATAGTATTTTCAGTTAAAAATATAATATGTTATACCATAAGCTGTGTGGTAGCGGCTACTAATACTACCAACCCTTACTTTGCTCGTGGATGTCGTAAAAGACGACTAAGAGCCTTATAACGACCTGGGCCAACTCCATCTGATGCTGTTTGGTCAACAATTACATTCCCAAGGAGGGTAGACGTCTAGCCGGCGGCCAGTCATAAAGCTATTGCCAATAACTTTTACAATATGTACTATGAAAGAATCAGGTATCACTCTGAAAAATAATATTGCTATCTTATTGGTATCCCTAGCTAAGGAGTTGGCATTGGCATTTTCTTTTAGTTTCATTTAAAGTAATGTTATTTGTTAATACACATCTATTACAACATCTGTCATAAAAGAAGAAAGAAATAACACTACATAGAGATCCTTTCACCAAATAAGAATTGGTGTGTTGACAGATTTATTATTGAAAGGAGCTGGTGTGAAAAGGCTATTGCAAACTGAGCATTTACACAGACCAATTTTTGGTAATAACTACTAATATAGTCTTGTCTACATAAAGAATGGCCAAATTAGGTGATTTAACCGAGAACTAAAAGAATAAGGGTAGATAGTCAAATGCCTAGTTCTGTATGATAGGCAAGGTATTATATTTTGTATGGTAGATTTTGTGATTCAATCCAAAGTGGCATCAAATCTCATATAAGTCCCACTGTAAGGCTTTAGCTTCTAAAATAGGAGAGAAATTGGCCTACTATACCATACTGGTCAGCTGTGTTGGTACGAGGTTTTATTTCGAGTTTTCTTTCTCTTGCATAGGTGTTATGTGCATATTATATCCCTTAGTTGTTTTTAAAATTTCCATGCAAAAAAGGGATTGGTGAACTGTATTCTTACACTGCCACCACACAGAAAAACTCAGAAGAACCATTGTAGTAGTTCTTCCGAGTCTTTCTGTAACAGTAGTAATAATTGTTATGAAAGAATACATTGTAATCACATATATCAACAGACATACATATTGTGGTTCTGAATTATTTTGAAAGTATGTTTAGTATATCTTTAAGCTAATAGAATTTACATATGGCAAACTTCCTAAAATAAGGTTGTCTTGCGTTAAAGACACTAGAATATAATAATCAGATGAGAAAACCAATGTTAGCTACTCTGTTTACAATACAGCAAACTAATAGAGAATGTAGCAAAACATTTAATTAGGACAGTTGTACAATACACTAAATCTACTATAAGAAACAGAAGTGCACTATTAATCTGGTTGTACTATAATGAAAAGGTGATTGACATATATTAAACTAGCTTCTGCCTGCACAAAAGGTTACTTTCCTAAAGATTTTCATCCCCTATTTTTATTTTACCCCTTAAGGGTAATTTTTTACAAAATGTTAATGTCATATTTATTTATATCTAATCAATAGCCTAAAATAAGTTTCAAGCTTCTGGCTTTAAAAATGACAATACTGTCTTACAATTTTTCATCCCCCTTTACAACCCTTTTTTGCATTAAAAAGTAGCCTGTCCTTTGTCAGGTTCTAGACTATCTGTGTACCAAATTTCACTTAGATCGGTTCAGTAGTTTTGGCGTGAAAGAGCGACAGACAGACAGAGTTACTTTCGCACTTATTAGTAAGGACCATGATATTAAAGTATGAAGTATAATAAGAGCATAATTTTGGGCATTGATTAATATAAGGAGGCATATATATATGACCACCAGTAGTTTTAATAAACCAGTAATATAAATAAAGTTGCACTATACCTTCAAAAATTTCCAGAGGGGACTGGCATTATCCCCATTCACATCCACTTTTTCAAACAAATCAAACTTCACTTTGCGTTCAGAAGCAAAGCATACAATTTCTTCGGAATTTCCTGGTTCTTCACCGGCAAACTGATTGCAAGGAAATGCGAGAATACGTAAACCTAAAAGAAATGTTGTAAAGTATTTAGCACTATTTTAAATTTGTACACAAGCAATAAATCCTATACGTAAGCAGAGTTTACCCTTTTCTTCAGCATATTTTTCGTACAATTCATTTAACTGCTTGTAATTATTTGCTGTGAGACCACACTTCGAAGCTACATTTACAATGATGCAGACATGACCTTTATACACATCTAACTTCACATCTTCGCCTTTTATGTTCTTTACTGTAAATTCGTGTATCGAAGTTGCGCTCTTATAATCTGGATTGCCACCCATTTTACTAGAAAATATGAAGAAAATTATACCGGTTTCTTATTTATAATTAAACTTGTTGACAACTTAGTGACGCACACCAGTAGATAAATACTTGTTACTCAGTCACAGTGATACTGTTATGTAATATCAGTCTTTAAAATAAAATATTATAATTTAATTTCAACTTACAGTACACTAAACTGAGCTCGAGTTATATGAAATGCGTTACCGACGATAGGTACAACTAATCTACAAATCACTTGAAAACCGAATGTCATTTTCACCGGAAGAATTGAGAATTTAAGCTGTATGTTGTAGAATATTTTCGATCTGAGATCGATTAGTCGAAGTATCAATTTCTTGAACTAAAAAAATCAAAACCGATTTTTTTTAATATCGATATGTAATGCTCAATCGATTCCATGCCATTATTTCAACTGAGGGCATCAAAATTCTATTTTATAATTTTTGGTTTTAAGGACAAAATTATTTATAATTCGTTGAATGTTTACACTGTGACAAAACTGCATGAGATGACAGGACACAAATATGGACAGTTCTGACTTACACAAAAGTGGCCTTGTATATAAAAATATTTTAGGACTTCGATTTATGTTAATAAAATTGTAAAATTCAGCTTCTAACCAAAGTATTTATAAAAAAAATGTGAGCCGTCATGGGACGCCTGGCAGATGTGAAACATCGTGTGTGTACAAGTAATATGCATAAAAGATAATATTATTACAGGAATTAAATATAGCCTAATGAAAAAATGAAGTATTACGAATTTCTTACAGAAAATGGTAACTTTATTTAATAAACATTTATTTACATGTGATAGAAAAAAAAAAAACGCAGGTTATGTGTACCGTAGTAAACAACAACGTCGAACTGAGTGAGAAGCCACACCGTACACTCTACTACATATAAAATATATATATGTATACCTTAGTATAGCGTGGCGACCCGTCGCCACGGCAAGCGTCGCCACGCCAACAATTCGGTTTACAAGTGAGCCTATAGATGTTTCACATCAAAAATTACAAGAATAACACTTTTGCAGATTTTATTGCGTTTTATTTTATTATGTCACACTGACTAGCGACCTAAAATAATAGCTGCAAATGATGAATTGGTTTAGATTTATTTATTTAGATTTGAAGATCTGTTGCATTACGATGTCCTAATTTCTATAGCACTATATCTTCATGAATATTTAACACTAGCCAATTTTGTATGACATAGGTTTCAAAATTCTATATCCGCAAATACCCTACAGCTTAACACAAACTACATTCATAAGAGAATGTAAACAGATCACTAAATAGGCTAAAGAATGTTCTTCATTCATAAGAAAATATAAACAGATCACCAAATGGGCTAAAGAAATTTGCGATCGTTTCATAGAACATCGAACATTAATATAAACAATAGTTTGTTTATACATCTTCACGATCCATTACCATGGTGTATCCCTTATAGATGTCTAACCTCATCATATTAAACTAATATATATACATTACGTAGTAGCTATGTGGTAGCGGCTTCGAATACTACCAACCCTTACTTTGTTCATGGGTGTCGTAAAAGACGACTAAGAGCCTTGTAACAACCTGAGCCAACTCCATCTGATGCCGTTTGGTCAACAATTACATTCCCAACGAGGGTTGACGTCTGGCAGGCGGCCGGTCATAAAACTATTGCCAATAACTTCTACAATATATACTACGAAAGAAGAGTACATATTGTATCGACCCCAAGTAATTGGGATAAGAGTAGGAGAATGATGATGTTGATATATACATTACACCTTCCGACTTAATTTTGTATTATATATATATAAAGCATATTACCTAACAAAAACGTAACATGTGAAAATGACAATTATTTATACAAACAACAATATATCAGTAATATATCTTATAACAATAATATATTTTATGACGAAAACATTATAACTGGCTTACGAGTACGTATGGGACGAATCGGAGGCGGCTGGGATAGTGCACGTACTGACGTTTTGCCAACCTGTGGAACAACATCAATCTCTACTTTCCCCTTTTCATTCTCGATTAATGATTCGGTGGTATCTAAATTTCCTGGCGTACTCGTCCCCGAAATTGGATTCTCAATTTCTGAGGTGGAAGCTGGAAAGATGGGTGTCATACTTGAAGTACTATCAGAAGCTATGAAATCCGATTAACGAGACACTGCTCTGGTCTGAATTACACCTTTCAACCATTTGTCTCCTTTAGCACCGTTCCTTATCCACACTTGGTCATGTGGGGCTAATTCACGTAGGTATTACATCGCATGCGTTTCGTACTTGCCAGTTCTGTGCCGTGCGCACACTGTCCTCAACCGCATAGTCTGCCTTTAACAAATCCAAACGATTACGTAAAACACGTCACTGTAACAACATCGCGGGTGATTTACTCGTTATACTATGCACCGTGTTCCTAGAAGCTATTAAAAATATTTTCAAGGCTGTATCTACGTCATTATTATCTTTGTGTGCCTTCTTAATAACCAAATTGCACTGTTTTTCCGCGTGGTGACGGCGTAAGAATACATTTCACCATTATCTTTAATTCACATTCATCTTAACCGTGGGTGACCGTAAAAGACGAATAAAATGCATATAACATCTATGCAAGTGTTGGTAAACTCGAAACAAAACCCTTTATTACACGTGTGATGAGCGTGGGTTAGTCAATTTCCCTCCCATTATGGAGGAGGTTCGAGCCCAGCAGTGGGACATATATGAGCTGAGATGATGACGACAGTTTAACGGCGTTCTCAGACCATTCAATGAGGGGTGATAGATTAGTGAATGACATTGGCCTATATACCTATATATCATTTTTTTTTTAAACTATTTAAATTCTATACTCGTAAAAGACGGATCCTGATCTGATACTACTTCTTTAGGGAGACCAAATCTAGCAAAGGTGACACGTAAAATAGTGATTACCTATTTAGCGCTAGTTTTTGACATTTTGAAAACTTTCAACCATCTTTTTTTTTTTTTTTTTCATTTATTTACCAAAAGGTAGGGTTTGATCACAAAGCGATCATGTCACCCTTGTTGAGAATTACAAATTAATAATTAAAATCTAGAATTACAAATTAAAAATCTAATTATTTCTACGTTTTAACCCTATGTTTACTGTATTATATAACCATATTGCTTCTTCAGATAAAGGCGAAGCTAGAATACTGTTACAGGCTCCAATCGTTCTTAGACAAATATTTGCCTGATGCTCAAACTGTTTTCTTTCAACTTCGTTCCGTACACACTCCACCAGGATGTGGTAGACGTCTTCCCTAACTGCGCATATAGTACAGTCAGGTGAAGAACCCCTATTCATCATACGGATAAAGCTGTTCAAAGGTATGTGTCCGGAACGAAGTCTAAGGGCAGTTACTATATCCTGTCTGGACAGATTGGAGTCTGCAAACCATAGATAATTGGAAGGATGTGGTTGTAAAGTTTTATACCATATGCCTACAGTGCGAGATCTTTCATCGAAGTATTCACTCCACATTTGAACACACTTCTTTTTGACTGAATACAGTACATCTGTAAAATAAGGTGCGCGTGGTAGTGGAATACCCGTTGAAATAGCCTGTTTTGCCAACTGATCTACTACAGTATTACCCCTCAAACCGATGTGCGCAGGGATCAATTGCAATATTGTGAATTCCTTTTTATGGTGTAACTTCCTTATACAGTTTACTATATCATAAGTTATCGGTAAGCAACGGATATCCGAGGTGCACCGAATTAAATGCTGCAATGCACTTTTTGAGTCTATAAACACGACGTAATTACCTGTTCAACCATCTTGAACTGGCATCGGTAAGCATGAACACCCTATCGCGTAATGGACCTAAAAGTCTATGTGTAACCTGCTCTGACGTTGTATACGGTACAGCCAGGGATGTGACGGCACTCGCAGTGGCACGGCGCCTTCCATCGCACACGTTTTGCAACTAACGTAACGCTTCAATATCACTATCGATCCCTGGCCACCATACAAAAATACGTGCCAACGACTTGTTTTTGACAATACCCACGTCAATATTGTGTAACTGTTTCAGTCTATCTTCTAAAGCTAAGCGAAATTATCATCCTGTAACCCCACATTAAACCAACCACAACCAACGTACAGTTCGTTATGTCTCAAATAATAAGGTTGTAATTGTTCATCCTGGCATGAATAAGGCCAACTCAATTAAATATATAATAGCACTTGATTTAATAATAAATCTTTCGCGGTATGTTTTCGAACTTCTATATTGGTCACTGGAAGGAAATCTTCTACAAAACTTAGGTAAGTAGTTTCCATTTTTTTTTTCAATAGCTGGTTCGTCTGTGGCAATCTAGATAACTCATTAGCACAATTTTGTTTTGACGATACATACTCGATATCGTTGTTGTAACCTAACAATAAATCGGGCCCACTGCTGTAGACGAGATAATGCCATGACTAGTATCCCTACCCCAGGTAAGCCCACGAATATTTATACTAAGCGTCTCTGAAATATTTCGAGGCCAGATGGCAAACCATACCCTAACCGACCAATGACTGTTGGGGATAAAATAAGATAATGTACTACGTGGTTATAGGTCTTATTAATATCTACAAGCCAAGGAATATATGTAACCATTATAGTTAAGTTACAGTAATAGCTAAATTACTGAAATTTAGCATTTAATATGCTTAATTATTTATAAAACCCGATTACGAATAGCATTTAAATCATTTTTCGCTTCGTAATCGGGTACACAGTAATAGCTATTATTTTTCTAAAACACAAGTTAAAAAAACGAAATTTTATAGGCGTGCGTTTGAAAAGCTATTGATGATATAACAAAATACTTTACTACGGGCTTTTAGGATTTATTAGTGACTACAAAAAACTCTGCCATGGAATATATCTAACTATTATAGTTAAGTCACAATAGCAGCTTTTATGTTGTAAAATTTAATTAGATCGCCAGTACAAACAAAAGTTGGTTGCATTCGTATCTTAGTACCAATCCTAATCCAAAAGTTTGTATTTCCGTTTTTGTTTCTTTCGTTGGTACCCTTTATAATTAAATTTGAAAATATTAGCTTTGAAAGAATTTATTACTGTATCTCAATTAACGAAATCCTACTCTAATTGTGATATTTGTTTTAATTAGTGTACATACTATATTTGTTTCAAATTCATTTATTATTATGCATAAACCCTGCGAGGGCACTTACATATTGTCATTTTTTTTACATTTAAAGTTAATCTAATAAACTACCACCGGATCGGAATGAGACCGCTACTGAGAAGATCCGGCAAGAAACTCAGCGGGCATGTCGAATTATATTTTATCTATGTTATTATAACTTTTTAATTTTTTATATAAAAATAAAATAGTACATGTTTATTATTAATTAGCTTCAGTGCGATGCCCTTCGAACGCAATAGTTAAAATACAATAAAAAAGACCATGGCTGGACCGGATCCCACAAGCGGCACCCGATCACGAGTTAACTACTAGAGCAGCCATCACTCCCCTCAACCACCTTGGAGGGAAGGGAGAGACCCGCTCCACGCAACTACCGCAAGCGGACCTTTCAGTGAGCATGACCAATACCGTACTATAAATGCAAAAAAGTCAAAAATTCTTCACGCAATAAGTACCGAAGCTATTGCGATATCACTTAATACATACTTATACCTGTTACTTTTTATGCCGATACTTCTGAAACCGCTGGACGCAAATAAAGTCGCCGCTGCTGTCTGAGGTGCTAGCACGAACATTTTGCTCTATAGTGTAGTTTACGTGACAGTTTAGTTTCAATTAAATTTTGTATGAAAACTATAACAGCGCACCGTGGGCGTATTTGGAACTAAAATTCGGCAGCACGAACATAATAGCTGTACGTCACTACCTGTACGCTTAGATTTACGAACTACGCAATAGATTTTAATACGGTTTTTAACAATAGACAGAGTAAATCAATAGAAAGGTTTATATGTATAAGAAAATCCGAGAATTTAAAAGATTTCTAATGATCTTATTAATAAGCATCGCCGTTTTTCTCCCTCTATTTAATGTTAACACATACGTAAGGCTTATATGTGTACAATTATTTTGCACACAAACATATCACACATTCATATATCTCGGAGCTGCAATTCGTTCACACACTACGCAGTCCGGTTCAGCTGTAAAAGCCCCTTCGGCTAACAGCTCGCAGTTGGTATGTTTTAGTGGGTATTCAGTTTCCCCTTCAGGGCCTGTGAGTCCCACATACCCCGCCCGGGGCGGGTATGCGACAAATGCATTTTTAACCACTGCGTTACCAAAAAAAAAAGTGCACACACTAGTACAAACTTTTGTAGATAACGTGTAACACTAATAAGAAACATTTTTATGTGCGCTAGTGTTGTGTGGAAAAAGTGGAAACATAAGTATTAGTTCTCTTTACATTAAGTACACGCATATTTGTTTGTACTTTGTAACCGTTTATCGTGTGATATATTAAGGTTGTTTTTATAATAAGTCAGAAATTTCGCGTTCAAATTATCGTGATCAACGATTCCCATTATTACCAATCCATACAAATAAAAAATATTTTACAAATCAGTTTTATTTATGACGCAATTAAAAATTTAGAACCAAATTAAGATTTTTGCTTTTTTTGTAATCAGTTTTTTATATTAGAAAAATAACAGGTATTTATTTCGTTTAAAGTCTTATCGAAACTACAGATCCAATTTTGTTCATTTTCACTTCACCACGTTCTGATGATTATAGTTCATCTAATCTAAAAAGTGCATTTTGACGTTTTGCATTTTTTAATACACAATAACCTCGGTTAAACGTATACACATGATTGTAAACACTAAATCTGAAATTTTAAACAACTATTAAGTAAGTTATTTACATAATTAACATTGCGGGTGACTTTCTTGTACAATAATCTAATGTTGAAACTCGTAAAACTAATTTAAAATAAAAATAACATGGTAAATAGTAATTGTTATTGACGACCTAACAATGTCACGTCATCATGTTCTATAGTATTCTATACACTATACAGTAATGCTTGACAACTTCCAATTCACGAATATTCAAATAATCGGTAAAAATATTAGAATAATACAATTAATCGAATAGAGATTTTGACAGAGATGTACATTTCGACACTTTGATTGATGAGGAAATAATTATTAATGTTCGCGACGCTGATAATTTAAGTAATAGTAGTAATTCTTAATAAATAGCTATTTTCAAATCCAGTTTTTGTTTTTAATTAACCTAATCCTACTAAATATGATGAACAGATTCTATGCTGAAATAATTAAATTTGTTTAGTACTAATTTAGCACTTAATTTATTCATCACCCTTTTAATAAAAAAATAAACGGATTATTAATGATAAAGAATCAATATCGATTTCTCAGTAAAATCGGATATTTTCGATAACGATTATTTGGTTCACATACCTAGACAAATTACTAAGACAGCTGTCAAAGTGGACTTCTTAGATTAGATAAACTATAGAGGGACTTTTGGAGGACTTTTGACGGGAATTTGAAAACGTCATGTGGTGCTCTTGTAGTATATTCGATATCGTAGTGTTTTAACGTGTTATATTAGATAATTTTGATGGCATTTTATGTAATATGAAGCGGCGGAACTATTGGGATGAAGTGAATATAATATAAAAGTGCTTTACAACGTTTTCGTTTTCCATCAAAATTCCCACAAGATACCATTAACAGTGTGGCCATTGCACTGTTAATGGCGACAATTTGACTTAGACAATGACTGACCTGAAAGACTAAAAACGTGGAAACATTTATAACTTGACACTGGCACCAATAGCTCGTATAAGTAGCTGATTGCCAATATACATATAAGAAGAAGAAGTGGGACTTTTGGCGGGAATTTGAAAACGTCATGTGGTGCTCTTGTATTATATTCGATATCTTAGTGTTTTAATGTGTTATATTAGATAATTTTGATGGCATTTTATGTAATATGAAGTGGCGGCACTACTGGGATGTAGTGAATATCATATAAAAAGACTTTTGGCGGGAATCTAAAACGTCATATGGTGCTCTTGTATTATATTCGATATCTTAGTGTTTTAACGTGTTATATTAGATAATTTTGATGGCATTTTATGTAATATTAAGCGGCAGAACTATTGGGATGTAGTGAATATCATATAAAAGTGCTTTACAACGTTTTCGTTTTCCATCAAAATTCCCACAAGATACCATTAACAATGTAGCCATAGCACTGTTGATGGCGACAATTTGACTTACTGACAGACAATGACTAACCTGAAGAGAACAAAGAACGTGAAGATAATTATAACTCGACACTGGCAACAATGGCTCGTATAAGTAGCTGATTACCAATACATAAAAAGAAGAAGAAGAATCATATAAAAGTGCTTTACAACGTTTTCGTTTTCCATCAAAATCGGGCATACGAGGAATAGCACTAAACAATGTCCGACCAGTCCATCCCATGGACTAAACAGGTCAAATATCTCGGCGTCACTCTTGACAATCGTCTGTCCTTCGGTCCTCACATAAAGCGAGTCGGCGCGCGCGCAGCTTTAGTGTTAGGACGCCTTCACAGCTTGCTGCATGCCAAAGCCAAGCTATCACTTAGTAGTAAAGTTAGATTATACACCGCTTGCGTACGTCCCATCATGACGTACGCTAGCGTCGTGTTTACACAAGCAAAACCCTTCCGGTTACACCGTTTGCAAACATTACAGAATAGGTTAATGCGCCGTGCGACGGGAGCACCGTGGTATATGCGCAATGTGGATCTTCACATAGATCTCGGCCTACCGACCATCCGGCAGTACATGTAGCAGTGCTCTCGCCGCTACTTCGACTCTGCCGTCACTCACCCTAATCCCATAGTGGTTAGGGCGTCTAGTTATACCCCATCTAAAATATCCGCGATCCGCCAACCGCGATTAATACTCGACGAACCCGACGACCTTATTACGCTCGCCCAAACGGAGGCATACACAGCCCGCGCGGCCCTGACAAAGAATTATCCACGATTCCGCCCTCGCCATCGAGGTCGGAAGTCGTGTCGCGTTCAAATCATAAACGTGGGAGAACCCACTTTGCCAGCGACCCCCCGAGCCGAGGTCCGTACCCCACAGGGGGTGCCCTCGGGAACGGTCGCTTAACTTTTACGGGTTGAGAGCCCTCAGCGCTCACCCACAGTCCGGGTAAAGTTATCATAGCCATCTGAGGCTAACAACTAAGACACAAAAAAAAAAAAAGCACTAAACTGGTTTCGGAGCTATCTCTCTAATCGGCAGCAATATATTAAAGTGGGTGACCAGAAAAGTGAACTACTTCCCACCAGTTTTGGTGTCCCGCAGGGTAGTATACTTGGACCTAGCTTATTTACACTTTACATAAACGATTTACTACATCTTCCACTTGCCAATGGTGAAATAATCTCTTATGCAGACGATACAGTAATAATATTTCACGCCAAGTCCTGGGAAAACGTCTATCACTATGCAGAGATGGGACTTATAACTGTAGCAGATACACTAGACAAAAATCTTCTTACTCTAAATCTCAAAAAAACTAAAATCATGAATTTTTATAAAACCGCAAAATCAAAACCGTCGCAACAACTTACCCTTAAATACCACACTTGCGCACAGAATAATACCTTGTTAAGCAACCGTTGCAACTGTGCCTCTGTGGACCACACAGATTCCATCAAATATTTAGGCATCACTATTGACAGTAATTTATCTTTTAAAACTCATATACACCTACTCTCCAGCCGTATTCGGAAACTTATTTATATGGCAAAATCACTACGGGACTGTACACCTCCATCTATTCTGCGCATTGTCTATTTCGCGTTATATCAGTCGATTTTACAATATGGTATTACTTTATGGGGTGGCGCTGCAAAAACTGTCATAATTGAACTAGAGAGAGCACAAAGGGCTGTGATCAAAGTCATGTTGAGAAAACCATATCGATATCCTACAGACCTAATATATCAAGAATTTGCCGTCCTACGGGTCAGACAGTTATTTATTTTAAAAGCAACGCTCCTTGTGCACAAATGTTTAAAAAGCCGACCTGACTATCAAAAGAAGGATATTCAGAATCCCTTGCCCGCGAGCAGATTCTCTTCTTGCGAGACGATGCCCAATTTTCTTACATCCTCATATTTACAACGAAATCGTCAAGCACTGTAATCTTAATGATCTTCCTTATTCTTCATGCAGAAATATTGTAAAAAAATGGCTATTTTCTCTTTCATACGAGTCAACTGAAAAGATCATCAATGCTGGAAAGCAATGATACAGACGGCCACACACACACATACACACACAGAGGCAGACAAACACGAACACGACCACGCTCACACACACACACACACACTCATAGACACTATACATCACCAACCACACAACCTCACAAACATGGGCAGCTGTCAAATGTTTTTAATCTTAAGTTTTATATAACCTAGTATTTGTAAATTAGTAGCTAGTACATTGTAAACTCGCAGCTCTGGCTCCTGAGATACAGGCTTTAGCCTAGTTCGGGAACTAATGATAAGAAATCCTTGTATAATAGCAATTATGATTAAATAAATTATTATTATTATCAAAATTCCCATAAGATACCATTAACAATGTGGCCATTGCACTGTTAATGGCGACAATTTGACTTAGACAACGACTAACTTGAAAGACTAAAAACGTAAAAATATTTATAACTTGACACTGGTACCAATAACTCGTATAAATAGCTGATTGCCAATACATAAGAAGAAGAAGAAGACTATAGAGCATTTACTTATGAGACTCTATCAGTTTCAGTAAAATCATGCAAGTAAAATAAACACTTCATATAGACAACAGACAATTTAACTGACTTATTACCGACTTATTTTACGTAACCACCTGGCGAGTTAAGGTAAATAAAGAAATTTATGTTGTATATTATATTGATCACACATACGCTAATACACAAGGAATAATGGAAATATATCACAAATATTGAGATAAGTACACGCTAACGCCGCTGTCTTTATTGGCATGCAAGCAAATGCGTTAAACAAAAGCTTTTAAAAACCTATTTAGAAATATAAGTATTACATTAAACAATTCTAAATATAAACAAAGTATAGAAAAAATATATTGGTTATATATGATTAAATTAGTACTTAAATCGACAACGCATATTAATTGGAACAACACTATCGATATGTGCGTATCAATTTCAATTTTATGTAAAAACAGACACTAGGTCGGCACTTGTACAATCTTGGATAGTTTACAAAAAAAAATGCAGCAAATAGAAACAGCTATATCTAAAAAAGATATACTTTCGTTGAGAAAGTTCCGTAATGAGTTAGCTCAACTTTTGTACACAATAGAAGCTGGTCTGATCAGAAGAGGTCGTCCCAGTACCAGTTCTTTAGAGACCGAAATTTAAGCAAAAAGGAAGAGGGGACCTGCAGTTGTTGCTCCACCAAAGGATATAAGAAGAGATTGTATTGATCCGTGGCGACGGGATAGAATACAAGTGTCGCCATCCCTTGCTTGCCCGTGGGAGTCGTAAAAATCGGCTAAGGGTTCACCAGGAGAGTGGGCAGCAGTACTCTCCTGGGAAATGTATAACATCTTACTGCGATCGCCAACCCGCATGCCAAGCGTGGCGATTACGGCATTATCCCATTATGACGAGCAGAAAAGAAATGGCCCCCGGTCACGGCAGCTCCGGTACCCTACGGGCTCATTTTGGTGGCGGGTCCAGTAGTGGTGAAGCGGGGGGTGCGTAGAATCTCCGGCAGCGATCCCGCTACCAATCAAAACGACCTTTGGCCCTGTTAACACACAACATTCGGACACTCAGGAGCAACGAGGTTATCGAGCTGGAAGAGGATTTGAGCAAAATCCGCTGGGAAATTGTAGGATTATCAGAAGTGCGAAGAGAAGGCATATATGGGCACGATATAATCCTCCGGTCTAGAAACTTGCTTTTCTACGGGGAGGGATATCAACCGTCCCAAGGCGGTATAGGGTTTATCATTCGCCAGTCTCTCGTAGGTAAAGTGGAGAGGATTGAGAGTGTGTCGACAAGGGTAGCGGACCTTATACTCAGAATTACCAAGAGATATTCGTAGAAGGTCATACAGGCATACGCACCGACTTCGGCATACCCCGACGACGAGGTGGAGGCATTTTACGAGGACATCTCGAAAGCCATACACGCGTCCAAAACCCACTTCACTGTAGTTATGGGAAACTTTAACGCGAAACTAGGCAAAGGGAGTGATGATGAGTTGAGGGTGGGAAACATGAATATGGACAGAGAAACCAGAGCGGCCAGAAACTGGCTGATTTTCTGGAGAAGGCTTTCTTTATGATGAATTCCTTCTTCAGGAAGCAGCCACAAAGGAAATGGACCTGGATTAGCTCCGATTGTCCAACAAAAAACGAGATAGACTTCATCTTGTCGGACAAACGACAGATATTCAATGATGTCTCAGTGATCAGCAGGATTAAAACTGGGAGCGATCACCGAATAGCACGAGGCACATTAAATATCCACACAAAAGTCGAGCGGTCACGCTTGATGAAGTCTACCTTCCGAACTACACCTGTCCAATACCAGAACCTCCAAAGCTTTCAACTCGAACTAGACAATCGCTTCCAATGTCTAGACGAGTGCGAATCTCCGAACGATATGAACAACAGGTTCGTGGAAATGGAAAACGAAACTGTCCCCGCGGTCGGGTCAAATTTTTTTAAGGCTCACCGCGCTAATAGACGTAAAAAACTTTCTGACCAGACTCTCAAGCTCATGGAGCGTAAAAAAGAAATGATATTGGTCCAAACATAGGCAAATCTCCAGGTCTGTGCGTCGCGATATTCGCAAATTTAATACGCTCCGTATTAAAGAAGCGATAGAGCGGAATCGTGGCTCAAAAGTGTTCGCACAAGATCTGTTTATTGGGCAAAGCCAAATGACTAAGCCGAAGACGGCACTGTCATTTCATCCAAAAGTGAGATCTTGGGAGAGGTCGAAAGGTTCTATGGACAGTTATGGTATATAAATCGTCCCGAATTCTTGTTGTCGGCTTGGTCTAAGATCCCAGATCCAAGCTAACTCGGCACTTTACCGAAGAAATCCCGGACATTAGCTTGTACGAGATCAGAATGGCTCTCAAACAACTATGAATCGGTAAGGCATCGGGAGATGACGGAATTACGGCAGAGCTCCTGAAGGCCGGCGGCAAGCCGCCTTTAAAAGTTCTTCGGAAGCTATTTAATTTCGTTATCCTCGGGGTTGATGTACCAGAGTCGTGGACCAGGAGTGTGGTGGTGCTATTCTTCAAGAAGGGCGACAAATATCTTCTAAAGAACTATAGACCCATCTCACTCTTGAGCCACGTCTACAAGTTGTTTTCGAGGGTCATTACCAATCAACTCAACGCATGCAAACTTGATAACTTCCAGCCGCCCGAACAAGCTGGCTTCCGAAAAGGGTATAGCACCATAGACCATATCCTCACGCTTCGGCAGATTATCCAGAAGACCGAGGAGTACAATCGGCTTTTCTGTATAGCGTTTGTGGACTATGAGAAAGTCTTTGATTCAATCGAAACTTGGGCGGTGCTGCAGTCCCTTCTGCGGTGCCAAATCGACCATCGTTATATAGAAATGCTTGTATAGGAACGCCACAATGTCAGTCCATATCCGAGATAAGACTACGAAACCCATCCAGTTGCAGAAATGCGTGAGACAGGGAGATGTCATCTCTCCGAAACTGTTCACCACTGCACTGGAAGATGTCTTCAAACTGTTAGACTGGACCGGTTTCGGCATCCACATCAATGGCGAATACATCACTCACCTTTGATTCGCAGACGATATCGTCGTCATGGCAGAATCCATGGAGGACCTTGGCATCATGCTCAACGATCCCAGCAGGGTATCCCAACTAGTGGGTTTACGAATGAACATGGACAAGACGAAAGGCATGTCAAATGCCCATATCATTCGTGTACCGGTCCTAGTTGACAATGCGATTCTCGAAATTGTCGATCATTATGTTTACCTTAGACAAACTGTCCAGTTAGGTAGATCTAATTTCGAGAAAGAGGTCAGCCGACGAATCCAACTCGGTTGGGCAGCGTTCGGGAAACTTCAGAGGATCTTCTCATCCAACATACTTCAGTGTCTGAAAACACGGGTCTATGACCAGTATGTGTAACAAGTGATGACTTACGGCACGGAAACGTGATCCCTAAATGTAGGCCACATAACCAGGCTTAAAGTTGCTCAACGTGCTAGGGAGCGGACTATGCTCGGAATTTCTTGACGAGATAGAATCCGAAATACGGAAATCAGAATCACGGAATCAGAAAGGGAAGAAAGGTTCTAGAGTGGCGACGACCACGTGCCGGACGACGCAGTGTAGGACGCCCCTCCACTAGGTGGACAGACGACCTGGTGAAGGTTGCTAGGCGTCGTTGGATGCAAGCGGCATAGGACCGCACTCTGTGGCGTAACATGAGGGAGGTCTACGTCCAGCAGTGGACGGCGATAGGCTAAAATGATGATGATGTATTGGTCATTGGCAACAAGTTGGAGGCGCCACTGCGCTGTAAATACCCATAGTGTAAGGGCTATTCTACAATAAAATGCACTAAACGTGGAGTCAATCTGTGTCGTAACAAAAACAACAATTACTTCGTAAATTATCACAAGAACTGATTACTTTTTTATTACGGTTCCGTATCGAGAGCGTAAAAACGAGACCCTATTACTGAGACTTCGCTGTCCGTCCGTCCGTCTGTCATCAGGCTGTAATCTGTATCTCAAGAACGGTGATAGCTAGACAGTTGAAATTTTCACTGATGGCGTATTTCTATTGCCACTATAACAACGAATACTTAAAATAAAATAAATATTTACGGGGGCACCCATACAACAAACTTTATTTTTGTACCGTTTCTTGCTCGATACTAATAACGGTGGACAGGTAGACGCTTTAACTAGTCACAGAATATTTAGTTTTATGTTCTCTTAAAATATAATTAATTAAAGTAAAATAATTAATTAAGGGGGCTCCCATACAATAAAAGAGGTTTTCGCCGTTTATTTGCTAAAAATAATATTTTTTTAGTTTTACGGAACCCTTCGTGCGCGAGTACAACTCGCACTTGGCCGATTATTTTTTATTAATTTTATTATGTACTACATTCATTGTTCGTGATTGCATAGTGATGTAAATATCCATCATAATCATCATCATGGAGGCCATACACGCTAGGTTATGCATGATGGTTTTAACTGTGCATGCATAACCGACAGGCATGCCCTAGCGTGTGTGTGATAAAACTGTAGGTACAGTTATCTTTGCATGTACATGCAACCGAGTAAATATCAAAATTGATATTTTTGCCGCTCGGTTATGTTTGCGCGCGAGCATAACCGAGCGTGTGTGGCGGTCCGGCGAGCTTGCCTGACACAGTTCTCTGTTTTTAATTGTCGTACTATGTAGTTCAACGGTGAAGTAGGCATCCTACACATACCGTCACGTAGCTCAACTGAGATTTAATAGCAAAACTGTGCATGCAAACCCTAACGTGTATGTGTAATATGAAACTCGGTTATGCATGCACAGTTAAAACCATCATGCAAAACCTAGCGTGTATGGCCTCCATTACACATTAGGGTTTGCATGCACAGTTTTGCTATTAAATCTCAGTTGAGCTACGTGACGGTATGTGTAGGATGCCTACTTCACCGTTGAACTACATAGTACGACAATTAAAAACAGAGAACTGTGTCAGGCAAGCTCGCCGGACCGCCACACACGCTCGGTTATGCTCGCGCGCAAACATAACCGAGCGGCAAAATTATCAATTTTGATATTTACTCGGTTGCATGTACATGCAAAGATAACTGTACAGTTTTATCACACACACGCTAGGGCATGCCTGTCAGTTATGCATGCACAGTTAAAACCATCATGCAAAACCTAGCGTGTATGGCCTCCATAATGGGAGGGAACTTAACCTACTATACCGGGCTGATCAGACGTGTTGGTATAGGGTTTTGTTTCGAGTTTTGCTTCTCTTGCATAGAATGTTATATGCGTTTTATATCCCTTAGTCGTCTCTTACGATCACCCACGGGTAAGATAGGGTGTGGTGATTTGTATTCTTACTACGTCACCACACCGTTATATATAAACATTATGTTTATTAATAAAATAAATATTTAAAAACATCACTGATTTTTTTTATTATTTTTAATACATCCTTTAATTACAAGCAGTTATTTTTTTCCACAAGAAAATGTTAAATCATGCAATCAAGGTTTAATCGTCTTCTCGATACCCACGGGTAAGAGAGGCGGTGGTGAACTGTATTCTTACTGCGTCACCACACGGAAAAAAACGGCTCAATTGGCAATGTGAAATTGTGGAGCAAACCTCAGAGATCAACAACCAGATAAATTTTGACGCGCAAGCAGAAATGTTCTTACGCTTGATAACAAAAGGCAAAACAGCTGTCGTCTATCACAAGGTGCTTTACTGCAGTGTGCAACCAATGCACTAAATACATGGCCCATAACAATAAAGCAAATATCTAGCTGGCACATCATTAATATAAATAATAATACTTGATGTTTTTTAATTTATATTTATTATATAGGGGTTTATTATATAAGATAGGGGTGGTGAATTGTATTCTTACTCCGTCGCCACACGGATAAGTAATAGTAAGTTTAAGTAGGTACCTATTTAAGGAGAAAAAAAGAAACAGGTGCGTGTACTTATGTACGCGCGTAAGACGTTATTTTTATTTGGCATTATTAAAAATAGTTTTTAATTGCATGCAAATAATTAATTGCAATAAAATAATAAAAGGACTGGAAAAGGATAGGATAATTTTTTTCACTAATATTTACGAATAGTAAATAATATAAATTAAAATATTCAATTTAAATCACTACCGAAAATAATTTATTAGCACATAATTATATAATTAGTCCTTGTATGAAAACTAAAACACGTTGTGAATGTAGCAACTAGAAAGAGGTTTTATTTCTATTTTGTTGGTAGCTTTTTTTCGAGACTTAATGGGCGGTTTTGCGGCCAACTTCAACCTGTTTTACTTTCATATTTTTTTTCATAACGCGCCTAAAAAGTTTAACTTCGAAATATAATAACGAAAATCTGAAAAGAATTAATAACTAAATATCCAGAGGTGATTTACCAAAAATAAAAATAGAAAAACATGCGCCTGAGGATTTTACGAGAATACCTATTTTACTATATTTATTTAAAACAATCAACTTGGATAATTACATTTTCAGAATTATTTCTTTTTAAAAGTTAAAGGTCACGTAAAGTTCAATAACACCGGCACACAAAAAAAAACAAAGTGGTCTGTACATTGGGTGCCACCTATCTACGGGCATGTTTTTACATGTTAACACATCGCAACACAACATTGTTACAGACCACTTTGTTTTTTTTTTCTGCCGGTGTAATCTTTATAAGCTAAAGTATATATTTGAATTTGACACGTGGTTGTTTTACTTGTGCATTTTAAATGCATACCTTGATCGATTAAAGCTATAAACACCAGAGAAATTTTTTGTGGTCCCATCAAATACTGTGAGTAGGTAACCAAGATGACTAATTCTCATAAAGTTCAGATTAAAGTTGAACAACAGGAATAATATTATATGAATATTCAAAAAACGATGCGAATGAAATAACAGGGTTATTGTTTCGTTAAATATAAAAATCGAACCGTAGACATCAAGATCGGCAGGCTACGAGGCAATATAAGACGCAATAAAAAAATCTAATAATTATTAGTTTTGAATTTGGAACCTGTCACTCTCATGGGAATATTTGTTGTTTTCTCATTTTGGTGCCAATATTTCTTTTGTTGCATTCTACTAAGCAATATATAAGACATTTTTTTCGAAACAAATAACTTTAATATATTACTTAAGTTTTGAGGTAGGTACATTAAAACTATAGACAACTAGATAAGATATAAAAATATCACATAATTATTGTAATTGGGAACTGCAGTTTTATTCATTTAACATTATTGTGAATTAGTAAACAGTGTTAAAGAATAACGTGTTTATTACTGTGTACTTAATAATTATTAATTAAAATAAAACAAATGCTTTATCACCGATGTGCCCTTAAAAAACATAAGCTTATAAAGGAGCACAAAATCAATCGTGCATAGCTATTAAGATCACCAATACTTTTCAAGAGATTTAACTAAGTCTAGTGGATCAACGTTGGGTCCATGACGCTCAACTGGGATGCCATCTTTGTCGACAATGAATTTGCTGAAATTCCATTTGATGAAATTGCCCAGAGTACCTCCTTGTTTATACTGTGAAACAACAAACATGTCTTTTAGTAGACATCTAATTAATTGATAAGTACATACTTTATATAAATATAAATGTTAATCGATAATTCAACACTCGAGAGTAAGATATTAGCTTTTTTTTTTGGCAGGCTATTGGCCTTTTTTTTTTGTCTGGACAGAAGCCGTCTATTCCGCCAGGGCGACGGAAGGGCGGCGCATGACTCTATAATCCACCATATTTTCTCTCAATCGGCCGGCCATTGGTACCGAATTAGGTATGCGTCCGATATATCAAAACGAATCTGAAATCGGATTTCAGTCAGAAATCGTATCGTATCGATATTCAACACTATACAAACTGATTTTAGAAAACGTATTTCGGCAGAAACTAAATCAACACATATCAAAACAAAACGACGAAAACGCAAACTAATAATAAATCTAATCATCGCGCAATCGTTTTCTATTGCTAGTTTTGCAAACCAAACCAAACCAATATTTGAAAACTTACTAACTATCTCTTTCACTCCGCTAAGCGATCGCTTAGTCAGAATGAGAGAAAGCGAATTTCATTAAAATTCGCCTCCTTTCATTCTAACTAAGCGATCGTTTAGTGCATTGAAAGAGATGAAGCGAATTGTCATCTGTTTTGGAATTTGGCGGTTTCTAAGAAACTCAGAATGGCAGATGGAAACGAAACAGAATTACAAGAGTCAGGGAATAAGATCTATATTAGAATGCAACTACTTCCATGATAATATTACACAATACTTAATGATAGTAGTTTAAGTTTTGTGTTTGTTAAATAGATTTTTGAATTATGGGAGAGTTTTTGCACACTTGACCTTGGTGACACGTGCGGTGTGCGCGTAATGTTATTTTTGTGATCTCGTGAACTATATAATTAGATAGGTATTTTACGATTCAATATTATACTAACGTATGTTAGTATCATACATACGATTTGATGATAAATAAGAAATAACTATTTAATGTAAAAAGGTAAAATTTTCGCTTCGTAATCGGGATTAATAAAAAAAACCATACAAAAAAAATGTACATTATATAATATAATCATGAAATCATTGTAAATATGATGATTTTTAAATACGCAAGAAAGTTTTGTATCATATCCAAAACAAAACATTTTTGCTAGTCTAGTACTCTAGTTAAGCCTAGATAAAGCATGAAGGAAAATCGTACACCTAAATCCAATCAACAAAGAAATTATAGAAAAATATTTTGAATGCGTTCGTTCGATTGCGTTTTTCGTTTGCTACGCTAAAATAACTAAAAACATCGAATATCGATCGAAACTAAAGTAAACCCGCTCCGTCAACCGCTCTGGAAATCGATTTCTGAAATCGGTTTTTAAAAGCGATTTAAATATCAGAAATCGAATTTGTATCGGTTTGCGTAAAAATCTGAAAACGCCCATCTCTATACCGAATCCTTGTTATTCGTGGCCAGCCCGGCGGTTTACACTTTTGGGGTACCATCCCCATCGACATGTCGCCATCAAGCGGTCACCCTTTGTGCGGGTAACAGACTATTCCCCGGTCCAGTCACCCGAAGATATTAACCTGTACTGAGCACAAATATAAGAAAATGCGACATCAAATTAAATGCCCTTCAAAATATGGTAAGAAATTGCGATGAATTGTCGCACTCACCTATATATACATACATATATAGACCATGCTAAGCTTATAGGAACCTAGGTACACCTCATTTCTAGTCACATAACGAAGCGAACGAACTTTACAAACATCTCACATCATCTTAACACCAAGTAAAAGTTCACCTGATAAGGCTCATTGGATGTTATCAGTGTGACCTTTGGATAGGTGTGACCTTCACTTGGTGACAGAATAACAATGCGTTAACATTCCTTTACTTACCCGTGAAAGTCCTAAAATCGACTAAAGTTGGACTATCTACTCGTTTAAATATCCCAACCCCTTTTTTAGTGCCACGTTATGGTCTGGCTATAAACCGTTCCATCCGTCGGGGACGGAAAAACAGCGCACGGCCACATCCCACACGGTGTTTCATTGGATGAACCAATGGTACTGATTCCTTGACATCCGTAGCCGGCCCAGCAGATTACCTTTTCGGCTACCATCCATCCCCATCGACGCCTCAACAACAAACGGCAGTGATGCTGGGGAATCGCTATCGCGCTTGGACTGTCTGAAGGTGGCGGAATAACCTTTAGACCTTCCATATGCGACCTCGGCTAGGAAGTATGGCATCTTGTACGTTAACCACGGGATGGTATGTCGAATCGTAAATATATAATTAATATTGATGGCACCTGCATAATTTAAATAATAATAGGTACCTACCGACAATCATTTTGTTTTTATTAAATAACAATACTATTGATTTACTTATTTATAATTGATTTCCCACACGTAATATAAATTATGCAACGATGAAAGCCATGAGGTCATATTTAATGGCGATCAATATAGAGTTCTATATCTGTGACTACTACAAATAATAGTTATACTCGAGTAGGTACTTTATTGATTTTAACATGTCCACATATCAGATAAAGATAAACTCAAGGTTATGTATTCCAAATCACCTATATGTTTACCACATAAACTCGCTTTATCATCATGATAACAAAAAAATTATCAGCAATCATAGTTTAATTGTATTTTTAACAGATTAATCGTACCTTTATTAATTATCTACATAATTCTACATTTTATGAACACTCATCATGATACCATTTGTCTATTGACACTTCCTCGTCCATTGCTTGAGGTACATAGGTCTCCCCTTACAAGAGAGTGCCTCTATGCATATAAACACAAAATAAAACGTTAACTAAAATAAAAAAGTAAAACGGCAATATCCATTTTTTATGACATTTACATATGACTTCTATTGAGACATCATCACATCAGATTTAAAATAACTACGTTTTAGATTTAAAAAATATTGATAGAAATTTATGAAAAATCTAGTGCGCCGTAACCGGCTGGTCATATTATAGACAGACCATGAAATGTTAGTTTTCCTTCTTTGTCATAGGTACTATTCTCTTATTGCTTAAATCGTCACCTTTTATCTTCCGAGAGAGCTGTATATACCGGGTGAAAAATCACTAGGAGAGGGGGCACAAAAGCAACAGTTCATTTCAAACATCGAACTACAAATCAGACAATTGGTTAACTTTACCAGAAGACAAAGATGTTTTCTGGACATAGTGGCGTTGGAAAGTATCTGTGAATGTTTTCCAATTACAGCACTAGAGCGCATTATGCGGTATAATGCTCAACGTTGAATGTTCCAACTACAGCAACACTTCGCACAATCGAGCACTCTCAAAAGTACTGTTTTCGCGTGATAGGTAACGAACATAAAAAAAATGTTAATGAAATAATCAAAATCCAAATTACTTAAAATAACCGTAAATAGTTTTCAACCAATTATTATTGTTTACCACATTATTTATAAATTAATGAGGTTGCTAACTCTATGAATATTTTTCTTTCAACACTGAACTTAGCGCACTCTGCTGAAAAACTAATTCACGTTCCAATTAAACGTCAGCATAATTTAGCATTGTGCGCCACTGAG
Source organism: Lymantria monacha (assembly GCA_905163515.2). Taxonomy (NCBI): domain Eukaryota; kingdom Metazoa; phylum Arthropoda; class Insecta; order Lepidoptera; family Erebidae; genus Lymantria; species Lymantria monacha. The sequence goes on along the minus strand of LR991090.1, from coordinate 8,290,682 downwards.
TCGCATTATGCTCTGTAATTGGAAAACTAGCTGTGTCTCTAATTTAACTGCTATTGTTGCAGGCACTGGCCCTGACTTTTTACATACATACATCGTCTCACGCCTATTTCCCAGAGGGATATTCCCAAAAGCCACGATCCTGGCATACCTCCATTACTTAATTCGTACTTATCACATTCTTCACACATGCTCTACGATTAGATTACGCATAGGCACTCTTAATATGACCTCTCGTCAACACATATCCAATTTGGTCCAGAAAAGTACTGGATCTTCCCTTGTTGTCGTCACGCTTCTTTATATAGTTGCTTCGTCAAACAGTCCTCACTCATTCTTTCTACATTTGCAAACCACCTCTGCATACCCTTTTTAATATTTATCACTACTTCTTCATTCACATTACAGCGTTCTATTATAACCTGACTTACCCATAAATTAATTATGCAATAATAGAATCTTTAAAGTCATATTTATTGGCGATAAATAGCGTTATAAATCTATGACTAAAGGACTAACAATACATAAGTGAGTAAATTATAGAAATTAACATGTTCACGTCATCAATTATTACAAAAACTCAAGGTTATATGCCTACCTAGGCATTAATTATTATGAATTATTACTCATTTTATGTATTTATAATTATTTCCTGACCACTCATCATGATTAGGTAACATTGAAAAACAAAATTGTGTATATGTAATATCCATATGATGAGGACTAGCTAAGCAAAGTGTGGTGTCGAACTAAGAATTAAAAAAACCGGCTAAAGGTATAATCAATTATGAGTGTGGCAGCAGGTATATACTGGGTATCGCATGATACCTACTATGATCGCAAACTACCCTCAAATGAATGAGTGCGTTCTATAGGGAAGCCTATATCCAGTAGTCGACGGCGAAAAGCTTATTGATGATATAATGACCAGTCGGTCATCATTTCATATCATAAAGAAAATGATGTTTATAACACATTGTATTTTTAGTTAAAAATACAATGTGTTATACCATAATTTCCTTTCTATTAAATGTCTTAAAAGGCGATTAAGTATTGTAAGAAAGTAATACTGATTTGTTCAGTGTTACTTTCTACTACTACTACTACTCTACTAATAATAACACATGAGAAATGTTGAAATAAAAGCCTATGCGAAGCCATTTAGCCAAAGTGTTATATTTATATGCTAAATGAGCAAAAGTAGGCTCACTGACACTACAAAGGCTTGGACTCGGCAATCAATGGTACAAAACCATGAAGAGTAATTTTCTAGGTATACATATCTATATGTTTATCCACCATTAGCATATTTTTAGATATTATAGACCTATGTATATCAGATACTTATCCTCAATTGAGACAGGATTATATATATATATCTATTGTTTCTCTACAATAAGATACAAAATAATCACTGTATCATATTCACAAAGTCACTGTCATATACTTGGCCTCAATAAGGCCTCGGAGTGGACTTGAGAGCAGCAGTGAAGCATATCCCTGCTGGTCTACAGCTGAAAAAGAATATTGGTATCTCTGGCTGAGGAGTTGGTATTACATTTCTTTAATGTTTGCTTTCATTTACAGTAACGTTATTTGTTAATGCACATCTATTACTATAGTTGTAGTAAAAGAGAGAAATAACACTATGTAGTGATACTTTAACCAAGTTAAAATTGGTGTTTTGACAGATTTATTATTGAAAGGAGCGGGTGTGAGAAAAGACTATTGCAGACTAAGCATTTACATAGACCAATTTTGGTAATAACTACATAGAAAATGGCAAATTTAGCCAATAAACTGACAACTAAAAGAATAAGGGTAAATATGCAAATGCCTATTTATGTATGATAGGCAAGGCATTTATTTCAGAGTTCAAAAAATTCAACATTCATCATCATTTTCCTACTCTAATCCCCATTACTTGGGTTTGATACAGTATGTACTCTTTTCACATAGTACATATTGTAAAAGTTATTGGCAATAGTTTTATGACCAGCCACCTGCCAGACATTAACCCTCCTTGGGAATGTAATTGTTGACCAAACGGCATCAGATGGAGTTGGCCCAGGTCATTATAAGGCTCTTGGTCGTCTTTTATGACATCCACGAGCAATGTAAGGGTTGGAAGTATTTGTAGCCGCTACCACACAACTATAAAAATCAACATTATTAAATGAAAAATTTTATTTCAGAGTAGATAACATTTTTTTATTGTTTTGTGCTTTAATAACATCACCACATTTGAAACAAATTATCACATCTTATATACATTCCACTGTATGGCTTTAGCCTCCTCCAAAATAGGAGAGTAATTGGCCTACTATACCACACTAGTCAGATATGTTGGTACAAGGTTTTATTTCAAGTTTTTTTTCTCTTGCATAATGTTATGTGCATATTATATCTCTTAACCGACTTTAAAGTTTCCATGGTAAGAAAGTAAAGAATGAACTGTATTCTTACTCCAAGACTCCGAAGAACCAACATAAAAAATAGCAATAATAATTGTTATAAAAGAATACAATGGGTTCACACATATCATGAGATGCACACATTCTGAATTTTAATTTTATTGATTAAAAGTGAATGCAACTTACATAATGGGAAACTTATCAAAATAATATAGTGTAATAAGTTAAATTCACTAGAATATAATAGTCAGATGGAAAAACTAAAGTTAGCTACACAGTGCAGTATTATAATGATGCAAATCGTTTAGTTGGGACAGTTGTACAACATACTAGATCAACAATAAGAGATAGAAATGCACTATTAATCTGATAATACTATAATCAAAAGGTGATTGACATTGTATTAAATTATTACCTTTAAAAAGAGTACGATTTTGCTCAACGATTAATATGTATAACATTAGTAGTTTTAATAAACCAGTAACTAATATAAGTAAAGTTGCACTATACCTTCAAAAATTTCCAGAGAGGACTGGCATTATCTCCATTCACATCTACTTTTTCAAACAAATCAAACTTCACTTTGCGTTCAGAAGCAAAGCATACAATTTCTTCGGGATTTCCTGGTTCTTGACCGGCAAACTGGTTGCAAGGAAATGCGAGAATACGTAAACCTAAAAGAAACGTAAAATATTTTAAATTTGTACGCAAGAAATAAATTCTGTAAGTAAGCGAAGTTTACCCTTTTCTTCGGCATATTTTTCGTATAATTCATTTAACTGCTTGTAATTATTTGCTGTGAGACCACACTGCGAAGCTACATTTACAATAATGCAGACATGACCTTTATACACATCTAACTTCACATCTTCGCCTATTATGTTCTTTACTGTAAATTCGTGAATCGAACTTGCACTCTTATATTCGGGATTACCACTCATTTTTCTGGAAAATATGAAGAAAATTATACCGGTTTCGTAGTCAAACTTGTTGACAAATTAGTGACGGTCTCCATTAGATAAATAGGTATTGGTTACTCTGTCACAGTGATAAACTGTTATGTAATATTATTCTTTAAAATGAAATACCTATTATTTTTATTTTAAATTTAACTTACACTGCACTAAACTGAGCTCGAGTTATATGAAATGCGTTACCTACGATAGGTACGGCTAATCTACAAATCACTCGAAAACCGAATGTCATTTTCACCGTGAGAACTTAAACTAGGGACGTGATCTGAGATCGATTAGTTTTCAACTAAAAAATATACGTCGGTTTTTAAGAATATCGATATTTAATGTTGAATCGATTCCATTCAGGTAAGACGAAATTTATTCTATTTTATCATTTTTTTGTTTTAACAAAGAAATTATCTACAATTCGATCATTGTTTACACCACGAAGTACCGATTCAAGGGGTCTGAATGGTACAGGCTTTTCCATAATATTCATGGACACAATAATGAACTCAGATCTTAGTACTCTTTTCTACCATTGGTTGTGCTAGGTTTAGGACGTACCTGTTATTATTACACGTAAACATGCGTTGGCTCGCGAATGTTGAATTTAATTAATTCAAATATAAAATTCCAGAACTGTTAATAGCAACAAAAGATTCCAGTCAATAACAACAAAACTTCCTGCTTAAGGATTTAAAAGAGTATTTCTTGAAAAGTGGCGTGCTCTACTGGCAAAATTTCTGTCCCCTAAATTGAGACCAATCGTTCAACATTACGTTCGAACTACTAGTATATATACTTCGTGGTTTACACTGTGACAAAAATGCTTGAGATGACAGAGCGCAGTCATAGGTATTTCTGACTCAGGTAAAAGGACTTCGATGAATGTTAATAAAGTTGGAATTGTAGTTTAGGTTCTAACCTATTTATCAAATAATTACAAGAACAACACTATTATGTAGGTCTTATTGCGTTTTTAATGTGACACATCTCTAAGCGAGGGTAAACTGATTGTTGGCGTGGCGATACAAGCCGTGGAGACGAATCGCCACGCTATATGATGCAATATATGTATGTATTGTACATAGTAGTGTGCATAGATAATATACTATAAATTAGGTAGTGTGTGAGACGTGGCGTCGCGATGTCATGCGCAAGTCACTGTGCGCAATCTCTCTCGCCACACTGAGCTCGCAAAATAATATAAATTAATTAATAACTACAATATATATTTCTTTATTTAAATATTTTATTTTCTCTATATTATACCTATTTATTTTAATTTATTTACTTATTTTTTGTACATGTTATACAGCGTGACTGGTAAAAGATTGTACATATTGAGGGAGGGTATTCAGTACTCGATTCTGATACCGAATACATAAAAAAATTGTTACTTAAATTTTGAACTAATTGTCCTATAAAAATGATTATTTACGTACACCTCCGCATAGATATAGAAATTGCATTAAAATAGTAACTAGCCGAGCGCGTGACCTTGACAACAGTGCTAAGTAGTGGCTCCCGCGCACATTCTGCCCCGCACCCCTGAAGGATGTCCCCGGGTGAGTGTCCGTCTGTGGTCAGCTGATCAGTCAAAGCGCGTGCGCCGTATAGGATGTTTTGCATTTCCGTGTTTGTTAACATATATGTCTTTCGAACGCCTGCGTTTTGATTTTAAACGTGACTATTTGTGTGTGAAGTGTGATAGAATGTGTTATTCGCACTAAGAGTGTTGGGAAATTGCATATGCTCGACCAAATGGCAGTGTACGAGGTGCGATTGATTTGTATCGAGAAATATTGAGAAGGTGACCATCTTTTTGAGAATCTTGACACACTAATATTGTTGAGGTTTACTATCTAGTTAATTAATATTACCTTCTTATTATATTTTTATTGGTTACATGTGCCCATTATCTATCGTCTCCTTCGATATGTACAGTCTTTTACCAGTCATACTGTATATTATACAGAGTGTGTAAGAGAAAAGTATGAAGAGGGTGTCCGAGAACGGCTGACGATAGCAAGCCAGCCGCAATCGGACATTGAAGAATGCTGGAGAGTACTGAAAGAGTGTATGGTAGATACAGCGAAAGAAGTATGTGGAAGTTCAAAGAAGCATAGAAAAACAAATGGTGATGCATGGTGGGATGCGGAAGTGGCAGCTTCCGTAGAGCAAAAGAAGAAAGCGTGGCTGGACTATGTCTCTTCTTTGAATCTGAATGACAGTATGACTGAACAGAAGAAAGAAATATACCGGCAATGTAAGATTCGCACATTAACATCGATCTTATTGATATAGCAGATTTGCTGCAAGCGGTAAAACGTTTAAAGGCTCGATCTTCTATTGGGCCCGATGGTATACCCGCCTATATTATAAAAGATTGCATTGGAGTGTTACAGGAGCCACTGTTACATATCTTGAACCTAGCAATAACAACTGCTACTTATCCAACCCTATGGAAAGTTTCGCGTGTTACACCAGTACACAAGGATGGTTTAAGGTCTCAAATCACCAATTATAGGCCAATTGCTGTACTGTCAGCATTAGCTAAAATATTTGAGTACATTTTAAACAGTCATATTACTAGACAGTATAAACAACAACTTAGCGAGTGTCAACATGGTTTTAGAACGGGCAGATCAACTACTACCAATTTAGTTAACTTTGTCGACTATTGTGTTACTAAAATGGATAATGATAGGCAAGTAGACGCCGCGTATTTCGATTTTAAAAAAGCCTTCGACCGCGTACATAAAGATGTACTCCTACGAAAATTTGCCACTGCTGGATTCACTCCTAAGCTTTTAAAATTATTTGCTAGTTATTTTACAAATCGAATACAATACGTACAGCTAGGCAAATACCAATCTGAACCATACTTCACTCGCTCTGGTGTGAGCCAGGGCAGTGTTCTGGGCCCAACCCAGTTCTTAATCATGGTCAATGATCTGCCCGGTGTAATCCGTTCGGCTCAATGTCTTATGTTTGCCGATGATCTGAAACTGTTTTTGGGCGTAAACAGCACGGAAGACTGTGAGGCGCTACAGCGTGACATTGATAATGTTGTTGCATGGGGTGCGCACAATTACTTAGAGTTTAATACATCTAAATGTAAAACCATCACATTTACTCGATCGCGCGTTCCATGCACGCACACGTACAAAATATCTGATGCACCGTTGGAGCGGGTTACACAAATCCGTGACCTGGGCGTTACACTGGACTCATGTCTAACTTTCAACACGCATATCACAACTATTTGTGAAAAAAGTTACAAATTACTAGGCTTTGTGATGAGACAATCGACCTTGTTTCAATGTAGGAACACTATTCTTGCGCTGTACTATGCCTTCGTTCGCAGCATGTTGGAGTACAACTCTATAATCTGGGACCCGCATGAGGTCAAGTATAGCATAATGATTGAACGTGTGCAGCGTAAATTTTGTAGGTTTTTATACAAAAAGCAGTACGGTTATTATCCATATTTATATCCTTCTCTCTTTGTATCTGGTATGATAAGTCTCGATACCCTTGCGTTACGACGTAAATGTGCCCTTTTCTTACATTATTACTTATTATTAAATAATAAAATTGATAATTCAAATGCACTGTCGCGCTGTTCGCTATTAGCGCCGATTCAATACACACGGCTTCGTTCGCGGTGCCTGCTCGCTGCCCCACAGGTGCGTACGTGTACCGCACAATATGCACCTACCAGTCAGGCAATCACATTGCTCAACTCATTAATTGCTCAGTATCCGGATGTTGATATATTTTTCACCAACTTCGACGTATTTTTAAAATTTTGTTTGCATTTTTTATGTTATAATTATGTATTTAAATTGTAAAATTGTAATGGCTCAATACACGTATTGGGAAACTGTAAGTGTGTGGAGCAGTTGAATGAATAAATAAATAAATAAATAAATAAATGACACCAAGGCCTTAGTGAAAGAGGAACGTGATAGAGCAAATATGAGTGCAGAAGATAGGCTGACTAAAAACTTCGAGGGTAACACCAAACTCTTTTGGAGTGAGGTGAAGAAGTCTCGGTGTGGTTGGTCAGCCTTCAGAATGAATAAAATAAGGTCTAAAGGTGGAGACATTCTTACACAAACACAAGATGTGTTAAGCCGATGGAGTGAATATTTCGGCGATATGTATGCGGATACTGCGGTTGGCGCCGGTGTCGCATGTGGTTTAGTAGATCAACATTCAGCACCGGCGTCCTCCGATGGCATCAGTATGGTATTGAATGGGCGATAAGAAGTTTGAAAAATGGTAAGGCAGCGGGCATTGATATGGTGTCTGCCGAGATGATCAAGCTTGGCGGCTTCTGTGTCTGGGAGGCATTCCTGTTGCTCTCAATTTATGTTGCAGCTCGGGAATGGTTCCCGGGGACTGGAATAGCGCAGTCATCGTGCCTTTGTTTAAAAACAAGGGTTCACGTTATGACTGCGCAAATTACAGAGCCATAAGCTTGACCAGTTTGGCAGCAAAGGTGTACGGTAAAATTATTGAAAGGAGAATGAGGATGGTGTCCGATGGTTTACTGTGTGAGATACAAGGAGGTTTCAGGAGTGGAAGGGGATGCATGGATCAAGTGTTCTCTCTGCGCAACATGGTGGAGAAGCATCGGGCTCAAAGGTCAGAGTGTTTTCTGCAGTTTTGTGGATCTGGAGAGAGCATTTGACACGGTTGTACGAAAGGAACTTTGGGACATTTTACCGGAGTATGGTATTAACGGTAAACTGCTACAGGCTGTGCAGTCTAGTTACATGGGCTGTAGAGCCTGTGTGCGGCTGGATGATGGAATGTCGCCTTGGTTTGACGTCAATATCGGCGTTAAGCAGGGGTGCGTTCTGTCGGCCAGGCTGTTTATCATATATCTGGATAAATGTCTCTAAAGGTTGAACGATATGAATGTGGGAGTCCAGATGGGCGACTCAGTGGTCACTGCTCTGCTTTATGCAGATGATGCAGTCCTGCTGGCACAGTCAGCAATTGACCTGCAGACCCTAGTCGACACAATGACAGAAGACTGTAAGAAAAGCGGTCTACGCGTGAATGTGAGCAAAATCAAAATAATGGTCTTTGAAAGAGATGAAGCCAGAACAAATGTAAGAGTAACAATAGGTAATGATGTACTAGAGCAAGTGGATGAATTTGTATATCTTGGATGTGGATTTAGCCGAGATGGAAGGTAGACCACTGATATAGAGCGAAGAGTGAATGCGTGAAATAGAGTGTACTAGGGATATGGCGTGATGATATGTATGTATGTACATAATACCATCAGAGGCAACATCGAATATAACTATTACCGAGGTCACTATGAAAATAATTGAGTTGTCGCGATTTTAAAATGTTTTGTATATAAAGAAAATAAATGTTTATTAAATAAACTATCATAATTTTCTGAAGAAAATTCGTAATATTGTATTTTTCATCATGCCATACTTAGTTTCTGTCATAGTCTGTACTTTTATGACTATTACTATTACAAAATAATTTAGTATTATGTAGTCATGTGCAAATCATGTCCTGGAGCGGATCGGACATGGAACGATTCCTTTTTCTGTCGGAACTATATCCAAGAAACATGTTCGCGGGCCTGTCTAGTTCAGCTGACCAAGCAGCGATACATGAGTCCTATCCTACCGGTTCTAATGACATGATTATGCAATCCAATCAAACGTAACATGTGCGGACATAATTTTAATCGGCTCCAGCCATTCAAGGTTTATATTTCGTAGTTTATAACTCCTTCAAATTTAGTATTTTGAAGGAGCTATAAACTACGAAATACAAGTTATTTTTAGGTACCGTTTATTTGTCAGTAATTGTCGGAACATCAGTTGATTTACCCTCTTCTTCTTCTTCTTCTTATATATTGGCAATCAGCTACATATACGAGCTATTGGTGCCAGTGTCAAGTTATAAATATTTTCACGTTTTTAGTCTTTCAAGTTAGTCATTGTCTAAGTCAAATTGTCGCCATTAACAGTGCAATGGCCACACTGTTAATGCTATCTTGTGGGAATTTTGATGGAAAACGAAAACGTTGTAAAGCACTTTTATATGATATTCACTGCATCCCAGTAGTTCCGCCGCTTCATATTACATAAAATGCCATCAAAATTATCTAATATAACACGTTAAAACACTAAGATATCGAATATAATACAAGAGCACCACGTGATGTTTTCAAATTCCCGTCAAAAGTCCTTGACTTACCCTCATACTTGACATGACGGGTTTAGGACTGACAACCAAGATATATAGACGACGACGATATATAGAAGAATATTTAGACGCGTGCATGACGCACACTTTGGTAGTTTTCCAATTACAGAGCATTATGCGACTCAGTGGCGCACAATGCCGAACTATGCTGATGCTTAATTGGAACGTGAATTAGTTTTTAAATGCACCAGCAGAGTGCGCTAAGTTGAGCGTTGAAAAAAAAAAATAATCTCAGAGTTAGCAATAACCTAATTGATCTGTAAATAAAGTGGTATACATAATAATTGGTTGAAAACTATTTACGGTTATTTTAAGTAATTTAGATTTTGATTATTTAATAAACATTTTTTTGTTTTGAGTAATTTTTTAAAATGAGTTCTAAAAGAATTAAATACTTTTTAATTGAATCATCTTACCCAGATGATAGTGATGATGATTTATCGAGTACTCCGAGTTTAAATCAATCAATTAGTTCATTAACAAGTGATATATTTATTGACTAAGTTGGTATCGATTGCACGCATCAGACGAAAGCACTACTTTTAAGAGTGCTCGATTGTGCGAAGCGTTGCTGTAGTTGGAACATTCAACGTTAAGCATTATGCCGCATAATGCACTCTAGTGCTGTAATTGGAAAACTACCTTTATTATTCGGTCGTCGGAACGATTCGGTCGTCGGAACGACTCGGTCGTCGGAACGACTCCGTCGTCGGAACGACTCGGTCGTCGGAACGACTCGGTCGTCGGAACGATTCGGACCTATGGAACTATGTCAGCCGTGTGGTTGGATTGGAAGTAGATCGTTCCGGCAAAAGACATAGTTCTCGGAACTATTACGCTCCGGAACTACCTGGGGGGGCACACTTAAAACATTTCTTATTTTTACTGACCGTCGTGCCGCCTACAGATTTGTTGTACAAACTTAACTGCTGCCATTTTGTCCTGCCTGTCAAACGTTTGACAACTGAGAATTGTTATTTTTTGTTTCTAGCATAGGTACTTATTGTCATCGATCTATTTTCGGTTATTGATATTCTTTCTGAAAATTATCTCAAGTTTCATTGTTAGGCTGATATTATTATTGTTTAGTTATCAGCTGATATGTTATTTTTTATATTTCAGGGTAGCTTTCATAGTAAAAGAAAATTCTATGTAATTACACATACACATGTAGATATGTAGGTATATATATTACTTCAACTTTAGTTCACCGCCTAAACTCTGGGTGGCAGCACTTTCCATACATGCATATTTTATCATCGAGTTGCCACTCTTTTTCAGTTTAATAACTTTACTCTTTGGGAACTACTCATCTCTAGTATTATGATAACAACCCTAATTTATATATCACTATTTCATAATGAATAGTTTATTTAACACTAGACAATTTTGTATAACAGAGGTTCTTAAATTTTGTATCTGCAAATGTCATACACCTTAACACGAGCTGCCTTCATAAGAAAATGTAAAAACAGATCAGTAAATGGGCTAATGAGATTTGCAATCATTTTATAAAACAACAAATATAGATACAAATAATAGGTTGCTTATACGTCTGTTTTATTACTATGGTGTAACCCTTGTAGATGTCTAATATTGGCCTATAAAATGTAAAATATACAAACTCTTCTAATTTACAATAGTAACACAATATACGATTGTATTTAATTCGGCAGTATCAAACAAAAATTGGGATGACAAAATGTTTGTTTATAAAACCCGATTACGAAGTGAAAAATGATGTCACAAGCGGGATTCGAACCCGCGCCTATTGGGATGCCGGCCCAATCGTGCTGCCACTACACCACCGTGACTAATTGTAGGACATGCAAATTTCACTTCGTATCATATTTACGTCTTAAGGTGACGGTATGCTATCTACCCGACAATGTTTACACATTGTTATAGGCTTAATACTTAAAACTTTACAGTTAGAATTGTATTAAACGATGACACAACCTTGTTATTTAAATTACTGAAATTTAGCATTTAATATGCTTCATTATTTATAAAACCCGATTACGAAGTGAAAAATGATGTCACAAGCGGGATTCGAACCCGCGCCTATTGGAATGCCGGCCCAATCGTGCTGCCACTACACCACCGTGACTAATTGTAGGACATGCAAATTTCACTTCGTATCATATTTACGTCTTAAGGTGACGGTATGCTATCTACCCGACAATGTTTACACATTGTTATAGGCTTAATACTTAAAACTTTACAGTTAGAATTGTATTAAACGATGACACAACCTTGTTATTTAAATTACTGAAATTTAACATTTAATATGCTTCATTATTTATAAAACCCGATTACGAACACTTTCGATTTTTCACTTCGTAATCGGGTTTTATAAATAATGAAGCATATTAAATGCTAAATTTCAGTAATTTAAATAACAAGGTTGTGTCATCGTTTAATACAATTCTAACTGTAAAGTTTTAAGTATTAAGCCTATAACAATGTGTAAACATTGTCGGGTAGATAGCATACCGTCACCTTAAGACGTAAATATGATACGAAGTGAAATTTGCATGTCCTACAATTAGTCACGGTGGTGTAGTGGCAGCACGATTGGGCCGGCATCCCAATAGGCGCGGGTTCGAATCCCGCTTGTGACATCATTTTTCACTTCGTAATCGGGTTTTATAAATAATGAAGCATATTAAATGCTAAATTTCAGTAATTTAAAAAATGTTTGTTATCATTTTCAAATGGGATAACTCTATATGGTGAATTACCTAAAAAATATTTCAATTATGCATGACTTCATTCATCCGGGATAACATAAGTCTTTACTGTTGTAAGTAATATCGCCTAAGGTTGGGACCTTAGCCCATTCATCAGCCTAGAGACCTTGTCTTATAACCTATCTAAATGGCAATAAGGCTACAATCGTTACACTCGGTAGGTGGTTCGGCGATACCAGTTGATCACTATGTAAGAGAGTGCTGTTGCACATATTGGTAAAGTCTTATTACAGCTTTTTTGGCCTCATTCACCATCCGCTCAGAACGTGTAACGCGCAGCTAGGAACTTCGTGCCAATATATATATATATATATAACAGTAAATTCAACATATACCATTTATAGACAATGGAATCATCAGCAAAGTATAATTTTTCAATAAGATTTTAAAATCGAGAAGAGGCAGAAATCATTTAAAAATATATACATTAAATATGGAACCTCCTTTTTCGAAGTTTGTTTATAAAGTACCTGACTGTGTTTGTCGGTGTAAATAAAAAACAAATTTACTTGTTTTTTTTTATGTTTCCAATGCTTAGAATTTTACATCGATATATCGAAATGTTAAATATCGATATATCTCAACTAATCTCAACTTCTCAAGTCAGTGGTCGCAGTATAATTTACGTGCTCTGTGCTTTCAGTGTGGTAGTACGAAATATTATATTGTGTAATTGTTATTAAATTTCAAATTTTGATTTGGTTATTTACGACACACCATGGCGTTTTCGATAACAACAATGCGCAGATGTCTTTGCCTAAAGAGTTTCAGCAACCCTAACATTATCCAGACGGCATCTTATCATGCTAATGTAAGTAAACATTCTCAAGTAATATCACGACTATCGATTTTGCTAACGACGTAATTTCTTTAACAGACATATTGCTAATATGACGAAAAAAATTTGTAAACTCTATATTCTCAGGTGTTTGCTGTATAAGTAATATAACAAATGTTTTTTACGATGCAAAAGTATCATAATAATACTATAGAACATACTATACGTTTTATTTTAGTTGATAACCTATCTATATGTTTATTCGCAAACGTCTGTCCAATAAATCTAACCACCTAAAGTTATATATATTTATTCTTACAGTGCATATTTCTTGGTTCTAGAACTAATTAACTTATTTTCAATTGTTTCAGACAAATTCTTGTTACTGGTTTCTGTATTGTAAGAGATTGGTTTAAGGCAGGCTACAGTTAGTTATTTACACGGTGCTACTCTGTCATAACATACCCATAATATGACCCATTTTTTGAAATTTTTTAACCCAATGTGACCACTCTAGTGTAGAAAAAGGTCTAACTTTAATTAAGTATAGTATTTTTGAAGAGCCCCTGCCCTGACTAGGTTAGTATGGGTATATTCCCTTATAATATCACTGTAAGGAAAGTTGGAATGAAACTTAATGTCTTACCTTACTATCATATACCCTTTTACTGTGGGGTTTGCTTATTTGTATGTTAACATTAAGACATATATTATGGTCTAGATTGTAATGACAAGAATAAGAAAATATTTGATAATTTATTGTTTCAGGTAATTGACCATTATGAAAACCCTCGTAATGTCGGTTCTATGGATAAGAAGGATAAAAATGTTGGCACAGGGTTGGTTGGCGCACCAGCTTGTGGTGATGTCATGAAGTTGCAAATTAAGGTTGATGAAAATGGAAAAATAATTGATGCTAAATTCAAAACCTTTGGCTGTGGATCGGCAATTGCTTCAAGCTCCTTGGCCACAGAATGGGTTAAAGGAAAAACAGTTGATGAAGCTTTACAATTGAAAAATACAGATATTGCTAAAGAACTTTCTTTGCCGCCAGTCAAACTGCATTGTTCTAGTAAGTTAAATTTCAAATTAATTCAAGATATTCTTGACTTTCATAGTATAGGACTATGGCTATATTTTTTCAGCCATCAGCCTATTGCTTTCCAATAGTGGATATAAGACTCCCTATTGGTGGAGAATACCATAATCACTATGTTTAACAGGTGAATTATCACAGTTGGTGTTCAGTTTTTACAACTAAAGGATATTACTGTAAGAGACTTGTTTTGCCAGCCCATTGTTGCTATTCTGTCACATAGATAGATAAAACTGCAGTCACACTTTTAATGGAAGTGAGAACATCATTGTCAAACGAGTAAAAGATGAAAGTCACATTTTATATAAGTCGGTGTAAGTGGTTTATTGCATTTATATTTTGTTAAATAATAGCTGTTTTTAATGCAGATATTATTTAGAAATATCAGTATGCCTGTGTCATATAGATAACAATTTGATAACAGTGGATATGATACACTTTCAGGTTCTTCAACTCACCTATCTATATTAATATTATAAAGAGGAATTTTTTGTTTGTATGTAATGAATAGGCAGTCGGGTCAGTAGGTTCAGACCTACTGACCCGATCTTAACCATTTTTTTACCAATAGAAAACCAAATTATCGAGAAGTAACATAGGCTATAGTTTCTTTAAAAATAATAGAGATCCTTAAAAAATTGTATTACAATATTAAACCCAAGGTATAAAAACGAATGTTTTTATAGGCTTACGCATTTAGTTAGTGTTTATCACGCAATAAGTACTGAAGCGATTATGATAGCACTTGATACATACTTATATCTGTAACTGTTACTTTTTATCCCGATATTCCTAGGGACCTAAATTTACACATATAAAATCGCCGCCGTTGTCTGTACACATAGATTTTTTAAACCAATGGATTTTAATACGGTTTTCGTCAATAGACAGAGTAAATCAAGAGGAAGGTTTATATGTATAATACATGTATATTATAGTAGGTAAAGACGAGAATTCACAAGCTTTGTATGATCTCATTAAAAAGCAAAAACAAAAAATTAACAATACCGTATTACTTCTTATCCAATTAAATATATTAGATAAGTGGTGCATTTATTGTATATTAAAATAACCTTGTACAGCACAATTAAAATGAATTCCTTAGAAGTTAACAGAGTTGACAGAGTGACCGAAGCAAGGACGGTTTGCAGGTACTAATATGAAAGTTGAAATCTGTCGACTGTAACAGTTCTTTGTATTATATTTTATTGAAACAATTCTGATTCTTAAAACTGGAATATTTTAAATATTCTGATGGAATACCCTTCCTCGTCGTCGACATCTGTCTGTTTTGGTCTATTTTTATGAATCATCAAATTTCAGTTCCTTTCTTGATTTTTTTGCTCTTTAATTAAGTGATAATAATACATTTATTTGGATTTTAGTGCTTGCTGAGGATGCCATCAAAGCAGCTTTGTCTGACTATAGGATTAAACAGCAATCAGAAAAGAAACAGTAGAGAGTGATTTTAGTTTTGGGAACAGATCTGTGAAGAAAGTGTAAGGATACAAGTATCTATACATCATTAGATGTGGTTGTAGATATTACGAGGAAGGCGAATTCCGAAATAAATTTCTTGTTTGACTTCTAAAATTATATAGGTAATGATATTAGTCAAAATACTTGTATTTTGGCTTCAATATAAATGTCAGTAGATCCAGTTTAGAAAATAGTTTTAGTAAATTTATGAAGTCCAGTTGTTAAATTCAATTAAATGATATTATAGCAATCTATTATAGTTTTATTAAATCTAGCCAAGCCAAGTATTGGCAAACCTTACACAGTCTAAATAATATTGTGCAATACTTATCGTCATTTGTTGTCATTGTTTTTGCCAATTATATTATGATTTGTTGGACACTTTTCACAATAAAATTTATCATTATATAATTATATTTAATTTTTTCTACGTATCAGAAGACTTATTCAATCTTTGTATTAGAAAGATGTGTTTTCATAATATTGCATCATCATTAATTTCACCTGTAATAACGAAAGATAGGGGTCAAAACGAATGTTTTTATTAAAAAATAATTTACAGCAGGATGTAATGGAGTTTCGTAACTGTATCGGGAACAGAGCCGAAATGATAATATATCCACATTGCTTTGTAGTTAGCTATCAAATCCTGGCTTAAAAATAAAGTTAAATCGTTACCTTTGTATTTTCATTTACAATTCCCTGAATATTTAATAGCATCTGTAACTTTATCTAAAATCAGTCCAATATCTAGTGTTTGAATCAGTATTCATATCCGAAATTTTTATCCAAAATATCCATAGTTTAAAGTTTCCATTTCAACACACCATCTGGAGATAATTTGTACACTATTGTCTGTAATATAAAACATCAAGCAAAATAATAAATGGGGACATTTATTATTTTGCTTGATGTTTTGCATCATCTGCTGACAAAACCCAATAAATTACGAATTTCATAAAAACTTAAATAATTATAAAAGAACAAATGCAATCCAGTTATCCTGATTTTTTGATTAGCCGACTGCCTGACTACATGAGTTATTTGTTTAGTTTCCATTGCAAGACAAACAAGGTATTCAATTAAAAATCAAGGTTTTATTAACACGTTTCTTTATTTAAATTCGAGTATTTACTTACAATAAAACTGCAAGTCATACGCACTTATACTAGCAAACATTACAACTGACTTTATAAATGATAAAAAGTATAAATATCCGTATACAAATAATATTATATCACAATGCCGAGTTTCTGCAAGGCAAGTTGGGCAGCATCGGCTTTTGCTTGTTTTTTGTTCGCACTCGCTACTGCTGGTTGATATTCTGTGCCAGCGACTTTTACCTGAAAATTTTAATAGCACTTAGTCAATACTGATACTGGTAGTACTCCCATATGGTGACGGGATGAGAATATAATTTGTTTCCACCTCACTTTCCTGTGAAAGTCATAATCACGAGGAAAATGGGAGCAATTATCTCCTGGGAAACACCAACTGCTATTGGCAACCCGCTTGCCAAGCGTAGGGACTATGGCAATATCATCTTGGAGAGGGCTATATGCAACAGTGGACAGTCATATATGAATTAAATTAATTAAATAAGTAGGTATTATTATCATCATTCCACTTCTTACCACCTTTACACACTACAATATACCAATAATATTTAGTTATATGATCATTTCCTATGCAGTAAGTTTGTGCATGCGACTCCCACGCGTGCACATTCGACATACACACGTGCCCGTGCGCATGTTGATACACGCGCGCGCACGTATACACACACATCCACAACTAACGCACGCACGCACACATACACAAATACGAGCACGCACAAAACACAAGTACGAAGACATACACAAACATACGTACGCATACATACACAAACATACGTACGCATACATAAACACGCACGCACACAAGCTTGAAGACACAAACACACGTACTCACACATACACAAACGCGCGCACATACATACTAGTGTTGCCCAAATGCAAGTCTTGCAACTCTCGCTATTAGAATAACACAGTCACTTGTTTTGATAGAAATGAAAAATCCACATAGAGATGACAAATTCAACTAAATTAATGAAATTCCATTAATCTAACCGAACAACTAACAATAATTAGGTACATACCACTTAACGGGAGTGGGGGTCTATAATCCCACCTATCTATCATGAGACTTAAAAATAACTTCAAATTAAACGAGCAACGACTTGCATACATATAAACACACACACACGTGCGTACTTACATACACATACACGCTCGCGCACCCACATACGCACGTGCACACACCCATACACGCACGCACACACTCAGATATACTAACGATTACTTTATTACATATTAGTGTAATCAAAATATATATAATGTAATATCACCTTGTAACAAACCTTGAATAGAAAATTCTTTTTATGATCGGGTCCGCACTCGAAACATAAATTATATTCAGGCGGGCCTAGTTTCTGTTTAGAACAGTATTCTCCTAATAATGAAACAGGATGCTTCCCACCGGCAACTAAGGGTGCTGGGCCGCCGCCGCCGCCGCCGCGCGTTCTCCCAGACCGTTGAGGCTTCATCTAGGACAAAATTTAGAACAAAATATGATCAAGTGCGAGTTTTAAAGTTTAAGAAATAAGATAAAATACTCACAAATTAATTTATACTTTACTAGCAAACCCAGCCCATTGGTTTATGTATAGAAGTAGATATATCGTAGCGCCATCTGGTGATGAGTTACATGAATGGGCATATAAACCTTCTCCGTGAAAAAATAAATATACATAGCAATTTTCATAATGATCGGTTAAATAGTTTCTGAGCTTAGCGATGATACATATATCCTCTTTTATAGATATAGGTAAATTGATGGTGATTGGACATTAATTAGACTTATACTTAAAATTATTTTCTAGCATCGGCATCGAACCTAATCCACTGTATAGGATATTTCATAGACCACTATTCGTAAATCAGTTTGTAATATTTTTATGTATACAATATGTTTTTATAAAACAATAATGTTGTTTTTATTCGTGAATTATGATAATCTCGAAGTGTGCAGATGCAATGCAATTTTTTTGACAATATAAATAATTATTGGTGAACGGAAAGAACCTAAGACAAGAGGTGTAATCAGTGATATTTCAATATGGCGATGCACTGAGGCAGTTAAATGTTTTATAAAACTACAAATGTCCAAAAACTATAAGCACTAAACTATACACTATTAATATTAGTTCTTTACATATGAAATTAGCGTTTTGTCGTACTGACCACTTTGATCTGAAATATCTCCTCGTTGGTTAAAAATTACAAATTCAAATTTATAAATTCATTTACCTGGTACATTTGAATTTTGAAAACAGTCATTCATTTGTTTTTTCCTCATTGTTTTTTTCTTTGGCGTCGCTTATTACTGCACAATGTAAAACATGAAATATCGGTATATTTACGAGTACGAGTTCTACCGTGGCACCAGTGCTGCAGAAACAGCTCGAAGGATTAATGATGTGTACGGCGCTGGTGTCGCAAAAGAAAGCAAGGTACGATTTTGGATTCAACGTTTTCGTTCTAGAAATTTCGACCTTCAGAGTCAACCCCGTGGACGGCCGGAGATCAAAGTGAAAAATGAAGAATTAAAGGTTATTATGGAAGCGGATCCATCACAAAGCACTTCAGAGATAACTGCAGGCTTCGGGGTAAGTGACAAAACTGAATTAATCCACTTGAAGCAAATCGGGCAAGTAAAAAAACTTACACGATGGGTACCTCATGAATTGAGTGAATCGAACTTGCAAACACGCGTCTACTGCTGTGTTACTTTGCTCAACCGACACAATAATGAAGGGATTTTAAATCGAATCATTACTTGTGATGAAAAGTGGATACTGTACGATAATCGAAAGCGCTCGTCGCAATTGCTGAACCCTGGCGATCCAGCTAAATCCTGCCCTAAGCGAAAATCGACTCAGAAAATTACTTGTTGTTACTTGTGAGTGTTTGGTGGACTAGCGCTGGTGTCGTTCACTACAGCCTTCTAAAATCCGGCTAAACGATTACGGCAGCTATCTATTGTCAGCAACTGCAAACCATGAAGGAAGAACTAGCTGCTAAGCAAACGAGATTGGTCAATCGCTCTAGGCCACTGCTGCTTCACGACAACGCAAGACCACACGCTGCACAACAAACAACCACTAAGTTAGATGAGCTACAATTGGAATGTCTGCGACATCCTCCGTACTCCCCGGACCTTGCTCCAACAGACTACCATTTGTTCCAGAATTTGGACTTACAAGGAAAAAAAAAACAACTCCGATGCGGCAGTCCAAACCGCCTTCAAAGAGTTTATTGATTTTCGCCCCATGGTTTTTTTTAGTAAAGGGATCAATGAACTACCTATGAGATGGCAAAAGTGCATAGATAATAATGGTGCATACTTTGATTAATTAAATATATTTTACAAAAAAAAATGACTTTATAATCCTCCCGTACAAAACGCCAATTTTCATATGTAAGGACCTAATAATAATTTTCTTTCAAAATTAATTTTTATTTCAAAATATATTTTTTAAATGTTCGTTTCCTTATGTTATATATGTACATGGCCTTTTTGTTTCATCTTCTATGTTCGTCCTTAAAATAACATTTTTTTTAAATGGTATTTTTATATGTTATATATGTATTTGCCTTTTTGTTTCATCCTCTATATTCCTCTTTAAAATTATTTTTTTAAATAAAACCAATTTTAAGCTTACTATATGTTCATATCCGTAACGCAATATAATCGTTTATCATTCCGTTAAAATATCATTAAACATATGCCAATAATTTACTAAGCAAGCCTTAACATAAAACATAAAATAAAGTGTTTTTTAAAGTAGTGGCATATCTGTGGTACTGTTAATATCCATGAGGAGTAATAACTATTTACAATTAGTTGGGCCATTTACTCCACTGCCAACACTAAAATAAATAAAAAAATAAATGAAAGAAAAAAGAAAAAGTGTTACTTACACCTCTACTGCGTCTACTGCTACTGACCTCTTCTTTGGCCTGTAGCCCTCTGGTGTCCAATTTGACCTCAAGAAGCAATGGCTGGAGGGTTCCAGTGCCTTCTTTACCTAACCCTTGGCCCGGAGTCCAGCCCATTTTCTGTAGTAAGTGCATGCCCATACCGCCCTCAACGGGCGCTGCACGCACTAGTTGATCCTATACGTATATTGTTTAGTTATTATAATATATTGATTATATGCAAATGAGAAACTGGAAAAAAATAAGGACATCACATCCAAAGGCATTTATTTATAAAGAACATTCCCAAAACCACAATCAGACAAAAATAGCAACAAGTTTCGTAGAAACGTAGGCCAAAATTTAGTTTTACTAAAATATTTACGAACTCTTCAAACATTCGTAAACAGTGGGGAACATTTTGTGGTTAATTTTCTCAACATTTCAGAACCATCAATAAAACCAATATTATGTAAAAAAAGAAATGTTTAAAGTCACATCAAATATTTTAAAGATATACTTGAAAGTAACAAAAATAAATCCTTCGCATAATTTGTGTTGTCGACCTTCCTCCATATCATACTTACCTCAGTTAGCTTTAGCTTAGCACCTATCATCGTAGATCGTGATGATACCGTAGTGCACGCATCTCCTTATCACTTAAAAGCTGCAACAAATATTCATGAATTCCCCATTTCAGCCGTACGCCTCTCTGAGCCATCGAAACCGCGACAATTAATCTTTCAATCGAAGATAGCTCAAAGAAACGTGTGATCCAAAATGCAGTTTAAAGACTGACTAGCCTTTTGAAATACTATAAACTTGCGCATAAAATATGTATACATTAATAAATAAAAGAAAATATTGACTTAAATCGTTTAACCGGAGATAAGTCTGATAAATAAATAATATAGTGGCATCTCCATAACTCGAACCCTGTTAAGTAGTAATATTGAGTAAGTCGTAAAAAGCCATTCCCTTCCGCTGATACTTTAAAATATATCTGGAACTATTTACACTTTGTAACTCGAACGAAATTTTATTTCTATACGAGGCATTGATAGTACATACTTATGATCTATAATTTTAATTTCAAAAAACAGACTAGGTCTTAGTAAGTCTTAGTTAATAAAATATAAGCCCCCCTTCATGGAATTCCCTGAACTAAAAGCAATAGAGTCTATAAGGAATGTTCGGTGCTTTCAATTTATTATTTGTGCTTGGTATAACGAATGAATACGTGCTTTTAATATTTGAAACAACCTAAAAATCGCGAGTCGAAAGTAATAATAGTAGTAGTACACTACTACTATTACTAGTACTTATAACCTCGTTATCTCGAACTATTTGACGAAAACATGAGTCATAATTAATAAAAAATATTATTTTTTGCATTTCCCTTAGATTAGAGTTATCAAGATTCCACTTTATAATAATTTGGATTAGCATAATATTATAAATACATATAACTATATTGTTATAAAATTTTAATAAAAAAGAAAATCAAATCGAAACCAAGTATGGTTAAATTAAATAATACAATTATAAACTAAATAAGTCAGTCACAACTCAGGGGAAAACTGAATATTTGTACGCCATTTGAAGTAATGATAATTGTCGTGCCACGTTCTGCACGTGTGGCATGATAATTATCAATACATTCTGCAGAAGAATAGTGCGGTGTAATTAGCGAACTGATTAGTTCCCTCTTTACACGAGAATTTTACGGTTTGTGTGATGGTTGCAGCAACATTTATATATAAGTTAAATATAGTGGCAGGGAGTAATAAAAAAAAATGTTTCAAAGGACTTGGTTTTGTAATCTAACTGCGTAGAGTATTTTTACAGGCAGTATTATGTAATATAGTGTAACTAGAAATTTCTTTAAAATATAGCAATGTTGTATTTGCTTAGGAAATATATATATCTACCATCTTATTACAAAAAATCTACGATTAAAAAATATAATAGTTTAAACATGTAATTAAAGGGTTACCCATGAAATGAAATAAAAATGTTATGTAAATAAAATTAACGTTTGTATTTGTCTTAACATCAAAACACAAACTTATGGAATTTATTTTTATATGGATTTTTTAAAATTTGCAGTTCGTTATATTATCATCTACTATTCAATATTTTTTTACTATTTAATTTTATCGGTCTTAGTAACGTATTAGAAATCTAATTTTATAATAAGATTACTGGTAGTAAAAGTCATAGTGCAATTTTGAGCAAACTTTTCGAATATTACGAATTTATAAATGTTTTTTTTTATTAATTCATGCCAAATATTCGCTTCTTGATTTTTTTGATAACACCCTGCTTAAGGAAAGAATATTTATTCTACAGGCGACTTTAGAAATATATAATTTAAAGGACACAAAATTACTCACGGACTCAGGGCAATAATTTATGGATCACCCAAAGTATTACCCGCGTGGGAATAGAACGCACGACACATGGTACGGTAGAGTATTTATTCTAGAAAGGTTTTCATAAATAACAATATAAATATTGACTGATAATGTTGTCTCTATTGTTTATTAGTATCGTATAAAATATACAAAAAATATTTAATCATTTTCACCTCTCTTAGCTATATCAGAAGCACGGTTATACGGCGATTAGAAAAGGGTAATTGTATTACTAATTTAATTTTTAGTTATCACAAAAGTAACTAATTCGAAATACATTTTTTTTTATAAATTGCCTTCGTTGGCATAGGAGCAAGCATCCCACCAGGCGATAAGTGGTGACTACTGCTCATAGTCCTAAACTAACGTAATGATGGTGGTTAAGCCTTCAGTTTTCTCGGTTACTCAAAATAATAATGCCACATTAAGCAGCTACTACTAACTGACACATATTTTGTGTATAATAAGCATTAAATATATAAATTGTATTATGTATATGTCATTGCAACCATCACAGTATTATCGTAGGGGGTCAGAAAGTATAATACAATGTGTATTATAAGTTCTGACCGCCATTGAGCACGCGCGATGTACACACGGCCGTCCCGCTGTGACGCAATCGGCTGAAAGTAAAGTTATTGCCACACGATTAAAGTATTGAACGAAACCAGGAGGGATATTATGCGCAATAATTTGATGTATTCGTATCGAGTTTGTATGTCCCGTTGTTGAGTATTTGATAACCTCATAGGAATTTAACATTTTCTCCAAATAAAAAGCATCTTATATGTTAATCGAGATAATAAATTAGGTACGCATATTTATGTCAAATTTTATCCAAATTCGTTGATCCGTTTTTGCATGATTAAGTAACAAACATCCAAACATACAATTTTTTTAATATAAGAATGATACTAGATTTTATGATTTATTAGGTTATGAGCTTCATTGGCACATTCATAATCGCAAATGCAGTCATTGCAAGAGTATTCAGTTATCAATGTTCATCTGTGTTTAATTCTTTTTTTATTATTTTGGTTTGCTAACAGATGTAACAATTAATACAAACATTTATTTCTAGTTCTATATATTTACACAAAAGGTGATATTCAGTTATAAGCAAACATCATATGCAGTGTCTACCTATAGATAGCAATAATAAAACGAAAAATGAAATCATACTCTGCCTAATAAACGGGGTCAGTAGTGTTTACGTCGCCGGTGGTCACGGGGTCACTAGTGTTTACGTCGCCGGTGGCCACGGGGTCAGCAGTGTTTACGTCAACGGTGGCCACGGGGTCAGCAGTATTTACGTCGACAGTGGCCACGGGGTCAGTAGTGTTTACGTCGCTGGTGGCCACGGGGTCACTAGTGTTTACGTCGCCGGTGGCCACGGGGTCACTAGTGTTTACGTCGCCGGTGGCCACGGGGTCAGTAGTGTTTACGTCGACGGTGGCTACGGGGTTAGCAGTGTTTACGTCGATGGTGACCACGGTGTCAGTAGTGTATACGTCGACGGTGGCCATGGGCTCAGTAGTGTTTACGTCGCCGGTGGCCACGGGGTCAGTAGTGTTTACGTCGACGGTGGCCACGGGGTCAGCAGTGTTTACGTCGACGGTGACCACGAGGTCAGTGCGAGTAAGACGCTGTTCTACACGTCCACCGCACTCGCGAACACTCGCCGAACAATTCCCAAAGCGAATAGCATACTATCATTGTATTTATTTGTCTATTTTTAATGTTAATTTATATCGAGCGAGTCACTGTTTTATTATGTTCCATTACCGAACAGTTTGTAGTGTTTTGCGAAAATAACTTAGATAATCTTAAAATATGTCTACAGAATTACTAAATTGATATAAGCTTGCTCAAACGAGGAATGGAGAAGTAGACCTCAGAGATAAAAGATATTCCACCAATAAGGTGAAATATTTGCCAGTTCACAATTTATATTGTTATCCATCCGCTAGTCCCAAGTGACTAGTGAGTCATTATGATATTCTTTTCAGTATCACGCAATCCATTGATCATAGGATATCTAATTACCCTAATATCATTAAGGTTTTTAAATAAATACTTTATATACAAAATACATTAAGTTTATTCATACAATAAAAGTTAATAGATAATTTGGGTACTAAATTAATATTTCAAATACTCAGTCTGGCAAGCGTGTGATAGTTGACTATACCATATTGGAGAAGGTCCATGCATTATTGGGACGTCCTGAAGTACCGATGTTAAAATAAAATTGATCATAGAATGATATTGTTGTTATAGGATACATAAATTTTCAGCTATCTTTATTCATTTATACAGAAAAAAAACTATATTTAGAATAAAATGTCATTAAAATTTAAATTATGTAAAAGTACAGACGTAGTAAGACTATCATTTTATGGTCAATTATAGAAGCGTCAACAAAAATAACTGTAATTATAGAAAAAAAAAACCACGATACGCAATACATTAAGACCAGGTTTCGTTTAATACTTTACACATGTTTAGTTTTTCTTTCATAACCATACCATTAAACTTTTTTTTAAATGGCGATGAAAGAAATAAATCAAGAAATTAATTATGGATGTAAATTTAATGATTGAATCTGTACCTTTTTAGCCCAAGCTTGTGTACCGCTAGCTAATTCCCGCGGCGTTAATATTTGAGCACCGGTCGTGCCTGTAAACTCTCCAAGCGAAGTATCTTTTGCTGACCAACCAAACTGGAAATAGATTTTATTATGAAATGGTATTCACCGTTCGGTGATGAATACGATGCGTCACCACCCCTTAATTTTACGTGAGAATCTTAAATATCAGATAAGGAATAACCAAGTGATTATGCAGCAGCACTAGGAAATTATAACTCTAAAGGTATCTTTTTGCGGTAGTATGAAAATACCATGTGGTGCTATTAAATAACATTTTAGTGTTTTATAGTGTTGTAATAGATAATTTTGCTGCTACTGTATTTAATATAATACAAAGAAAGTGCTGAAGTGTAGTGAATATGATATAATAATTATTTAAGTGTATTATCATGTTCTAACAAAATTTCCAGAGGAATCATAATTTGGTTATTAGCGCCCAATTAATGGCAAAAACTTAACTTACGTGAGACGTGTATGGGCTGAAATGTTCAACGGTACACTTACCCCATATGTGGCACACATTTCTGTCTCCTCCTGTTCCTTACGAAGTAGCGACAACTTCTGTGAAACGATGTTCGCCACGTCCTGCTGTTGAAATATTAAAAAAAGAAGTTAGTTTAATATTGACGAGGCGTGAAAGGGCGGCTGATCGCGTGAGGGCAATATGCCTGCGCTTTGTTGGCGGGTCATCGATGAGAGTAGGTACCCAAGAGGGCAATCAATATGTAGAAATTAGGGAGTTGATTTTGAGGCCCATTCAACAGGCGGAGAAAGATACGATAACGTGTCAAAAATAGGTTGATATAGATTGTAATACTTCATAGTGTTACCATTTAAGGCGGATCTTAAATCGTACAAATAAAGTCTGCTAAACTTCAAATAAAACTGTTCAATCATTGGAATGCACGACATATTATTTGTAGCAAGTGCATTTGAAAATGTAAACTATTTTTATGGACTTTGTATTTGATTTTCATTACTCATTTAATATTGTTAGGGCCATAATGTTGACAGTTTGCTGTCCACAGCCGCGGACCGGTCCGTCCCGGGTAGTACCACAGTCTGAAAATTGACATCTCAGCAATATGCTGCTGTGCTTCGTTCGGTGATCGAGAGAGCTGGTAGCCCAAATTTCTTGGTGGGATTTTCATTGATAGGCAGCAGTCTAGCTATACCCCTGGTAATGGGAAGCTCCATGGGAGGTAGTAACACTTACCACAAGGTGTGCTGTTTGCTTGTTTGCCATCAAGAGCAATAAAAAAGAAACACGATGTTTCGAACACTTACAACGTTCATGGTCAAGGATGGACCTGACCTGCCCGTAACTATAACCCATAAAAATAGTTTTTATACATACATATCATCACACCATATCCCTTGCAGGGTAGGCAGAGAGAACAGAGTGCCAGAGAATTCTATCTTTGCATACTTCACTCGCTTCCTCAACATTCATAATTCTAATTTTTATTTCTAATTTAAAAAAATAAAACGCCAAAAAAGGAAAGCTGGCGAACTGTATTCTTACTTTATCATCATAAGGAAAATCGATCGCTACTATAATGATTAATATATTACCATTTTCTTTAAATCCACGCCTGGAGGGTAAGCTTGGGGTCCTGGCGGTACCGGTGGCAATGCAGGCACGGAGGTCAGCTCTGAAATCACATATTGTAACTTTTTTATTTCAATCTAAAGAGTTAAAGATGATATATACAAATATTTCGCTATGTAATATTTTTTTAGTTACATTATTATCGTTTTTTGCATATCTATACGCAGTAGATTGCATAATAAAACTACTAAGCATTTCTAGGCAGAAAGGCTTATTTTACCTGTGTGAACTTGGCAGCCGACTTTTGAAAAAAAAACTTTTGTTAATGCCGTGGGTTTCTACAACGTTTGTACCCGTATGTAACACTTTGATTTTCGTTTGTACCTCAAACCAAAAAAAGTTACCGCGTTTTCAAAATTTGGCCCGCAGCCGACTTTGGAAAATCGAAAATTTTCAAAAATGGTCTCATTCAGGTTCGCTTGTACCCGTTTGTACCATCTTCATTTTTCATTTTCATCAAAACCAAAAAAAGTTACAGAAATCTGAAAATTTCAAAAAAACCAACTTCCTCAATTTTTGGAATTTCGAAAATCTGCAAACGGGGATCGACGCGGAATCGTTTGTACCCGCAGAAATCACTTTTAATTTCGTTTGTACCTCAAACCGAAAAAAATTGCGAACGTTTCAAAAATTGCAAAAATTCAACTTTCTCAATTTTTGGAATTTCGAAAATCTCCAAACGGGGATCGACGCGGAATCGTTTGTACCCGCAGAAATCACTTTTATTTTCGTTTGTACCTCAAACCGAAAGAAATTGCGAACGTTTTAAAATTTCAAAAACCAACATACTCAATTTTTGGAATTTCGAAAATCTGCAAACGGGGATCGACGCGGAATCGTTTGTACCCGCAGAAATCACTTTTAATTTCGTTTGTACCTCAAACCGAAAGAAATTGCGAACGTTTCAAAATATGCAAAAATTCAACTTTTCAATTTTTGGAATTTCGAAAATCTGCAAACGGGGATCGACGCGGAATCGTTTGTACCCGCAGAAATCACTTTTAATTTCATTTGTACCTCAAACCGAAAAAAATTGCGAACGTTTCAAAAATTGCAAAAATTCAACATTCTCAATTTTTGGAATTTCGAAAATCTGCAAAAGGGGATCGACGCGGAATCGTTTGTACCCGCAGAAATCACTTTTAATTTCGTTTGTACCTCAAACCGAAAGAAATTGCGAACGTTTTAAAATTTCAAAAACCAACATACTCAATTTTTGGAATTTCGAAAATCTGCAAACGGGGATCGACGCGGAATCGTTTGTACCCGCAGAAATCACTTTTAATTTCGTTTGTACCTCAAACCGAAAGAAATTGCGAACGTTTCAAAATATGCAAAAATTGAACTTTTCAATTTTTGGAATTTCAATAATTTGCAAACGGGGATCGACGCGGAATCGTTTGTACCCGCAGAAATCACTTTTAATTTCGTTTGTACCTCAAACCGAAAGAAATTGCGAACATTTCAAAAATTGCAAAAATTCAACTTTCTCACTTTTGGAATTTCGAAAATCTGCAAATGGGGATCAACGCAGATTCGTTTGTACCCGCAGAAATCACTTTTAATTTCGTTTGTACCTCAAACCGAAAGAAATTGCGAACGTTTTAAAATGTCAAAAACCAACTTTCTCAATTTTTGGAATTTCGAAAATCTGCAAACGGGGATCGACGCGGAATCGTTTGTACCCGCAGAAATCACTTTTATTTTGATTTGTACCTCAAACCGAAAGAAATTGCGAACCTTTCAAAAATTGCAAAAATTCAACTTTCTCAATTTTTGGAATTTCGAAAATCTGCAAACGGGGATCGACGCGGAATCGTTTGTACCTGCAGAAATCACTTTTAATTTCGTTTGTACCTCAAACCGAAAGAAATTGCGAACGTTTCAAAAATTGCAATAATTCAACTTTCTCAATTTTTGGAATTTCGAAAATCTGCAAACGGGGATCGACGCGGAATCGTTTGTACCCGCAGAAATCACTTTTAATTTCGTTTGTACCTCAAACCGAAAGAAATTGCGAACCTTTCAAAAATTGCAAAAATTCAACTTTCCCAATTTTTGATGTTTCCAGGACAATGATCAAAAACTTATGATCCAAGTAAGCCGTTGTCTTAAGGCGGCAGTTAGTCGCAAAGCTTTAAATAATTACGTAGAAGCAAACAATAGGTGATATATGAATTGTTTACGTTAACAATTTAACTAGTGAACACGTGCAAGCAACAAATACCGAAACCTTTTGTTTTGCACACTCTTTAAAAATGACTTATTGACCAACAATTTTATGTTATAGAGGTTGTGGAAACATTTCTTTAAGTTACTGAGGGCCAATACAGAGATTAATTATTTAAGTTATAGAGGTTGCTTATTTTAAGTTATAGAGGTTTTGGGCTCTGATGGGAAGGGAACATATTATTTTTTGAAGTTATAGAGGTTTTTAAGTTACCGAGGTTTGAGTTATCGAGGTTCTACTGTATATAAAAAAAATTGATACTTAAATTTTGAACTAATTGTCCTATAAAAATGATTATTTACGTACACATCCGCATAGATATCGAAATTGCATTAAAATAGTAACTAGCCGAGCGCATGACCTTGACAACAGTACTAAGTAGTGGCTCCCGCGCACACTCTGCAAGAGGGATGTCCCCGGAGTGAGTGTCCGTCTGTGGTCAGCTGATTAGTCAAAGCGCGTGCACCGTATCGGGTGTTTTGCATTGCCGTGTTTGTTAACCTACGCGTCTTTCGATTGCTCGCGCTTTGATTTTAACCGTGATTATTTGTGTGTGAAGTGTGATAGAATGCGTTATTCGCACGAAAAGAGTTGGGAAATGGTTCGTGCATATGCTCGAGCAAATGGCAGTTGTACAAGGTGCGATTGATTTGTGTCAAGAAATGTTTAGAAGGTGACCATCTTTTTGAGAATCCTGACACACTAATATTGTTGAGGTTTACTATCTAGTTAATTAATATTACCTTCTTATTATATTTTTATTGGCTACATGTGACCATTATCTATCGTCTCCTTCGATATGTACAGTCTTTTACCAGTCATACTGTATAATGAAATTTATAAATATTTAGAATCTAAGAGTATTAAATGTGACGAACAGAAAGGATTTCGACAAAATAAAACAATAGATATGGCTATAGGTCCATGAATTTTTGCATAGAACGATGGCGAATATAGATCAAAGAAATCCAGTCTGCTCAATATTTTGTGATTTGACGCAGGCTTTTGACCATGTTCATCACGGTATTTTAAAAATAAATTAGTGTTACGGCATTAGAGGAATAATCCTTAATTTACATACATATATAAATACCATCACGCCATGGCCTTTGTAGAGTAGGCAGAGAGAACAGAGTGCCAGTTGAATTTTTGCAATTTTTGAAAGGTTCGCAATTTCTTTCAGTTTGAGGTACAAACGAAATTAAAAGTGATTTCTGCGGGTACAAACGATTCCGCGTCGATCCCCGTTTGCAGATTTTCGAAATTCCAAAAATTGAGAAAGTTGAATTTTTGCAATTTTTGAAAGATTCGCAATTTCTTTCGGTTTGAGGTACAAACGAAATTAAAAGTGATTTCTGCGGGTACAAACGATTCCGCGTCGATCCCCGTTTGCAGATTTTCGAAATTCCAAAAATTGAGAATGTTGAATTTTTGCACTTTTTGAAACGTTCGCAATTTCTTTCGGTTTCAGGTACAAACAAAATTAAAAGTGATTTCTGCGGGTACAAACGATTCTGCGTCGATCCACGTTTGCAGATTTTCGAAATTACAAAAGTGAGAAAGTTGAATTTTTGCAATTTTTGAAAGGTTCGCAATTTCTTTCGGTTTGAGGTACAAACGAAATTAAAAGTGATTTCTGCGGGTACAAACGATTCCGCGTCGATCCCCGTTTGGAGATTTTCGAAATTCCAAAAATTTAGAAAGTTGAATTTTTGCAATTTTTGAAAGGTTCGCAATTTCTTTCGGTTTGAGGTACAAACGAAATTAAAAGTGATTTCTGCGGGTATAAACGATTCTGCGTCGATCCCCGTTTGCAGATTTTCGAAATTACAAAAGTGAGAAAGTTGAATTTTTGCAATTTTTGAAAGGTTCGCAATTTCTTTCGGTTTGAGTTACAAACGAAATTAAAAGTGATTTCTGCGGGTACAAACGATTCCGCGTCGATCCCCGTTTGGAGATTTTCGAAATTCCAAAAATTGAGAAAGAAGTTTCGTATCGGGTATTTATAAATAATTAAGCATATTAAATGCTATAAATTTCAGTAATTTAAAATTGAGAAAGTTGAATTTTTGCAATTTTTGAAAGGTTCGCAATTTCTTTCGGTTTGAGTTACAAACGAAATTAAAAGTGATTTCTGCGGGTACAAACGATTCCGCGTCGATCCCCGTTTGGAGATTTTCGAAATTCCAAAAATTGAGAAAGTTGAATTTTTGCAATTTTTGAAAGGTTCGCAATTTCTTTCGGTTTGAGGTACAAACGAAATTAAAAGTGATTTCTGCGGGTACAAACGATTCTGCGTCGATTCCCGTTTGCAGATTTTCGAAATTACAAAAGTGAGAACGTTGAATTTTTGCAATTTTTGAAAGGTTCGCAATTTCTTTCGGTTTGAGGTACAAACGAAATTAAAAGTGATAGTGAGTGGTACAAACGATTCCGCGTCGATCCCCGTTTGGAGATTTTCGAAATTCCAAAAATTGAGGAAGTTGGTTTTTTTGAAATTTTCAGATTTCTGTAACTTTTTTTGGTTTTGATGAAAATGAAAAATGAAGATGGTACAAACTGGTACAAACGAATCTGAATGAGACCCTTTTTGAAAATTTTCGATTTTGCAAAGTCGGCTGCGGGCCAAATTTTGAAAACGCGTTAACTTTTTTTGGTTTGAGGTTCAAACAAAAATCAAAGTGGTACATACGGGTACAAACGTTGTAGAAACCCACGGCATTAACAAAAGTTTTTTTTTCAAAAGTCGGCTGCCAAGTTCACAGAGGTAGGCTTATTATTCTAAAAGTTTTTGGATATGTGTCTTACGAAGTGGGTACAATATCCTAATGGCCACATTGGGTTTATAAGAGACTCTAAGAGTATCCCGTCGTCCATTACTATGGATCCCTCGGCCGGCTCGTGGCACATTGTATGAATTTACTCGACAATCGCACAAGTATTTAGTAATAAACAGCCAAAATAAAAAAAAAATTCAAAGACAACACCCGGCACTAAGGAAATAATATCTGTACTGTGGGGTTCTTTCATCATCATCATCACAGACCATAAATGTCCTACTGTTGGGCCCGGGCTCCTCCGTAATGAAGGGAAATTAACCTACTATACCGCGCCAGTCAGACGTGTTGGTATAGGGTTTTGTTTCGAGTTTTCCTTCTCTCGCATAGATGTTATATGCATTTTACATCACTTAGTCGTCTCGTACGATCAGCCACGGGCAAAATATGGGGTGGTGAATAGTATTCTTACTCCATCACATCCATGTTAAAAGAGGTGATGAATTGTATTTTTACTGCATCACCACGCTAAAATAAATAATTCCATGGTATGGTGAAGTATCTCAGTTGCATACTTACGGGTTCCGGAAGTAAAAGCTTTCATATATGGAGGCGGACTCGCCGATCGCTCAGGTATCCTGTAACAATATTTAAAATTTTAAACATGATGTTTATGGTGAAAAGAAGGCTTTTCTTTATAGATGAAGTGTATAATTTTATAATAATGGAGTATATGTAACAAAAGAATCTCACAGTCGCATTTAATTAAGATAGATACACTAAAGAACTGAAATATTGAATAAAATAAAACAGCTGGCAAATGATATTTCGCCGAAATCGCAGATATTTTGAGGGATTTCTTTTCGCTTTGAATCTTTTTTTGGGACTAAAACTCAGCGTTTTCACGTGAAAGGATGTAGGTACCGGGGGTGACCGAGTCTAACCTACCTAGACCAGATTGGTCACGTACTGAAGGAAGGTGGAGTCAAGAATCTCCGAAACCGGTGAGCGTGTATGAAGAGAATTATGAATGTTGAGGAAGCGAGCAAAGTATGCAAGGATAGAGTTCTCTGGCACTCTGTTCTCTCTGCCTACCCTGCAAGGGATATGGCGTGGTATGTATGTTTTCCACTTCAGTGTGCAATAAATACGTATAGGTATTTTTCTTGTTAACTTGGGAAATGTAATAAATAAATTTAAAAATTTTTCATGACGAGGTCAGAGAGCGAGTAGGTATTTAATAATTTAATTTAATAGTTTATTTATTTGCCAAGTTGTTAGTTACAATGTTTGTTTACAGATTATTTGCAATCTTAAACTTTAAATATTAATACAAATTTATGTAAAACTAAGCTGCGATTCTCAAACTAGGCCGTGGCCTGTATCTTGAGAATCAGAGTTGCGTTTCATTTCAGAAATAGTAATCAACATACAAAAAAAAGTGGCTTATCTGAACTTGGTGTAAGTTTTGGGTAAGTGTGTGTTTGTGTGTGTGTGTGTGTGTGCGTGTGCGCGCGTTTGTGTGTGTGTGTGCGTGTGTATTTTAGTTGGTCATAATTAATTCTGTTTCGTCATATGTGAGAGACAACAACCATTCTTTGATTAATTTCCGACAGCAGTAATTGGACTGATTATGTATGTTACAGTATCTATTGACTTTGTTATAAATGTGAGGGTGTAAGTAAGCGGGGCAGCGACCAGCGAGAAGAGAATTTGCTCGGGGGCAAGGGACTCTAAAGGTACGTTTTAGTGCCATAGCCTGGTAACAGGGTGCAGTTTTAATCTTTTTATGGGTAAGCAACGTTGCTTTTAGAATAAAGAGTTGTCTTACTCTGAGTACAGGAAATTCCTTGTAGAGAGAGTCGCTAGGAAAATGGAAGGGCTTTTTTAAAGCTACTTTTATAACTGCTCTTTGAGCCCTTTCAATTTCGATGAATGTGCTTTTGCCAGCGCCCCCCCAGACTGCGATGCCATATTCAAGAACAGACTGACAGAGACAGTGATAGACCATGCGGATAATTGTGCTTGATGTGTAGGCTCGCAATTTTTTTGCGATAAAGATGATTTTTCGTATTCGATTACTAAGTTGATGGATATGAGCTTTGAAAGATAAGTTTTCATCTATCATTATTCCCAAGTATCTAATAGCACTAGTAAGAATTAGAGGCGTACAACTGCAGTTATTTGGAAGAGATTGAGCGTGGGTCGTGCAAGTGTGTAGTTTAACTGACAAATGTTGGGGTGGTTTGGATGCAGAAGTTTTACAAAAAGGTATAATCATAGACTTAGAGGCATTCAAGGTGAGTAGGTTTCTGTTTAAAGCACTGGATATTTCCATTAAGCCATCCTCTGCAAGACGATATACTTGTCTCCATGTTTTGGCGTGGAATATAAGTGCTGTATCATCGGCGTATGATATAGTTGTTGCGTTAGATATGGGAAGATTAAGTATATCGTTAATGTAAAGCACAAATAGAGTTGGGCCGAGTATACTGCCTTGAGGAATGCCAAAATCGACGGGAAGCACCTCACTGGAATGGTTACCTATTTTTACGTACTGTTTACGGTTTGATAAGTAGCTTTTGAACCAGTCCAGCGTTATACCCCTCACTCCAGTCGCCTCCAGTTTCTGGAGGAGGAGGTCTATCGAAATGGTGTCAAAGGCCTTGGCTAAATCCAAAAATACCCCCAAACAACGTTCTCCTTTTTCTACATATGAAGATATAGAGTTAGTTAGTAATATCGCCGCATCTTCTGTAGACTTTCCTCCTCTAAAACCAAACTGTCGGTCTGAGATCAGGTTGTGTGTTTCCAAGAAATGTGATAAGCGACTGTGTACGATCTTTTCAAGTACTTTGGATAAAATGTTCAGTAACGCAATAGGACGGTAATTATTAGGAACATTCATTGGTCCGTTTTTGTGTATCGGTCTTACCACCGCAACTTTCCAACAGTTAGGGAATGTACCCGTTTCTATGCTTAAATTTATTATATACGTAAGAGGTTTTACGATGGCATGCTTAATTTTTTTTAATAATCGTGGATTAATACCATCTGGGCCAGGGGCACTGTCACTTTTTAAATGTGACATAATTTTATTTATTTCATTTTCGTCGCAGGGGCGGAGAAAAATTGAGTGAGATATATTTTTTTGTGGTCTATAACTTGAAACAAGTGATGCTTGAGTTTCATTTAGCTTGGAGAAGATATTTGATGCAAGCTGTTTGCCCAATGAAGCGAAGTATGTATTGCATTGATTCACAGAATCTTTCGGGCTTTCACCACTAAGAAGCAACCTGGTGGAATTGTTGTCGCGGCAGTTCGGAGCATACAAATTTTTTAGGATATTCCAGAGCTGTTTAGGGTTATTCTGGTGTTTTTCTATTTTAGCTTTATAATGTTCACTCTTTAAGTTTTGGAGTAAACGGTTACATACATTTCTGTATTTGGTATATACTGTGTGGCGAAATTTATCACTGGGATGAGCACGTGCAGCTAAATGTAATTTATCACGATGACGCATGCACTTTATGAGCCCAGGAGTGATCCAGGGTTTTATAGAAAATTTGTTTCGGCTAATTTTAATTCTTTTAGTATGAGTTTGTATAGATTTACAAAGAATGCTCATAAAGTGATTTGTCGCGGAGTTGACACAGCGTTCGTTAAGGACGGTGCACCAGGTAGCATTTTGTAATTCAGCGATTACGGCGATCAGATATGAAAGAGAGTATTGGTGTAAAGATGCGAAAGGGAATGCTCCGATGGTTCGGACATGTGGAAAGAATGCCGAACGAACGTCTGGTTAAGAAGATATACAATACGAAAGTGGAAGGATGTAGGTACCGGGGGAGACCGAGACTAACCTACCTAGACCAGATCGGTCATTTACTGAAGGAAGGTGGAGTCAAGAGTCTCCGAAACCGGCGAGCGTGTATGAAGAGAATTATGAATGTTGAGGAAGCGAGTGAAGTATGCAAAGATAGAGTTCTCTGGCACTCTGTTCTCTCTGCCTACCCTGCAAGGGATATGGCGTGATGGTATGTATGTAAACATTTTTCTTTAAATAAATGAATGATAAACACTAATCTATGCTATTCATAAATGATTGCTGTATAATTAAAAACCATCCATCAGTCTGTAGACATCCACTGTGTTTGAGCTGAGATGATGATGATTTATCATTCATATCAAATAACTTACTTTGCGATTTCTGTGGATGTAGTTGCCGTTTTCGTCTTGGCAGGGGCGTTCTGCGGTGCATTTAATTTAGCAACTTGCTGAAATAAAAAAAAACATTTTAATAATTTTTATTTCACTTAAATGATTATTAATATGCGTTTATTTATTTTAGAATCCAATTTACAATCTTTACCAAGACCAAGGATACCACCATCACATCACATCTACCACTACCTACCAACCGAAATGCACCCAGAAAGGTAGCAACAGCACATTGCCAAAGCCCAGACATTGATTTTCTGTGAGAGTGTGATACTACTAGCCTAGGCGGACTGGCCCGCGGCTGTACAACAAACAAACTTATCCGATGGTTTCGGTTATGGAGCAGTTACTCTATTACATATGATTACGTGCATTCAACGCTCTATTTTTCAATATGTTTACAGGCCATGAATCAAATATATACTTGGTAGAAGGTAAGGTAATGAAAGCAGGTACACATACTAAGTGACCTATTTTTTAAACCCCTCCTCCTTCAGAGACCACCTATATATATGGCCAAAGTAAAATTTTGTTCCAGAGTAGTATTTTTTGAAAACTTCTCTCAACAGAACACATAGTATGGGTGTGTACCCTAAAGATGTCTTCACAAATTCTAATGTGCCTGACAAATGTAGTGATTATGACATCATATGACGATGTCATAATCTCCAACAATGGATGGGGTTAACTTAATAAATGGTATAAGTAAATGGCATAAATACTTACCATATCTTTTTTAGGTGACACCGGGACCCATTCAGAAGCCTTTTCCCTATGTTGTGTTCCAGATGATACAGGAAACTGAAGGCTTAATTCTTCCTTGTTAGCTATGGGTAGGGTACTTGTTTTTGTTGGTAATGGAGCACCTCCCTAAAAATTTACACCAAATAATAAAATTAATTTTATTTTTAATTAATAATAAAATTGTAGCTGTGTGGTAGCGGCTATGAATACTAACAA
This sequence comes from Lymantria monacha, assembly GCA_905163515.2. Taxonomy (NCBI): domain Eukaryota; kingdom Metazoa; phylum Arthropoda; class Insecta; order Lepidoptera; family Erebidae; genus Lymantria; species Lymantria monacha. The sequence goes on along the minus strand of LR991090.1, from coordinate 8,253,066 downwards.
CCCTTATTTTGCTCGTGGATGTTGTAAAAGACGACTAAGAGCCTTATAACAACATGCCCAAGGGGGGTCGACGTCTGGCTGTCCAGTCATAAAACTATTGTCAATAACTTTTACAATATGTACTATGCAAGTAGAGTACATATTGTATCAACCCCAAGTAATTGGGATAGGAGTAGGAGAATGATGAATTAATAAAATTGGTTTAAATCTGTTGCGGCTATGAATACAATAATAGAAATATAATACAATAATAACATATAATATTAACCCTTACATTGCTCCTGGATATTGTAAAAAACCACTAAGAGCTTTACATCGACCCTGATTTGGTGCTGCTTGGTCAACAATTACATTCACAAGGAGGATTGACACTCATTGCAGATGCAGCGTGTTCAATAGTCAGTCATATAGGAACTGAAGAAGAAACTGTCAAAGGACAACTCACCCTGATATTCAAAACAATAGGCGCTTTTTCTTTGACAAGGAAGGGATGATGAAATGCCAATGTATCTTCATTCTCACTCATTCCATCATCATTTGATGACACAGAAGATAGTTCTCCTAGAGCTTCCTTCTTTGATAAATGCTTGCAGAAATCTGTCAACTCATCTACTGATTTACCTGTAATTATAGAAATTTTATATATAACAAGTAATTATAAAACTTTTTATTATATAAATCTAATAATTATTTAAATTTAACATGCTTGATTATTTATAAAAACTTGATTACGAGCGAAAAATGATTGTCAATATCAAATCAATAGTGACAATCATTTTTCGCTCGTAATCAAGTTTTTATAAATAAACCAAATAATATAAGTTCATAAAGCCACTTACATTATCAATTTTACATTGTATTTTAAATTAATCTAATACAACCAGATCGGCATGTGGCCACAAGGCGATAAGATTCGGCAAGAAACATGTTTAGTGAGTTATTAGGTTGGTGTGGTAGGGTGTTAGTATTACATGCTATTTGAATTAGGGTTTTTTTTTCAAAATAATTTAGAAAAGGATTAAACCTTTTAATAATATTTTACTTGACAATAAATAGAAATGTGAGTTTAAGATGTAAGAAAGGATCATCATCATGCACAGAATTGCGAAGATATGGATATAACAATAAGGGTTGTGGAACCAACAATCTGGTCTATAGTAATTGTGTATAAATATGCTATATTACGTTACACTTTTGACATGTAATAATTGCCAAATTATGGAGATTTAGCATATGTGAAATGTTTGAAAATTATTGTCACACATGGGTTTAGAACCCACACCTATGGAAAAACCGTTTCAATCATCCTAACACATCATTTTTCGCTCATAAACAAGCTTTTATAATTAATCCAGCAAAGTTAAATGCTATAAATCTCAGTAATTTGGATGGTTGTATCATCCTCTAATACAATTTTAACTGGAAAGCTTTAATTTTCCAGTTAAAATTGTTAAATCGGTAGAATCAGATAGATGGCACACGTCTGCCATCATCATCCTATCATCTCAGCTCATATATGTCCCACTGTTGGCCTCATGTCTTCTCCATAAAGGGAGGGAAATTGACCTACTATACCACGCTGTTCAGACGTGTTGGTATAGGTTTTTGTTTCGAGTTTTTCTTCTCTTGCATAGATGTTATTATATGCGTTTTAAATTCCTTAGACGTCTCTTACGATAACCCACAGGTAAGATAGGGTGGTGAATTGTATTCTTACTCCATCACCACACGGAAAGTCTCCCATAAAGACGACAAAATAATACGAGCCACAAAATGATTGTCATACAACAGCTTACACTTGTCTAAGTGGTAGGACATTTTATCCTTGTATTGATTACACACGTATAATTAACGCAGACAAATACACCCAAACTCAGAACAAAACTTTGTGACCTACTGTATCACCTTGGTCAGATGGGTTAGTACATGTTTTCATTTCTAGTTTTCCTTATCTTGCATAGTTGTTATGCAAGAGAAGCGAAACTCTCTGCATATCAAAAATTTTAGTTGTCTTATATGATACCCACAGGCGAAAGGAAATGGTGAATTGTATTATTATTGCTTGGTCAACATAGGATAAAATTATTCTATTAAGTTATGAATTTCCTAAGAGAGTAACTGCCTACTCTTTTGTTTCTTAGCCAATTAGACAAGAACCTCTATTCACAAGGAGGACTAGGAGTTAATAAAAATCTAATTTACCTCCAGATTGTATGGCAGCCATAACTTGATTCCTAGTATGTGGTGGAAGTGCAGCAGCCCCGGCTGGCACAGCCCCATTCTTGAGCATGTTGATTGCGTTCCGTCGAGCAACTTCCAATAGCCGTTTCTTTTCACTGTCTGCGAGTTTCACCCCACTCGGTGATCTGAATAGTTACAATACAAAAAAATAAATAAACATAACTAAACAGATGACATAATGTTCTAAGTAGTGACTTTCTATGTCGAGTATCATGAGTCCGATCGACGCACGACAATTTTTTGTTGCGATTCACTAATGATTGTTCCGAGTATTGTGTTTGATAATTGTAAGTTTGTAAAGTCCCCCGCGACACAAGGATCTATTACGAGGTGTAAGCCTTTAAAAAAAAACTTACGACTTAGTATTATTATAGATGTATCTATAATAATACTAAGTCTAATTAGAGATGGCACAAAATCTAAAACAAGTGCAATCAAAGTTGCATTATAAGTTGTCCTAATTCATCATCATTGTCTCAGCTATTATATGTCCCACTGTTGGGCTCGAACATCCTCCGTAATGGGAGGGAAATTGACCTACCACACCAAGCTGGTCAGACGTATTGGTAGTTGTCCTACTTAACGTTCTACAACAACGTCACTGTTCCATATTGTGACTATGCCAGGAACATGAAATGTTAGGCAAAAAACTTTGATTGTTTTGAAAATTGCTAGTCTCTCTCGTCAGGCTTAAATTTTACCGATTTTCTAGAGTCTTCTGTCGTCAACAAATCGGCGAGTATATTTCGCCGGTGTCGCTACACTCTGCAGCATTAGCAATCTGTGTATGATACGTTCCTAACACGGTCATAGTAGGAAACGGTGTAGTGGGCAGACTCTTTAAAAAGGGAATAAGATATCCAGAAATAAGAGATATAAAAAAAAAAACGAGAGGTGTCAAGGGACACCCGGATGGAACGAAGTTCTATTTTAATTATATAAACTTTTTCTGCCTTAAGCGATTTTTATCGTTATATTTTAGCCAATTTGCAAAATGTCTTTATAAATTATAGCCTATGTATTATTCTGATGTGCAAGCTATATTAGATACTATAAAGTTTCATCAAAATCCATTCGGTAGTTTTTACGTAAAAGAGCAACAAACATGTTCACATCCATACATTATTACAAACTTTCACGTTTATAATATTATAATAGGATATACAATTCCACTAGACTACTAAAACTTTTGGGCCCCGAGCTCGAACGCGAGCCAGCCGCGCGGCGACACGAAATTAATTTCGTTGCGCATTATTTTGATTTTGCTATATCTCTTAAGGTATTGATTTAATTTGTATGGTCTGAAGGAAAAAAAATATCTTCATGAAATGCTCAAGCCAACTAATGTATTTAAAATGATAAGGATTAATACAGTATTTGTGTAAATAGCTTTTCAATTATCGTTTTATAATAGGCCATTTTTTAAAGTATTAAAATGGATATAGTATGTTATCCTTAAGAGATAGACATATACCATCGCGGACTTTTTTGTAGGCCTTTTTAAGCTGTATAATACTGTAGTACTTTATTTTGATCTATTTCGTAGGGTTCAGCCAGCGTTTGCAATGTAAGCGCAAAATAATGTGTTTATTTACGACATCACATTAGAAACCTCTAAAATTATCAGTGTTTCTCTACTACATTATGCATATATTATACATATAAACCTTCCTCTTGAATCACTCTATCTATAAAAAAAAAACCGCATCAATATCCGTTGCGTAGTTTTAAAGATTTAAGCATAAATAGGGATATAGGGACAGAGAAAGCGACTTTGTTTTATGTTGTGTCGTTACAACTTTGTTGTGTCGTGACAACTTTTGGTCTTAATTTTTCCGTCTAGCCCCCTTTCGCAACGCGCGATAAGGAACTTCGTTCCAATAAGTCACTCCAATTTTTCGTTACATGCGAATAAGAATTCAGAAATTGAAATCTAGCAGTAGGAAAACAAGTAGCAAAGAGAAAAATATACCTCGATCTTCTGCTTCTATGCCTGCTTAGTGGTGACCGTCGTCCTAGTCGGTGCCTGGATCGTGATCTTGATCTTCGCCTTGATCTTGACCGTGACGATCTTCGCTTTGACTTTGATGTAGATCTGTGACGACTACTGCGTTTTGATTTAGAACTTGAGCGGTGACGACGTTTCTTGGAGGAGGAAGGTGATCTTGATCTTCTTGATTTACTTCTAGATCTGAGGCGGATCCAAAATGTTCAATTCATATTTTGTTAATTTTATTTAGACATACTTTTACATTATCTAGGTTTAAAGAGAAGAGAAGATTGGAAATATTTTAGAAATAGTGAGAGGCTTCTTTTGCTTTTCAATTGTTACACTTTTATGTGCTGTGTGTTCATTAGATGTGTTAGGAAGTATTAAAGTGAGGTAACCGAAAAAATGAGGTGAAAGAAAAAGTTTGACTTAAATAGGTATGAAGTTCTCAAGAAGAAAGCCATGGACGAAACTTAAAAATGCAATTTAAAAATACATAGCTATTCACTAATGAATATTACATCACAAGAAGTGTCATAATAAATTGACAAACAGTTGTGGTATATTGTTCCATGGCCATTGGGCGACAGATATAAAAATTTTTTTTTTTGTTTGAAAGGCTATATCTCGGCACTCGGGTTTGAGGCGACGGAAGGGCGGCGTGCGGCCTCTTAACCTGCCAAATCATCCATATCGCCATTTAGCTAACCACCGACACTGATTCCTTGAATCGGTAAACATAAAATATGATGGTAAGTCAGGAAGTCAGGTCTTATATTATTTCAGTCGCTCCAGCGTACCAGCTGCCAAGATAGTCAATGGTGCTGCTCCACTTCTAACAAGATTGATCTAAGTAGAAACAGGGAACAATTACTATTGTAATATATATTTACCTCTTTCGTGATCTACTTCTATCTCTGTGTGATGACTTAGCTACACTCTCAGTCTGTTTGCTCTTTTTTGATGCTAATTTTTCATCTTCACTGCACAAATCAGTATAAAATTTTGTTAGTATACATATACTACAGGTCAACTAAATCCTTTCAGCTCATATAACTCCCACTGTTGGGCTTGAGGCTCATCTACAATAGGAGTGAAATTGACGAATTATATCACACTGGTCCATATAACCCATTGGTAATAGGGCTTTATTTCGAGTTTCCCTTCTCTTGCACAGATGTTACATGGATAATACATATCTTAGCGATCTTTTATAGCACCCATGGGCCAGATAAAAGATGGATCAATTGTATTCTTACTCTGTCACTTTATGAAAAGGTAAGGAACGAAATAATGGATATAATTTCCAAGATAATAAAAGGAACATTTTCCATGTGGTGACGGAGTAAGAATACAATTCACCACCCCCTATCTTACTTGTGGGTAAGAGACGACTAAGGAATATAAAATGCATTTAACATCTATGCGAGAGAAGGAAAACTTAAACAAAACTCTATACCAACATGTTTGACCAGCGTGATATAATAAGTCAATTTCCCTTCCATTAGGGAGGAGGCTCGAGCCCAACAGTGGGCCAGATATGAGTTAAGATGATGATGAAAAGGAACATCCATTTATTTAACATGTTTGGATACACATTAGAAATTAACTACGTTTAAAAGTAGAAGAATGTGTAAATGTCTTATTCCTAGGCACTCTGCCTAATGGAACACTCATATTATTTGAGAGGTTATAGAACAATACTTTGAAGTGTATATTTTTAAACTTCAAGCTTGCCTTTGAAAAGTTAATAAAAATTGACAAGAAATAAAAAAAAATATACCTCACTGGAGTATAATATAACTATACCCTTCATTAGTGGTAGGACCAAATGGTTGACAGTTTTCTGTCTAAAGCCCGGGGCCAGTCAATCCGGAGTGGTATCACACTCTCGTAGAAGATCGACGTCTGAGTAATAGCAATGTGCTATTGCGCTTCGTTCGATGAGTGAGAGAGCCGGGTGCCTAACTGGGTGGGTTTAGAGTTTGTATTGTAGGCAGTCTAGCTAGACTGCAAATAAACGTAGTTAATTTCTAATGTGTATCCACATATGCAATAAGTATAGCTATACTCTTTGTATTGCAAAGGCCCAAGGGTGGCAGTACCGTTTACCATCACGTGTGCTGCTTGCTCATCTGTCACCATCATTCATCATCATTGTCCTACTCTTATCCCAATTACTTGGGGTCGATACAATATTTACTCTTCTTTCATAGTACATATTGTAATAGTTATTGGCAATGGTTTTATGACCGGCCACCAGCCAGACGTCAACCCTCCTTGGGAATGTAATTATTGACCAAACAACATCAGATGAAGTTGGCCCAGGTCGTTATAAAGTTCTTAGTCGTTTTACAACACCCACAAGCAAAGTAAGGGTTGGTAGTATTCGTAGCTGCTACCACACAGCTTTGCTTGCTCATCTACCACCATTAGCAATAGACAAAAAGTATTGTCCATGGGTTAATGCTTGCTTTCTTGTAAGAATAGTAGAAACCAACTAAGAGAACACCATGAGTATACAATTACATTGTCACCTGCCATGGTTATTATTGCAATATCTCCAGATTTTTTGCTTTGTATTTTTTTTAACAATAGCACTCAGCTCTAGGTAAATAATACTTGTAGTGCAGAAGACTTTAAAAGCATATAATTCACTGACTCAAATTAAAAAAATAAAAATCTCAGAACAACACTTTGTGGGTTACACAAAGTATTGTCCTGTGTGGGGATCGAACTTACGACTCTGGCATGGTAAGTCAGTATCTTAACAAATACTCTGCACAGTCAGGTTGGTATGGATAAGTTTTATTCCAGTCAGATAGGCAATACCTTGCAGTAGTATAATCTATAAAGCAATTATCTGCTTACTAATCTCTGACTACACCTGCAGATAATGATAGGGATACATTGTATTCTTCAATCACTACACAAACAATTACGCTACGTATTTACAACACATCCATCACTTCTTGTGTCACCCACAATTCGGTTATCCATCCACATTAATACTGATAACTCTCCTTGTCACTTGGCTTTCATTTCTACTCATCACATGTTGAAACTAAGAATTTGTTCAATTATTTTATTTGAAATAAATATTTATTGAAAAAACTTGAATTAGCAAAAGTACTTCAAGGACTGCTACAATAGTAAAAATTTAAATATAAGTATTTATTTGTATTTAAATGTTAAAAAAATTCAGTATTTATAAAAATTTGGCATGTAATTTGTAGCGTACTTACATTTTTTCTTCCTCTGCTTGTTTTTTAAGTATACCTCCCGGGTCTGAAGTTTTTGGAAACTGTGAATTAAATACAGTTTCTTTTTCTGTGCTACTCGATGAATCAGTATATTCACCTTCTTCATATTTTTCTGCCTTTTTTCTTGCCTCTTCTTCTGCCTTTTTAACTGTCTCTTCAAAGACAGTACTGAATTTTAAATTTTTTATTTGAATCTTACCCTTAGACTTATCATTATCAATATTAGCTTCAGCTTTTTCAATTTTCTTACTATCTAGTTTCTGGCGCAGATCTACTGTGTCTGTAGGATGTACTGGTGAAAGATCTAACACAGGTATTGGTAAAGGTGGAGATTGTGGTTCTATAGAGATTGGGGAATGCTCAGACTTAAAGGGAAAAGTTCGTTTTACATCATTTTCTTTTTCTGTCTTAATTTCTACAGTCTTTTCTGATTTAATTTCAGGTTCCACCTTTATTTCCACTAAGTCAGGGTCTGGTTTGACCAAGACTGGCGTCAAAGGGTACGGATATGAAGGTGATCTGCTCTCCCTTGCACGTTTTTTGCTTTTACTCTTTTTTCGTTTTTTACGCTTATGCGAGTATTCGCCATCTTCGGATCCACTACTACTGCTAGCACCTTTATTACGTTTTTTCTTTTCCTTTTTATGTTTCTTCTTACTCTTCTTGGATTTTTTTATAGGACCTTCATCGATCTTTGGCGGATCTGCGTTAAAAGCACTAAAAAGTTCAGAAAGAATTTCACTTGATGACTTCTTGGAGTCATCTTTACGTTCTGGAGTAGTTTTCTCCCGTTTAATTAGTTTTTCTATTTTATTTATTAAGCTCGTCATGATAATAATTAATTAAATTGACGAGGTATCCCTGTTCCGATAATATTATGAAATTTACACAAGATTTACAGAAATATTCTATGTCAAATCCGCCATTATAAATCTGTTTTGACAGTGACAGTAACGGTGTGCTACTTGTACTATTTAAAATTCTACTATACATACAGAAGGTAGTTGACAATAATCTGCTAGTGAAAAAGAATATATATGACTTTTGGCGGGTATCTGAAAACGGCATGAGGCGCTCTTGTGTTTTATTCGATATCTTTGTGTTTTAACGTGTATTATTAGATAATTTTGATGGCATTTTATGTAATGTGATGCGAAGGAACTCCTGGGATGTGGTAAATATGATATAAAATTGCTTTACAACGTTTTTATTTCTATCAAAATTCCTAAAATTTACCATAAAAGTGTAGTAGCTATGGCATTCTGTTCATGGCGACAATGTGACTTACTGACAGAAAATGATTAACATGAAGATATTAAAGACGCGAAGAAAGTTATAATATATACTTGACACTGGCAAAAATGTCTTGCAAAGTAGCCGATTGCCAATACGAAAAAAAAGAAGAAGAAAGAATATATACTTGAAAAAATATCATGAAGCTTCTAAAAAACATATGTGGACTTTTTTTTAGTCAATTTATCAGAAGTAAGAAATGGGGTTTTTTTTTGGCTCGAATATCAAAATGTCATGTCACGCTCTTATATTATACTAGCGACCCGCCCTCGCTTCGCTCCGGTTACGTCTACTTTCGCTACATAAAATTCCTCTCGGAGAAGGAATTTCTTAAAATCCTATTTTATCTGACTTTTACAGGGCCGAAAGAAAGTCCACACTAAATTCCAAGTTTGTAGGGGCAGTATTGGAAAATGTAGATTTTTTAGGTTAACACCTACGAAATCTGCTTTAGGAGTAAGAATTTTTAAAAAGCTGTTCTTAGTTAACCTGTGCATTGTAACAATAATAGGCCTGCCGAAATTCAAGTCTGTAGCAGATATATTTAAAAAATGTGGTTTTTACACCCCAGCAACCCATCTTGCGGGTGAAATTTTTTAACATCCGTTCTTAGCTGACCTTTACTCAGCGAAAGGAGTATTCCTACCAAATTTAAAGTCTGTAGGCCTTATGGTTCCAGAGATATCGTGATGAGTCAATGCATAGGTGGAAATCTCTTATATATATATATATATACAGGGTGACTGGTAAAAGATTGTACCTATTGAGGGAGGGTATTCAGTACTCGATTCTGATACCGAATATATAAAAAAAATTGCTACTTAAATTTTGAACTAATTCTCCTATAAAAATGATTATTTACGTACACCTCCGCATAAATATTGAAATTGCATTAAAATAGTAATTAGCCGAGCGCGTGACCTTGACAACGGTGCTTACATATTTAGTAGCTCCCCGCCAAAACTGCCCTCACCCCCGATAGGGTCATCCCGGGGATTATCTCGGCGTGATTCACGCTCAGTCAAAGCGCACGCGCCGCTTCGATTGTTTGATAACTTAAGTGTCTTTCGATCACCTGCGCTTTCATTTTGACCGTGACTATTTGTATGTAAAGTGTGATAAAATGTCTTATTCGCACGAAGAGTATTGGGAAATGGTTCGTGCTTATGCTCGAGGAAATGATAGTGTACGAGGTGCCATTGATTTGTATCGCGAGATGTTGCCGAACCGCCGAGTACCTACTTACTACACAATGCTGAGCGTAAATCAGTGTTTACGTGAATTTGGACAATTCACGGTTCCAGCACATGCCCAAGCCCGAGGGAGAGAACCATACCCTGTTCATCTACAAGAGCAAATTCTAGAGTATTTCGAAGAGAACCCCCAAGCGAGCACTCAAAATGCTGCCAGGCGCTTTGATGTATCACAATGGACTGTGTGGAATGTTCTGCACCGAGAAGGTCTACATGCTTACCATTTTCAGCCCGTTCAAGAACTTGGATTGAACGACCATGAGCCACGTGTGAATTTTTGTCGATGGTTTTTAGAAAATACAGACAGGAATATTTTGTTTACTGACGAGGCCACGTTTACAAAACTAGGCATATTTAATGTGCATAATGAACACTGGTGGAGTCATTCTTATCCACACGTTACGCGACAAAACGCTTACCAACATAGGTTTAGTGTTAATGTGTGGGCAGGTGTTCTAAATAACTGTTTGCTGGGCCCATATTTTATTGAAGGCAGACTAGACAGTCAATCATACCTAAACCTTTTAGGTAGTGTAGTAAATGATATGCTGGAAGATGTACCTGTCATTTATTTACAAAACTTATACTACCACCATGACGGAGCGCCCGCTCATTATCAGGTGCAAGTGCAGCGAGTGCGAGTTTTTACACAACCACTTTGGCAGTAATTGGATAGGTTGCGGAGTGCCTGTGCCATGGCCAGCGCGCTCTCCCGACCTTACTCCGTTAGACTTTTATTTATGTGGTGAGGTCAAACGCCTTGTGTACGCTACAGAGTACTCCAACAGGATAGAATTAAAGGCGAGGATAATAACTGCTTTTGATAAAGTTCGGGGTGATCAATTTGTATTAAACCACGTGAAAAACAATATGTGTAAACGTGCCGAACTGTGCATTACGCGAGGCGGTGAATATTTTGAACAATTATTACGATTAGTTTAATTTTTGAGTGCATATTCACTGAATCTTTGTAAATTAATAATGTTAGTAACTAAAGTTGATCATTTACGTACGCGAAAGGGTAAGCATTTATTTTATTAACTTTTGTTTGCCGGGATTAGCGTAATTGTTAATAGTTTTATTATTTAATCACTGTACGTAGGTATGATTCCCCTTTTTAAATACATCAGAAATACCAAAATGCCTCCTTATTTATTTCAAATGCCTCTAATACAACTTAAGTACCTACATCAAAAATTATTAATTTTATTTTTAAATTTAGTTATGAACGTTTATTATTACCTTCTACCTGGGTATTAAGCTTGTCCTAAGCTAGGATCAAAGTATGAAGGAAAAGTGGCTGATACCTTTATCAATGACTGTAACTCGATAGCGCGCCGATACCTATCGCTCGCGCGGTGACCATCTTTTTGAGAATCTTGCAACACTAATATTATTGAGGTTTACTGTGTAGTTAATTAATATTTCCTTGTTATTACATTTTTATTGGTTACACGTGACCATTATCTATCGTTTCCCAAAATATGTACATTCTTTTACCAGTCATACTGTATATATATAGATTATTATAACTCATCCTTTCTGTCTCGATTTTTGCAAACATGTTTATTAAAAACTGGCTAAACAGCGAACGAAAATATAGCAGATGATCTTATACTCCTTTCCTAATCACTATAGAGTAAAATAAAAAGTTGCAGTAGATATAGTTTTATAAAGCGGTGTTTGTGGTTTTAGTATCGCAATGGCTATATCCTAGCACAATGCAAAGACCAAATAACTGGTGAAATAGAGTATCGACCATCGCCGTAGCATGACACAAACGGATATTGTCACACAAACTGTAATGCATCGTGTGAGCGATGGATTTCAGTTATTCGATGGAAAGTATTACCATGGCTTGAATTACAGTATTCTGCTTGGAATATTACCGTCCAATCATTTCAAATTTCAAAGTCTAAGTTCATATGAGGCCGTGTACTAAAATTACATGACCTCTTTAAAGCTTAGAAACCTATAAACACCGAACTAATATAGTGCGGTGACATTCAAGACATTTCAATTTTAAAAAGTATTTGCATTGTACCAAACGTTTATGTGACATCAACCTTTTCAGAGTTCCATACCCAAAAGATAAAACAGGACCCTATTACTAAGACTCCGCTGTCCATCCGTTGCTTCGCCTGTCTGTCACCAGGTTGCTCTCATGAACCGTGATAGTTGGAAATTTGAAATTTTCACAGATGATGAATTTATTTTGCCGCTACAACGATAAATACCATAAAACAATAAAATAAATATTTAAGGGGGCCTCCAACATAACAATGGTAATCTTTTTGCTCGTTTTTGCTCGATATTGATAACAAAAATTGGTAGACGTTTGAAATATTCTCAGAATATTTAATAATATATTCACTTTAGAAATAAATAATTAAATTAAAATAAAACAAATAGAGAATTTAAGAGGGGCTCCTATACAACAAACATGATTATTTTGCCATTTATAGATAATGGTACGGCACCCTTCGTGCGCGACTCCCAGTCGCTCTTGGCCGGTTTTTTGAATATAATTGAATTGAGTTAACTTTAACTAAATTGAGAAAACTACGGTTGTGGACCTAAAAAAATCTTTGGGGGCTTACTATGTCAGCAATGCTTTTCAGAATACTGTTAAGCCACCTGTAAAGTTGCTTTTATATATATATATATATATATAAAAGTATATGTATAGTTAAGTCTAGTCAAATGTATCAGTTACATTTTTTGTGCTACTGGTACCTTAATTGTCAACATCATCAATATACACCAAAAATGCTAAATAGTAGAACTATCCAAATACTGGCAACACTTTTAATAATATATTTGATATAATTTTTATAATCCTTAAAATGTAGCTTGATGGACTTTTGACGGGAATTTGAAAACGTCATGTGGTGCTCTTGTATTATATTCGATGTCTTATTGTTAGTGTTTTAACGTGTTATATTAGATAATTTTAATGGCATTTTATGTAATATGAAGCGGCGGAACTACTGGGATGTAGTGAATATGATATAAAAGTACTTTACAATGTTTTCGTTTTCCATCAAAATTCCTACAAGATACCATTAACAGTCTGGCTATTGCACTGTTAATGGCGACAATTTGACTTAGACAATAACTAACTTGAAAGGCTAAAAACGTGAAAATATTTATAACTTGACACTGGCATCAATAGCTCGTATATGTAGCTGATTGCCAATATATAAGAAGAAGAAGGAAAAAACAAGTAAAATTCTGTGGGACTTTTGACGGGCATTTGAAAACGTCATGTGGTGCTCTTGTATTATATTCGATATCTTAGTGTTTTAACGTGTTATATTAGATAATTTTGATGGCATTTTATGTAATGTGATGTGCGGAAATACTGGGATGTAGTGAATATCATATAAAAGTGCTTTACAACGTTTTCGTTTTCCATCAAAATTCCCATAAGATACCATTAACAGTGTGGCCATTGCACTGTTAATGGTGACAATTTGACTTATAGTTCATCTAATCTAAGAAGTGCATTTGGACGTTTCGCATTTTTTAATACACAATAACTTTGGTCAAACGTATACACATGATTGCAAACAATAAATCTGAAATTTTAGAGAAATATTAAGTTATTTACATAATTAACGTTACGAGTGAGTTACTTGTACAATAATGTAATGTTGAAACTTGTAAAACTAATTTAAAATTAAAATAACATTGTAAATAATAATTATTATGGACGATCTTACAATTTCACGTCATAACGTTCTAAACAGTAGTGCTTGACAACTTCCAATTCGCGAATATCTAAATAATCGGTAAAAATATTAGATTAATATATTTAATCGAATATAGATTTTGACAGAGATGTACGTTTCGACAATTTTATTGATAAGGATATAATTATTAATGTTCGCGACGGTGATAATTCAAGTAATACTATAGATTCTGAACAAATAGCTATTTTCAAATCCAGTTTTTGTTTTTACTTAACCTAATCCTACTAAATATGATGAATAGATTTTATGATGAAATAATTGAATTTGTTTAGTGTTAATTTAGCACTTAATATTTCATCTCCTTTTTGAAAAATAAAAAAATAAACCGTTTATTAATTACAAAGAATTAATATCGATTTCTCATCAAAATCGGATATTTTCGATAGCGATTATTTGGTTCACATACCTAGACACCTTACTCTGACAGCTGTCCAAATGCACTTCTTAGATTAGATCAGACTATAGACAACGACTGACTTGAAAGACTAAAAACGTGAAAATATTTATAACTTGACACTGGCACCAATAGCTCGTATATGTAGCTGATTGCCAATACATAACAAGAAGAAGAAGTAGCATGATCTCTGTGACAGACAGCTACAAAACCGATGAAGTAATTTTGAATACGCGTCATGTTTACAATTTTATTTTGTATCGCTTAAATTTTCATTCTTTACGAGCCAGTTATATCTCAGCTGAATTATGAAAATAAAAATATGAATATATGTACATATACACCAAAACTTGTACCTCATATGTTTTAAAATACTTAGTAACCATTTTAAGAAAGAATAAAGATTGAAAGTTTGCAAGAAGAGTGTGTAAGAGAAAAGTATGCAGAGGGTGTCCAAGAACGGCTCGCGATGGCAAGCCAGCCGCAATAGGACATAGAAGAATACTGGAAAATATTGAAAGAGAGTATGGTAGATACAGCAAAAGAAGTATGTGGAAGCTCAAAGAAGCATAGAAAAACAAATGGTGATGCTTGGTGGGATGCGGAAGTGGCAGCTTCCGTAGAGCAAAAGAAGAAAGCGTGGCTGGACTATGTCTCTTCTTTGAATCTGAATGACAGTATGACTGAACAGAAGAAAGAAATATATCGGCGATGTAAGAATGACACCAAGGCCTTAGTGAAAGAGAAACGTGATAGAGCAAATATGAGTGCAGAAGATAGGCTGACTAAACACTTCGAGGGTAACACCAAACTCTTTTGGAGGGAGGTGAAGAAGTCTCGGGGTGGTTGGTCGGCCTTCAGAATGAATAAAATAAGGTCTAAAGGTGGAGACATTCTTACACAAACACAAGACGTGTTAAGCAGATGGAGTGAATATTTTGGCGATATGTATGCGGATACTCAGGTTGGCGCCGGTGTTGCATGTAGTCTAGTAGATCATCATTTAGCACCGGCGTCCTCCGATGGCATCAGTATAGATGAAGTTGAATGGGCGATAAGAAGTTTGAAAAATAGTAAGGCAGCGGGCATTGATATGGTGTCTGCCGAGATGATCAAGCTTGGCGGCTGCTGTGTTTGGGAGGCGTTCCTGTTGCTCCTCAATTTATGTTGGAGCTCGGGAATGGTTTCCTGGGACTGGAATAGCGCAGTCTTCGTGTCT
Source organism: Lymantria monacha (assembly GCA_905163515.2). Classification (NCBI taxonomy): domain Eukaryota; kingdom Metazoa; phylum Arthropoda; class Insecta; order Lepidoptera; family Erebidae; genus Lymantria; species Lymantria monacha. The sequence goes on along the minus strand of LR991090.1, from coordinate 8,237,658 downwards.
TTGTTTAAAAACAAGGGTTCACGTTATGACTGCGCAAATTACAGAGCCATAAGCTTGACCAGTTTGGCATCAAAAGTGTATGCTAAAATTATTGAAAGGAGAATGAGGATGGTGTCCGAGGGTTTACTGTGTGAGGCACAAGGAGCTTTCAGGAGTGGAAGGGGATGCATGGATCAAGTGTTCTCTCTGTGTAACATTGTGGAGAAGCATCTGGCTCTAGGTCAGAGTGTTTTCTGCAGTTTTGTGGTTCTAGAGAGAGCATTTGACACGGTTGTATGAAAGGAACTTTGGGACATTTTGCCGGAGTATGGTATTAACGATAAACTGCTACAGGTTGTGCAGTCCAGTTACATGGGCTGTAGAGCTTGTGTGCGGTTGGATGATGGAATGTCGCCTTGGTTCGACGTCAATATCGGCGTTAAGCAGGGGTGCGTTCTGTCAGCCAGGCTGTTTATCATATATCTGGATAAATGTCTCCAAAGGTTGGACGATATGAATGTGGGAGTCCAGATGGGCGACTCAGTGGTCACTGCTCTGCTATATGCAGATGATGCAGTCCTGCTGGCACAGTCAGCGACTGACCTGCAGACCCTAGTCGACACAATGACAGAAGATTGTAAGAAAAGGGGTCTACGCATGAATGTGAGCAAAACCAAAATAATGGTCTTTGAAAGAGATGAAGCCAGAACAGATGTAAGAGTAACAATAGGTAATGATGTACTAGAATAAGTGAATGAATTTGTATATCTTGGATGTGGATTTAGCCGAGATGGAAGGTACACAACTGATATAGAGCGAAGAGTAAATGCGGAATATAGAGTGAACGGAGCGTTGGGACAACTTCTCGGTAGCCGCCACCTCAGCCAAAAGGCACGTGTAGCAATACATAACGCAGTGCTTGTCCCAACATTACTATATGGAAGCGAGAGTTGGGTATGCAGAAAAGAGCATGAAAGTAAAATTAATGGCGTCAAAATGCGATCTCTACGGAAAATCGGTGGAGTTAGGCTGACCGATCGCATTCGCAACGACGACGTAAGAGAGCGAGTAGGTATGAAAGAGAGTATTGGTGTAAAGATGCAAAAGGGAATTCTCCGTTGGTTTGTACAAATGGAACGAATGCCGAACGAACGTCTGGTTAAGAAGATATACAATGGGAAAGTGGAAGGATGTAGGTACCGGGGGAGACCGAGACTCCCCTACCTAGACCAGATTGGTCACGTACTGAAGGAAGGTGGAGTCAAGAGTCTCCGAAACCGGCGAGCGTGTATGAAGAGATTTATTATTGTTGAGGAAGTGAGTGAAATATGCAAGGATAGAGTTCTCTGGCACTCTGTTCTCTCTGGCTACCCTGCAAGGCATATGGCGTGATGATATGTATGTATGTATGTAGTAACCATTTTATAAAAATATGATGCTTACGCAAGCACAAGGTCATACTGGACTGAGAATAAGATAGAGATGGGACAATCGATAAACGTAAATCGATAACAATATTATTAATCATTTAGAAAATAAGTACCTAAAACCAATACATTACCTATACGAGGGCGGTCCGATAAGTACTTAGCCTCACCGCCCGATAGCACCACTTTCACAAGAGTAATTTACTATCATATAGTACATTCTTGTAGACGGCTGTCCCAGTGGGACATTTAAGGTCTGTGATGATGATGATGATGATTCAATTTAGAAATGAGTAATCGAATTGAAATAAAACAAATATTTAAATGGGGTTTCCATACAACAGACATGTTTTTTTTTTGCGATTAAGGTGCTATAAAAATATTAATTTTATTATTTTTGTAGTATTTGTTGTTATAGCGGCAAAAGAAACATCATTTGTAAAAAAAATAACTGTGCAACTGTTACGATACAGCCCGGTGATATGATGATGATACAGCAGATGGACGGACAGCTGGACCTTAGTAATAGGATCCCGTTTTACCATTTGAGTACGGAACCCTAAAAAAAACTAGCAGAAACGTTAAAAGCATAAAGTTTCTGAGTAAAGGTTATGCAAACATTGGTTTTCAAACACCCGCCACACATATTCAGTTTTTGTTAGTCAGTAGGCTAAGCAAACAAGCAGACTTGAAATCTAAAACGCCAAGTTACTCGTATATATCCATTTCCGAAGACTCGGTTTCATTGGAAATAATATTCACCTTTAACATTTGAGCTACTTAACAAAAGGTTTTTTCTTTATATGCTTTGATACTTTATTTTAAAGATATCATCTCATTCAAATTACTGAAATTTAGCATTTAATATGCTTAATTATTTATAAAAAATCTATTACGAAGCGAAAAATGATGTCACAAGCGGGATTCGAACCTGCACCTATTGGGAGTCCGGCCCAATCGTGCTGCCACTTACACCACTGTGTACTATTGTAGGACAGTCAAATCTCGCTTCGTATCATATTTACGTCTTTATGGTGACGTGCGCCATCTATCCGACAATGTTTACACATACAATCAACTAATCCAATAGGTGCGGGTTCGAATCCCGCTTGTGACATCATTTTTCGCTTCGTAATAGGTTTTTTATATCATCTCATAATCATCATAGCTCATATATGTTCCACTATTAGGCTCAAACCTCCTCCATAACGGAGGGAAAATTGACCTACACCACACTGGTCAGATGTGATGGTATAGGATTCTGTTTCGAGTTTTCCTTCTCTTCATCATCATCCATCCATCAGCCCGTAAACGTCCACTGTTGGACATAGGCCTCCCCACGAGAATGCGATTCAACACGGTCCCGCGCCACCTGCATCCAACGGTTTCCTGCGACTTTGATAATGTCGTCAGTCCGCCTAGTGGGGGGGTCGTCCTACGCGGCGCCGTCCGATTCGTGGTCTCCACTCGACAACCTTTCTTCCCCAACGGCTGTCGGTTCGTCGAGCGATGTGGCCTGCCCATTACCACTTCAACGCGCTAATTCTTCGGGCTATATTAGTTACACCCGTTCTCCTACGGATTTCCGTATTTCGGATTCTATCACGTAGAGAAATACCGAGCATAGCCCTTTCCATAGCACGCTGAGCAACTTTGAGCCTTTTGATGAGGCCTACATTTAGAGACCACGTTTCAGTTCCGTAAGTCATTCCTTCTCTTGCATAGATGTTATATGTCTTTTCTATTCTTTAGTCGACGCTTACGATCACCTACGGTTAAAATAGGGGGTGGTGAATTGTATTATTACTCTGTCACCGCACGGAAATATTTTAAAGTTATTTTATTTGAGATTACATTATTTCAAGTTTTATTTTAGGCAAAATTGTTTTAACAATAGTTTATCCAGTAAGTTTTAGTTAAGTGATTACATATTTGACTTAATTCATTATATCGCCTAAATAATAAAAAAAATTATAATAAATATGATCTAAGTTTTCAATGATACTTCACATTTCATATTTCACCTTCGTTCGTTAACTTTTATTAATTATTTTTTTTACAATATGGCGTCTGATTGTCGCGATATTCAATTATTGTAATTAATATATTACTCAGCGATAAACTGAATATTAAGACAAATCAATTGACGTAAGAATTAATAAAAGCCGCCCTCATATTTACGTCATACGTGTATCCATACAAAGGCTGATAAAAACCCTCATTTGCATAGCACAGTCTCAGCTAATATATGTTGTTGCTGAGCTCGTCTACGATAGAAGGGAAAATTGACCTACCATGCTGGTCAGACAAGTTGGTATAGGGATTCATTTCGAGTTTTGTTTCTATTGCGTAAGTTGTATATGTATATTAATGCCCAACGCGCCCAAGACTACTCCTTCGGTGGTGAAAGGAATTCTTATTACATCACCATACAAAAAAAAATATACAGTTGAACATTCTGTATCAATACTATAAAAGTGAATCGGTAAATATCTAATTCCTATTCTTTCCTTATGTATAAAGAGGAAGAAGTTTATGTATAAAGAGGAAGATTATGTAAAATGATTATGTATAAAGAGGAAGATGATGAAAATTTTTGGCGTTTGTTCAAGAAGATTTAAGAATAGTAAAATAGTTTACCATTCAACCCAGTACGAGAGTGTGCTGCGATCGATTTCAAGACATTCTATTATTATTATCCGACTGCGCGACGCAAAGGAGTGGTATTGTGTTTAACAGTTTATGTATGTATGTTTGTATGTTCCTTTGAAGCACTATATATACCAAACGCCTGGGCCGATTTTTATGATTCACACGTCAATCGATTCCTCTTAGTCCGGCGAGTGTCACTAAAGATATGACCTAAGTGAAAATTCAATATGGCGACTACTGGACGCCATATTGTGAAAATGAAAAAAATTAAAGTCAACAAACTATGTCAAGTGTGGTATCATTGAATAGGTATTTAAAAACCATTTTTAGTATTCCCTCAACATTTTTCGATTCCACTGACCATTTAAGATCTATATCGATTTAAAGTTTCGTAACACTCTTTTTCATATGTAGGTTTTTAGATAGTAGAAATTTACCTAATTGACGAGGTTGGCTCATAGCGGATGTATGCATGGAGAGAAACCTTATTGTGTCAAACACATTTTTCCAACATAAGGACATCCATATGTATACATGGAGAAGGAATGAACAGAAAAGCATAATAGATTTAATTTTGGTAGGCAGTCGCCTCCGAAGCGAAATATTGGACGCAAGAGCCTACAGGGGCCCCACAGTCGACACGGACCACTATCTCGTTATTGCGAGATTTAGTGGTCTGTTCAGAAAGTGGAGGCACTGGCGAGAGCGTGTCCACTTCGGAGGGCTTGAAAGAATAAAGGTTGAAAGGTTGCAAGAAGAGTGTGTAAGAGAAAAGTATGCAGAGGGTGTCCGAGAACGGCTGACGATGGCAAGCCAGCCGCAATCGGACATTGAAGAATGCTGGAGAGTATTGAAAGAGAGTATGGTAGATAAAGCGAAAGAAGTATGTGGAAGTTCAAAGAAGCATAGAAAAACAAATGGTGATGCATGGTGGGATGCGGAAGTGGCAGCTTCCGTAGAGCAAAAGAAGAAAGCGTGGCTGGACTATGTCTCTTCTTTGAATCTGAATGACAGTATGACTGAACAGAAGAAAGAAATATATCGGCAATGTAAGAATGACACCAAGGCCTTAGTGAAAGAGAAACGTGATAGAGCAAGTATGAGTGCAGAAGATAGGCTGACTAAAAACTTCGAGGGTAACACCAAACTCTTTTGGAGGGAGGTGAAGAAGTCTCGGGGTGGTTGGTCAGCCTTCAGAATGAATAAAATAAGGTCTAAACGTGGAGACATTCTTACACAAACACAAGACGTGTTAAGCCGATGGAGTGAATATTTTGGCGATATGTATGCGGATGCTACGGTTGGCGCCGGTGTTGGATGTGGTTTAGTAGATCAACATTCGACAACGGCGTCCTCCGATGGCATCAGTATGGATGAAGTTGAATGGGCGATAAGAAGTTTGAAAAATGGTAAGGCAGCGGGCATTGATATGGTGTCTGCCGAGATGATCAAGCTCGGTGGCTCTTGTGTTTGGGAGGCGTTCCTGTTGCTCCTCAATTTATGTTGGAGCTCGGGAATGGTTCCCAGGGACTGGAATAGCGCAGTCATCGTGCCTTTGTTTAAAAACAAGGGTTCACGTTATGACTGCGCAAATTACAGAGCCATAAGCTTGACCAGTTTGGCAGCAAAAGTGCATGGAAAAATTATTGAAAGGAGAATGAGGATGGTGTCCGATGGTTTACTGTGTGAGACACAAGGAGGTTTCAGGAGTGGAAGGGGATGCATGGATCAAGTGTTCTCTCTGCGCAACATTGTGGAGAAGCATCTAGCTCTAGGTCAGAGGGTTTTCTGCAGTTTTGTGGATCTGGAGAGAGCATTTGACACGGTTGTACGAAAGGAACTTTGGGACATTTTACCGGAGCATGGTATTAACGGTAAACTGCTACAGGCTGTGCAGTCCAGTTACATGGGCTGTAGAGCCTGTGTGCGGCTGGATGATGGAATGTCGCCTTGGTTTGACGTCAATATCGGCGTTAAGCAGGGGTGCGTTCTGTCAGCCAGGCTGTTTATCATATATCTGGATAAATGTCTCCAAAGGTTGAACGATATGAATGTGGGAGTCCAGATGGGCGACTCAGTGGTCACTGCTCTGCTTTATGCAGATGATGCAGTCCTGCTGGCACAGTCAGCGACTGACCTGCAGACCCTAGTCGACACAATGACAGAAGATTGTAAGAAAAGGGGTCTACGCGTGAATGTGAGCAAAACCAAAATAATGGTCTTTGAAAGAGATAAAACCAGAACAGATGTAAGAGTAACAATGATGTACTAGAGCAAGTGGATGAATTTGTATATCTTGGATGTGGATTTAGCCGAGATGGAAGGTACACCACTGATATAGAGCGAAGAGTGAATGCGGGAAATAGAGTGAACGGAGCGTTGGGGCAACTTTTCGGCAGCCACCACCTCAGCCAGAAGGCACGTGTAGCAATACATAACGCAGTGCTTGTCCCAACATTACTGTATGGAAGCAAGAGTTGGATATGCAGAAAAGAGTATGATAGTAAAATTAATGCGGTCGAAATGCGATCTCTGCGGAAAATCTGTGGAGTTAGGCTGACCGACCGCATTCGTAACGACGACGTAAGAGAGCGAGTAGGTATGAAAGAGAGTATTGGTGTAAAGATGCGAAAGGGAATGCTCCGATGGTTCGGACATGTGGAAAGAATGCCGAACGAACGCCTGGTTAAGAAGATATACAATGCGAAAGTGGAAGGATGTAGGTACCGAGGGAGACCGAGACTAACCTACCTAGACCAAATCGGTCATGTACTGAAGGAAGGTGGAGTCAAGAGTCTCCGAAACCGGCGAGCGTGTATGAAGAGAATTATGAATGTTGAGGAAGCGAGTGAAGTATGCAGAGATAGAGTTCTCTGGCACTCTGTTCTCTCTGCCTACCCTGCAAGGGATATGGCGTGATGATATGTATGTATGTATGTATGTGTAGAAATTTACGATGAAAATTAAAAAAAATCGCATGACTGCGTGTGAATGTGGATGAACATATACTAAAGTATCTAGTAGGTATATTGGACTACCTAATGTATCTAATGTCTGACACGGTCGCCCATCTCCAACTTCTAACGATTTAGTACTCAACTTCAGTCGAAAAACTATATATAGTTAGGTACCTACTTATTAATAAATAAAAAATACCTATAGTCACCTAGGTATTCATAACTAAAAAGTATAAAATAAAAAAAATAAAAAAATCATAAAACCCGACTGCGTAAAAAATGAACCAAATTACGTACGCAATAAAAAAAAACTGAAAAGAACAAAACAAGCACTTAGATGTCCGGTGGTCTAGAATTTATTCGACAGCAAATCTAATTTTTCAATGGATCCCGTCTGTTCAGTTGTTACGTTCCATTATTAAAATATATTTTATTATCTGCAATAGTATTCATTCAATAATATATTATAGAATTCTAGACCACTGGACCTCTAAGTGCTTGTTTTTTTCTTTTCAGTTTTTTTTTATTGTGTACGTAATTTGGTTCACTCTTTACGTAGTAGGTTTTTTTTTTTTTACATTTGTATAATACAAAGTCTCTTTTGAGTCTTCTATAGCTAGTTATTTAGTAAACGTTGGTGGTAGGCCGTTTATTTGGAAGATATAGAATAAAGAAAGAACGATTACAGGTTGATAGTGTACGTACAGCGCGACTACGTTGCTATCGCTTACCAAACTTGTTGTAGCTACGACATAACTACACGCGTAGCATTTAAGAGGAATTTTGTTCCGGCAAGAGAAAATTTACTCGTTACCAACTCCTACTAAGGTTAGTATTCAGAATTAATAAATGACTGCACAGATGGCGTAGTGGTTAAAATATTGATTTAAAGTACCGGTGTCGTCGGTTGGATTTTCATACTTTTTTTTTGGAAGGCTCTTTAAAAGAAGGAAGGAATTCTTTCAATGTATATTTGTAAATTTTCCCCCATTACAATAATATCCTTAGGGCATAGTGCCAAAAAAGGAATTAAACTCTCGAAGACAGTGTCACCATATTTTTACTTATACATATAATAATAATTTAATTCATAGTAAACCTTTTATCTCGGTTGAGAGACTTGAAAGAAATCGAAACGATGAGTTTTACTCGCTCTCGAAAAGTGAGCTCAATGTTCATACTAGTGCGAAAATTTACTAAGGTGGCAGTCTTAGATTAGGTCGCAGGTTTTTTGATCGGTCACGACCGGGAGGCCGTCGAGAGTGTTCCGCCCGTGACGGAGTCGGAAGTGGGGGCAGCCGTGGCGAAGATTCGTTCCGCCACCGCCCCCGGCCCGGACGGAATCCCAGTCCGGGTGTTGACGTTGCTCCTCGAGCATCTCGAACCTCGCCTCAGGCGACTGTTCAACGCCTGTCTGACGTCTGGACAGTTCCCTGAGTGCTGGAAGGAAGGGAGGTTGGTTCTCCTGCCAAAGCCGGGACGGCCCCCGGATTCGCCGTCGGCCTACAGGCCCATTGTGCTTCTGGACGATGTCGGTAAGCTGCTGGAGCGTGTCCTCGCTGCCCGCATCGTCCAGCACCTGGAAGAGGTGGGGCCCGATCTGTCGGACGCTCAATTTGGGTTTCGAAGGGGGCGTTCGACCATCGGGGCCCTGCTACGCCTGAGGCAGACGGCCGCGGAGGCTGTCGCCGGCAAAGGAGTGCTGTTGGCGGTGTCGCTGGACATCGCCAACGCCTTCAATAGTCTGCCATTCAGCTGCATCAGGGAGGCGCTCCGGTTCCACGGAGTGCCCCTGTACCTCAGGCGGCTGGTGGCAGACTATTTGGAGGGGCGCAGTGTTCTCTACGCGAGCCCCGCAGGGGACATTGTGCGGACGCCCATGTCGTGCGGTGTTCCGCAGGGGTCGGTTCTGGGGCCGACTCTGTGGGACATCGGTTACGACTGGGCGTTGAGAGGGAGTCTCCCCCCCGGGCTGAGCGTTATTTGCTATGCTGACGACACGCTCGTCACAGCCCGGGGCAGGACATTCGAAGAGGCGGCGAGCCTGGCCACTCTCGGCACCGAGGAGATGGTCAGGCGAATCGAGGCGCTGGGGCTCAGGGTGGCCCTAAAAAAGACGGAGGCCCTTTTATTCCATGGGCCCCGTGTGAGGCTGCCCATCGGCGCCTCGTTAGTCGTCAACTCCATCCACATCAGTATCCAGGCCCATATGAGGTACTTGGGTCTGGTGCTCGACGGGCGATGGTGGTTCCGGGAGCATTTTCGTCAAATTGCTCCCCGGCTGGTCGGCGCGGCGTCCGCCCTTTCTCGGCTCATGCCGAACGTGGGCGGACCCAGTTTTCAGGGCCGACGGCTGTATGCGGGGGTGATCCGCTCAATGGCCATGTACGGCGCACCCGTGTGGGCGAGGGCTCTGAACGCCCAACTCAGGGCGGTTCTGTGGAGGCCACAGAGAGTCATGGCGGTCAGAGCCATTCGCGGGTACCGCACGGTGTCGACAGAGGCGGCGTGCCTACTGGCCGGGACACCCCCGTGGGACCTAGAGGCGGAGATGCTCTCCGACCTCTACCGGCGGGTTACCTCAATGCGCGAAGAGGGTGGCTCCCCATCGTTCAACGAGATAGCCACCTGGCGCGAGGACGCCCGCCGAGAAGTCATCGCCCGTTGGGCTACGCGGCTGGAGAGGCCTAGATATGGTGTTATTACCGTTGAGGCCCTCCGGCCCGTACTGATGGAGTGGATGGAGCGGCAGCACGGAGTCCTCTCTTTCCAGTTGGTGCAGGTCTTGTCGGGGCATGGTTGCTTCGGCAAGTACCTGCACACGGTCGTGCGGAGGGAGTGGACTCCGTCCTGCCACCATTGCAGTAGCGACGAGGACACGGCGCAACATACGCTCGAGGTATGTTCGGGCTGGGACGGGCAGCGCCGTGACCTCGTCGCTGTCATCGGTGCCGACCTGACGCTGCCGGCTGTTGCGCGAGCGATGGTCGACAGCGTCAGGAATTGGGACGCGGTCGCCGCCTTCTGCGAGGCTGTCATCTCGCAGAAGGAGGCGGCGGAACGGGCCCGGGAGGATTCCCGTGACCCGGACCGCCGCCCGCGGCCGGGACGGCGAAGGCGCGAGTACCTGCGCCTAATGCCGCCCTAACCGAGGCTTCGGGTGATCGGACCGGGGAATTGTCCGGTTACCCGACGTGAGGCCACCGCGTGAGGACGACGCCTCGACGGCGAAAGCTGTCGGGGCGTCGACAGGAGAGGAGCCCAAGAGGGCATACCGCCGAGCGGGCCACCGAAGACAAAGATCGGGTACCGGTGGCCCGCTCGTACGGCGTAGAAGAGGTGCTTGCAGGGTGGGTCAATGGGGTTGCGCGCCGCCTCTTCCGTCACCCCGGACCGATTTGGCGGGGTGCGACGTCCATAGCCCACCGCAAAAAAAAAAAAAAAAAAAAAAAAAAAAAAAAGGTTTTTTGATCGGTAACTCACACCAGCACACAAGCACCACCTGCATCGAAACTTATTGTTTTAGTGTACGGTACGAATGCTAAAAGTGTAAACTACTAGGCTTAACACCGATGGTTAAACCTTATGCTGCCGCTGATTCACAAAAAAGGCGGAAAGAGGACAGACAGAGGTTATACAAATTTATGCCGCTCTTCTGTCCCACCGGATGCTTTAGTTGGTTGCAGCTGGATCATGGTTTAAAAAAATAAAAATAAAAATTGTCAAACCTAATATATTTTCTTTTTATTTTTGGCTGACTATGTTCTGGACACACCTCTTCCATTCCACCTAGGGCGACGGAAGGGCGGTGTGCGGCACCATAACATACTCAATTCACTACTCATCGCCTTTAGTCGACAATTGGACCCAATTTCTCGTCGTGATCAATAGTGTAAAACCCTAGTTATTTTAGCGATCACTAGATAAACAGGTGATACTTCAGTTACTAGATCTTTTCAAACCACTATTACCCACCAACACCCACATACATACTGCACAAGTCTTGTTATGTGGATTTTCATGAAGTTTTATTGTCTGTTTTCTTCTCACACAATAATTTACTTTTTCTGTGCGAGAGAGCCGGAAGCCTAACTGGGTGGGTTTGGGGTTTGTATTGGTAGGTAGCGGCCTGGCTATACCCTTGGTATTGCAAAGTTCCATGGGCGGCAGTGACAACATCAGGTGTGCTGCTTGCTCGATTGGTAATCGAGCAAGCAGCGATCCATATACAATAAAAAAAAAGTTTATTAAATAAAGTATTTTCATGAATAACAAAATATGAGCAATCATGAAATAGGGTTGAAATAAAACAATCTTAATCTTGTTTAGTTTTATTGTTTTCTCAAAACCTTTGCAAGGTTGGTAAGTGATAAAAGGATAAACAAAACATAATGACTAGTACGACTGCTACATTTTTATAATATTCTGTGTGAATATACTGCGCTGGTTCAGGTAGATTGCAGTATAGGACGGAAAATGTCCTTTAGTTTAAATATATTTGGGTATACATGTTAAAGAGTTCAGAGAAAATGCACTTACAATTAATAATTCAAGAAGTTTCGATCTACTTATCTGACATTTGCCTACATATATGTAGGGGAAGCTTATAGCATGATATTATGTCATGATTAGCTTTTCGAATAAACTGTTGAATGTCTTATTTAAAAATTGGAATTATATAATTATATTACTGTTCATCTGAAACAGTGCTGATAAGCTGTGTTTTGAGAAAAAGTTGACACCTTTTATGTAATTAAGGCGTGTTCGTAACAGAAGTTCTAGAAATTATTTTCAACAGCAAACAATAGCTGTGAATGTTGGTTTGTTGAAAAATATAAATATTTCTTTCTTAAGTTGGTATATAAATTTAGAGTGGCTATAATGAAACATATTTTTTGAAAAGATTCAAATCATTTTAACACTAGTGTCAACTTTTTCTATAATGACCTTAGGCGTAAAAATAATATATTTTTCTTTTATGTTAATTATCTATCAATCAGTTTGACTAAATTAGACACAAACAAAGACGAGCACAATTTTTTTAACGAACAATTAATAGTTAAACAAGCATTAATTTGGCATTAAATTTTTGTTGGATTTCATAATTGGAAGCTCCAATTATTGAGCAATATTTAGTTTTTATTTTCAGGCCGTTGCCAACATCTAATTAAATAAAAATGGATATTAATTATTTAGCATTAAATTAAAATTTGTCAAGTGAAATAAATTATATAATATTTTAAAGAATTAAAATAATATTACGTTTGTGTATATTATTACGAGTCCATTTTAAATACTATCCCCGATTGTCATAAGACTTGTTCGTCATAATTAGGTCTTAGGAAGACATAGACACTACGGAATGGCCAAATTACTAATAATTAGTTAAATACTCAAAAAAGCAATAAATACCGTCATATCACTCAATAATATCCCATACTATAAATAATAATTAAATTAATAATTCTAATCATACTTAGTCAGTTTTACATATGAATAGCAAATAAGTTATTGTACTTAATTTTAAAATACATTCCCGTATTAAAATACCTACCTACCTACGTTTTCGTATCAAATTTTAAATGTTTCTTCACCACGAAAGTTCTTGATTCATAAAAAATCATATATATATAATAAGTACCGTATCGTATATATATACCTATATATAAATAAACAAAACTAGTCTCATTGACTTGCCTTCTAAACTATGCATATGAAAATATTGAAGGTAAAAAAGTGTGTTTTCCTACATGGTTTGAAATACATTACAACTTATTATTTAAATAATACGAATCTTCTCTTCCTCTTCCATTGCTTCGGCAGTTCTGCTTGTATTATTTTTCTTATTAATAAACAATATAAAACTTCCAAATATATTAGTATTTTTTTTTACTATTTGTATTTTTCGTCATTCAAAGGTGCCTGAAAATGTATTATTTAGAATTGTGCAAATTGGGTGCAAAGTCGGCAACCTTTCTTTCTCATGTACTTTTTAACAATTTAAACACTTACTTGAATGTTACGCTAACATATTTATCACACAGATCATGACGGGTCCCAAAAATTTTATAAACCATGAGACAGAACAGTTTCCGCTCGATCAACGAGTGGGAATGAAGCGTTCGCCTAAATGAGTAGAGACCTAACCATGTTAACAAATACTGGAACCCTGGCAAATTATAAATAGATCTTTGAACCGAAAAAATTTAGTATCAGATATGGATTTCACAAACTAAATACAGACAGTATTTAATTTGTGAAAGAACATTATATTAAATACGATTTCGTCCACAGAAAGATTTTAAAAGAATCTCTATAGGTGTTACAACCGCCCTATTGATCGGTAGATATCAATTGCTATTTTACTATTGTTCTAAGTTAGACATTTAATTAAGACATATTATTTCTTTCATCTTCTGTTATCTATTGGTATAAAATTAAGGAGACAGGGTTTCAAGTAATTATTGACATGCTAGAATAGTTGAGATTAGTAACTAGGCTAGCGCCATAGAACGCAGCAACGGCTAAAGCTCTCGAATCTGATTTTATAAAGCACAGTGAACTTTATTAGTTATGGTTATATCAAAATGAAGGCAGACTTGAACGCGTAACGCTCAACAAGAAAGCCATTCGTTGTCATCATGAAGATATAGATATAAGGAGATTAAAAACGCTAACGGCTGAAAAATATCGCAGAGGCTTTTAAGATAACTAATCGGAGCTACTGTCCATTATTACTACTCGGTACGTCCAGACCGAGAGCACTAGCCGCTCCAATCTTAAAGCTACTACTAAAATTCTCTAGACGATCAAAGATCGCAAGCTAAATTGATTTTGTTCAAAAGTCTTAAAAAAATAAAATCTGCTAGTGATCAACGTTTAACGCGTTAGCGGGGACGCAGGACGGCGCGCACCGTTCGGAAACGTTTCTCGAAGCCGAGCTTCGTGTACAGAGAACGGGACGCGTCGTTCTCCGGACGAATGACTACGAAGGGTTTATAGCCACGTGCGGCTACTTCTTTGGTGAGGCGACGCGCGAGGTAAATGCCGTAGCCTTTCCTGCGGAATTCTGGTTTTGTTTGCATGGAGAACATAGCGCCGTAGTACGACTGCACCATCCAAGCGGCCAGTTGACCCTCTACGAAGATGCCGTAAGCTGGTAGCTCGGCTACCAGCTTTTCAAACACCTCGCGACACTCGATATCACTCGCCGGGTACAAATCATGGACCGCCTTCATGTGTTCGGGTTGCAAGCGAACTAACTCCACGTCCTGTGGCAGTCTGCGAAAAAAAACATACAGAAATATTATATATAAGATTTTGGTATTAGTAAGATCACTTTATTGATAGATTCCATCTGCAGCCGGTTCGCTCCGTCCGGAGTAGTACCGTACTAGTAGTGTTTGAAAACTCAATCCAATTTTATTCCAAAAAGAAATTACCATAAAAATTTAGCGCAATTCACTCTTTCTTTAAAATCTAAATGTCTCTGAAGTCACCGTACTATATTAGTAAGGCTTTTGAAGGTTACTAGGACTTTTGGCGGGCATCTAAAACGTCACGTGGTGCTCTTGTATTATATTCGATATCTTAGTGTTTTAACGTGTTATATTAGATAATTTTTATGGTATTTTATGTAATATGATGTGACAGAACAGCTGGGATGTAATGAATATCATATAAAAGTGCTTTACAACGTTTTCGTTTTCCATCAAAATTCCTACAACATACCATTAACAGTGTCACCATAGCACTGTTGATGGCGACAATTCGACTGACTGACAGACAATGACTAACCTGAAGAGATTAAGAACGTGAAGATAATTATAACTCGACACTGGCAAAATGGCTCTTATAAGTAGCCAATACATAAAAAGAAGAAGAAGAAGGTTACTAAGCTTTAAAGAAGAGAAGGAAAACTCGAAACAAAGCACTATACTAAAACGTCTGACCAACGTGGTATAGTAGGTTAATTGCCTTCCTATTACGGAGGAGGCCCGAGCCCAACAGTGGGACATATATGGACTGTGATGAAGCTTTAAAGAGGTCATGCATTTCTAGGACACGAGAGTAGTATAGGGAAGTAGCATTCGAAATTTGAAATGGCGAGGACTAGAACAGTTTAGTTATAAAATAGAATCATTCCATATTTAAAAAAAAACTATAAATAAAAATATAAAAGAGTATTTAAATCAGATTTGAATTCGAATAATTAAAATTTAGAATAACCATAAACAAAGCTCAAGTCTAACTCTTACGGGAGCGGGAGTAAGTTTGAGGGAAAGCTCTAATCTCCTAAGCTAATTCTCCCACGGTCAGTTGTATGTGGCATGCTCCAGTCAGAGTAAGCGCACAGAGTAGCATA
Source organism: Lymantria monacha (assembly GCA_905163515.2). Lineage (NCBI taxonomy): Eukaryota > Metazoa > Arthropoda > Insecta > Lepidoptera > Erebidae > Lymantria > Lymantria monacha. The sequence goes on along the minus strand of LR991090.1, from coordinate 8,222,278 downwards.
GTGATTCTAGCACCGGAAAGAAAACCAAAAAATATTATTTACAAAAAAATACTGCAATTGTTGTAGTATTTCGATTTCGTTGTAAAAAGATAAACAACATTAATAACGTAAAAAACGAATTAACAATTCTATTATAACCATTTTTGACTGCTATGCGATCGAAGTTGCGGCCAAAAGCTAGTAATATATATTATAATATACATATATAAAATCACGATCTTCATAAATATACAAAAGATATTCATGAAAAAAATATTTACTATGTGATTATAGAGTAAGACTATAATTCAGCAAGTATTTGTCACGGGTATTCTAAAATATGCAAGATATGTATATATTATCCCAAGGTCAAGCGATCAGTGGGTTATAGTAGGAAAATTTCCTTCCAATTAGGAAGAGACTTACGCCCAACAGTGAGACGTATATAGTCTGAAAAGAAGAAGACTGTTACCCATCAGTACTGGCGTCCGTAGGTGGGTTATCACAGGAGTATACATCGCCGGTAATCTTATCGTGCCCCTCATAGTGCTTTTCGAGGCGATTTACAATCGCCTCGTGAGTAAAATTCAGGTACAATGGTTGGGTGAGGTCCAGCAATATGTCTTCTGAAGTCAGCAGGTCCACTAATTCTGCACGCGCCGAGGGACAGAAAACTGTCACACTTTCGAAGGGATGACTGTTTGGCTGAAAATATAAACAAAATTTTATTTATTGATTGCAGTGAGTTTTTATCTTTACTATAATAATAAATTTATTTTTCTCTTTAAATTTTACATGTATGTGTGAAGTCTCTGACTTTTGTGCTAGGTAGTAAACCTGTGTTACAAAAGTCAGCACCCTCTTAATAGATGTAGTTACATATATATAATTATATACATTAAAACAAATTGTACAATTATTAATCTTGTAGGTAGTAAATACAAAACAAGTTAAAATGAATGAAGAATAGTGTGTAGTGTAAATATAGACGTATGCGAGTATGGGTATGGTATTTTTCTTTATTTTTGTTATTTTACTAGGAGAAAGCTGCTTCTCGCTCTCCTGATGAACCTTTAGCTGAATTTTACGACTCCTACGGTAAAGTAAGAAGTGACGACAATTCTAATATTATTCTTGTCACCACACGGCTAATGTTATTATAATCTTAATAAAAAGCTTGCTAAAGTCCAGTTTTACCCAGCCCATATTTGGCAGAAAATTTATTTGCAAACCAACCATTATTACGCATCGCTGACGCCTCAGTCTAGACGGATTTCGGGGATTATCCGCTACGATAAACTACTCTATATAATTAAGCACAGAGGCTTGGCTGCCGGCGATCTCTTTATGAAGTAGATATTACATTCAAACTTAAATGAAGGGCCATTGTTCAAGAGAATTAATTTAGCCTGTGAATTTTACAGATATGAGAATCATTTCGAATTTCTCAGGTCAGTTTTATTATTATATTTTTGTGGAGTTTTCTATTTTTGATAGAGGTAGTAAACGAGCATAAAAAATGTTGTTATGACGATTAAAAAAGTAGGACGCATGCAGCAGATAATTAACAATGCACCCCCTCCTTTTCGTTTCCAATATTGAGAGAAATTAGTTTATACTTTTTAGTAGTCCCTTATAAAAACGTGGTACTTTATTTTTATTGTTTTTTTTTATTATGTTCTGCTTGTTAGGATTATGTGATCCTTATTAATATTATAAATAACTCTGTCTGTCTGTCTGTCGCCCTTTCACTCCAAAACGACTGAACCGATCTAAATGGAATTTGGTACACAGATAGTCTAGAGCCTGATAAAGGACATAGGCTACTTTTTAATGAAAAAAAAAGGCTGTAAAGGGTGATGAAAAGTTGTAAGGAAGTATCGTCATTTTTAAAGTCAGAACCTTGAAACTTATTTTTAGGCCATTGATTAGATATAAATAAATATGACATTAACATGTAAAAATTTACCCTTAAGGGGTAAAATAAAAATAGGGGATGAAAAACGTTAAGAAAGTAACCTTGCCGGCTTGAACCTTGCGGCCTTGCTTGAAAAGCCGTGGGCAGAAGCTCGTTATGAATAAAATTTTAGAATTGATTTTTAATACTCAGCATTATATTTTTTAATAGTAGTTCTTTTTTGATTTTCTTCTTTTCTCCCCATTTTCATGCATTATCATCCACTTTTGGGCTATGGTACAAATTTTAAGTATCTAGCTCAACGAGAAGTTTAAAATCAATTACAATATTCCACCCGGACAGATATACATGAAAGCGATTTAATAACACATACATACATACATACATATCGTCACGCCATATCCCTTGCAGGGTAGGCAGAGTGAACAGAGTGCCAGAGAACTCTATCTCTGCATACTTCACTCGCTTCCTCAACATTCATAATTCTCTTCATACACGCTCGCCGGTTTCGGAGACTCTTGACTCTACCTTCCTTCAGTACATGACCGATCTGGTCTAGGTAGGTTAGTCTCGGTCTCCCTCGGTACCTACATCCTTCCACTTTCGCATTGTATATCTTCTTAACCAGGCGTTCGTTCGGCATTCTTTCCACATGTCCGAAGCATCGGAGCATTCCCTTTCGCATCTTTACACCAATACTCTCTTTCATATCTACTCGCTCTCTTACGTCGTCGTTACGAATGCGGTCGGTCAGCCTAACTCCACAGATTTTCCGCAGAGATCGCATTTCGACCGCATTAATTTTACTATCATACTCTTTTCTGCATACCCAACTCTCGCTTCCATACAGTAATGTTGGGACAAGCACTGCGTTATGTATTGCTACACGTGCCTTCTGGCTAAGGTGGTGGCTACCGAGAAGTTGCCCCAACGCTCCGTTCACTCTATTTCCCGCATTCACTCTTCGCTCTATATCAGTGGTGTACCTTCCATCTCGGCTAAATCCACATCCAAGATATACAAATTCATCCACTTGCTCTAGTACATCATTATCTATTGTTACTCTTACATCTGTTCTGGTTTTATCTCTTTCAAAGACCATTATTTTGGTTTTGCTCACATTCACGCGTAAACCCCTTTTCTTACAATCTTCTGTCATTGTGTCGACTAGGGTCTGCAGGTCAGTCGCTGACTGTGCCAGCAGGACTGCATCATCTGCATAAAGCAGAGTAGTGACCACTGAGTCGCCCATCTGGACTCCCACATTCATATCGTTCAACTTTTGGAGACATTTATCCAGATATATGATAAACAGCCTGGCTCACAGAACGCACCCCTGCTTAACGCCGATATTGACGTCAAACCAAGGCGACATTCCATCATCGAGCCGCACACAGGCTCTACAGCCCATGTAACTGGACTGCACAGCCTGTAGCAGTTTACCGCTAATACCATACTCCGGTAAAATGTCCCAAAGTTCCTTTTGTACAACCGTGTCAAATGCTCTCTCCAGATCCACAAAACTGCAGAAAACCCTCTGACCTAGAGCCAGATGCTTCTCCACAGTGTTGCGTAGAGAGAACACTTGATCCATGCATCCCCTTCCACTCCTGAAACCTCCTTGTGTCTCACACAGTAAACCATCGGACACCATCCTCATTCTCCTTTCAATAATTTTACCATACACTTTTGCTGCCAAACTGGTCAAGCTTATGGCTCTGTAATTTGCGCAGTCATAACGTGCACCCTTGTTTTTAAACAAAGGCACGATGACTGCGCTATTCCAGTCCCCGGGAACTATTCCCGAGCTCCAACATAAATTGAGGAGCAACAGGAACGCCTCCCAGACACAAGAGCCACCAAGCTTGATCATCTCGGCAGACACCATATCAATGCCCGCTGCCTTACCATTTTTCAAACTTCTTATCGCCCATTCAACTTCATCCATACTGATGCCATCGGAGGACGCCGTTGTCGAATGTTGATCTACTAAACCACATGCAACACCGGCGCCAACCGTAGCATCCGCATACATATCGCCAAAATATTCACTCCATCGGCTTAACACGTCTTGTGTTTGTGTAAGAATGTCTCCACCTTTAGACCTTATTTTATTCATTCTGAAGGCTGACCAACCACCCCGAGACTTCTTCACCTCCCTCCAAAAGAGTTTGCTGTTATCCTCGAAGTTTTTAGTCAGCCTATCTTCTGCACTCATACTTGCTCTATCACGTTTCTCTTTCACTAAGGCCTTGGTGTCATTCTTACATTGCCGATATATTTCTTTCTTCTGTTCAGTCATACTGTCATTCAGATTCAAAGAAGAGACATAGTCCAGCCACGCTTTCTTCTTTTGCTCTACGGAAGCTGCCACTGCCGCATCCCACCATGCATCACCATTTGTTTTTCTATGCTTCTTTGAACTTCCACATACTTCTTTCGCTGTATCTACCATACTCTCTTTCAATACTCTCCAGCATTCTTCAATGTCCGATTGCGGCTGGCTTGCCATCGTCAGCCGTTCTCGGACACCCTCTGCATACTTTTCTCTTACACACTCTTCTTGCAACCTTTCAACCTTTATTCTTTCAAGCCCTCCGAAGTGGACACGCTCTCGCCAGTGCCTCCACTTTCTGAACAGACCACTAAATCTCGCAATAACGAGATAGTGGTCCGTATCGACTGTGGGGCCCCTGTAGGCTCTTGCGTCCAATATTTTGCTTCGGAGGCGACTGTCTACCAGAATTAAATCTATTATGCTTTTCTGTTCATTCCTTCTCCATGTATACATATGGATGTCTTTATGTTGGAAAAATGTGTTTGTCGCTGCACCTTCGCTTGGTCTCTGTTACATAGAGCACGTCTAGCTGTTTGTCCGCCATGACGGATATCAGCTCGTGCAACTTACCTTCCACACAACCTCTTACATTCCACGTGCCCACCCGGCACTCTGCTCTCCTCGGCTCGCCTAACTGGGCAAGGCGTAATGGGTGGCGGCCCCCATCGCCGCAACTGCCGATGTTCGTACCGACGGGGGCGGGTCGGTACGCGTCGCCTCCGGGGGACGCCCTAACCCACATTGCGGTACGCATATCAAGTCGGATTAGCAGTCTAATTAGACTGGCAGGGGACGCGAACGAGCACGCTCCGGACTATGCCCCCGATTTTTAAAATTTATAAATACATAGTATAAAATAACATGGTATAATAATAACTTTTAATATTTTTTCGTGTGATGACGGAGTAAGAATACGATTCGTGTGATCATAAGAGACGACTAAGGGATATAAAACCCATGTAACTTCTATGCTAGAGGAAAATTCAAAACAATACCCTATACCAACCCGTCTGACAAGCGTGATACAGTAGATAAATTTCCATCCCATTATGGAGGAGGCTCGATCCCAACAGACATGTATGAGTTGAGGTAAAGAGATGAATATAATTTTTATTCGTATGGTGAAGGAATAAGGATACAAGGTCATCACACCTACTAATTTCCGTGAGTGTTGTAGGAAACGACAAAGTAACTTAATTACATAAATTAATTACGGGTGAACGAAAATAAACCAACCAAAAAAAAATAATTAAAAAAAAAAAAAAAAAAAAAAACCAAATCTTGACATATTAGGCCAATATACGTCTCTTTAAGTACGTCTAGTAGTACTATGAGACTAATATATATGTGATGAATAAGAAAAAGATTACCTACCGTACTGGTACAGCCAGGGAAGTGCAGACAGATAGGATCCTCCGGCCAATTCTTCGCTACATAAAAATGGAAGTCCCACACCTTGTTGTTTAGATATGTTTGAATCGTTTGGTGAAACTAGAAATTAAATGAAAATTGTTATTAAAAAATATATTGTGGTAGGACCACGCTGTGGACAGTTCTCTGTCTACAGCCGCGGGCCGGTCCGTCCGGGGTAGTACCACACTCTCGCAGAAGATCGACTTCTGAATAATGGCAATGTGCTATTGCGCTTCGTTCGGTGAGCGAGAGAGCCGGAAGCCCAACTGTGGTGGGTTCGGGGTTTGTATTGGTAGGCAGCGGCCTAGCTATACCATTGGCAAAAGTCCATGGGCAGCAGTGACACCATCAGGTGTGCTGTCTGCTCGTTTGTCACCATAAGAAAAAAAAAAAAAAATTTATACCTCAAATTACTGAAATTTAGCATTTATTATGCTTGATTATTTATAAAATCTTGATTAGGAACGAAATATACTTATTATTTATGTATGTGATGACAGATTAAAAAGTAATAGGTCATCGCACCTTTCTTTCACCACAATTATTGGCATAAATGGTATATGGGTTCTTGACCACACGACAATTTAACGAATGACACGAACTACTAAAAGGCTTTGACCCCGGGTTTATTGCCACCCATTTAGTTAGCCGTGCTACCAAACAATTCAAGCCGCTGAAATGTTCTGGTATAACCCGAATTTCGAAAGTATCTAGAATAATATTGTCACTTACAAAGGAGGCTAATGTGTTTGCCAAGCTATATATATGTTTGCTCCATTGTAATGCTTTAGGGACGAAATGCGTGGTACGATTTTAATGATGCTACGTAGCTGTATAAAAGATTGCTATTCATCTTAATATTACAATTGTCACTTAAGTACATGGCACTTGAGGGCGACGTTCTAAGCGTAAAGCTATCAGGGCGTTGACTCGAGATGGAGACCGAATAGAAACCCATAGGAAGGGTCACCGATGGCATGGAATGGGTATCGGCGGCTCCCCTGTACAACGATAGAGAGATACGTGCATGGCAGGTTACGGGGCATCCAGTCGTCCTCACGGTCGCCCCGGACGGATCAAAGGGGATGTGATCATATACACCATAGCCTGCCATCAAAGTAAAAGGAATATGCCTCTCATATTGTGAAAAGAAAAATGAAAGTCTACGAACTATAGTATTTATTTCGCAGTCACGTATTTGATTTCACATTACAGTGACACGATTTATTTATAAAATACACTAAATATATACATACATATATATATATATATATATATATATATATATATATATATTTATATATATCATCATTTATTCTCCTACTCTTATCGATACAATATGTACTCTTCTTTCATAGTATATATTGTAGAAGTTATTGGCAATAGTTTTATGACCGGCCGCCTGCCAGACGTCAACCCTCCTTGGAAATGTAATTGTTGACCAAACGGCATCAGATGGAGTTGGCCCAGGTCGTTATAAGGCTCTTAGTCGTCTTTTACGACATCCACGAGCAAAGCAAGGGTTGGTAGTATTCGAAGTCGCTACCACACAGCCATATATATATATATATATATATATATATAATATACATTAGTTGAAACTTATTTTTTGCTCTAACAGCCATCAAAGGAGGACATTGCAATGGTATTAGGAGAGTATTACAAGACTTTTTAAATGAATGAATGTAATTGTCGACCACTAGCTCGCTTTTGATTTTAATACCTTTATTATTAAAAATTTAATATATATTTTAAACGATTATAAAGCGTTATTTTACCTTTAAGGATTCAGGCAGATACTGCACTAGGGTATCGGCCACAGCCGGGAGCTCGTCTTCTGAAACCAATCGAAAGTTTTTCCCTTCGGGCACGATTTCCATCTCTGAAACAAAACAAATTTACATTTCACTGACGTAATGATAATTGAAAAGGTAGATAAAATTCGCCCTTATACTTAAATTGCTTATTTTTCTTTACATATTGTCCCTGTATTAATGTGTTACTGTAAAAATATGTTTTGAATAAAATATTTAATAGTAATTCTTTTGGGTAATACAGTGAAATGACATGTCATAATTGTCGCTTATAGAAAAAACTAACTTAAATCCATTTAATTTGAATACTACGCAGCTGTTGCATTAGATTTTTTGTACAAAATTACTTGAAATTTCAAGGATTTAAAATAATGATAAATATATGTGAATAAATATACTGGTGTTGTAAGATCGATAGATTTTTTTAAGGTCTGTATTTCTGCCATGGATTTGAATCTTTACGCCTAATAGATAGTTGATTGGTATCGGGAATACGAATTAAGTGTAATAAAATTAATGAAAATAGGTTGATTTTAAGAAATATAATAAGTTTATTTTGTGTTCCGTGTGGTGACGGAGTAAGAATACAATTCACCACCCTTTAGCTTAACCGTGGGTGATCGTACGAGACGACTAAGGGATATAAAATGCATATAACATCTATGCAAGAGAAGAAAACTCGAAACAAAATCCTATATCAATACATCTGACCAGCGTGGCTTCCGTGGTTCCCGTTATGGAGAAGGCTCGAGTCCAACAGTGGGACATATATAAGCTGAGAGGATGATGATGATGAAGAATAAGTTTATTATTTGCTTGCGAATCCGTAAAAGTAGTTTTATTTCAAATATGTAATACTCGCGTTAACATCAGAAATCATTTAATAATAGAAAATATTGAAATAAGATTTATATCATATTGCTTATAACCTTAATTTAAGAGTACCAACAAAATGTCAACTGCGTAACTTAATGACTTTGCTGGCGCGTTGCCAACCTTTATTACAAATTAATCAGAACAAAATTCAGTACCACGTTAAATAACTTATTCTTAGAGTTGATTTAATCGTAAAATCTCAACATTTAACTTATATGAGGTCAAAAGTTTCTGAATGATAAAATTTAATTCGTGAAAGTCATGTAAAATTAAACCAAATCATCTGAAGCTCTTCGAAATGCTAGGAATTTATGAAACATGGTATAAATAACAGCTCTTAATATTTTATATAGCACTAAAAACCGGCTAAGAGTGGTTACCGCCAGGGAAGTGGATAGCAATACTCTCCTGGAAAACTGATAACAACGATTACCATCACGAATAACAATTCTGGCAAGAGTGGCTCTTATGGTATTTTTCCGTTTTCGCCGGGAGTCCAATAGTGAGCTGCTATATAGGCCATGAATCTTAACATTATTTCATATATTTAAAAAGCAAAAGACTGAGTGATCTAGAAATGTACATGCGAAACTGCATCAGTAGTTTCAGGTATAAGTTGATAAATTACGCGCTCTCTTTTTTTGTAAATACCATATAATTGGGACTAACCCGCGATGTGAAAGGCACGCGGCTCCATTTATGATATAGGCGAATACTAAGAAAGGATTTTTGGAAATTCAAATGAGGGTGAAACATCCTACGCTGCGTCGTTCGAGATTCTGAAGTGGAGACCATCTCTCCACTTGAGAAAGCACCAGTTACATCTGTTCTTCTTCAGAGGTCCGTATTATAGATATCATCTTGCAGAGAAATCCTGAGCGTAGTTTAGGCTGTTGCCTACCACCCAAAATCCACCCAGAAAGTTGGGCTTTCCGACTCTCTCGTAATTACATAGTCATTTATTTATCTCATTAAATCTATAATAATTTTCTATTAATAAATATCAAACTATAATCTTTATAATCTAAATTATTTAAAATAACGTGTTAAGAACACGAAAGTTCAAAAACCTGTAATTTATTGTTCTATTTTGTTTATGTATGTATTAGATTGTACCTAAAAACAGGTTGTTAACTTCTTTAATGCTATCACAATGAAAATCTATAATGTATTTCATGTTCATGTAAATTAAAATAGCTACTTTCGCTAGTGAATATCGTAATTCAAAGCGCTATGCTTTCACGATTTATTTTAGGGTCCCATAGCTATATTATATTCTTTATGTAATGGGTTCAAAAATAACGTGTCACCACAAGTATTTTGCCCAGGAGAGATGCATAAAAACCATAAGCAGATAACGTAATTGCAAAAAAGAAAACTTGAAATAAAATCCGAACCTAAGCTATATGCCCCACTGCTGGGCGTAAGCCTCCCTCTCCTCTTTGATATAGGGTTTTATTTCGATTTTTCTTTCTCTTGCATAGATGTTATAGACTTATATGCAAATTCTGCTGTGTGGTAGCGGCTACGAATACTACCAACCCTTACTTTGCTCGTGGATGTCGTAAAAGACTACTAAGAGCCTTATAACGACCTGGGCCAATTCCATCTGATGCCGTTTAGTCAACAATTACATTCCCAAGATGGGTTGACGTCTGGCAGGCGGCCGGTCATAAAACTATTGCCAATAACTTTTACCATATGTACTATGAAAGAAGAGTACATATTGTATCGACCTCAAGTAATTGTGATAAGAGTAGGAGAATGATGATTCTTTTATTCAAATTAATTACTTCTGATTATGTATATTATACTTCTTAGTAGTCTTTTACGTCACCCACGGACGAGAAAAAGGTTGGTGAATATATGCTCACTCCGTTAATACATATAGGATCAGGTTCGCTACGGGGAATAGAACTCTATTTTTTTGTTGTTCATAACTTATGCAATACCAAGGCTTCACCCAGGCTTGTGTCTACCAACCAAAACCCACCCAGAAAGGCTTTTGCCGCGCAGTTTCTGCTTCTTCTTGGCTGGCCCTTAAGGAAATTGTCAACAGCACACTTAGATTTGGTAGAACCACAGCTCTACCGCTATTAGTTTATTCGAGCCCAATAATAGAATATGTAGGAACAAAAGAAAAAGGAGGCTATATGTAAAAACGATATTCTCTTAACCCTACCCTCACCGAAAAAAAAGACTGGATTACGGTGCCACACTCGCACGGCGTCGAGAGGTACTTGAAGGACGGGTATACGGAGTCACATGTCATTCTTTCTGTCCCGGGACGGTATTAACAGGGTGTGTTCACACCATAGGCCGCTGCCAAAAAAGAAAAAAACTATACTACAGATCTCATGCCACTATATTTTTTTCTTCAGATCGTTTAAATTCTGAAAAGTCTATAGCTTTGTTTTAACTAAATATTGCACGTTAACCTATACCACGTTTATCATCATCATCATATCATCATCTCGGCTCATATATGTCGCACTTCTTGGCTCGAGCCTCCTCCACACTAGGAGGGAAAATGATCTACTACACCACGCTGGTCAGACGTGTTGGTATAAGGTTTTGTTTCGAGTTTTCCTTCTCTTGCATAGATGTTATATGCGTTTTATATCCCTTAGTCGTCTTTTACGATCACTCACGGGTAAGATAGGGGTAGTGAATTGTATTCTTACTCCGTCACCACACGGAAAATATACATATTGCTGCTTGCTCACTGCCGTTTATATGTACTTATTATAGCTCACTTTCTCCATACGAGAAGTCACACATGTATGTATATATATTATATTTCAATTTAGTTTATAATTATTCTTAATAAGCAGGCCATACAATATAAAAATATTTTATTGAATTAATAAAAAACCATTGATAATTGTCACTCATCGTGCTGTATACAATTAAAAAAATTAAAGTAAATTCCTAGAAATTTTCGCTACGCTATATATAATGGCTGTGTGAAAAACTATTTATACAAAATAACGAGGCATTCTCGAAAAAAAACTACAAATATTTGCAGAAAATACTGAAAATCGCTACTGCGCCAATTAAGTGTTAGTTTGCAATGTACATAAGAGTTGGTAGAAAATCTCGGATCAACGGATCTTCCTACTTACAAGCATTTAATGTGATTTTTTCCTTCTGGTTAAACAGTTGTTTGATTTTACTTGTATTTCTATTTTTGTGTTATATCCAGTGGTCAAAAAAATATTAATTCTTTTTGCTTCGGTATTTGATATAATATTTTCCAATTTGGTAGCATAGCCTATCGACGGTGCCGTGTGGTAGCGGCTACGAATACTACCAACCCTTACTTTGCTCTTAGACAATTAAGAGCTTTATATCGACTGGGCCAACTACATTTGATGGCGTTTGGTCAACAAATACATTTCCAAGAATTCCCAATCCAAGGGTTGATGCCAGGCATGCGGCCGGTCATAAAATTATTGCCAATAAATTTTGCATTGTGTAGAAAGAAGAGTACATATTGCATCGACCCAAGTAAGTGGGATAAGAGTAGGAGAATGATGATGTGTTAGTTTTCCTTATCTTGCATAGATGCAAGATAAGAAATCAAAACTTGAAATATAACCCTATACTAAATCGTCTGACCAGCGTAGTATAGTGGTTTAATTGCCTTGCCATTGTGGAGGAAACTCAAGACCAGTAGTGCGAAGTATATTAAGTGAAATGATGATGATGATATTCAAGGCATCTGAGGTGATGAATGGAGTGGCGCGGGGCGCTATAATATATCATAATTATCCTCTCTCCCTATTAAATAAGCTGGTGACCCTCACAGATTCTATGTCTTTGGTTTGATTTGACCTACGTCTAACATTTTAACAACAGACAGTATAGTTAATAAATAAACATCAAAAGTTTATTTTGTGAATGTACTATCTTCGTAATTCAATTGCTGAACTGGCGTGAAGCGATGACAATCCAATTAGTATTGAAAACGAAACGAGTCTTGATCTCTTTACACTATTAGTTAAGAACTGAGTTGATATAATTGCTCTTTCTGCCTCACAAACAAAATTTAATTTGTTTTTGTTTATTCAACATGAAATTAAAGTTGTAAATACTATTACTGCAGTAATAATTTGCTATGTGGTGATGGAGTAGGAATACAATTCATTACACACGTAATTATTCATAGGAATTTGAAATAAAATGAATTTTATGGATTCTATTCTACCGTCCTCCTGGTCCTCTTGTGTGAATGCTGTAAAGTATTTGAAACGTCGGGAAATTAAAAATCAAATACAAAGCGATAGAAACCGTAAAAATAGATTTATTTAAAACTAGCTTCTGCCTGCGGCTTCGCCCGCGTAAAAGGTTACTTTCCTAAAGTTTTTGATCCCCTATTTTTATTTTTGACCGTCGGTAATACAGTGCAACGGTATTACAATACTCAGGGTTGGAACTTCATTACTGGACTGCTAGATGGCGTTGAAGAAGCTAGATTTTGAGATTTTTTGACAAACAATTTTTTTATTTTTCATATAAAAATTTTGTTTTTTTTTAATAAAAAGTATCCTATGTTACTTTTAATACCTTCAAGAATATGTGTACAATGTTTCATGATGATCGGTTGAGTAGTTTTAGCGTGAAAGCGTAACAAACAAACTTACATTCACATTTATATATTAGTAGGTATGTGTAATACACGCGTAAACATCAGATATCATTATTAATAGGAAAAAACACAACTTACAATTCTTATACACAAAATATCTCAAATTATTTGACCTGCATGTTAAATCACATAAAAGTTTAATGATTTTTGGCGTGGCGGTGGTACAGTATTTCATTTTTGCGGTTATCGCATAAATCAACTATGAAATCGAATTAGATATTATAACTTCACTGGAAAGGGAGGAAACTCATAATAAAACCCTATATTAACAAATCTGAACAGCGTAGTGTAATAGGTCTATTTTTCTTCTATCGAGGACGAGGCTCATGCTTAATAATGGGACGTAAATGATCTGAGGGGAAAGATGTATCTGCCCTTGTATTTAAATAATCTGGAAGATTACAGTATAAGCAATGAACTTCAGAATGAACTGTCAAGCTACTTGTAAAATACAACAATATTGACACTTATACAATAACTTAGTTATTGTATAAGTGTCAAACTATCTGTGAAATCTGCTTTTTCTCAAACATGCTTGGAAATTTGAGCATTATTTTGACAACCTTCTTCGAGGTAAATCGAAATTGCTGTGCTGACCAAATACATGCAAGCAGCGGCCGGTAAAAATCCATATCTGTCGTGTTTTAGCGACCAAATAAATATATATGTAAATTCATATCTATCGCGTATTTTAAAAATGGAACGATTTGTTACTTCAAAAGTTGGCAACCAAAAAGGCAAATTATAAGAGTTTTTTAATTTACGAACTGGCTAGAATAAGAAACCTGTTTGATAATAAAAAAAAAAAAACAAATTAACCCTTTGGCGCGTGAAAAATGTTGTTCGTTGTTCGTTATGTATATCGTTTTACTTAGTTTCAATTTCCGCGCATTATTTGAGAAAGTACTATAGCAGTCTTGGCCACAACTAGGTATTGATGGACTTACGTGTGTGTGCCTCGGCTCTGCCTCGGCCCACATTGATGGACGAACGTGTAAACGTTCGTCCATCAATGCCTCTTTTGCTGGCCGCTGCAGTAATATACTATAATCAGTCAAACTTTAATATTACATACACAAATAAATAAAAGTGTGACTTAATAAATATTATAGTGCCATTTCATAGATTAAAGCAATTTCATTGGTCATTTGATATATCGTTATGAAATTCATTCGCTAACGGTTAAGGGGTCTATTTCACGAAAACACTAATGTGTATAATTAAGAGATATTCAAAATTAAAGTACTATTATGTATAAATACCCGATTACGCAACGAAAAATGATGTCACAAGCGGGGTTCGAACCCGCACCTATTGAGAATCCGGCCCAATCGTGCTGCCACTCACACCACCGTGAACTATTTTAGGACATGCAAATTCGTTTCGTAATTGGGTATATATAAATAATTAAGCATATTAAATGCTAAAAAATTCAGTAATTTACTATTATGTAATCATAAAAACATTTTATTGCTATTGATTGCAAAATATTGAGGTGAGTTATTTGGCATAAATGTTTAATGTGATATGCTGAAAGCAACGACCGCAAAGAAATTGCGAACATATGTGACAGAACTATGATATTTTATGGGCAATAATAGACATGATTGCCTTTGATAAAACCGTATAAAATAGATGCGAGTTTTCTTATGTGAAAATCACGGCTATTATTTTGATTATGCTGTTGCTATTTCAATATTGACTGAATATATTTATGAGAATTCAAACCAGCTTTCTTATTAAAATATAGTATTTATTTGGTTATAGGGAAAGGAGTAATACGTGAAACTATAAAAATGTTAAATACATTTTTGATGCCATCCATTTTTGTTGGATTCTGGTTATGGAATTACTTACATACATACATATCATCACGCCATATCCTGCAAGGGATAGCAGATAGTAGGCAGAGACAACAGAGTGCCAGAGAACTCTATCCTTGCATACCTCACTCGCTTCCTCAACATTTATAATTCTTTTCATACACGCTCGCCAGTTTCGGAGATTCTTGACTCCACCTTCCTTCAGTACGTGACCAATCTGGTCTAGGTAGGTTAGTCTCGGTCCTTCCACTTTCGCATTGTATATCTTCTTAACCAGACGTTCGTTCGGCATTCTTTCCACATGTCCGAATCATGGAATTACTTACCGATATGTATTTGTAATCGTTGGCGAAACCCTTAGGGAGTACTATGTCCAGCAGTAGATTATTTCAGCTGATATTTTAAATTACTATGTATAATATGTTGGCCTCATTCCTTGTCAT
The DNA here is from genome assembly GCA_905163515.2 of Lymantria monacha. Lineage (NCBI taxonomy): Eukaryota > Metazoa > Arthropoda > Insecta > Lepidoptera > Erebidae > Lymantria > Lymantria monacha. Next base: position 8,207,023 of record LR991090.1, on the reverse strand, counting down.
GACCGCGTCACAAAATGAGGCCAACGATGACCAGCACCTGTCGCTGCCTAGCATCCTGGAGATGACCGCCGGTAATTACAGGTCCATCCGAATTTCCGCCTACAGAACATGGCGCTGGGGTCCCCAGGTGGGGTATACTTTCAGTGTGTGGTGCGCATCGTCGATTGGTGCACCACACTCATGGCGTCCTGAGGACCCTTCTCTTCCAATTTTATGCAGGTACTTATGCGAAGACCCCGTGTCCGGTAAGCACCTGCACCATCCTAAACGTTATGATGCCATGCCCCCTGTGAGCCAGCGGTAGTGATACGGCGCAACCGCCTCTACAGTCTTCCATCCTGCTATGGGGGACTCCAGATTTTCCCTTTCCCGCCAGATGACTTCCCTTAGAGCCACTTCATATGCTCTGCCCAGCTTCCTTGCGAAGATTTGCTCGCTGTTGGCCCGCGCTGAGCCGTGGAACTAGTAGACCCCCGCTAGTGCGTCGGCCACAAGTGGTTGATGCGGGTCGCCTGCCAGTAGCCTCATTGCAATCTAAGACACCGTACGGAAGCCTCTGATAAGGTCATAGCCCCTGATAGAACTTACTAACCTGGTCAGACCGGTTGGTATAGGTTTTATTTCAAGCTTTTCTTCTCTTGCATAAATGTTATAGGAATACACATGTTACTCGTCACGAAACGCACAAGATAGGGGTGATGAATTGTATTCTTACTCTGTTATAGTGTACCTAATTCAGTTTATAGAGTGGCGTAAAAATAAAAAAGGGCAACGTATCATCATCTTAGCTCATATATGTCTCTTGGGCTCGAGCTTCCTCCATAATGGTAGAGTAATTGACCTGCTAAACCATGCTGGTCACATGTATTGGTATAGGGTTTTGTTTCAAGGTTTCCTTTTCTTGCGTAGGTGTTATATGCGTTTTATGTCTCTTAGTTATCTCTTACGATCCCCAACGGGTAAGAAAAGGGGTGGTGAATTATATTCTTACTCAGTTACCACACAAATAAAGCGTATAGATGAAAGAAAATACAAAATATTGCAGCTTACTTATGCGCGTTTCCTTAAGGTCGTATGTAATTATGAGGTGATTAAAATGTTTCTTTTATTAATTAATTAAACATCAAAGTAAGTAAATATTCAAAGTAATTACGTATTTTGATTTTCTTATAATAATTATAATAATGATAAGCCGTGTTACAACGTATGATTATTAAGTTGTATGTAGGCATCAAAATCATAGAATTGATTCCGGCAACTAGTTCAACACGCGATAAGCAGTAATACAAATTGGTTATGGCTTCACGTAGCTCTTCTGTCGTCTCAGAGTTATGGGGTACGGGCAGATCATGACCAGCTTAACTTCGTTAAGCTTTTGTCCGTGGTATAATAAATAGGCCATTCCATTAATAACTGTTCTGTGGAATATCCTGGCGTTTTATAGATCTTTAAGGACCAGAGATGGAAAGATAGAAAGGATGTAGGTACCGGGTGAGACCGAGACTCACTTCCTAGACCAGATTGGTCACGTACTGAAGAAAGGTGGAGTCAAGAGTCTCCGAAACCGGCGAGCGTGTATGAAGAGAATTATGAATGTTGAGGAAGCGAGTGAAGTATGCAAGGATAGAGTTCTCTGGCACTCTGTTCTCTCTGCCTACCCTGCAAGGAATATGGCGTGATGATATGTATGTATGTAAAGATCAGACGTTTCTCAATAAGGACATCGGACTATAATATAAATATTTATAATATTTTTGAAATAGGACTGCTAGTTTATTTATTTAGACAAAAAAATAAGAAAATTTTATGAAATTTGTGTTAATTCCGGAGTCGTGATAAACTTTTTAAAGTTTTTAAGTTTGTTCATAATTTTATGATATGGAATTGGACTTATTTTTTTTTAATATAATATAGGAAAATAATGAATGAGTTAGTAAAGGTTAATGGTTAACTACTCACCAGATGGCATACCTAAGCAATATATTGCTTTTACGTATATAGTCACGCGTGCGTTGACTACTAGTGGTAATAAATAGTGACCGTAGCAAATAAATTTATTATATAAAGTGTATTTTATATCAATACAATATAAGCGAATATATCATCATCATCATAGCTCATATATGTCCTACTGTTAGGCTCGAGCCTCCTCCATAATGGGAGGGTAATTGACCTACTATACCACGCTGGTCAAACGTGTTAGTATAGGGTTTTGTTTCGAATTTTCCTTCTCTCGCATAGATGTTATATGCGTTTTATATCCCTTAGTCGTGTCGTACGATCACCCACAGGTAAGATAGGGGGTGGTGAATTGTATTCTTATTCGGTCACCACACGGAAGCGAATATATACAATTAGTTCATTTATTATATGTGAACATTTAAATAAAAAATGGACAATAGTTGATTCAAGCTAATGTGAGTCGAAAAGAGAAGTATTAAGATATAGCGGACCCTAGCCGGGCTGGCCACGGAGGCGGTCCTAGTGGTCGGCCTAATGGCGATGGGGAGGGAATGTGGTGGATTATGGAACCACGCGCTGTCCTTCCATCTTCTCGGACGGACAAGAAGGAAGGAAGACAGCGGGCCATCCGTTATGTGTAATGAGGCCTTTCTTTTTGGCGGCGGGCTTTTAGGCACGTCCCGCTAATCCGTCTGGGGTGACGGAAGAAGCGGCGCACGACCCCGTAGACCCGAGCTACAACATATCTCTCGAGGCCGTGCGGGTGGGTCACTGGAACGCATTCTTTTCTTCAGTGGCCATGTGTAATGAGGCGTGAAGTACGATGTGACGTGGCTCAAATAATTGGTACCGGAAAGTGAAAGTATAGCGGTGTCAGTACTTCGCTCAAAAAGCAGGTATGGGTCGGGATTAGAGTCCAACCACAGTCAATAAAAATAAAGAATTATTAAGAAATACGAAGAATTTGTAATTAAAATTCCTTTCCATCGAAATGAACACCACATTTCACAATATAAAATCTGGCCAATGGCTGTAATGCCGGAAGAAGAACAAAAAAGAGGGGCTCTTCTTCTATTTGTGCATAAAGGAATATATGCTACGCCAATCCCACGTAGATTGGGATAAAGACTGGAGGTATGAATACTCACGAGCCAAAGGATATATGCATACTAATCTATAATCGTAATTCGTTGGTCGAAATTCTTCATCATATATAGCTCTTCACGAGATGTCAATTGCTTCACTAAACTGATCAGGAACATAGTTTTGGGTCGTATTTTAAACTTTTATTAAAACAGTTCATGCTAATTTCTTTAAATTTCTCCAAACGACTGACAGATGATTCGTCGATGAGTTAGCATAATTTTACATTTAATGAGTCTTAATTATACCAGTTAACGTGTTGGCTTAGTTACACGGAAAATTAACGACGGAAGGTCGAACCAGGTATATAAATCAAGTTCTTGAAACAACGCGAGTTATAAACCAAAGAAAAAAAAACTTTTAGCTAGTTTATGATGTTAATAGATACAGTATTATATACTAATTTGATATTTATCCTCGAAAGTATAATCCATCAACCCTATTTACAGCTACAGTTGGATATAAGCTGTTCCACGAAAGAAAAATGTTGTAAGCACCACGCTTGATAAACATTGTTGGTGATTGCAGTTGCTGTCATGAGTGGTTCTCCAAGAGTCCAATTGTGTGGAAATCCCTCATCCAGTTATTATGACTCCTTTAAGACACAATGGGGTAAACACATTGTATTCTTAACATGTTTGTTTTATAAAAACGCGAGATTGCAATTCACGTTTACGAAAGTATAAAAACAGGTGTAACTCATTATTATTTCGCTGGAAATCACATACTCCATTTTCATTAATAACACGCAGTTCCGATTGAAAAATTGATCTGGCTATTAAAAAGCTTTGCAGAAAATTCTAATAACTCTTGGTCCGACTTAGAAAGAGAAGCTGTGATCCTATAAATGAGACTCGTATGTTTATATCATAGAACGGATATAAAGTAATTTTTTTTTATATATCTTTTGGTGGCAAACGAGCAAGCAGCACACCTGATGGTAAGTGTTACCGCCGCCCATGGACCTTTGCTATAGCTAGGCCACTGCCTATCAATATAAACCCCAAACCCACCCAGTTGGGCTTCCGGCTCTCTCGCTCACCGAACGAAGTGCAACAGCACATTGCCGTTGCTCGGGCGTCGATCTTCTGCCAGAGTGTGGTACCACCAGGGACGGACCGGCCCGCGGCTGTAGACAGAAAACGGCCACAGCGTGGTCCTACCACTATTATATTTTATAATCCGCAGTCATATTCCTATAAATTTGGTCTGTAACCACAACAATGTACACCTCTTGTCTTCAGTTGATATATATGCTACTGTTGAGGAAACTGAGATCCTACAAATAAGAGCCATGTGCTCATATCATAAAACGTATATAAAAGTAATTAATTTTATAATTCGCAACCAAAGAATCTCATACCTGGCCTTAACCCATTCACTGCCTACAAAATAAATAAAAATAATAGCCGGGTGCCATAACGTTTTAAGGCGAATTTTGATTAAGTACATATGAATGTTTAAAAATATGGATAAATGTATATTGTTATTATTTCAATAAAAAACACATTTTTCGGATCTGAGTGGTCGGGACACAGCACGCTGGGTGCCGACCGCTGGGATCCTATTATTACAAAATGAACAGGATGCTCGCTCGGATCCGAGTGCGAGGTGCCGCTACTATACGCCCGCCACACTCGGATGAATGGTCGGTATTGAATGTCTGTGTAATCCTCCTATCCTCAGTCTATATATATCCTACTAACGAGCACTGACCTCTTTCAGATAAAGGATATTAGCGTTCTATACTTACCATAGTCTGTCACCAAAGAAGCTTTCTATATTGCGCTCAATAGACGAGTTAGTAAAGGGTTCTTTTGCCGAGCTTTCTTTTATTTGCCGTGATGTCATCTGTTTACATCCCTTAATAATTCGTAACGATATCTAAGGGAAAGATAGAGACGGTGACTATAGTATTCTTAATCTGTCAATGGACGAGGGGTAAAGATAATTATATATAGCAAAGAATAATTGAAATTAGTAGAGTAGTAGACTTTAGTCAGTAATCAACTTTGATTATAAAACTTGAGTGTTTTTATTCAGATTCGTAACCACTATTTTAATGGCGGTTTAATGTTCATTGTTGATAAATTTTCTTTGTGATAATGGAGTAAGAATACAATTCGCTACCCTATTTCGTATCTGTGGTAAAATATGACTAAGGCACGCAAGTAGATAACATCATTAGATGAGAAGGAAAACTCAAAATAAAGCGTTGTACCAACCTGTCTGACAGGCATGGTATAGTAGTCCAACTGTCCTTTCACTGTGAGCTCTGCAGTAAGACATATGTTTTTTTTTTATGTATTTAGTGGCAAACGAGTAAGCAGCACACCTGATGGTAAGTGTTACAGCTGCCCATGGATCTTTACATAACCAGGGGTATCGCTGCCTACCAATATATATCCCAAACCCACCCAGTTGGGCTTCCGGCTCTCTCACTGACCGAACGAAGCACAACAGCATATTATCATTGCTCAGACATCGATCTACTGCGAGAGTGTGGTACTATCCTGGATGGACCGGCCCGCGGCTGTAGACAGAAAACTATCAACATCATGGTCCTACGACTACTTATATACTTATATTTGAGATACACCACAGCCCGCTCAACTCTAAGAGGTGGTACTAGGGTGGCAAAGAGGCCACCGAAGACAAAGATCGGGTACCGGTGGCCCGCTCAAAAAAAAAAGAAAAAAAAAAGGTGGCAAAGAGCCTCGTAACCCGCTATATGATCGCTTCTTGAATTAAGAATAAGCTAGAAACATTGTGGGTATATTAATACTAAAGCTCGTCGGTCTGATTACCGTTCTCTTATCTCTTGAGACTATTTATGTTAACTTTCCAACGCATTCTCTCAACGCTCGTACTACGATTATTATTAATTAAAACATTTTAGGGTTAAACACTTTCGCGCTCATGCGAAACTATTACTTTAATAAACCTTTCTAACATAATGACTTCTAATGTTTACGCGAGTATTACACATTTGAAATAAAACTATTTTTACGGATTCTATCGCGTTTGTATTTGATTTTTAATTTCCCGACGTTTCGAACACTTTACAGTGATCATGGTCGCGGGAGGACTGAGGTGTCTTACGTCCAATATATCATTGTTATTACAGAAATTTATTTATATCTACCCTATAAGATATTTAATATCTATGTAGATGTTGTAATAACAATGATATATTGGACGTAAGACACCTCAGTCCTCCCGTGACCATGATCACTGTAAAGTGTTCGAAACGTCGGGAAATTAAAAATCAAATACAAACGCGATAGAATCTGTAAAAGTAGTTTTATTTCAAAATCTTTCTAAGCAAACTAATATAATTTTTATTCCACCACACGATTAACATATTTTTTTCTCTAAGGGGTGTTTTAGTAAATTTGCATTTGCAATTTTAAAATGTATACTGCGGTTGTTTCACCCTTGCAAATGCAAAAAAGGGGGTTGGTCAAATGCACCGAGGTGTTCAAGGGCGCATGACGTCATATCTGCATTTAATCTTTCCCTTTTATATGAATTAATGACCGGTACTACCGGTACAGAAACTGGTGCAGAATATAAAACTACAAGAATAACCTTGTGAATAATAATTTGTAATATTTTCGTGACTTACACATGTGAAATAAAAGTATTTTTATGCACTTTATCATGTTTGTATTTGATATTTACTTTTCTCAAGTTTCGATGATTACGGGACGACTACAAAAAAAAAACACGATAAAAATATAAAATCAAATCTATAATACAATTTGTAAAAATAGTAATATTTCACAAGCGTATTAAATAAAATTAATAATAATTTTATTTAATACAATCGTACCGTTACAAAATGTAGTTTTCCTTGGTTATTGTGGTTTTACTTGTTGGTATTTGCTTATTTTACAATTACTATGTAAGTTTTTATGAAAATCGTAATAGCGTATGCCACCAGATGGCATAATTATTTTGTCTGAATATTATTTTTATATTATATAATTTTAAGAACACTTAAAATGAACAAATTACTACCGGATGGCATTTTTAATTGCAATTTTTAATTATTTTTTTATTGAAAACATTTCAAAACTATATTTTTTGCTACATTTCATCATCATCACAGCCACATATGTCACGCCCATATATGTCACACCCATATATGTCCCACTGTTGGGCTCGGGCATTCTCCGTAATGGGAGGGCAATTAACCTATTATACCGCGCTGGTCAGACGTGTTTATATAGGGTTTTGTTTCGAGTTTTCCTTATCTTGCTTAGATATTATATGCGTTTTATATCCCTCAGTCGTCTCTTATGATCACTCACGGGTAAGATAGGGGGTAGTGAATTGTATTCTTACTCCGTCACCACACGTATAGCTACTTTTTTTACATTTGCTATATTTACTCAGCCTATTTCTGTTAATTATATTTTTTTAAGTTAGCAATTGTAACAATGATTGTAGATAATTTAGGGCAGAAGTAACGAATCAAATTAGTGAGATACGACATTTCACGTTCGTACTTTGTGTTGCAGTGGAACTCATCTGCCTAATAAAACCATCCTAACTCCAATATTTTCGGTCCGTCGAAATGGCAATCGAAAGATACAAGTACAACTAGTTATGGCGCTATACGCGGTTCTTTCTTCGCGCTGAACGGTTTGGGTAACCAGGCTATAGCTGGTCAGAAAAAGAAATTAAAAAAATCAAAAACCCGACTGCGTAAAAAGTCACCAAAACTACGTACATAATAAAAAAACTGAAAAGAAAAAAACAAGCACTTAGATGTCCGGTGGTCTAGAATTCTATAATATATTATTGAATAAATACTATTGCAGAAAATGAAATATATTTTAATAATAGAACATGACAACTGAACAGTCGGGCTCCTTTATTCGACAGCAAATCTAATTTTTCAATGGATCCCGACTGTTCAGTTGTCATGTTCTATTATTAAAATATATTTCATTTTCTGCAATAGTATTTATTCAATAATATATTATAGAATTCTAGACCACCGGACATCTAAGTGCTTGTTTTTTTCTTTTCAGTTTTTTTATTATGTACGTAGTTTTGGTGACTTTTTACGCAGTCGGGTTTTTGATTTTTTTAATCATTTTTTTTATTTTATACTTTTTAGTTATAATTTTATACTTTTTAGTTATAAATACCTAACTATATATAGTTTTTCGAATGAAGTTGAGTACTAAATCGTTAGAAATTGGAGATGGGCGACCGCGTAAGATATTAGATACTTTATGTAGGACTACCTATGGTATATTGGACAATATACCTACTAGATACTTCAGTATATGTCCACCCACATCCAGTTATATGAGTTTTTCGTCTTTTTATCGTAAATTTCTACTGTCTAAAAAACCTATATGTGAGAAAGGTTGTTACGAAACTTTATATCGATATAGATCCTAAACGGCCAGTCAAATCGAAAAATGTTGAGAGAAAACTAATAATGATTTTTAAATACCTATTCAACGATACCCCACTCGACATAGTTTGTTTGCTTTATTTTTTTTAATTTTCACAAAATGGCGTCCAGTAGTCGCCATATTGAATTTTCATTAACGTCATGTCTTTAGTGACACTCGCCGGATTAAGAGGAATCGATTGACGTGCGAATCATAAAAATCGGCCCAGGCGTTTGGTATATATAGTGCTTCAAAGGAACATACAAACATACATACATACATACATACATACATAGACTGTTAAACACAATACCACTCCTTTGCAGTCGGGTAAAAAGGGAATATTTTAGTGTAATAGTTTTCACCACAAGGTATTTTTTTAGATATTTATAATTGTACTGATGATGAGTTACGAGTAAATATATATTATACTAGGTTCTGCCCGCGGCTTCGTCCGCATAAAAGATTACTTTCCTGAAGTTTTTCATCCCCTATTTTTTATTTTTTTTATTTTACTCCTTAAGGGTTTTTTTTATCAAATGTCAATGTTTTTATTTATATCTAATCAATAGCCTAAAATTAAGTTTCAAGCTTCTGATTTTAAAAATGACGATTCTTTCTTATAACATTCCATCATCCTTTACAATATTTTTTTTTGTATTAAAAAGTAGCCTATATCCTTTATCAGGCTCTAGACTATCTGTGTACCAAATTTCATTTAGATCGGTTCCGTAGTTTTGGCGAGAAAGAGCGACAGACAGACAGAGTTACTTTCGCATTTATAACATTAGTAAGGATTAGAATTTAGAAACTCTCTTACATATTTTTAACAATTTATTTTGGAACTAACGACTTCCAAGCAATTTGATTTCAATCAAGTGATCAATAAAACATCATCTTGACTGATTTAAGAGAATAAGTACAGACGAGCTTACATTAGCATAATGTAAAATAGTTAATGCAAATAAATTCTTTCGTATACTCTCTTCTTTAGACATTCTAGAATCGGTTGAAAGAATATCTTCGAGTTCCTTATTTTTTTTTTATATTCTGTACCCTAAGTTGTACCTTACATATAGGTAAACGTTGTTTCATTGAATGATATTAATGTGTGAAGTTTTTTTTATTAACATAATTAATGCAATACTGGATTATGACTACATTTGGACTGAGGCCACTGCCTTAGTCAAGCACACAGTCAAGTCTCTACTTAGTGTGTGAGATATTTTTTCTACAGCTCAATTATCTATATATCTATAAATATATTAATTCATATTTTACTAATATTATTAAATTATCAATTAATAATGAGTGAATGCGGGAAATAGAGTGAACGGAGCGTTGGGGCAACTTCTCGGTAGCCACCACCTCAGCCAGAATTCATGTGTAGCAATACATAATGCAGTGCTTGTCCCAACATTACTGTATGGAAGCGAGAGTTGGGTATGCAAGAGTATGAAAGTAAAATTAATGCGGTCGAAATGCGATCTCTGCGGAAAATCTGTGGAGTAAGGCTGACCGACCGCATTCGTAACGACGACGTAAGACAGCGTGTAGGTATGAAAGAGAGTATTGGTGTAAAGATGCGAAAGGTAATGCTCCGATGGTTCGGACATGTGGAAAGAATGCCAAACGAACGTCTGGTTAAGAAGATATACAATGCGAAAGTGGAAGGATGTAGGTACCGGGGGAGACCGAGACTAACCTACCTAGACCAGATCGGTCATGTACTGAAGGAAGGTGAAGTTAAGAGTCTCCGAAACCGGCGAGCGTGTATGAAGACAATTATGAATGTTGAGGAAGTGAGTGAAGTATGCAAAGATAGAGTTCTCTGGCACTCTGTTCTCTCTGCCTACCCTACGTTCGGCATTCTTTCCACATGCAATACAATACCAGTTAAATTAAACACCTAAAGAAAATTACATTTGAAATTCGAAGCGAAAGGTGGTAGCAATAATTCGGCAAACTAGCGCGAAGTTAGCAACGGCATTGCGTGAGCGAGCCACTATCGCCGGCGCGCCGCCCTTGAATCTGCGTCAATACCTACTGCAGTGCCGCCCGGCCACTATTGATTTATTACCTACGTATTTAATCTCTTAATAACGTGTCATGACATATTTACTTTTCTTTCTTTCTTTATAAACATATATTTTATAATTGGACAGGAGATTCATCTACAAAGCAAAGGAAAGACGCCTATTATGCCATGACCAGACGACTTTTATTTATTTCTCGAGGTTTTCTTCTTTTGATGTGCTGATATTTGCTTATTATGTCCTATTTATTGATACGAATACAACATACTAAACCCAAAGTACTGCAAGTAATAAATATTATTCTTGCTTTTTCACTATAGAAAATAGACGATCTACATTATAAAGAATAAAAGAAAACATGCCACGTTTATTTTTATCTTCCCGGGCGGCGACGAGATACTCGTAAGAATACAATTGTCACCATGTATTATTTGCCCATGATAGTCGTAAAAATCGACTGAGTAATCACCAAGGTTAGGTTTTCGTCATGCAGTCGAGCTATATTCAAATAAAGCGCATAGCGTTAGCGCTCATTTATCTCAGAGGTGGTATCACTGTCACACAAATACGAGGGCGTCAGCTGATTTAAATGCACTTATAGGTATGTCTCTTAGCATCACGTAGTAAGTGCTGTATTAGCTACTGTAAAAATAAGTCAAATTATTTTCTTTTTAACTTTCTGTTGGCAAAGTTTAATGAAAAGCAATTAATATATTACAGCGTGAAAACTAGTGGTTTTCAAGCTTAACTACTATTCCAAGCTTAACTAAGCCAACTAGTAAGTAAGCCCAACTGGGGGGGTTTGTGGTTAGTATTGGTAGGCAGCGGCCTAACTATACCCTTGGTATTGCGAAAGTCCATGGGCGGCAGTAGCACTTACCATCAGGTGTGCTCGTTTGCCACTATAAGCAATAAAAAAAAACACCGAGACTGGGAGGCGTAAAAATTGTAAAAGATATGTCACGTAGTTTAGGAAACGTACCAATTTTTTTCTAAACTTATAAATTTTATTGCTTTAATATATTATAATATTTAATTAATGATTATTTAATTAGAAAAATTCTAATTTTGATTGATTAATACTAAATTATTTCATTAATATCTCTGAAGTTGTTGTGTATTTATTGTTGTGTGTAGTTTCATTGAAGATGTACAGCATGCTATGTTGAAGTGTGACCGGTGCTAAAAGTGGAGATCAGATTTAATTCGGGCAATAATATATATTTTTCCCAAACATGCTTGGAAATTTGAACATTATTTTGTCAACCTTCTTCGAGATAAATCGGAATTGCTGTACTGACCAAATACACGCGAGCAGTGGCCGGCAAAAAATTTATGAAAATCCATATCTGTCGTGTTTTAGCGGTCATATATATATATATATATATATATATATATATATATATATATATATATATATATATATATATATATATATATATATATGTGTAACTAAATAGACAACCTATCAGAGTTTTATTTAAATTTCGAGCTGGCTTGAATAAGAAACCTGTTTGATAATGAAAAAAAAAACAAATGAACCCCTTAACACGTGAAAAATGTTGTACGTTGTTCGTTATGTATGCAGTTCTACTTAGTACTATTTAGTTTTAATTTTCGCGCATTATTTAAGAAAAGCACTATACAAGCCTTGGCCACAACTAGGATTTGATGGACTTACGTATGTGTGCCTCGGCTACACCTCGACCAACATTTACACGTTCGTCCATCAATGCCTCTTTTGCTGGCCGCTGCAGTAATGCAGTATATATGATTTGGATAGTTTGTAACGGTATTATAGTTCAACCATATTCTACAATTGCTAAAGCTCCACATAATATTGTAAAATATTTTTACAAATTAGATCGACCGAGAATATTTTTAAGTTTAAATTAAGATTAAACTAAAATATTCATCCATGTATGTATAGAATTTATAGGGACGACATGGTAGCTTCCGTTTGTGTACAAAGTCTTATAAAAAGAGCCTCTTATACCATTATTTAAGAGAACAATGGGGAGTTTTGGTGGGAATAAGGAAATATCATGTCGCGCTCTTGAATTATATTCATGTTATATTATATTACATAAAATACAAGTTAAATTATACTAGTTTTTCTTTTTTTTATTGCTAATGGTGGCAAACGAGTAAGCAGCACACCTGATGGTAAGTGTCACTGCCGCCCATGGACCTTTGCAATACCAAGGGTATAACTAGGCCGCTGCCTACCAATATAAACCCCAAACCCACCCAATTGGGCTTCCGGCTCTCTCGCTTACCGAACGAAGTGCAATAGCACATTGCTATTACTCATACGTCGATCTTCTGCGAGAGTGTGGTACTACCCCGGACGGACCGGCCCGCGGCTGCATATAGAGAACTGTCAACAGCGTGGTCCTACAACTATTAAATATTTAAAATATTATTTTATGTAATATAATACAAATAAATTGCTGAAATGTATGAAATTCTAACGACGAACAACTTGACTGAACAACTGTCAGTGACTATGAACAAGCTATTCTATATTGAATAATATGAAGAAGTGTTAAATAGTTTTCTTTAAAGTCCACTCGACTTTTGGCGGGAATCTAAAACGTCATGTGGTGCTCTTGTATTATATTCGATATCTTAGTGTTTTAACGTGTTATATTAGATAATTTTAATGGCATTTTATGTAATGTGATGTGACAGAACTACTGGGATGTAGTAAATATCATATAAAAGTGCTTTACAACGTTTTCGTTTTCCATCAAAATTCCCACAAGATACCATTAACAATGTGGCCATAACACTGTTAATGGCGACAATTTGACTTACTGACAGACAATGACTAACCTGAAGAGACTAAGAACGTGAAGATAATTATAACTCGACACTGGCAACAATGGCTCGTATAAGTAGCTGATTGCCAATACATAAAAAGAAGAAGAAGTCCACTCTGCACTATAGAAATAATCCTTGTTTTGTGGGGGACTTTACAAACATATAATTAACGCAGACAAATTACAAAACAACAGTTTGTGGATCTCACAAAGTATTGTTCGGCATAGGAAGCGCACCTGCGGCACAAGTACTGAAGTACGGTATCTTAACCACTACGTCATCTGTACAATCATGAATTCAGTTTGTGAAGAAAAATGTAATATGCTTGGCTGTATTAGCTTTGTTCCCTTTGCCACGATCGGACAAGATCAGATAACACAACCAAAGAAAAAACTAAGAGAACGCTACGCCGTAGCATTATACTCGAAATCGTAACCAAAGACTTACCTCTCATATTCCCATTTAACCTATGTTAACTTTAAAACTCTCGTGTTTGTGAGAATTTGTAGTAACTTCAATATACCTCAAAGATCCGTATGGTGAAGAATATAATATTCTACCACCACTTACTATCCAGTGGTAATAGTAAAAAGTGTTATTACGTGTGGTGACGGAGTAAGAATACAATTAACTACCACTATTTTACCCGTGGGTAACCGTAAGAGACGACTAAAGGAAATAAAACTCATATACCATCAATGCAAGAGAAGGAAAACTTGAAACAAAACTACGAGTAAACAAAACAATCAACACTGACGTGTTATATATCAACACTGACGTGTTATATATCAACACTGACGTGTTATATATCCACACTGACGTGTTATATATCCACACTTACGTGTTATATATCAACACTGACGTGTTATATATCAACACTGACGTGTTATATATCCACACTGACGTGTTATATATCCACACTGACGTGTTATATATCAACACTGACGTGTTATATATCCACACTTACGTGTTATATATCAACACTGACGTGTTATATATCCACACTGACGTGTTATATATCAACACTGACGTGTTATATATCAACACTGACGTGTTATATATCAACACTGGCGTGTTATATATTCACACTGACGTGTTATATATCCACACTGACGTGTTATATATCAACACTGACGTGTTATATATCAACACTGACGTGTTATATATTCACACTGACGTGTTATATATCCACACTGACGTGTTATATATCCACACTGACGTGTTATATATCAACACTGACGTGTTGTATATCAACACTGACGTGTTATATATCAACACTGACGTGTTATATATTCACACTGACGTGTTATATATCAACACTGACGTGTTGATATATATTGTGTCGAGTGGTATCGTAGGTAAATTCCCCATAATGATGGAGAAGGCTCGAGGCCAACAGTATGACATATATGAGTTGAGTTAAATCGTAAAAACTAAATGAGATATTCAACAGAAGGGACAGTAGCTTATTTTTCCGAACCTCACCAATTGCGTCTACTAGCTGGCTTTTGGCTAAGGTAACCTATCTTGCAATGGCCGTCAATAGGCTGATGGAGGATGGGTAACGTCAATAACATGAAACGTAATGTTTATGATTTATTACCTTTATCTATATCCGTGGATACTCAATTGAAACTAATTGAAAGAGAGAGAGTGAGAGAAAGAAAATTGAAACTAATTAGTACTAAGTAGAAATGTATACATGACGAACAACGAATAACATTTTTACGTGCTAAAGGGTTCATTTGTTTTTTTTTTCATTATCAAACAGCTTTTTTTTAAGCCAGTTCGAAATTTAACTAAAACTCTGATAAGTTGTCTATATGCTTGCAATATTTTGAAGTAACAAATCGTTCCATTTTTAAAATACACGACACATATGAATTTACATATATATTTATTTGGCCGCTAAAACACGACAGATATGGATTTTCATACATTTATTGCCGGCCGCTGCTCGCGTGTATTTGGTCAGTACAGCAATATCGATTTATCTCTAAGAAGGTTGTCAAAATAATGCCAAATTTCCAAGCATGTTTGAGAAAAGATATATAATATAATATGCATATAACATCTATGTAAGAGAGAAAGAAGTCGAAGTAAAGACATGAACAGCATAGTGTTAGTTGTCTATTTATTGCGGTGGAGGCTTGAACCCGGTAGTGCGACGTATATGAGCTGAGATGATGATAAAAATATTATATAAATCTTTTGTTTTTTAGTGTGACTGTGCCAGACTATTAGCCTCATTGAACGTGCTAGAATAAAACAAAATACTGTATAGTTTTATCTTTTTTATATTGATCCATAACGCAGTGGCAACAGAGTAAGCAGCATACCTGATGGTAAGTGTTACTGCTGCTCATGGATCTTTGCAATACCAGATAACTGCCAGGCAGGGCCGGACCGTGAGTGTAGGGGACCCCAGGCTAATACTACTTAGAGGTCCACCTAATTACTCGAAGTGTAGGAAAAAATAAGACAATAAAATATTTGATTTATATTATAATATAGTATGTTGTGTTTGTTAAATACAACCGTAAATAAATTGAAAAATTATAAAACAATCTTTCTGCACTTTCCTTTGGCAAATTCTTTAAATTATTATCGTCTATTCTTTAATTTGACTTAGATGGGGGCCCATTGAATCCACGAGGCCCTAAACTGAAGCCTTAAAAGTCATATGGTAGATCTGGCTCAGTAGTTAGGCTGCTGCGTGGCAACCAAAACCGCTCTGACGTCGATATTCTGCACGTGTGTGTGTACTACCCCGGATAGAGAACTCGCGGCTGTAGATAGAAAACTATCAACAGTGTAGCACTATCTTTACTAAACTAGACTACTAAAAAACTTACACTATTTAATCACTGACACTTAGTTAAACGCAGCAAAATTAAAAAGCTAATAATATAATTATTACACTTTTAACTTATTAATAATGTAGAATATTAATGGAATATTAAAAGTTATTGTGTATCGAAATGCACAATAACTTCTAATATCGAATATCAACTCGAGAGTTATGCGATGTTCTGATATTGGAAAAATGTAAATCGTAGCACAGACTTTATCAGGTGTGACCGCTCGAGATTTATGCAATATGTTTCGAACGATTATCATAACCTGTTTTAATCATAATTGCGCATTTGATGTTTATTGAATGATGAACTGGTACTACCGACCCGTTTAATAATGGCTGAAAAAGTAGTGCCATTTTTAGCTTTTATAACGTATTTTTTGGTCTATTAAATCAATTATTATTTTAAACTAAATTTATTCAAACAAACTCTCACCTCATTGCAACTTTTTAATATATAATAGCTGATCAATTTTAACAATTTAATTTATGCCTAGCTTGAAAGGTTTTCTAAAAGAATATACTATTGTCTATTCATTTGTTATTCCACAGTCCAAAGTTTTATTATATCATTGATGAATTTTATGACAACTAGATAAGTATTTTTATATTATTTAACTAACAAATCCACCCGATTGGTTTGTTTGTAGAAGAAGATATAGCGCAGCGCCACCTAATGACAAGATACGTCAATGGGACAAATAAAAATAAATCTTCTCCGTGAAAAAATACGTATATTTATCAAATTTCATAATGATCGGTCGAATAGTTTCTGAGTTGAGATGATATCGCTAAGATATCATATATACAAATACTATACTTTTATAGATATAGATATTTAAAATAACGTGTTTATAGTATAAGTTAATAATTATTATATTAATATATTGGGATACAATCGACTTAATTAAATAAAAATTACTAACTAAATCTAATAAAAATACTAACCGAAATTTACAAGACGTTAATTCTAACTTGTTCTTAAACAAATGGCTTCTTTGTTCGAAAGAATAAGTACTACTTTTTACATAGATTGCATAAAGAATAGCTAATGAAAGCGTGTTAAAAATGCAGTCATCCTTTGCACCAACTCTGTAGTCTATACAACTCTTTGAAAGGCGAAACAATGGATGACAATAGGTTAGTTTAAATTTACACAGTGGAAACAAGTTCTCAGCTATTGTAAGACAACAGAATGTTTTACTTCCACGTTTATTTGTAAAGACTAAAAGCTTAAATTAATATACGCTGGTATATAAAAATCGAAGAATGTAATTCTTACAAGACGAAATAAAATTATGCTTTCTTTTTTTTAGTCTATACACATGCTATAGGACAAGAGCCTCCTCTACAATAGGAAGGGATTGGCCTACTACCTGAAGCGGCCTTTGTGGGTTGGCATACGGCGTTATTTTAAGATTTTCCTTGTCATTGTATACTGAAGGAAATCATATAAAAATATTATAGTTCGTACAGTGTTTAAGGTCAGCGTAGTGATTAAGGTTTTCCGTGTGGTGACGGCGTAAGAATACATTTCACCACCTCTTATCTTACCCGTGGGTAATTGTAAAAGCCGACTAAGGGATATGAAACGCAAATAACATCTATACAAGAGAAGGAAAAAGAAGAGGCTGTGTGGTAGCGGCTACGAATACTACCAACCTTTATTTACTTGTGGATGTCGTAAAAGACGACTAAGAGCCTTATAACGATTTAGGCCAATCCCACCTGATGCCGTTTATCCATAATTACATTCCCAAGGAGGGTTGACGTCTGGCAGGTGGCCGGTCATAAAACTATTGCCAATAACTTTTATTAGATATATGTACTATAAAAGAAAAGTACATATTGTATCGACCCCAAGTAATTGGGATAAGAGTAGGAGAATGATGATGACAAGAGAAGGTAAATTCAAAACAGAACCCTATACAAACACGTCTGACCAGCGTGGTATAGTAGGTAAATTGCCCTCCCATTATGGAGGAGGTTTGAGCCTAACAGTGACATATAATTGAGCTGAAACAGTGATTAAGGTTATTGTGCCAGTGCCGTGGGTTCCCACACGGGATAATACTTTGTGCGGTCTACAAATTGTTGTCTGGGTGTAAATTTGTGTCCGTTTACTTATATATTTGTAAAGTCCCCCGCAATTTAAGTATTATTTCTATAGTACAGTGTGCGATGGGGAGGGAATACGGTGGGCGGTGAGCGGGCGACGAATGTCCGAGCCCTAGCCTACCAAAAAAAAGAATAGTGTAGAATGTTGACTTTTGTTAAATAAAAAAAAAACTATTTAAATAAGTAAATTAAATGTCAATTATACCTATTATCATAGTACTTGTTATGGTTTCAAATATTCATTGAAAGTATAAATACCTACGTCTTTTTCATTTAAAGTAAATAACATGGCGACTTTATTTTATCAAATTCACGTTTTGTACCATTTCACAAGTTTGCGATGTCAAGCCATACAAAAATGTCTAACAGACGAGTTTAAAAGTGCTCTCGTAATTAAATTTATGTTTTCCGAGTGGGCTTTGGCTTAATGACGATTTTCCCGTGCCTCGTTATTAAAAGATCTTAACATTTTCTCGTAAAAAAAAATACCTGGCATAAACACACTTACATTTTTTTTAACCTATAAACATTTCACTTTTTTAATATCAGATGTTTACTTGGTCGTAGCAAATTTTTTATTTAAAATGTTTCTTTACTTAAAGAGATTTATTTAATTAATTTGCTAAAATATTCACTTAAAATAACGACTATGCACATATGGCATAGTGATAGTGGTTACTATACTGACTGGATAAAATTTATATGATTTATAAATTGTTCTTTCGATTCTGAGTGTAATTTGTGTTAGTTAAATTATATGTTTGTAAAGACCCCGCCTTATTTGTGTGGTGATGGAGTAAGAATACAATTCACCACCCACTATCTTACCCGTGGGTGATCATAAGAGACGACTAAGGGATATAAAACGCATATAACATCTATGCAAAGAGAAGGAAAACTCGAAACAAAACCCTTTACCAATACGTTTGACCAAGCGCGGTATAGTAGGCTAACTTTCCTCCCATTACGGAAGAGGCCCAAGTCCAACAGTGGGACATATATGGGCTGTGATGATGAAAAGGTGAAAGACCCCGCGATACTAGGATTATTTACTTAGTGCTGGGTGTTGACATTTCAAAAAAAAAAAGTACCTGCAAATTAGGTTCCTTAACGTTTTTATGAATATGATTATTCATTCTATCACAAACTAATATTAAAACTGTTTTTAAAGACCTATGTCGGCTGGTTTATTTATTAATTACTCTTAAATTATTTTTTAACATCAACACTATTTTAAAACTGTTTATAGAATATGTATAAATGTTTGGTATATGGTGACTGCTGTGAATATTACCAAACCATATTAGTCATGGGTGTTGTAAAGAACGACTAAGAGCTTTCTCAACTCAGTCTGGTCAACAATTATATTCCAAAGGAGTTGAATACAGGCAGGCGGCCTGTCATAAAACTCCTGCAATGTATACGATGGTAGAATACATATCCAAGAATATGTAGAGAATATATATAGAAATCATTATAATAATAAATAAAAACAGTTTTTTAAATCTCTCTTTACGGGAACTATTCCTATTCTATTTAAATAGTGGTAGAATCAAGCTATTGACAGTGTTTTGTCTGCAGCCGCGGGTCGGTCCGTCCGGGGTAGTACCACACTCTCTTAGAAGATCGACGTCGGAGCAATAGCAATGTACTGTTGCGCTTCGTTCGGTGAGTGAGAGAGCCGGAAGCCCTGGGGTTAGGGTTCATATTGGTAAGCAGCAGCCTAGCTATACTCCTGGTATAGTAAAGGACCATGAGCGGCAGTAACACTTACCATCAGGTGTGCTGCTTGCTCATTTGCCACCAAAAGCAAAAAAACAACCTATTCTTCGATAAATCAAGAAACATGTATGCGAATTAGGAATTACCTTTTATGAAATGTATCAATGACTGTGGCAGAATATTCTTAAAAAACTTCACAATATATTCGTATTTTAGGTTTAACATCAGATGTTAATTAGTCTAGAAAACTTATTTATCTCATTTGTACTTAAGAAAAGATTATGTAGGTGCCTCATGGAACTATTAATGTTTTTAATCGTCGTGAGGTTTGCGTGTTATGACATTGCGTTTGTAAATCAAACTCGATTATTATTTATAGTGTTTATTAGATTCACTTCTTCAGATGAATATAACGAAATATTTGTTCAGTGGTATGATAACATATGTTTTTAATATTTTGTAATGATCTATCAACAATACTGTTATAATTAATATGCATGTTTATAAAGTCTCATAGAATAAAAGGATTATTGCCTTAGAGCTGTGCGTTTCCTTTAACAAAAAAAAAATAATAAAAAAAGATTAATGATTTTATGAGCTGTCCAATTGTATATTAATATAGTGCCTACTGCTGGGTTCAATGAAAGAAAATTGCATATTATTATTACGCTGGGATAAGAGTAGGAGAATGATGGTGGTCATTCTTTTTTTCTTCTACATCGATGTTATATGCTAATTATATCTTCTAATAATCTTTTATGTCAGCCATGAATAATAAATGGTAAGTTGTATTGTATTCTTACTCCGTCACCACACGTATATATTTTGCCATATCATCATCATCTCATATATGTTCCACTGTTGGGATCGAGCCTCCTCCATAATGGGAGGGAAATTGACCTATTATACCACGTTGGTCAGGCGTGTTGGTATAGGGTTTTGTTTCGAGTTTTCCTTCTCTTGCATAGATGATATAGACGTTTTATATCTTTTAGTCGTCTCTTACGATCACTCACGGGTAAGACAGGGAGTGGTGAATTGTATTCTTACTCCGCCACACGGACAAT
Organism: Lymantria monacha; assembly: GCA_905163515.2. NCBI lineage: Eukaryota > Metazoa > Arthropoda > Insecta > Lepidoptera > Erebidae > Lymantria > Lymantria monacha. Next base: position 8,185,875 of record LR991090.1, on the reverse strand, counting down.
TTTGCCATATAGATATAATTAATTTTGAATTTAGTTTTCACCATTAAGAATTTTTAAGCGATAAAAATAATACATACATACATATCATCACGCCATATCCCTTGCAGGGTAGGCAGAGAGAACAGAGTGCCAGAGAACTCTATCTCTGCATACTTCACTCGCTTCCTCAACATTCATAATTCTCTTCATACACGCTCGCCGGTTTCGGAGACTCTTGACTCCACCTTCCTTCAGTACCTGACCGATCTGGTCTAGGTAGCTTAGTCTCGGTCTCCCTCGGTACCTACATCCTTCCACTTTCGCATTGTATATCTTCTTAACCAGACGTTCGTTCGGCATAAAAATAATATATTTTGATTAAAATTTTAGAATGTTATTTGCACGTTTACGCTTTGGGAATATAACCATAAACTGTTTTCTTTTTAAATGTCCTCTAAATGCAAAAGTCATATGATACGATTTGTGTGTGATAAAAATGAAACGGGTCAACATAAGGCATACGTTGAAATATCGCCAAACATATGCCGGCGATAATTCAGAAGCTTTGGCATATTGATTCGTTGTCGTACAGAGTTATGACTGACGCAAATCTAGGTTAAACAAATATGCTCGTACAATAAAATATTTTATCTTTATTATACGATCAAATTTCTTGTGTGATGGATAAAGAATTCAGAGAGTCACCTTCATTTACTTTCATGCTTCTTAGAATCGAAAAAGAGAGATTGAGCATATATATATAATACTAGCGAACCGCCCTCGCTTCGCTTCGGTTACATCAATTCAGTTGTATAGTTTACTTTCACGACGTAGAATTCCTTTTGGAGATGGAATTTCTTTAAATTCTACTTCATCCAACCTTTACAGGGCAGGAATAAAGTCTACCAAAGTCCATGTGTCTGTAGGGATAGTATTGGCAAATGTGGATTTTTTGAGTGAACACCCACGCAATCCCCGTCAGGGGTGGAATTTTTAAAAAAGCCGTCCTTAGTTTACCTCTGTATCGTAACACAAAGTCTACCAAAATTAAAAACTGTGATTTATACACCCCAGCAAACCCCCTTGCGGGTGAAATTTCGTAAAATACGCTCTTAACTGACCTTTACCAGATCGGTCATGTACTGAAGGAAGGTGGAGTCAAGAGTCTCCGAAACCGGTGAGCGTGTATGAAGAGAATTATGAATGTTGAGGAAGCGAGTGAAGTATGCAAGGATAGAGTTCCCTGGCACTATGTTGCCTCTGCTTACCCTGCAAGGGATATGGCGTGATGATATGTATGTATGTATATATATATTATATAATATAATATAATATATATATATATATATATATATATATATATATATATATATATATATATATATTCTGAATCACGGAAACGGCGACAACAATTTCTCTTCTTAAAATTTAGCATACAATTGTCCCGGGGACGACTAATCGATATAGCTAAATTTCATTTGTAGAAAATATTGTTTTGTCAATTTTTTGCAGGCAATGAAAAATATAATTTTGCTTTGGCTGACAACTATTAAAATATGAAGGCAAATTTTGACGCTGTCATTAAGACGCCTCAATCGGATAATCGAGCAGTCTAATCGAGGCCGGTTCGGATGCTGTTCCCTTTTTTTTATTACTTTATGACTATTTTTTTTTATTATTATTTAATTAATTATTTTTATTATATTTAAATATATCTTTAAAAACACACTAAAATAAAATACCGAGCGAAAGCTCGATCATCCAGATATTATTAATTACACGTAGAAATAAAATAATTGCATTGTTGCACGCCCAGGAAGAGTTTTGGAGCAGAGACTATTTTCTTAAAAAGGCCTAAAATTTAATTTCTTTTATCTCAATATTTAAATATGTCAAAGGTAGATCATTTCTATATTATATATACAATAATATAAACAACTAACTAATTACTTTCAGCCACTGTGTAAAGTTTCAATGGAAACGGATATGGTGCCGTAAAGTTAAGTCCAAAGACAAATGAGAATTCACACTCAATGAGACCAGTGAGATAAATCTTTTATTTGTTTGCTTCACTTTTTCTTAATATGTACCTCTACCTAATAAAATAAACTGAAGCACTACGATTTTATTATCATACCACAGTTTAAAGAATTGCTGCTAGAATGCATATTGTGGTCTGTAGCAATCGTAGAGTAGATTAAAAAATATATTTTCGTTAATAATAAATATAATTGTTTATTGACTTTTTAAAGTTGCATACTACTATAAAAAGAATAAAAATTAAATTAAAAGCTAAAAGAATTAGTTCAGCTTTTGCTGTCTACTCGTCATAATCATCATCATCCTCCTGGAGACGACGCAATATCTTCTTCTATTCAGCCCTGACAGACGTCAATTTTGTAGTCACTTCACGTAGTCCATCCATCGTTTGGTCTCCTTTTACCCCTAAAGCCTTTAACATTAATACTTAAAACTTTCCACACAACATTACTTTCATCCCGTCTCATCACATATCCATACCACGTCAAACGTTCACTCCTTAACTTATCTGTTATTGGCGGCACTTCTAAACTTTCTCTTATACGTTCTTGTAGGCGTTTTGCTATCTACACGTACAGCACTAATAAAGCTCTGTTTTTTTTGTGTATTGCATATGTGTGTGATAGTGGGTGTGTGTTTGTATTTTTATTATATATTTAATTCCTTTAAGTTAAATTCAGTTCAGTTTAGGTAAGTCGAGTGGTTAATCTGGAAAGTTTCAAACGCTTGAGTCCTATTTGCAACGACTGTCTACCTTTCTTTACCGCCCATATTTATGTCACTGTTTGATAGGTTGTTACCTACCTAATGACAGGAAATTCGTTACTTTATTGTGTTGGCCATAGGATTTACTTATTTTACTTAAGTTATTTTTGATCATTTTCAATACTCAGAGAATAAAAGGGTCTGATGGTATTGTAAATATATACAATCATTATACGAAAAATAACTTATATAAAAGTATATTTATTTTGACACTAGCTCTATGTTCAAATATTCGATTATTAATTACAAAATTTATACATGAAGATATGTTATCAACTTTTTGTACATTGCAAGAATGTTTAAAATTTATAAATTGTAACTCTTTAGATAAACATATTTTTGAAAGAAAACCCATTTTTACAAATTCTATCACGAGTGCATTTAATTTTAAATTGCCCGACGTTTCGAACAATTTACAATGTTCCTGGACAAGAGGACTAAGGTGTCGCACGTCCAACAAATCATAGTAATTACAGAGATTTATATCTACCCATTACAGTATTAGTTATTAAATTTTGACCCACCGTTTTTATACAAATTAATTGTCAATACAAAAAGAAAATGATTCTTTATATACATTTTTATATTACATAGAAGAATTTATTTAGCTGTGTGGTAGCGGCTACGAATACTACCAACCCTTACTTTTTATTTAGCTGTGTGGTAGCGGCTACGAATACTACCAACCCTTACTTTGTTCGTGGATGTCATAAAAGATGACTAAGAGTCTCATAATGACCTTTTTTTTTTTTATTGGTGGACTATGGATGCGTCTCGCCCCGCCAAATCGGTCCGGGGTGACGGAAAGGCGGCGCGTGACCCCATAGACCCACCGTAAAACTCCTCTCTCTTCGCCGTGCGAGCGGACCACCGGTACCCGATCTTTGTCTTCGGTGGGTCGTCTCATAATGACCTAGGCCAACCCGATCTGATGCCGTTTGGTCAACAATTAAATGCCCAAGGAGGGGTGACCTCTGGCAGGTGGCCGGTCATAAAACTATTGCCAATAACTTTTACAATATGTACTATGAAAGAAGAGCACATATTGTATCGACCCCAAGCAACTGGCATAAGAGTAGGAGAATGATGATAGAGCAATACATTTATATGATATAGAGTCATTATTTAATGGCTAAGTTGCAACAGGACATTAATTTAAGAAAGTTATCCAATACTGCTTTAAGAAGCATTGAAGAATAAAGTGATATCTATATTATAATTACGAGAACATCAAACAACAATTGAAGGGTCTTTCAGAATTTAATTTCTCATTAGGATCACTCCAAAATTCACAACACGGACGAGGCTTTTAATAAGATTATTGTTAATAGATGTTGTATTTCCTTTCGTTTTGTAAGTATATGTATAAATGTATTTTACGATAATAATTAATGAATATTTTTCGTTGTATGGTTGATGCTATGATTACTACAAATCTTTAAATCGCTCGTGGGGATCGTAAAAGATGACAAGTCGTAAAAATGACTAAGAGCTTTCATCAAGAGCATCAACCTGGGCCAACTCTATTAAATACCGTCTGGTCCCCAGTTACATTTTTAAGGAGTTTTAACGTTACGTAGACGGCCAGCCATAAAACTATTGCCAATAATTTTGCTATATATACGACGGAAGAAGAACAAATATTACAACGATCCTTAGTAATTGAATAAGTGTAGGACGATGATGAATTAATAAGGATGCTTGTAATGTAGCAAGAGATGAGTTAAAATTATGAAGTTTTAAATGTTCAATAATACTTGCTACAGTTAATTTATGCAAAATTGTTATTACTATTTTGTTTTCTGATTAATGAACATGTGGATTTGGTCTTGATAATACACCTGAAGGTAAGTGATCTGGCGCTCATGGACTTTTGCAAGGATATAGCTAGGGCGCTGCCTACCGTGAAGAAAATACCAAACAATCTGACCGGCGTGATGTGATAGGTGGATTTTCCTCGGATTGTATATCATCATTCTCGTTTCATCAGTCAGTTTTATGACCGGCCGCCTGCCAGACGTCAACCATCCTTGGGAATGTAATTGTTGACCAAACGACATCAAACGGAGTTGGCCCTGGTCGTTATAAGGCTCTTAGTAGTATTCGTAGCTGCTACCATACAGGGCATAAGGCATATTTAATAATCAGTTATAAATATTTATCTTGGATATTATAAAGAGACATTGTATAGAATTGTCAAAATATTATTGTAGGCAACATTTAGATACTATGATATTTAGATAATACGTACTACGACTTTTGAGGGGAATTTGAAACCGTCATGGTGCTCTTGTATTATATTCGATATATTAGTGTTTTAATGTGTTATATTAGATAATTTTGATGGCATTTTATGTAATGTGATGTGTAGGAACTACTGGTATGTAGTGAATATCATATAAATGTGCTTTACAACGTTTTCGTTTTCTATCAAAATTCCCACAAGATACCATTAACAGTGTGGCCATAGCACTGTTGATGGTGACAATTTGACTTTACCCGAACAGGGTTGGCAGGTGGCCGAGCGCGACAGAAGGAGTCGCGGCCAAAGAAGGAGAGCGGAGGCCAAGCGCGCCGCTGAGGTCCCCGCTCCACAGGCAGGAGTCGGACGGAAGAAGAGACCGCGCAAGGGGCTCAAGTCGCCGAAGACGGCCGCAGTGGTGATCACTGTGCTGCCCGAGGCGGCCGAGAAGGGACTCAGCTACGAGGCCGTCTTGAGGAAGGCCCGGCGGGAGCTAGACGTCTCCGATATTGGAGGCGTCGAAGCCAGGACCCGCAAGGCCCGGACGGGGGCTCGAATTCTCGAGTTCCCAGGGGCCGAGGGCGCCAAGACGGCCGACAGCGTGGCCAAGAAGCTGCGAGGTTTGTTCGCCGAGGAGGGTGGCATCAAGATCGCCAGGCCCGTCAAGTGTGCCGAAATGCGCATTTCGGGTTTGGACGATTCGGTGACGGTGGAAGACATCCGGGAGGCTATTGCCTCGAAAACCGGGTGTCCCATAGACACCGTCCGGGTCGGTGCCATTCGTCCCGGTCCGGGTGGCGTAGGTGCTGCCTGGGCGCAGTGCCCGGTGGAGTCGGTCAGGCAACTGGCCGGCTCAGGCAGACTCCTCGTGGGCTGGAGCTCGGCGCGGGTAACCGTGCTTGAGCACCGGCCTGCGAGGTGCTACAAGTGCATGGCGGTCGGACACACTCGACCGACGTGCACTAATTGCTTCGACTGCGGCGGATTGTGTTTCCGCTGCGGTCAGACTGGGCACGTGGCGGCATCTTTCGCCACCCCGCCCCACTGCCCCGCGTGTGCGGCGGGTAATAAGCCCGCCAAGCACCGCATGGGCTCTGGGGCGTGCAAACCTCCAGCTTCGGCCCCAAAGGCGCGGGGTGGCCCTACGACCACGGCCGCTCCCGCTCCTAGCGCGGTCCACGAGTGGGCGGCTTCACTGGGCCTCTGTAATCTGAACAGGGGCTCGGTGAACACGTGTGTGCGGCGGCAGGACGGGTTGATAGTGGACTTGTCGTTCGCTAGCCCCGCTGTCGCGCCACGGGTGAGGAACTGGAGTGTCCTGGAGGAGGCGGAGACCCTGTCGGACCACCGGTACATCCGGATGGAGGTCTCCCCACGGGAACCCGGTAGGGGTCACAGGGCGGACGGAGCTCCCGCGTTTCCGCGGTGGGCTGTGGGTCGTCTTGACAGGGATCTACTGGCGGAGGCGGCCATTGTCAGCACGTGGCTGTCCTCACCACCCCCAGTGGACGGAGTGGACGCTGAGGCTGTCCGCATTCGCAGTGCGTTAACGCAGATCTGCGATGCGGCCATGCCCAAGTGGGGCGGCGTCCACCTCCGAGGCAGGGGGTCTACTGGTGGTCCCCAAGACTGGCGGACCTTCATGCGGCGTGTATAAGTGCCCGAAGGTCCTACACCCGCAGCCGGCGGCGTCACCGCGACGTCGAGCGGGAGGGCCAGCTGTACGAGGCGTACCGCAGTGCGCGGACTGCCTTTCGGCTGGCCATCCGAGCCGCCAAGGGTGCGAGTTGGCAGGAGATGCTGGACGGTCTCGACCGTGACCCCTGGGGTCGCCCATATCGCGCGGCGCTGAACAAGCTTCGCGCGCGGCCCCCCCCCCCTCACCGAGACCCTCCAGCCCGACTTCCTTCGTAGGGTGGTCAAGGAGCTGTTTCCACGGCAGTCGGAACACACGCCCCCGGTCATGGCTCCGCCAGATCAGGACCGGGAGGCCGACGACGACGAGAGTGTTCCGCCCGTGACGGAGTCGGAAGTGGGGGCAGCCGTGGCGAAGATTCGTTCCGCCACCACGGTCCCCGGCTCGGACGGAATTCCAGTCCGGGTGTTGACGTCGCTCCTCGAGCACTTCGATCCTCGCCTCAGGCAGCTGTTCAACGCCTGTCTGACGTCTGGACGGTTCCCTGAGTGCTGGAAGGAAGGGAGGTTGGTTCTCCTGCCAAAGCCGGGACGGTCCCCGGATTTGCCGTCGGCCTACAGGCCCATCGTGCTCCTCGACGATGTGGGTAAGCTGCTGGAGCGTGTGCTCGCTGCCCGCATCGTCCGACACCTGGAGGAGGTGGGGCCCGATCTGTCAGACGCTCAGTATGTGTTTCGGAGGGGGCGTTCGACCATCGGGGCCCTACTACGCCTGAGGCAGGCGGCCGCGGAGGCCGTCGCCGGGAAGGGAGTGCTGTTGGCGGTGTCGTTGGACATCGCCAACGCATTCAATAGTCTGCCATTCGGCTGCATCAGGGAGGCGCTCCGGTTCCATGGAGTGCCCCTGTACCTCAGGCGGCTGGTGGCAGACTATTTGGAGGGCCGCAGTATCCTCTGCGCGGGTCCCGCAGGGGACATTGTGCGGACGCCCATGTCGTGCGGCGTTCCACAGGGGTCGGTTCTGGGGCCGACTCTGTGGGACATCGGGTACGACTGGGCGTTGAGAGGGAGTCTCCCCTCCGGGCTGAGCTTGGTGTGCTACGCTGACGACACGCTCGTCACAGCCCGGGGCAGGACACTCGGAGCCTGGCCACTCTCGGCACCGAGGAGATGGTCAGGCGGATCGAGGCGCTGGGGCTCAGCGTGGCCCTAAACAAGACGGAGGCCCTACTTTTCCATGGCCCCTTGTGAGGCTACCCATCGGCGCCTCGATAGTGGTAAACTCCATCCACATCAGCATCCAGGCCCATATGAGGTACTTGGGTCTGGTGCTCGACGGGCGATGGTGGTTCCGGGAGCATTTCCGACAGATTGCTCCCCGGCTTGTCGGCGCGGCGTCCGCCCTTTCTCGACTCATGCCGAACGTGGGCGGACCCAGTTTCGAGGGCCGACGGCTGTATGCGGGGGTCATCCGCTCGATGGCCATGTACGGCGCACCCGTGTGGGCGAGGGCTCTGAACGCCCAGCTCAGGGCGGTTCTGTGGAGGCCACAGAGAGCCATGGCGGTCAGAGCCATTCGCGGGTACCGCACGGTGTCGACAGAGGCGGCGTGCCTGTTGGCCGGGACACCCCCGTGGGACCTAGAGGCGGAGATGCTCTCCGACCTCTACCGGCGGGTTATCACAGCGCGCGAGGGAGATGGCTCCCCATAGTTGAGCGAGATAGCCACCTGGTGCGTGGATGCCCGCCGAGACGTCATCGCCCGTTGGGCTACGCGGCTGGAGAGGCCTAGGCACGGTGTGGAGACCGTTGAGGCCCTCCGGCCCGCATTGATAGAGTGGATGGAGCGGCGGCACGGAGTCCTCACCTTTCGGCTGGTGCAGGTATTGACAGGGCACGGGTGTTTCGGGTTGTACCTGCACAGGGTCGTGTATAGGGAGTGGACTCCGGCCTGCCACCACTGCAGTAGTGACGAGGACACGGCGCAACACACGCTGGAGGTGTGTCCGGGATGGGAGCGGCAGCGCCGTGACCTCGTCGCTGTCATCGGTGCCGACCTGACGCTGCCGGCCGTCGCGAGGGCGATGGTCGACAGCATCAGGAACTGGGACGCGGTCGCCGCCTTCTGCGAGGCTGTCATCTCGCAGAAGGAAGCGGTGGAACGGGCAAGGGAGGATTCCCGCGCCCCGGGCCGCCGCCAGTGGCCGGGGCGGCGCAGACGCGAATACCTGCGCCTGATGCCGCCCTAACCGAGGCTTCGGGTGATCGGACCGGGGAATTGTCCGGTCACCCGACGTGAGGCCACCGCGTGAGGGCGACGCCCCGACGGCGAAATCTGTCGGGGCGTCGACGAGAGGAACCCGCGAGGGTGAACCGCCAGGCGGGCCACCGAAGTTAAAATCGGGTCCCGGTGACCCACTCGCACGGCGAAGAGAGAGGAGTTTTTACGGTTGGTCTATGGGGTCACGCACTGCCTTCTCCGTCACCCCGGACCGATTTGGCGGGGCGAGACTAATCCATAGTCCACCAAAAAAAAAAAATGGTGACAATTTGACTTAGACATTGACTAACCTGAAAGACTAAAAACGTGAAGATATTCAGACTTGACACTGGCACCAATAGGTCGTATAGGTAGCTGATTGCTAATACATAAGAAGAAAAACGTACGACAACAACGTACGAGATATTTTACCGGAATATAATCGAGTATTATATTTACTAAAATTGATTTTTTTTTATAGAAAGCAAATTCCAATTGCAAATAAGATTCCGAAAATTGGATGCGGATGAATATTAAAGGCTCCGATCATTCACAATAGATGAGGTCGCGAGGACAATGGATATCTTAGTCAGCGGGCTTTGGACTACGGAATAGACAATTATGCAGGGAAGGTATAGTGATGACTCTAACACTTCATAGGAGCCAAGGTTTTAATTTTGTATATTTATTATTCCACTGGAGAAATATTTAATATATACTTAATCAATGTTGTCAGTATTAAAGTAAATAGCAAATTATGTAAATAATAATCTATAAATAAATTATATAAAGGTAAATTAGTAGTGATTTATTTTCTGTGTGGTGACGGAGTAAGAATACAATTCACCATCCCCTATCTTGCCCGTGGATGATCATAAGAAAAGACTCATCATTCTCCTACTCTTATCGCAATTACTCGGGGTCGATACAATATGTACCTGTCTTTCATAGTACATATTGTAAAAGTTATTGGCAATAGTTTTATGACTGGCCGCCTGCCAGACGTCAACTCTCCTTAGGAATGTAATTCTTGACCAAACGGCATCAGATGGAGTTGGCTCTGGTCGTTATAAGGCTCTTAGTCGTCTTTTACGACATCCACGAGCAAAGTAAGGGTTGGTAGTATTCGTATCCACTACCACACAGCTATCATAAGAGATGACTAAGGGATACAAAACGCATACAATATCTATGCAAGAGAAGGAAAACTCGAAACAAAACCCTATACCAACATGGCTGACCAGCGTAGTATAGTTGCTCAATTTCTCTCCTTAGGCTTGAGCCCAGTAGTGGGACATATACTAGCTGAGATTAAGATGAATCTAAAAATAAATTATGTAAAGATAAATTAATACTGCAGGGGGTAGTCGATCGTTGCACATTTGAAGTGGAACCGTCCTGGTGATGCCTCGGTTAGAGGCGAAAAACTTGTTGAATTATTGTTCGAATATCTGCGTAAAATTGCAAGTTGAAGTTCTGGAGGCTGCTCATCACAGGGGTAAGATTTACCTCAAACAACTCTTTCTTTCTTTCTTGAAGCGTGCGTTAAATTGATTAACTGTGTGAAAATGAAAGGTCTCCTCCCTTCTTTTCGTCCATTTAAAAAAAAAAAAAATCATATACTACTATGATCGCCGTTTTGACATATTGCTATAGTTATCTGAAATGTCGATTTATTCTCGAAAAAAATATAGGTAATGAAATCTATAAGTTTTTATTGCAAGTAGTAGGTATCTGATTAAAAAGTTTAATAAAACAAAAATATAAATGCTATATAATAAAACATAAATATAAATTATCCTATGTGACGATCGTATTAAATTTCATTTTATTAAATTATGAATTTCGAAGAACAAATGGCGAGTTGTGTGGTAAATAAGTACACCAATAATTATAATCTTATGAAAATAAAAAAATAATGTTTGTGGGACCCTAATATATATATATATATATATATATATATATATATATATATATAGTTTAGAAATCAATGTAATAAATTATTTATGTCCTAAAATAATATACTCGATAAATTTTATGACTAACTGCACGTCACTATTGACAATAAAGAACAGCAATTTGCTCCTTCAAATGTAATTACTATAAGGCAGTTGACTTTTGGCGGGAATCTAAAACGTCATGTGGTGCTCTTGTATTATATTCGATATCTTAGTGTTTTAACGTGTTATATTAGATATTTTTTATGGTATTTTATGTAATATGATGTGACAGAACAGCTGGGATGTAGTGAATATCATATAAAAGTGCTTTACAACGTTTTCGTTTTCCATCAAAATTCCTACAACATACCATTAACAGTGTCACCATAGCACTGTTGATGGCGACAATTCGACTGACTGACAGACAATGACTAACCTGAAGAGATTAAGAACGTGAAGATAATTATAACTCGACACTGGCAAAAATGGCTCGTATAAGTAGCTGATTGCCAATACATAAAAAGAAGAAGAAGAAGAAGAATTACTATAAATACGAAACTTCATGAGTGGACAAACGTCAAAACGGCCATCATAGCGTGCCGGTAGTATAGTTATATCATAATCATCATCCTATTCTTGTCCCAATTACTTGAGGTCAACGCAATATGTACAACTCATAGTCCTTTATGTAATAGCCATTGAAGGCATGCTATGATACAAGTATAGCTTGCCAAGAAATAAATATTGTCCTAATTTGCTAAGCATTTGGCTGTTCTATCCTATAATTAAGCAGCTTTGGCATTATATTCTATCCTTTATATCCTATCATGTTCGAGGATATTGTAAAAGAGGACTAAGGGATATGCACATAATATCTTTACAAGAGAAAAGAACCTTGGCTGTCTGGTAGCGGCTACGAATACTACCAACCCTGACTTTGCTCGTGGATGTCCTAAAAGACGATTAAGAGCCTTACAACGACCTGGGCCAACTTCACCTGATGCCGTTTGGTCAACAATTACATTCCCAAGGAGGGTTGACGTCTGACAGACGGCCGGTCATAAAACTATTGTCAATAACTTTTACAATATGTACTATAAAGGAGAGTACATATTGTATCGACCCCAAGTAATTGGGATAAGAGTAAGAGAATGATGACAAGAGAAGAGAAACTCGATAAAAAACTCTATACCGATACATGTAACCAGCGTGGTATAGTAAGGTTAATTTCCTTCCTTTTGTAGGGAGGCTTGCACCCAGCAGTGAGACGTGTATGAGCTGAACTTATGGTGATGGCTTTATTCTTTTCGTGTTCTTATTTAATAAAAATAAATAAATTAAATCTATATTTATAATATAAAATGATTAAAAGATAATGGAATGAATTCAATACATCAATATATTTGAAAATGGCGTCTGATAGAAGAATTACGACGGAATGAATTACCAAAGTTCAATTGGGTAAGTTTTGGCAATGTAGCGATTGGCGCGGCATAACAATTTGTGTGAAATTTAAGGCTGTTGAAACTAATATTTAACCCTTGTCCCTTATTCCATGATCTTGATGTTGAAAGAATTCTTTAGAGCTTCAATCAGTTCTACTTGAACGGGATTTACGATGGAATTAATATGGCTATTCTCAGTTCTATTATTATTTTAGAAGCCTGTATATATATATATATATTGTCTATATATACTAATATATATATATATATACCTATATATATTTTATTTAGTACATACATACATATCATCACGCCATATCCCTTGCAGGATAGGCAGAGAGAACAGAGTGCCAGAGAACTCTATCTCTGCATACTTCACTCTCTTCCTCAACATTCATAATTCTCTTCATACACGCTCACCGGTTTCGGAGACTCTTGACTCCACCTTCCTTCAGTATATGACCGATCTGGTCTAGGTAGGTTAGTCTCGGTCTCCCTCGGTACCTACATCCTTCCACTTTCGCATTGTATATCTTCTTAACCAGACATTCGTTCGGCATTCTTTCCACATGTCCGAACCATCGGAGCATTCCCTTTCGCATCTTTACACCAATACTCTCTTTCATACCTACTCGCTCTCTTACGTCGTCGTTACGACGTTTACGCTACGTTTTTTTTTTACGTTTTATTTAGTATGTATTGGTATACTATACTAGCGTACCCAACTCGTTCGCCGGGCGTAATTTAAAGGTATATTAATTAAATAATACATAATAAATAATATATTAAATACTTCTGTATTTAATATATTATTGAAACCACCGTAATAATAATTATAATTATTCATCCTCCATTTTATTTTCATTTAGTATATTATTTATACATTATTCTCTCAACTGCTGGGTCAATCTAAAGCTGATGTAAGACAAGCAAGTAAGTTCAATTCGAGAGCAAGCCACATACAATTGGGCCGTGTGAAAAACATTAATTTTCTACATTTAAACCCGCATGACAACAGTTCTAAAAATTCTTTCCAGGATACTTTCAGACAGGATTCTTTGCTGGATCAATCTAAAAATTATCTGAAAATTTCATTAAATTCGTTACTGCCGTTTCGGAGTCTATAAGGAACAAACTTACATAAAATACGTCATCCAAGAGCAAAGTAAGGGTTGGTAGTACTCGTAGCCGCTACCACAAAGCACTACTAGGCATTACATATGATATTTTTATCTTTTTTATTTTTTTAAAAAGACCTGAATTTTTTTCATATCATAATATGGTTTTTAAAGGTCGGTCTTATAACTAGGCCCAAAGTCGCTCAGCAGATCACGGAGTGGACTATGCTGAGCATTTTTCTGCGTGATAGGATGGAAAATATGGAGATCTATAGAAGTACGGCTGTGACGGAAATAGTATGCTGAAGCGGCAATAGGCACACCTTGACTGCTAGACGAAATTATAAAGTCTGGGAAGGAGAAAGAGAGAAAAGCATTGTTTTGTATGAAAGAAAACTATTTTTAAGGATTCCATTCTTTTTTTTTTTTAATATAACGATGTTCATAAACTATTAATTATATTAAAATAATTAACCTCAATCATTAATATAGTATAATAATTAGTAATTAATAAAGTTAGTAATTAAGTCATTAAAACTATCAGTTTTCCATATAAGTTTTATATAGAATTATTTCCTTTTTTTACTCATAAATAATTTAATTAAAAACGTGGATTAATTTAATATATATTACTCTAGTGGTTAGATTAAGCCTCTATAATAAGGATGGGAGTGTAATACGAAGTAATTGTCATCCTGTGGCTATGAATGTTAAAAGGACTCAAAACGTTAGGGCAGAAAAAGCAAAATTAAAATGCAATGAAATCAGGAAGAATATCCATAAAAGTTTTATCTTTTAAATGTAATGCTTGCATAAAGGCCAAGAAAGGAAGTTTTCCGTTGGCATTATCACATCCTAGTCATCAAAACTTAGTAGTCTTCTAAACTTATTTGCTGGTAATAAAAATATCTAAAGTGTACGAGCCAAAATTGCTCACACAGTGATTTACGTAGTATAAGTACTACTATCTAATTAATATGAAGCAGTCGTAAACAATCCTCTGTAACGCACAAACGTGTGTGGTATTACTATTAACATAACGAAAGGTGTGACTCAGATACTTAACTTATAGTATATAATAATAAAGAGTTAGACTTCATAGTGATTTAGTGTTAACTAAAAACCGAGGTTAACGTAAACTACGAAAAAATCCCAAAATATAAAGAAAGTTGAATAATACGAGAACACGAAGTTGAAGTATTTTGAGGATATTTTAGAGACGTAGAAGTAGGATAGTTCTCGAAGCTTAAGAATGGCTTTGTTTCGAGAAGTGAAGATCGATCGGTCCGTCTCAATGGAAGCCTCAATAGCCTAGTTTTTGTAGCGCTTAAATGAAGTTTGCTTGTGAATGAGAATGGCTGTAATGTCCGGGCCCTATCTCGTGTTATGATATCATTGCCTGTTTTCCCATTTTATGTCGCAGATATTATTTAGTATATTATACCATTGCGATATGTTTTTTTAAATATTGCCTAAGGGGTATTATAATGTTTAGATTCACGTATTAGGAGCGAGTCAATTACAGTATATCAAAAGTATTTAAAGCTTCGAACTCATTACTAGAAGTTTTTTTTTTAAAAAAAAGTAAACTTATCATTTCGAACTTTAAGATTTATAGAATGTTTATACCGCTAAATAAATAAGCCAGTTTCATCATATGTATATTAAAATAGATTGAAGTTTTCATCCACCCATCCATCCATCAGCCTATTGACGCCTAATATTAAGCGAAGGTACTGTTATATTCCTATTTTCAATGTCATATTATTGACCTGCAATAATCACTAATTAAGCTCAATACATAAGCTTATCAGTAATAACTGGTTAAGTATCTCATACTTTACCACAAAATATATAGAGTACAATTATTTAGCTAACTGCTCCTGCTTCTCATTGGTTTTGTCTATCGGGTAGATCCAAATAACTAAGCTGAAGACCGGTGATAACATTGTCATTTCATTCCAGAGTAAGATCTTAAGAGAGGTCGAAAGAATTTATGGGCATATCAGCCCAAAACGCTGTTATCGGCTTAAATCAAGATCCCATATCTAAGCTAATTTAGCACTATACCGAAGAAACCCTTTTTTTTTTTTTTTTTTTTTTTTTTTTTGCGGTGGGTTATGGACGTCGCACCCCGCCAAATCGGTCCGGGGTGACGGAAGAGGCGGCGCACAACCCCATTGACCCACCCTGCAAGCACCTCTTCTTCGCCGTGCGAGCGGGCCACCGGTACCCGATCTTTGTCTTCGGTGGCCCGCTCGGCGGTATGCCCTCTCGGGCTCCTCTCTTGTCGACGCCCCGACAGCTTTCGCCGTCGAGGCGTCGTCCTCACGCGGTGGCCTCACGTCGGGTGATCGGACAATTCCCCGGTCCGATCACCCGAAGCCTCGGTTAGGGCGGCATCAGGCGCAGGTACTCGCGCCTGCGCCGCCCCGGCCGCGGGCGGCGGCCCGGGTCACGGGAATCCTCCCGGGCCCGTTCCGCCGCCTCCTTCTGCGAGATGACAGCCTCGCAGAAGGCGGCGACCGCGTCCCAATTACTGACGCTGTTGACCATTGCTCGCACAACAGTCGGCAGCGTCAGGTCGGCACCGATGACAGCGACGAGGTCACGGCGCTGCCCGTCCCAGCCCGAACATACCTCGAGCGTATGTTGCGCCGTGTCCTCGTCGCTACTGCAATGGTGGCAGGACGGAGTCCACTCCCTCCGCACGACCGTGTGCAGGTACTTGCCGAAGCAACCATGCCCCGACAAGACCTGCACCAACCGGAAAGAGAGGACTCCGTGCCGCCGCTCCATCCACTCCATCAGTACGGGCCGGAGGGCCTCAACGGTAAAAACACCGTGTCTAGGCCTCTCCAGCCGCGTAGCCCAACGGGCGATGACTTCTCGGCGGGCGTCCTCGCGCCAGGTGGCTATCTCGTTGAACGATGGGGAGCCACCCTCTTCGCGCATTGAGGTAACCCGCCGGTAGAGATCGGAGAGCATCTCCGCCTCTAGGTCCCACGGGGGTGTCCCGGCCAATAGGCATGCCGCCTCGGTAGACACCGTGCGGTACCCGCGAATGGCTCTGACCGCCATGGCTCGCTGTGGCCTCCACAGCACCGCCCTGAGCTGGGCGTTCAGAGCCCTCGCCCACACGGGTGCGCCGTACATGGCCATTGAGCGGATCACCCCCGCATACAGCCGTCGGCCCTCGAAACTGGGTCCGCCCACGTTCGGCATGAGCCGAGAAAGGGCGGACGCCGCGCCGACCAGCCGGGGAGCAATTTGACGGAAATGCTCCCGGAACCACCATCGCCCGTCGAGCACCAGGCCCAAGTACCTCATATGGGCCTGGATACTGATGTGGATGGAGTTGACGACTAACGAGGCGCCGATGGGCAGCCTCACACGGGGCCCATGGAATAGTAGGGCCTCCGTCTTGTTTAGGGCCACCCTGAGCCCCAGCGCCTCAGTTCGCCTGACCATCTCCTCGGTGCCGAGAGTGGCCAGGCTCGCCGCCTCTTCGAGTGTCCTGCCCCGGGCTGTGACGAGCGTGTCGTCAGCATAGCAAATAACGCTCAGCCCGGGGGGGAGACTCCCTCTTAACGCCCAGTCGTAACCGATGTCCCACAGAGTCGGCCCCAGAACTGACCCCTGCGGAACACCGCACGACATGGGCGTCCGCACAATGTCCCCTGCGGGGCTCGCGTAGAGGACACTGCGCCCCTCCAAATAGTCTGCCACCAGCCGCCTGAGGTACAGGGGCACTCCATGGAACCGGAGTGCCTCCCTGATGCAGCTGAATGGCAGACTATTGAAGGCGTTGGCGATGTCCAACGACACCGCCAACAGCACTCCTTTGCCGGCGACAGCCTCCGCGGCCGTCTGCCTCAGGCGTAGCAGGGCCCCGATGGTCGAACGCCCCCTCCGAAACCCAAACTGAGCGTCCGACAGATCGGGCCCCACCTCCTCCAGGTGCTGGACGATGCGGGCAGCGAGGACACGCTCCAGCAGCTTACCCACATCGTCCAGAAGCACAATGGGCCTGTAGGCCGACGGCGAATCCGGGGGCCGTCCCGGCTTTGGCAGGAGAACCAACCTCCCTTCCTTCCAGCACTCAGGAAACCGTCCAGACGTCAGACAGGCGTTGAACAGTCGCCTGAGGCGAGGTTCGAGATGCTCGAGGAGCAATGTCAACACCCGGACTGGGACTCCGTCCGGGCCGGGGGCCGTGGTGGCGGAACGAATCTTCGCCACGGCTGACCCCACTTCCGACTCCGTCACGGGCGGCACACTCTCGATGGCCTCCCGGTCGTGATCTGGCGAAGCCATGACCGGGGGCGTGTGCTCCGACTGCTGCGGGAACAGCTCCTCGACCACTCTACGAAGGAGGTCGGGCTGGAGGGTCTCGGTGAGGGGGGGGCCCTGCGCGCGAAGCTTATTCAGCGACGCGCGATACGGGCGACCCCAGGGGTCACGGTCGAGACCGTCCAGCATCTCCTGCCAACTCGCGTCCTTGGCGGACCGGATGGCCAGCCGAAAGGCGGTACGCGCACTGCGGTACGCCTCGTACAGCTGGCCCTCCCGCTCAACATCGCGGCGACGCCGCCGACTGCGGGTGTAGGACCTATACCGAAGAAACCCTGGACGTTAGTTTGAGAATGGATCAGATAAAATAAAAGAACTGAAAGGCACCGGAAGATGACAAAATTACAATAGAGCTCCTCAGGGCAAGTCGCCAGCCGGTTCCAAAAACCCTAGAGATAGTTGATCTAAAGCCCTATAGATGCTGATGACCTAATTCTGTTATTCTCGGGAGAGATGTTCCAAAATTACAAAGCAGGAGTAGTGGTGGTTCTAATTTTCAAGAAGGACAATAAACCACTCTTCAGGAATTACAGACCTATCTCACTCCTCAGTTATGTGTACAGATTGTTTTCAAGATTCATTACGAACTGAATCGCGCTAGCTCAGAACTCCCAGTTACCTGAATAAGGCGGATGCGATTTTGTATTTCTGACTGCTTTACTAATTATGTTTACAATATTAAAATGAAATAATCTGTGCAATAACATTGACTATTGTTGTAGGAGTAACTAAATGAATTTTATAAAATATAATATGACAGATTCAAAGAAAACTATTTAGAATTCGGAATTAAAATTAACTATAAAGAAATATTAACAAAAATTTTACTGTTTTTATTATAAAAATATATTTATTATAAATATTAATAAATATTATATTAATTATTACATAAATAGAAATCTGCAGTGGCACTGCACTTACAAGTTAAAAATACTTGGTTTTAATCTCTATGTGATCGGAAAGAGTTACGTAAAAGTAGTCTCCTTACTCGTATTTTATTTTCTTCTTGTAAGTGAAAAATTATTTCCGAAACTATTTTCAGTATGTAGGATAGAGGAAAGAGTATATATTGCGTCGACCTCAAGTAATTAGAATGAGAGCAGGATGATAATAAAAAATGTACCTATATGAAGAATTAGCTTTGTTTTGTAATATTTTTTTTTATTGCTTATGGTGGCAAACGAGCAGACAGCACACCTGATGGTAAGTGTCACTGCCACCCATGGACCTTTGCTATACCAAGAGCATAGCTAGGCCGCTGCCTACCGTTACAAACCCCAAACCCACCCCAGTTGGACTGCCGGCTCTCTCGCTCACCGAACGAAGCGCAATAGCACATTGCTATTACTCAAAGGTCGATCTTCTACGATTAATAACGTATACATTAATAATCATATTGTTTATCAAAAACATCATTAAGTAAATTACGGAATAGAAAAAAAAATGTTTTTTTTTATACAAACGAGCAAGCGTGAAGCATGCGTGAAGCAAGCGTGAGCGTTTGCATTTCAGTTTAGTCAAAGATACTTTCGTAGGTCTGCCCTGGTTGCCTAGACGTCAGGCTGATTCTTTTCAAATGACCCATTTTTCAATAGATTCTCGTTAAAATTGTCAGCAGGTTTGATATAGAATTATCATGAAATTTGATTTTTTTATTTGTATTTGACACGGCTTTTTATATTTTTCAAAATGGCCGCGATATTGGGGTTGAAAATAAAAAAAAAACATTTTAGCCATATTGAAAAATGTCCGAGCTACCAAAAAAAATTATAGACTAGCGAAGTCTAAAGCTCACACAGTCACTAATAAATAAGTTATTTATTAACCACTCAAGGCTGTTCGAAGTTAATTTTAATATATAAATATTTAGATAAATTTAAAATGCATAAATTCTTCTCTAATATTATAGTGCGCGCCAAACGCGCACTGAATTTCAATGCATCGATATCAATAGGATCTTTATTGAGGTAGGTGAATGTCACGCATACCTGTCATTGTGTACAATTTTTATATTCATTATACAAATACAAAAGGTCTATATTATATTATAGCTTCTACCTGCGGCTTCGCCCGCGTAAATGGTTACTTTCCTAGTTTTTCATCCCCTATTTTTATTTTATTTAAAATTTTTTTTATAAAATTTTATTGTCATATTTATTTACACCTAATCAATAGTCTAAAAATAAGTTTCAAGCTTCTGGCTTTAAAAATGACGATACTTCCTTACAACTTTTCATCCCCCTTTACAACCCTGTTTTGCATTAAAAAGTAGCTTATGTCCTTTATCAGGCTCTAGACTATCAGTGTACCGAATTTCATTTAGATCGGTTTAGTAGTTTTGGCGTGAAAGAGCGACAGACAGACAGACAGTTACTTTCGCATTTTTTAATATTAGTAAAGATTATATTATATATGTGTAAACATATACAATGTACTTTAAATAATATATAAAGTAGGCAAATATACTTTATATTCCAGACGAATATTTTCCCCTTTCGATTTTAGTCAACGCCCCAAGGAACCTTGTATTGCATTGAATTTACAAATGCATAATTAACTGACCCAAAATATATCCAGAACAACAATTATTGATCGCATAAAATATTGTCCTGCATGGGAATCGAACTCGTAAGATTCGCCACGACAGATCGGTTTCTTGACTACTACACCATCTCTGCAGTATTTGAAGTAAACTTAAAGTGAGATCTGTTATAAATATAAAGATGTTAACATTTAAGGAGGCAATTCTTTAACTAAGATATCAGTTATAACAAAAGAATTACTCGCCTCAAGTACTAAAGTCCGCTAAGTAATAAAAACGATTCTTAGTTTGAATAATAAACATTGATTTAATTAACAATGAGACACTTCACCTTAATGTGAGTTAGTGTGGTTTTTATATCGTCTACGTAGCACGTAGGCACGTCACTTGCCTGCTACTTTCGTAGCAAATATTTGTAGCTTAGATTTTGTAGTGTTTCAGTTATTATTTCTTTTATCTTTATTCCGTAGATCATTCGTTACTACAGAATTTCATAATTTTCAAATGATGACTTGATCCAGAATACATTATATAAAACTACGTCATCAATTAAATAAATACATTGCAATGTGCATATTACATATAGAAGCCGTAATGAGGGGAGGTCAAACACAATACCTCACTCGCCAATTAGAGGATTAACGGCATAACATACGGCAGCTGACAAAAGGGTAACAACGACTTATATCGTTAACGTACTTTTTGTCATAATGCACCAATGCCGAGGTATACCACAGGGAACGAGTTTTTGCAACGATTTGAACAATTAAAAGTGGTTTTATACCGCAAATGAATAGCGGATTTGGGGCGGACATGTCATTTTAAACAGAATGAATGATATACCTTTTGTCCGGCGAGCCCTGTGTGCGAACGCCGGCGACCGTGGCGCTTTGCCCCCGGTGGTGGTGTGTAGAGTAATAGGGTGTTGGAAGCGCCAAGGAGGGCTCCTGGCCGCAAGGGGCCGGCGTTGCTTCGCGTAGCGAAGGATGGGCGCGCGTGTACCTCGAGGTCGGTTTGCCGGCGGAGTGAGCTGCTGTGTGACAGCCGGTCGGGGTGCGCGCGCTTGCACCACCGCGCATGCGCCCTTAAGCTCCGCAAGCGATTAAATACTCCAACACGCAGCGCCACTATATGCTATACTGGCGTGTTTTTGCGTTACCCACGTAACGAGGTGAGCATTCAATTTTTTTTATACTTTGGACCTATGTAGACTATATAGTATATCAATTAGGGTTGACAAGCATATTTATAAAATCTAGCAAAACTAGCAACTTGCATCATATTGTTCGTTCGTGGTATAACATGCTACACCGGTCCTTTCAAGCTTGGGATAAAGTGACGTGAATGATGACATATGTGAATTTATTTTTCTGTTATAATAAAAACTTCATTAATTTGAATTTTCTTTGATATTGTGAATTTATTGCCGTGTTTAAAATGATGAACTATATGATAATTAAATAAAATTGTTAACTAAATTCCGATAATTAGGCGAGCAAAAGTTTCACATAAGTTACGTTATTGTAATCAGCTGTTTAAAATATGTTATTAGATGTTTTTATCGATTGACGGCACTTTCACCGTTAAGCGCGAAATCTTATTCTTTGTGTTGGCAACGATCCAGCAATGGCGGACATCCTGCTACTAGGCACACACCATTTTCTCATAAAACTTATTACTTAGCCGTCTAAAAACACGCAAACTATTACATTTGTAACTATTACGCATTCACGACCAAATATTTGTAGCTTAAGTTGAAGCTGAAAGTTTGTTTTATGATTGCTGATAACATTTTTGTACCACAAATATGACAATACACCATAAAGTCATGTAAAATTTAATAGCGCCCGCTGTAATTGTTATAAATTAGATTTAGGTATAAATAAAAAAATATGGTTGATAGTCATTCAATCTCATGAATACTATGGCTCGGTTAAAACCATTTAATTATATTTTAATATGGAGGAAAGAAAGAGATATCCACCACTTTCCTACAACTTTCTTCCATTTTATAATAATAGTGGATTGCTACCATGTATCGCTAAATTCAATTATCATCATCATCACAGCCCATGTATGTCCCACTGTTCGGGCTCGGGCCTCCTGCGTATTCGGAGGGAAATTAACCTTCTATACTACCGAGTTTTCCTTCTCTTGCATAGATGTTATATGTGTTTCATATCCCTTAGTCGTCTCTTACGCTCACCCACGGGTAAGATGGAGGCTGGTGAATTGTATTCTTACTCCGTCACCACACGGAATAATTCAATTAATTACCATTTAATATTATTTGCAATCTGTATTCTAGGACTTAACTACAAAGTTTTTTTATGAGAAAGAGACTAGCATCGATATAGTCTGAATTAAGTTTCATTAAAATCTGATTATGGCTTTCTAAGACAAACAACGGAACTCGGCAATAACTTATAAGTTTCTTTTTTATCATATTTGTTTGTTTTTAAAAATATTTTTTGTCTACTTATTATTGAAAATTCAACTTATAATGCCTTGTAATATACAAGGCATTAAAAGTTGTTTTTTTTTTAATAAAAATAAATATTGATTAAATCTTTCCTTATGGTTACAGAATAAGAATATAATGTTCTATTGGTGCTTGCTTTCTTATCGATGTCGTATGAGCCCCATACTCATGGAATTAGATACCATCATTGCAGAGGCTGCATTATACTTCGAAAATAGTGTATCCTGGTTCGAGAATCGCCACATTGGAATCAATACGTACCAGACATGTTGTTTACAAATTTGTATAAAATATTATCTCAACTCATATAGGTTTCATTGTTGGTCTCGGGCCTTCTCCATAATGGGAAGGAAATTCACATAATACATATTAGTGAGACGGGTTGGTTTGGTGGTTTCATTTCGAATTTGCCATCTATAACATAATTTCATATGCATATTGTATTCCTTAGTCGTCATTTATAATACCCAGGATCAAGATGGTGAATTTTATTCTTACTCTGTCACCACACAGAAAATATTAATAGATGTTTATATAAAAAATGTCTCTGTCTCTGTTTATTTAAAAAAAAATTGATGCAAGTCGCTAAGTTTCTTGCCAAATCTTCTTAGTGGCAGCCATGTTTCAAACTGGTGGTGGATTATTAGATTACTTTAAATTATACATATCTTTAATTTTGATTTCATATTTAAGATTATAAAGTTAACTATTAATTCAGTATCACGTAAATTCGCACGTAGAAACTACTGTAGATTCTGTTACATTTAGTGTCAACTATTATCAGTTGAATTAATTTATTTGTCTCACTAAAGATGAATGATGACTTTTTGTTTAAACACGCTATCAAGCTCTCTTAGTTGAATTTCAAAATACCTTACTGTTTATCGGATTGAGAGCCCTTAGTGCTCACCCACAGTCCGAGTAAAGTCATCACAGCCATCTGCGGCTAACAACTAAGTCACACACACACACACAAAAAACCTTATTCCTGCAATTTTATTTCCAGTTATTGAAGTTAAACATTTATATCGACGTATAGAAGAAATTTTATATTGTAACGTTTTTTGTAACGCGTCATCTTTATTACTATAGTCTATAAAATATAGCTTGATTGATCTCTGTGACAGTTCTCACTAGTCCCGCACGCTTACGATGCAGTCCGTATTTTTGTAGATATAATTCCTTATTTTTAAAGTTATTTGCTACTGCAATTGAAAAACAATACATGAAAATCTTATTGAACTTCAAGCAAATGGATGAATGAATCGATTATAAATTTAAAACAATTTATGAAAATGGTGTCCGATGGTTTACTGTGTGAGACACAAGAAGGTTTCAGGAGTGGAAGGGGATGCATGGATTAAGTGTTCTCTCTGTGCAACATTGTGGAGAAGCATCTGGCTCTAGGTCAGAGGGTTTTCTGCAGTTTTGTGGATCTGGAGAGAGCATTTGACACGGTTGTACGAAAGGAACTTTGGAACATTTTACCTGAGTATGGTATTAACGGTAAACTGCTACAGGCTGTGCAGTCCAGTTACATGGGCTGTAGAGCTTGTGTGCGGCTGGATAATGGAATGTCGCCTTGGTTTGATGTCAATATCGGCGTTAAGCAGGGGTGCGTTCTGTCAGCCAGGCTGTTTATCATATATCTGGATAAATGTCTCCAAAGGTTGAACGATATGAATGTGGGAGTCCAGATGGGCGACTCAGTGGTCACTGCTCTGCTCTATGCAGATGATGCAGTCCTGCTGGCACAGTCAGCGACTGACCTGCAGACCCTAGTCGACACAATGACTTCTGTCATTGTAAGAAAAGAGGTCTACGCGTGAATGTGAGCAAAACCAAAATAATGGTCTTTGAAAGAGATGAAGCCAGAACAGATGTAAGAGTAACAATAGATAATGATGTACTAGAGCAAGTGGATGAATTTTGTATCTTGGATGTGGATTTAGCCGAGATGGAAGGTACACCACTGATATAGAGCAAAGAGTGAATGCGGGAAATAGAGTGAAGGGAGCGTTGGGACAACTTCTCGGTAGCCACCACCTCAGCCAGAAGGCACGTGTAGCAATACATAACGCAGTGCTTGTCCCAACATTACTGTATGGAAGCGAGAGTTGGGTATGCAAAAAAGAGTGTGAAAGTAAAATTAATGCGGTCGAAATGCGATCTCTACGGTAAATCTGTAGAGTTAGGCTGACCGACCCCATTCGTAACGACGACGTAAGAGAGCGAGTAGGTATGAAAGAGAGTATTGGTGTAAAGATGCGAAAGGGAATGCTCCGATGGTTCGGACATGTGGAAAAAATGCCGAAAGAACGTCTGGTTAAGAAGATATACAATGCGAAAGTGGAAGGATGTAGGTACTGGGGGAGACCGAGACTCACCTATTTAGACCAGATCGATCACGAACTGAAGGAAGGTGGAGTCAAGAGTCTCCGAAACCGGCGGGCGTGTATGAAGAGAATTATGAATGTTGAGGAAGCGAGTGAAGTATGCAAGGATAGAGTTCTCTGGCACTCTGTTCTCTCTGCCAACCCTGCAAGGGATATGGCGTGATGATATGTATGTATGTATGTATGAAAATCTTATTAAATTTAAATTAATAGATTTTATTTAATTTGAACTAAAGCTGTTAATTAATTCTTTTTATTATTCGAAAGGAATACATCCAAGTTCATCGTCACTATTATCATCATCGCTGGAGCATTCCTGTAAGTTAATGATGAGTTCTTGGTCACAGATTATTTCATGAATAATCATGTTTATTTTATAAAAGAAATTATCGTTTTGATATAATAGAAATGGCCTTATTAATATTATAACTGATGTCTGAATACTAAATTAACACAATTTACTTATTTTATAAAGTAACCATATGGTTGATATAGGTAATGTATTGGTTTTACTTGTTTTATAAATAATTAATAAGAATGTTGTCGATTTACGTTTATCGATTGCCCCATCTCTATCTTATTCTCATTTCAGTATGATCTTGTACTTGCGTAAGCACCATACTTTTATAAAATGGTAACTAAGTATTTTAAAAAATATGAGGTATACTGGTTTTGGTGTAAATATTCATATTTTTATATTCAGTTGAGATATAACTAGCACCTAAGAGAGCCGGAAGCCCAAATGGGTGGGCTTGGGGATTTTATTGGTGGGCAGCGGCCCAAGCTTATACCCTTGGTATTGTAAAGGTTCATGGCCTCATGGGCGGCAGTGACACTTACCATCAGATGTGCTGCTTGCTCGTTTGCCACCATAAGCAATAAAAAAAATACAAATTAAAATTGTAATAATGACGCGTATTCATTACTACTTCATCGGTTTTGTCGCTATCTGTCACAGAGATCAAGCTATATTTTAAGGACTATAAGTCACATTTTTCCACTACGCGCGATATTTATTTTGAAGTGAAACTTCTTTCTTTGCGCGCATGAGGGTAAATTTTTTACAGATGAAACGCGGCTCGAGAGAGAGAGAGAGAGAGAGAGAGAGAGAGAGAGAGAGAAATTAGTTTGCCAAGAAATTGTTTTATTTCTGATACTTTGTACGTACGCATTTTTCTTTCTTTCTTTATAATTTTATGTGCTTATGTCGCGAAGGCCCATGTTTAACATCACCAGTGGAAAAGGGTTGACGATACTTTTACGACAATATCCTCCCTTAATATAATAGCAATACAAAGTAACAGATAGACAAACTTAATAATATAATGGATGGGTTTTGGTTGCTAGGTAGTGGCCTAGCTGTAGTCTTGGTATTCCAAAGGTTCACGGCGGCAGTAAAACTTACCATCTGGTCTGCTGCTTGTTCGTTTGCTATAGTAAGCATCATAATTCTCCTACTCTTATCCTAATTACTTGGGATCGATACAATATGTACTCTTCTTTCATAGTACATATTGTAAAAGTTATTGGCAATAGTTTTATGACCAGCCGCCTGCCAGACGTCATCAACAACCCTCATTGGGAATGTTAATTGTTGACCAAACGGCATTAGATGGAGTTGTCCTAGGTCGTTATAAAGCCCTTAGTTGTCTTTTACGATATCCACGAGCAAAGTAAGGATTGGTAGCATTCGTAACCACACAGGTATATATATATTTATATATTATACCTATATATGTACTGATTATTATATAAGAGGAATATAAGAGGAAGTTAGGTTAAGTTACATATAAGAGGCAGTTTGAAAGTTGCACCAGTGACGGAAAAGTTAAGGAATGAAAGGTTGACATGGTATGGTCATATGATGAGACGGGAATAAAGTAATGTTGTGAGGACAGTTTTAAATATGAATGTTGAATGCTTTATGGGTAAAGGAAGAAGAAAAGATGGATGTACTGCGTGAGGCATGACATGGATGGACAGGGAGTGACTGCAGAGATGACGTCTGATAGGACTGTATGGAAGAGGATGACATATTGCGTCGACCCCAAGTAATTGGGATAAGAGCAAGATGATGAGATATGTACTGATTATTAATTGTTTGCTATATTAAACAACAAATAAACATAATAATTTAATATTAGTAACTCCTAAATTATAATATGCTGTTATCAATAAATAATCTGTAACTCAATAACTATTATAGAAGTTTAATAAAAATCATCGCTATTGTACGAAGTATAGAAAGAAAGTGATGAGCTAAACATACATACATATATATCACCACGTCATATTCCTTGCAGGGTAGGCAGAGAGAATAGAGTGCCAGAGAACTCTATCCTTGCATACTTCACTCGCTTCCTCAACATTCATAATTCTCTTCATACATCCTCGCCGGTTTCGGAGACTCTTGACTCCACCTTCCTTCAGTACGTGACCAATCTGGTCTAGGTAGGTTAATCTCGGTCTCCCCCGGTACCTACATCCTTCCACTTTCGCATTGTATATCTTCTTAAGCAGACGTTCGTGATGAGTGAGTGATGAGCTAAATACTAATTTTATTACTTATGGCCTACAGAACAATATTTTGTTGAACATAAACTCTTTCAATATGAAGGAATTTGATCTACTAAGCCAATGTGGCCCAATCAGGTGTTCTATAATTTGGCAAACAATTTTATATTCTTAAAGAAATTTGCTGAAGATAACCTGTCTGGCAGTGCGTCAGAGACAATATGTAGCATCATACATTTATCTGCATTGCTACAAATGCTTACAGATTTTTATTCAGCCAACATCCCGTATTCATAAATGAATGTTTTTGTCGCGAGGGACTTGACAAATATATAAAGGATATAAATTACCAAAGATCCAGCACAATCATTTGTTGGTTGCATGAATAATTATCCTGCTTAGATATTGAAATGATACTCAGTACAAAAGATTGGTTGTTAGACAGTTGCAGCGACTATGCGGTCACATTTGTGACTGGGAACATAGTAAAACTTAAAAAAATGTCCTGCTTTATGGGTTCAATAATCAATTAGATTAATCAATTGGGGTCAATAAACCAATTTCTATGTTCATTATAATAAACATAGCAATTGGATTATTGAACCCATCATCATTCCTACTCTTATCCCAATTACTTGGAGTTGATACAATATGTACTCTCCTTTCATACTACATATTGTAAAAGTTATTGGCAATAGTTTTATGACCGGCCACCTGCCTGACGTCAACCCTCCTTGGGAATGTAATTGTTGACCAAACGGCATCAGATGGAGTTGGCCCAGGTCGTTATAAGGCCATTAGTCGTCTTTTACGACATCCACGAGCAAAGTAAGGGTTGGTAGTATTCGTAGCCGCAACCACACAGCTTTTTTGAATTGGATTATTAAACCCGTAAGGGATATAATACGCATAAAACATAATATATTATGTTATATGCGTATTACTATACTTCAATCGTTTTTTACGACATCCACGGGAAAGTTACGGAATGGTGAATTGTATTCTTATTTTGTCATCACACGAAGAGTTGTCCCAAGTTTAAATCCTCATTCGGTCGAAAAGTAATATTTGCAATTAGAAATTCTCAAGCGTAAGTCAGATATAATGTGATCGCGATATCGTATTAGTAAAATTTATGTACTGATTTTTGGTTGTTTTTAGTCTCTGCCTGCTATTTCTGTCGTGTCACAGAGAAAGAGAGAAAGAATACAATTGTCACCACTTCTTCCTTTCCTGTAGGTGATCGCAAACGATGACTAAGGGTCTAAAGCACCTTCACATCACTAGAAGAGAAGTAAAAGTCGCATTAAAACTACACCAGTACAGTACGACAATTTCCCTCCCAACGTGGAGGAGGCTCACGCCCGGTAGTGGAGCGTCTAACGATAAGCTTAGATGTCGTTATGAAGAATCAGAAAAAAAATCTAAATGATAAATAAAAGAGTATCAAAATAGAACCCATATTTTACATATTTCTGTGATCTAAATGCACATGATAGGTAAACGCGAAAATCAACTTTGTTTTGTTCTATGTAAAGATTGACCACAGTTGTTGTAACAAGTGGGAGGTCGATAGAGGGGAAATATATATGCTCAATGCGGATGGTCGTATCGGGTCAAGGACGGTGCATAAGCCTGCATTCTCCTCTATGACGCATACAGATACATGTTCAAGCCATTCCCTTTGGTGGCACACAAATATTTAGGCGCAACTGCAGTCATAAAACAGTAAGCTTCATTATATTTTGAGTATTTTTTTATCTAAATTACTAATATTTATTACCTATTTGATATGCTTGGCTAGTTCATATCGGATTTTATAAATAGTTCATATCAGCTTATATATTTTCCACTGTTGGGCTCGAGTTTCCTCTATAATGGGAAGGCAATTGACCTACTATACGATGATGGTCAGACGTAATGGTATTGGATTTTGTTTCGAGTTTCTCATCTTTTGCATGGATGTTATATACGTTTTATATCCCTTATTCATCTCATACGATCACCCACGGGTAAGATAGAGGGTGGTGAATTGTATTCTTACTCGGTCACCACACGGATAACACACGCTTGGCTATTTATAAAAACTTATTTGCGAGGGAATAATTATAATAAGAGTCAGAGTTTGATTATCACACGTACCTACCCATACTGGCTTAATTGATAAGGCGATTGGAACGGATTTTCATTACTTTTCTATAACTGATTCACAGCGTCATATATCAATATACATACACATACATATATGTATTAAAATTTAATCTAAGCCATTGCGGGATCCAACTCAACGACATAAAAAAGAAATCAATAAAATCTTCTAGACTCTTATGAGAAGCTTAACTGGTTTTTACCACTGCCACGGTGAGATAAGGGAAAAGGTAATAGTCACTATTCTTTCCCTTTATGGCTGTGAACTTCGTGAGAATCGATTAATACATGTAAGCAAATTACGTTACTGCATAAGGACAACTTGAAATAAATATATTCTAATTTCCTTTTTTCGATAATACCTTATATGAATTGAGAATGGTAGAAGAATTCCTACACGTAGAAATTAATACTGCATCGTTCGGTATTGAAAGTTAAGACTTTAACAAGTAAGGCTGTTCGATTACTACGATAATATTTTAGCAGCTTCTTTTTTCTTGTTAGGTGTTTAGCGATCCATTTAAGAATAAAGGCGAAGCATTAGAGCGTGTAAACACTTTGTTGTTGACGAAGCTTCTAACTTAGTCTCAGGACTATATTTGCTAATATAATTTCTATAATAACCTAATATATTTCTTAAATTTTGTACGCATTTTTCTTTTTTTTTTGGCTGGCTTTGGTCTGGACACATCCCTGTCCATTTTTTCTAGAGTGACGGAAGGTTGGCGTATAATCACTTACCACATGTTCAATCCCCACTGCCATTAGGCCACTAGTATTGATTCCTTGACTACAGTGGCCGGCGAGGTGGGTTACCCTTTCGAGTATCATCTCCTTCAAGGCCTCAGCAAAATGTAATGGTATTATTAGGGCGTCACATAACTCTCGTAAGTATGCGGTGATTTGATCTCGAAAAAAAAAATTATCAAATGGTATTATTGGATTTTCATTACAAATACTGTTACTTACGTACTTCATATAACCTTCTCTTCAATGGTTGAGATATCAGTTTATTACTGAAAAGATATTACTACAAAATTGTCTTCTATTATACATACATACATACATATCATCACGCCATATCCCTTGCAGGGTAGGCAGCGAGAACAGAGTGCCAGAGAACTCTATTCTTGCATACTTCACTCGCTTCCTCAACATTCATAATTCTCTTCATACACGCTCGCCGGTTTCGGAGACTCTTGACTAGACTGACTGGCTACTTGACTGACTCTCTTGACTCTCTTCTATTATAGATATGTTATTATACTTTTGCCTTTTAGTCAGCTCTTGGAGAACGATAATTCTAAATAAAACCCTATACCAACCCATCTGCCTAGCGTGGTATAGCAACCCAATTCTCCTCCTATTGATCAAAACGCTCGAGCCCGGCGAGGAGTGGGATGGGACGTGCATATATGCGCTGAGATGATGTGTCAGCTTTTACAACACTAGCGAAATAGAAGAGTGGACAAGGACTCGCGCGGATCCAATCGATGCCGCGCTGCCCGTCTCTTAATAGCTCCTCAAAAACTTTCTTCCCAGAGGTTGGACAACCAATATGGTTTGCCCTTTGCCAAATTCAGCGCGCTAATTCTTCGGGATACATCATTTTTTATTTATTACTTTTGTACACAGACGAGCAAGCAGCCTACCTAAATATAAATGGTAAATACTGTTCGTGGTTTTTAGCAATACCAGGGTTATAGATTAATCTCTGCGTAGGTTCGGGATTGGAGAAAATAGAGTTAAGCCTTGAAGGGCAGGGAAAACTTAATTCTTATTTGGGAATTTCTGCAATTCTCTACTGTATATATGCACTGCATGCACTAAACTTGTTACAGTACAACATTATATTATAACTGGCGACTATTACACATTAATTCATACACAAGAAAAGGAAGAACATGCCACGGAATAATGGATAATGAGCTTTTAAGAATTAGCACTTGTAATTTTTTTTATCTCTTAAAATATCCACTTTCATTGATTACAAAATTAATATAATAAACCGAGAGAAATTCAAATGTTTAAATTTTAATCTGACGTAGAGCCTGCTAATTAACTGGCTGATGTTTAAGAGGCTTACGGGATTGTGAGAATTTGTTAAAATGTAATCTATCAAAGTAAATTTTTGTTTTGATATAATAATTCGATAAGAGGCAACACATGTTTGTAAAAAGCGTTGTTATTATGTGCTTAATATAATATCATGGTGTATTATATTAGCCATATTTTTGCTTTTCATGTCTTCACACGCCCACTAAGTTCATTTACGGCGACAGAGATCGCCCGCTGTCTCATAACTTGCTTGCCGTATACCCTTCCCATCGCTATTGGACTGACCAGTAATATCGATTCCTTGACCTCGACGGTCGATCCGGTAGGTTACCTATTCGGGTACAATACACATCGATTCCCCAGCAAGACTGTTGCGTCGATGTCGTGCAGTCAGCCTTTCTGCTACGGCCCCGGTCCATCCACCCGTGACCTCAGCTAGGGTGGCACTAGGCGCAAGTAATCACGCCTTCACCTTTCGACGTCTGTGTCAACGAGGTGAATCCCTTCTCTGATCCGCTCTGTTAGACGACTGCCTCACAGAAGGTGGCGGCCGGTGCAAAGCAGCGCCATAATCTCCTCACAATCCTAATGGTGACATAACCAAGTCTTCTCGCGACCGTGTACAACAACTTTCTGTAGCAACCATACTCTAACAGTACTGCACCAGCTAGAAAGAGGAGGTCGTACCTAATGCCACTTTATTTATTTACATTAGCAATTGCCGGAGGGCTTCCACATTCCCAACGTCTAACTGAGCTCTCTCCAGCCGGATAGCTTAACAAGCAATAACATCCCGGAGGGCGTTGCCCCGTTAGGCGGCCAACTCACTAGACGAGATATTGTTGCCCTCTACCAGCATCGTCGAAACCTACCAGTAAACTTCGATGAATATCACCGCTTCCGAGTTCCACGAGAGATTTCCATCCAATAGGCACGCTGCCTCTGTCGCCAACGTGTGGTATCCGCTTATGACCTTGACCGCCATGACCCACTGTGGTCGCCAGAGTATGGCCCTGGGATGGAGGGTTAGGGACTCCACTCAGAAGTGTGCGCTATACAGGGACATCGACCGAACCATCCCCGCGTACAGCTATCGAACACCCTCTTCATCAAACAGCTCTCACAGCACCAAAGCTATGCTATCGCTCGTTTTGAAGCCGTCGGCTCCAGAGAACTCGAGATTTCAAGCCTCTGTCCGGCCCTTGCTTTCCTTGCTTTTTTTCGACGCCTCGACATTAGAGACGTCTAGCTCCCACTGGATTCTCCGCAAGAGGGTCTCAGAGTCGAGGCCTTTTTCTTAGTTTTTCCTTTTTTTCTTAGTCGAGGACTGTTGATGTCGGCGGCTGGCACCTCCTGCGTAGCCTCTTCTTATCTCTTTCGGCTTCTGCCTGGGATGCGATAGCTTCAGCGGCGCGTTTGGCTTCCGCTTTTCGTCTTTAGTCCTGTCTCTTTCTGCTGCGTTCAGCTGCCGGCCAGCCCCGCTTGAGTGCAGTAGAGAAATTCATTTCTTTTACAATTTTCATAAAGAAACTTGAAAAATGTATTTAGGTAATAAACAAGTTTACATTGAGTGATTAATTGATTGTGGTTACAAATTTGTATATTATTTATTCGCTTAGTCAGGCAAAGTGAGCAAAGCATCCAGGTTTAATATAATTTTCTTATGTTTTTTGTTTTTTTTCTGCATATTACTGAAATTTAGCATTTAATTTTATAAATATGAAAGGGTTTTAATAAATATAAAAACCCGATTACGAGCGAAAAATGACGGTTGGAATCCGAATCACTTGTGACAATAATTTTTCACTCGTAATCGGGTTTTTATAAAAAATGTTATTGATTCTTCATACGTCATTGTTGGGAACGTGGAAATGTCTTATATTCCTTATTTTAGTGTTCTGTGGTATTACATTAAAAACTAAGACCATTTTATGTATAGAAATGAGTGAGCTAGAATTTAATGAAACCCTACTAATATATAAATGTGAATGTAAATTTGTTTGTTACGCTTTCACGCTAAAACTACTCAACCGATCATCATGAAACATTGTACACATATTCTTGGAGATATTAAAAGTAACATTTTATTAAAAAAAAATCAAATATTTATATGCAAAATAAAAAAATTGTTTATCAAAAAATCTCAAAATCTAGCTTCTTCAAAGCCATCTAGCAGTCCAGTAATGAAGTTCCAACCCTGAGTATTGTAATACCGTTGCACTGTCTTACCGACGGTCAAAAATAAAAATAGGGGATCAAAAACTTTAGGAAAGTAACCTTTTACGCGGGCGAAGCCGCGGGCAGAAGCTAGTGTTATATAAATTGTTATTAGTATTTAGGTGGCTTTCCATCCTTTACAAACATTCCCCAAAGAAGCCGTTAATAATGTGCATTGTATTTGTTGTGACCATTGTTGTACTGAAATTGATACCACGACTTTAAGTGATCAATGATGAGGCAGTCTTAAAGGTTTTTGTAACTATACCAAAAAATCCTTTAATAACTACAAAAATTCAAGCAGCCAATACCGAAACTTAACTTCTTGAACTTCCTAGAGCTTAAGTTATTTCCAGAACTGTAATTGACTTAAATGAAGTTTTAGGCAAAATCCTGTGAGCGTCACCAATAATTAAAAAGGAAAATAGCTTTTGAAATAAAACTACTTTTACGGATGCTATCGCGTTTGTATTTGATTTTTAATTTTCCGACGTTTCGAACTCTTTACAGTACCTAATCATGGTCACGGGAGGACTAAGGTGTCTTACGTGCAATATATCATTGTTATTCCAGAAATTTATATTTACCCTATACGTTTTGACCAACATTTTTAGTTTTGACCAACATTAAATTTTGATCAACATTTTTAACACAAATTCATTGTTAGTACAAAAAGAAAATGATTATAGGTATATATAAAATTTTATACTGTTTATGATCTGTTATTAATAAAGCATTTAATTTATGATAATTATTATTGTGGCAATTTACAATTATAGAAAAAGTAGCAAAACTATTCAGCTACCATTGGATCGAAACATAGCCATACTGAGAAAGATCCGGCAAGAAAACTCAGGAGTATACCTACTAATTTACATAATCTATATTTAGATAAACTCAGGAGTAATACTAATTTTATTATTGAATTTTTGAGTGGCGGCCTACATTGTCTTACTAAAATTAATTAAATTAAAATTTAACTATTATTGTGTGTCAACAGGAAAATAGCTTTTTACATTTCAAACTGCTCAAGCGGGTATAGTGAAATTATCATGTAGTGTTCATGTATTATGTTTTGTATCTTAGTTTTAACGTGTTTTATTAAATAATTTTGGTGGCGTTTTATGTTATATAATGGGGAGGAACTGATGAGGTGTAGTGAATATTATATATTTTTTTACAAATGTTATCGTTATCTACCAAAATTATCGGATGATCATATTATTAACATTGCGGCTTTTAGGACTGTTGAAGGTAACGATGTGACTTCTTGACAGAGGATAACTTTGAACGAAGACGTAATTTATAAATGAAGACTTGTCATATAAAAACTCAACAATGGCAACAATGGCCTCGCGTTAGTCAATAGGCATCGAGTGCTATTACAAAAAAAGGAGAAGAACGGTTCAAGCTACATGACAGTGACAGATCCTCCGCGTGTACCTTAGGGATGCTCGATATCAAAAGACATCGATTCGAAAATTATCGATCTATGATAGATATCGAGATGGTAAACATTCTTGAAAAGAGACAATAAATTAGCCATCCAGTAAAAATCTATTTAAGCATGCTCGGCAAAATGGTAACATAGTAAAAGTTTTACTTTTAATCTATTTTGGATTCGAGTGTATAAGTTTGGCCGACTTTACCAAGCTGGTCAGACAGTTTGATTTCAATTTTTCTTTTCTTGGCTATCCAAGAGAAGAAAAATTGAAATCTATACATCATATGTTATATACATAACATATAACATCTATATGTTATATACATATTATATGCCATAGTCGTCTTTTACGATACTTACAGGCAAGATTAAGTTGTGATTTGTATTCTTACTTCGTCACCAAAACAGTTTTGACACCCATTATGTTATTAATCCTTTAGGTATCTAGTTTATGTAACTCTGATACAGGGGTTGGTTAATTATGGCGATGAGCAGGGAGCAGAGGGTAGGGTTATGAGACCACGCGCCGCCCTTCCGTCGCACCAGACGGAACGGATGGCGCGGGCGTGAGTCCAGAGTATAGCTTGCCAATAAAAAAAGGGGGTTGGTTAATTCGTTACCACATAATATTTTTACATAGAACTATATACTTTACACATATGAAACGAAATATATATCTGCACATTATATATGAAACTTATATACTTTTTTTTTTTTTTACTAACATATGAAACGAAATATATATCTGCACATTAT
The DNA here is from genome assembly GCA_905163515.2 of Lymantria monacha. Classification (NCBI taxonomy): domain Eukaryota; kingdom Metazoa; phylum Arthropoda; class Insecta; order Lepidoptera; family Erebidae; genus Lymantria; species Lymantria monacha. The sequence continues at coordinate 8,149,541 of LR991090.1, read as the reverse complement.
ATTTTTTAGCCGTCTTTTAAGATATACACGGGAAAAAAGGATGCGGTGAATTGTATTCTTATTCCATGATCACACGGCAAGTATCATATTTACTTATTTTTCTTAAAAATAGCATTTATTAAACAGATTTTGCACTTAGCATAATATATATAAAAAAATATTGAATTGATGAGTTGAATATCTCAATTACTATGTGCCAATAAATCGTATAGGAGGTACTCATGAAATCGATAAGTTCATATTTTACTAAGCATCGATGTGTTTTAAATATCGATATTCAATTAATGTCGATGAATATGAAGTAGCACCACTGTCGATTTGTTTATTAAAATTCTGCCTTTGTTTATTGAATTCTGTCTATCTTGCGAGGTGTTTTATTTTATAAATAGGTGTGTCTAGAATTTATCATGCTTCTGTTAATTATTCATAGTTATAATTTCTTCAATGTTTTTTGTTGTTATCGAATTTTATTTAGAAAATGTATGCGATGGTAGTGATTTGCCAGAAATACATAAAAACAGGTACTGAGTAAAATATTTAACAGTCATATGTTTTCTTTTTATATATTACAGAACATCAACGAAACCTGGAAATGTCGAGATTTCGATTTGGACGCCAGCATGATGGATATCGTTTAATTTCAAATGACGACAGTGGCTTTTCTGATGCGCAGTACGAAAGACCACCGCTCGAAATACCATGGAAGGCGATCTCTTTAGCTGCATTTTTGTTTGTTGTAGGAACAACATTACTTATATTAGGCAGCTTAATTTTCACTGGACACATAGACACAAAGTATTCTGATCGATTGTGGCCTATGATAGTTTTAGGTTGTATAATGTTTTTGCCAGGTGCATATCATATGAGAATAGCATATTACGCATACAAGGAGTACCCAGGTTACAGTTTCGCTGACATTCCTGACTTTGAATAGTATTATTTGAATATTTATTTATTTATTAGATTGTGTTACATGTACACAGAAATAATCTGTTAGTTATAATATAAGCATTCTTTATATAAATTTGTATTTAAAGTACTGTATGCATCTAATATATTTTAGAAAATATTTATAATGAAAAAACAATAACAGTTGAACCTACACATCAACAGGTAGTTCTAAATTTAATACAGTAGAACCTCGATAACTCAAACCTCGGTAACTTAAAAACCTCTATAACTTCAAAAAATAATATGTTCCCTTCCCATAAGAGCCCAAAACCTCTATAACTTAAAATAAGTAACCTCTATAACTTAAATAATTAATCTCTGTATTGGCTCTCAGTAACTTCAAGAAATGTTTCCACAACCTCTATAACATAAATTTGTTGGTCAATAAGTCATTTTTAAAGAGTGTGCAAAATAAAAGGTTTTGGTATTTGTTGCTTGCACGTGTTCACTAGTTAAATTGTTAACGTAAACAATACATATGTCACCTATTGTTTGCTTCTTCGTAATTATTTAAAGCTTTGCAGCGGTTAGCCTTAAGACAATGGCTTACTTGGATCATAAGTTTTTGATCATCATCCTGGAAACATCACTTTACCTACTGTGTGATAAAACTGGCTTAAAATGAGTTAAATAAGAAAACTAACAACACTCATATATGCTGATAAATTAAAAGCCTACCCCTAACATAGACCCTTGATAACTTAAAACCTCTATAACTTAAAATATTTTGTGTTTCCCTTGAACTTTAACTTATCGAGGTTCTACTGTATATATATATATATATAAAATGTGTTCATATAAGTTTATTAAAGTTGAAAATTTACCTTAACTGTGAATATTAATGTTTTTATTAATTGTGGCTTCCAAATTGTGTAATTATTTGTGTTGCAGATTGTATTTGAAATTATTTGCTTGTCTAACATAATACTGGATGTACTTAATTCACTGTAGCAATGAATTTTTCTTTTTCATTTTAAATACAATTTAAGAGATATTTTTGTATTTATTTCATTTGTCAGACTTGAAATTGGAATTTGTATTAATATTTAATCTCAATGCAAGCTTCAGATTAGGTTCCATTTATGAAAATAAATAGTTATACATACATAGAATATATTTTTAATAGACACCACCATGCACTTAGGAAATAATCCTTCTATTACAGGGTAATTTACAAAACATAATTTATGCAGTCAAATTACACCTAGATTCAGAACAACACTTTGTGGATTGTACAAAGTATTGTGTTACATAGGAATTGAACCCACGGCACTGGTACGGAAGATCAGTATGTTAACCACTACCCCATCTGTCCAGTCTGCTATATCATTGCTCTGTATTTTGCAATAGCCAGGTAAATTATTACATAGTTAATATTGAGAATGCAGAATTGTAAACACAAATTCACAAATATATGACTCCACCAGTTATACTATCTGGCTTTGCATAGTGGCTAATTATACAAAAGGGGGCCCCTGGTTGACTATAATCCTCTTAAGAGTCACATTTGCATATTTCTATTGAAAACCATTGGGAGAGGATCGTCAATTATATTGGTACATTATGGATAATAGAGATGGTGCTTGCAACCATTTAGAAATCCCATTAGTTAGGACCTATACTTTAATTTAGTTAATTTCAAGTTTTAGTAGTGTTTTTATATTTTATGTAATAGCCTCTACCATTTTTCTTGTGGCAGGCTATGGTCTGGACACGTCTCGCCGCAAAGTGGTTTGCGACCCCATAGCCTCTCCATCGCTATTGGCCATATGTACCGATGCTATCGAGCATCGTTTTAGCGATAGTCTACACTGATAATTGAAATGAGTTCTGCTCAGGCCATGCACCTGTCAAACGTATCCACGAAACAATAACAATGCTGGCAGGACGGTGTGCTCTCATTTCTCGCTACCGTGTGCAGATAGTAGGGATGTTAAAAAATAATCGATTTTTATTTTAATCGATTATTTTTTTCTAAAAATTGATAAATTTTATAATCGATTTTTATAGTAATATTAATCGATTTTTAAAAAATCGATTATATAAATTATGCGTTTTAATCGATTTTTTAAAACAGCATACATACATACCATCACGCCATGTCCCTTGCAGGGTAGGCAGAGTGAACAAAGTGCCAGAGAACTCCATCCTTGCATACTTCACTCGCTTCCTCAACATTCATAATCCTCTTCATACACGCTCGCCGGTTTCGGTGACTCTTGACTCCACCTTCCTTCAGTACATGACCGATGTGGTCTAGATAGGTTAGTCTCGGTCTCCCCCGGTACCTACATCCTTCCACTTTTGCATTGTATATCTTTTTACCAAACGTTCGTTCGACATTTTTTCCACGTGCCCGAACCATTGGAGCATTCCCTTTCGCATCTTTACACCAATACTCTCTTTCATACCTACTCGCTCTTATACGTCGTCGTTACGAATGCGATCGATCAGCCTAACACAGCCACAGATTTTCTGTAGAGATCGCATTGCGCATTAATTTTACTTTAATTATTTTTTCTGCATACCCAACTCTCGCTTCCATATAGTAATGTTGGGACAAGCAAGTTATGTATTGCTATTCGTGCTTTCTGGCTTTGGTGGTGGCTACCGAGAAGTGGTCCCAACGCTCCGATCACTCTATTTCCCGCATTTACTCTTCGCTCTATATCAGTGGTGTAACTTCCATCTCGGCTAAATTCACATCCAAGATATACAAATTCATCCACTTGTTCTAGTACATCATTACCTATTGTTACTTTTACATCTGTTTTGGCTTCATTTCTTTCGAAGACCATTATTTTGGTTTTACTCACATTCATGCGTAGACCCCTTTTCTTACAATGTTCTGTCATTGTGTCGACTAGGGTCTGCAGATCAGTCACTGACTGCGCCAGCAGGACTGCATCATCTGCATAGAGCAGAGCACTGACCACTAAGTCGCCCATCTGGACTCCCACATTCATATCGTTCAACCTTTGGAGACATTTATCCAGATATATGATAAACAGCCTGGCTAACAGAACGCACCCCTGCTTAACGCCGATATTGACGTCAAACCAAGGCGACATTCCATCATCCAGCCGCACACAAGCTCTACATCCCATGTAACTGGACTGCACAGCCTGCAGCAGTTTACCGTTAATACCATACTCCGGTAAAATGTCCCAAAGTTCATTTCGTGCAACCGTGTCAAATGTTCTCTCCAGATCCACAAAACTGCAGAAAACCCTCTGACCTAGAGCCAGATGCTTCTCCACAATGTTGCGCAGAGAGAACACTTTTGATCCATGCATCCCCTTCCACTTCTGAAACCTCCTTATGTCTCACACAGTAAACCATCGGTCTCCATCCTCATTCTCCTTTCAATAATTTTAGCATACACTTTTGTTGCCAAACTGGTCAAGCTTATGGCTCTATAATTTGCGCAGTCATAACGTGAAACCTTGTTTTTAAACAAAGGCACGATAACTGCGCCATTTCCGTCCCTGGGAACCATTCCCGAGCTCCAACATAAATTGAGGAACATCAAGAACGCCTCCCAGACACAGGTGCCGCCAAGCTTGATCATCTCGGCAGACACCATATCAATGCCCGCTGCCTTACCATTTTTCAAACTTCTTATCGCCCATTCAACGTCATCCATACTGATGCCATCGGAGAACGCCGGTGCCGAATGTTGATCTACTAGACCATGGATACTCGGGTTAGCGCCGGTGTGCAACACCCCGAGTATCCGCATACATGTCGCCAATCAATGTCTTACCTTTAGACCTTATTTTATTCATTCTGAAGGCTGACCAATCACCCCGAGACCTTTTCACATCTCTCCAAAAGAGTTTGGTGTTACCCTCGAAGTTTTTAGCCAGCCTTCAGATCTTCTGCACTCATATTTGTTCTATCACGTTTCTCTTTCACTAAGGCCTTGGTGTCATTCTTACATTGCCGATATATTTCTTTCTTCTGTTCAGTCATACTGTCATTCAGATTCAAAGAAGAGACATAGTCCAGCCACACTTTCTTCTTTTGCTCTACGGAAGCTGCCTCTTCCTCATCCCACCAGGCATCACCATTTGTTTTTCTATGCTTTTTTGAGCTTCCACATACTTCTTTCGCTGTAGCTACCATACTCTCTTTCGATATTCTTCAGCATTCTTCAATATCCGATTGCGGCTGGCTTGCCATCGTCAGCCGTTCTCGGACACCCTCTGAATACTTTTCTCTTACACACTCTTCTTCCAAACTTTCAATCTTTATTCTTTCAAGCCCTCCGAAGTGGACACGCTCTCGGCAGTGCCCCCACTTTCTGAACAGACCACTAAATCTTGCAATACACGAGATAGTGGTCCGTATCGACTGTGGGGCCTCATTCGCATTCTTTATCCATGTATACATATGAATGTCCTTATGTCGGAAAAGTGTGTTTGACACAATAAGGTTTCTCTCCATGCATATATCCGCTATGAGCCTACCTGCGTCGTTCACTCTCTTATCACCAAATAGACCAAGTACGTCCTCATATTCGGCACGCTTGGTCCCCACCCATCCGTTCAAATCTCCGCATACAATCACGCCTTCACTGGTTTCTGCCATATTCAGAACTTCCCTAACATTATCCCAAAACTTCTTCAGGTCTGATGCCACCGAGGATCCTACGGGAGCATATGCTATGCAATCACGAAAGGTGACACCGAGTTTTATACGGACCCAAAGAAGTCTGGGATCATACATTCCGTAATCCTTCACACCTGAGGCCAAACGAGAGGACAACAGCACTCCTACCCCCATGCTGGCTCGATCGCTCTGTGGTACACCAGACCACAGGGCCATGCCGCCACCAGGAAGATCGCAGGCGTCGCTGCCCCTTCGCTTGGTTTCTGTCACACAGAGCACGTCTAGCTTAGCTAGTTTGTCCGCCATGACGGTTATCAGCTCGTGCAACTTACCTTCCACACAACCTCTTACATTCCACGTACCCACCCGGCACTCTGCTCTCCTCGATTCGCCTGACTGGGCCAGGCGTGATGGGTGGTGGCTCGGTACGCGGCGCCTCTGGGGCACACCCTAACCCGTACTGCGTCTGTCTAGAGTGGCAGGGGACGCGAGGTGCACGTTCCGGACTATGCCCACCTACACACACCGGACTATGCCTCCTTAAAAAAAAATCATCATCATGTCAGGCTATTGCCGTCCACTGCTAGACGTAGGCCTAAATGTAAAATAGTACTGGACATTTATGGCATTTTTTGTTGTGATTTATATTTTAGCTTTTGAGACAATAACGTTGTTATTTTGTTAGGACGCTCATCATTTCATTTTTATGATAATAAAAAAAATGTGTCAATAATTACATTTGGTTTCCTTATTCCTTACCTTGAAAATTTAAAGGAATATTCGCTGATGAATTTTATATTTGAATTGGTTGATTTTTTATTCATATAATTTTATTTGATTTTAATCTGATAAATTGTTAATATGAATCTCTTAGGTTTATTATTGGAATATGAAAAGTATATACATTTTTAAATAATATAAAAAAATCGATTTTTTCGTAAAAATCGATTATTTATTTTGATTATAATCGATTTTTGGAAAATCGATTAATATTAAATAAAAAAAAATCGATTTTTTCCAGTAACCTCACATCCCTAGCAGATAGTTGCCGAAACAACCATGCCCCAACAGTACCTGCATCCAGCTGCGAACTGAAGTTTCTCCAGCAAGACTGCCCAACAGGCATTGGCATCCCGTAATAGTCTCAACCAAGCAAGATGTAACAATACAATTCACGATCTCTTGACTGTGATTGTCGTAAAAGATGATTATGGGATATGTCATGCAGGTACCATTGATCCAAGAAAAGAAAAACTCGACATAAAATCTTATACCAACACGTCCGACTAGGCAGGGCATAGCAGATGGTTAAAAGGGACGTCCATTAATCACGTGATCTTTTTTTAGCATTTTAACGTATTACCAAGGTGGGGTTTAAAAATGCTAAAAAAATTATCACGTGATTAATGGACGGTCTCTTACTTGTATTTTAATTTCTCCACGTGGTGACGGAGTAAGAAAACAATTCACCACCCCCATCTTAAATGTGGGTGGTCGTAAAAGACGACTAAAGGCATAATACGGATATAACATCTGTACAAGGAAAACTCGTAAGAAAAACCCTATAGCAACGCTTCCGACCAGCGTGGTATAGTATGTAAATTTTCCTCTCATTTTAGAAGAGCCTCGAACCCAACAGTATTTTATTTGTATTGGTAACTTTACGCATACATTAACACATAACACACATTAGGACTTTTGGCGGGCATCTAAAACGTCATGTGGTGCTCTTGTATTATATTCGATATTTTAGTGTTTTAACGTGTTATATTAGATATTTTTTATGGTATTTTATGTAATGTGATGTGACTGAACTGCTGAGATGTAGTGAATATCATATAAAAGTGCTTTACAACGTTTTCGTTTTCCATCAAAATTCCCACAAGATACCATTAACAGTGTGGCCATAGCACTGTTGATGGCGACAATTTGACTTACTGACGGACAATGACTAATCTAAAGACACTAAAAACTTGAAGATAATTATAACTCGACACTGGCAACAATGGCTCATTTAAGTAGCTGATTGTAAATACATAAAAAGAAGAAGAACACACATTAGCATATAGGTATAGTGTCACCACGGGCAGAATAAGTTTAAACGATCGACGGGCTTAGTAATCTATGATTTATTCATTTTACGTATAGCATATTATATGTAATAACACACAATACTCATAGGTATATTTTTAATGACAATGATCATAATTTTAATAAATAGATTGATAAAGTCACTTTTACAACTTGTAGAGATTTTAAATAAAATCAATTGATTCTCGATGATTAATTAATACTTCCATCCTATCTAAATTTCACAGGTTTACCTATTGGCTCTCTTACCTTTCCTAGTTTGAGGAAAATTAGTCTGCGGTAAAGGCATAGAGTGCCCTGTCTTTTTTAAATGTTCAAATAATTTATTTTTCGACGGAAAATCTGTCTCACAGACTATACAACGTAGATTAAAAGCAGTGCTTGAATCTTCTGTTTCACTCGTCTTTGTTCTAACTGGTTTCCTTTCTATAGTTTTCTTTGTTTTTATATTTCTTTGCGCCTTGGGTAACACTGGTCTGTCTCTTGGTAAAGCTGCCTCACCTAAAGCGTCGTCTGTGGGAGTGGTGCTTGAGACTTCATATAAATTCTCTGTTGAAGTTTGGGATTGTGACCCCTTCTTTAGATTAGCTTCCTTTTTCGCTTGTATTTGGCTTTTAAGCATATTGAACTTTTTTGCTCTTCTACTGCGAGATGGTCCCTCAATTTCATTAAAACTCATTTCATCATGACTATCATTACCTTCACTCTCTGGCATTGGTATGAAGGACTTCCTTTTGTTTTTCTTTTTCTTTTGACTTTTTGGGAGAGCCTGAAACATAAAAATCAGTTCATTCAGATAAAGTTATGAACAATTAATTACTATATATTACTATTCTTGCAAATTCTTGTGCCCGAACTCCTAAACTGCTAGACCGATTGTGATGAATTTTTTCGTGTATTCTAGTCAAACTTAATGGTTTAGATTAACAAATTGATTTGAATTGGATATAGATAGTGCAATCATCATTCATCATACTCCTAAACTTATCCCAATTACTTGGGGTTGATACAATATCTTCTCTTCTTTCATAGTACATACATACACAGCCTCACGCCTGTTTCCCAGAGGGGTAGGCAGAGACTACGGATTGCCACAAACCACGATCCTGGCATACTTCCATCGCTTAATTCACACTCATAATAGTCTTCATGCATGCTCTATGATTATGCATACTCCTTAATAAGACCTCTCGTCAACACATCTCCAACTTGGTACAGAAAAGTATGACGTGGTCTTCTTGTATTCGTTCCATTCACGCTTGCTTTATATATTTAGAATAGAATAGAAATAAATTTATCTCAAGGAAAAATGCAAACTTTTACAATTTGTTTTTTTTTCTGCCAAACTGTATTACAGTTTGTTGGCAGAATTTGCTTCTTCGTCAACCTCTCGTCACTCGTTCTTTCTAAATGTCCGAACCACATAAGCATACCCTTTTTGATCTTTGTCACTACTTCTTCATTCACACCACAGCACTCTCTTTTACATTATTCCTAATTTTATCTTTCATACTTACATCACACATACTACGAAGAGCTCTTATCTCTACAGCATTTATTCTACTTTCATGTTTTCCTTGCCAAATCCAACTTTCACTACTATACATGAGAGTAGGTACTAATACTCCCTTATGTAAAGCTAAACGTGCCTTTTTGGACACGTTTCTGCTTTTCATAACGGTGTACAGTGCCCCATTCACTCTATTACCAGCATTTACTCTTCTTTCAACATTAGCATCATTTTTACCATCTCTAGTAAACAAAACACCCAAATATAAAAATTCTTTCACCTGTTCCAGTTCCTCACCATTTATAAAAATGTTACATTCCGTCAAACATTTATCCTTTTCAAAAACTATAATTTTCGTCTTACTTACATTTACTACTATACCTTTTCTTTCAAAAGCTTCATGTATAGTAGTTACCATCGCCTGCAAATCTTCAGCCGATGATGCAACTAATACCTGATCATCGGCATAAAGAAGACATAAGTAACTCATTCATTCGTAAACCACAATCATTATTTTTCAGAACTTTCAAACAGCTATCCATGAATAGGTTAAACAGCCACAGGGACGCTACACATCCCTGTCTAACACCTTTATCAACATTAAACCATTCCGTGTAGGATCCGTTTATTCTTACGCCGTCCGTTTATTCTTTCATAGTACATATTGTTAAAGTTATTGCCAATAGTTTTATGACCGGCCGCCTGCCAGACGTCAACTCTTCTCAAGAAGGGTCAACAGTTACATTCCCAAGAATGTAATTTTTGACCCTACAGCATGAGATGGAGTTGGCCTAGTTTGTTATAAGGCTCTTAGTCGTCTTTTACGACATCCACGAGCAAAATAAGGGTTGGTAGTATTCGTAGCCGCTACCACACAGCTAATAGTGCAGTTATCAATTAAATAATTTTATCTTTTTAGATTTATCTATACATTTGCGAAAAGATTTTTGCCACGAAAGGTTAAAATTACAATGTCGTGTAACTTGTTTTTGTGCGCTTATATTGCAAATGTGGCGAACTTTACAAGATAGTTCAAAATGTATTATGAAATTGTATATTTAAAAAGATTTACAAAATATTCTGCGATTACATATGTCTCTCTTATGGTGGCACCACACTTCGTTATGCGTTATTTGTTATGCGGCTACTATTTATTTGTCCATATATTTTACAAACACTTTATTGCGAACATGCTACTCCACACTTCGTGCCATCATGCCATCATGCCAAATATTTGGCACGCCGACACATAAATAGAAAATGGACGTGTTGACTGTGGCGGCAGCTTATTTTTACTTCAATGCATCTGACCAATACCTGTTGTATAAGTACCAAGTTACAAAAAGACCGTGTAGACATGACCGCACCGTAGCGAGTGAACATAACGAATGAATGAACGAAGTGTGGGCAGTCGACACACATATTCGGCTTATTTGTGTCCTTTGAAGTGTGCAAAAACCGATAAGTGGATGGATACGCGTATTTGCTATTCGTGCTTATGCGTTATGTGTGCGCGTAAAGCAAATATAGACGAATTAGATCTCCACACTTCGTCGCATGCGGCCAATAACGCGCATAACAAATAACACATAGCGAAGTGTGGTGCCACCATTAAGGATAATCCAGTATTCACGGTTATTGAAGTGAAACTTCTTTATCGACGTATGGTAGAAAAAAAAATTAACGTTTTTCTGTTACGCGTCATCTTTATTTCTATGTCACATTTTTCCGTTACGCGCCATATTTTGAATTGAAACTTCTTTACGCGCATGAGGGTAAAATTGTTACAAGCGAAACGCGACATGAGAGAGAGAGAGAGAGAGAATACACGCTGTTGGTTGATGTATGTAAACGAGATTTAAAAATTAGTTCGCCAAAGTTTCACTTCTGATAGTTGTACTTTGCGCACGCATATATTTTATGACGTGACAACGTCTTATAAATTGGTTTGCCGGGTGACACTTCAAGAAACTGCGTTACGCTCCGCTCACGTTATGCGCTCACAATGAGAGCGAGTGAGAGGCACGCGTCCCTTCCACTCGGGCATGGTTAGCCCGCCTAAGAGCGAGAGAGACAGACATAAAAAGTTATGTTGTTAATGTATTGCAAGTTATTGTATGTATATTTGTATATAAATACGTATGTACGTGTAAAGGTAAAAATAAAATTTTGTTAATATGAAATTCAGTGCGAGATTCTTTGTATAAATTAATGTTTTAAATATAATTCTTTGTATAAATAAATGTTTTAAATTGTTACTATTATTTCATCCTTCTTCCTACTATACGAATGAATATTCACATTAAAATTATTTTACCACTCAAAGTCGTTGTCACGTAAAACTTTCGCCCGTTTACCGACTTTACAGGCAACCAATTTTTTTTTTTTTGTATATTACTATAATATAATGTGTTATTTACGAAGTTATTATAAATTACTATATTACTCTTTATCCATTTTACAGCATTTCATTAAAATGATTATCTTATAAGTTTTCAGAGCGTTTAAATCAAGGAGGAGTAGAGCGGCAGATATCAAGGCGAGGTCGAAAGCGAAACAAGAGCGGGTCTCTATAACATGATACATACTTGAATTTCCGAATGTTCAGTGTCATCACTTAATGTTTCTCGAAGGTCATTATCCTCTATATCTGAAGTAGAATTCCCTAAACCACCCTCTTCTTCTGTCTGACCATTTACTTTTGTGTCTTTGTGTTCTTCAGCTTGTTGCTCTTCAATATCACCATCTGATACTTCATCATCATTCTCCGATATATCAATGTCATCCTCTAGAGTCATTCTGCTTACGTTTTCTTTGTGTTTCTTACTATTTTCGTGATTTTCAAAAGATTTAACATTCTTAAATGGTTTGTTACATGCTGAACAATATAAATTCCTCATAGTCGGTTTAGATTTGTTTGACGATTTTGCAGTTGCCTTAGAAGCTTCACTTGCCTGAAAAAATATTCATAACATTATAATTAGTAACCTGGACTAGGGCGATCTGCACTCCTCTTTCCTCTGCCGCGTTGAGCGACTCGGCCGTGGCCAGCTTTGACCTCTGGAGGTTGGCCTGTATGATGTTAAGTTTATTTATTGTTGGTTGAGAGTGATGTTTGTTTTGTTTGGTGTTTCTTCTAGTGGTGCCCTTATCACAGGTATGTGATTTTTGACCTGGCTATGGCATCCCATTTTTGCCTTTGGGGGCAGGTTTGGGAGTGTGCCAGGTATTCGGCATCATGAGTGGTCCCAGATGTTTTATTGTAGCTTACGCAGTTTATGAGACTACAAATAGTAGCATCCAAATAGTCCATGGCAGCCTAACTACTATCAACCCTTTCATTGCTTTTAGGGGTTGTGAAGGACCACTAAGAACTTTATATTTAATGTGGGCCAAATATATCTGTTGCTCTATTGTCAATCATTATATTTCCAAGGAGAGTCGATAAGTTGTCATGTAGGTGTTGAATCATAAAGCTATCAACAACTTAATAACATTTTGTATCTTGAAATATGTATAATAGTAGAAGACTAATCCCACCACACATTCCCACCATTGTAACTCCTGTAAGCCAGGATCCACAATGGTCACTATAAATGACACCGAGGTTTGACCCTCAGGCAGTCCCGGGAAATGATTTTAATTGTCTTGGAACCCGCAACAAATTTAATTAGAAAAGTTAAAGAGGAGGAGTTGGAAAAGAGTGATTCCACTTCCCTCCCAGGCAAAGCGGGAGACAGAAAGCAATATTGACTAGTCAGCCAATAAGTAAAGGGTTGTACAGCTACGATAAGCGCAGCAGTACGGCACCACGGATACGGGATAACTTAACGGGCCTATATGTGAGCCTTAAGATTGGTTGCAGTAGTAGGTATGGCAGAAACGCCTAAACGCACGGCAATTTTCTCGAGTTGCTACAAGATCCGTGTAGTATACTACTCCAGATGTTACTTGCAAACTGTCTAACATAAGGTCGCGCTCGTTACGCCAGAGATCGCACTCCCAGAGAATGTGATGTGCCGATTGTTCATACTCGCGGTTATTTGTAGAACATTGACATAGTGGTGAAGGTACGAGTTTAAAAGAAAATAATTTACTTTTAAAGTTGCCATGTCCAGTTAGAAATTGAGCTACAAAATGGTCAACCTCCAGCCACACTCTCTCTAGGCGCTCGCGGACGCATGGGAAAAATAGATAGAGGTGACGGCCCTTCGATGATGAATCCCATCTTTCTTGCCATTCAATTAAAAGTTTTTCATAGACGACGGACTGCGGTGCAAACAATCGAGCGATTTTATTACGGTCGCGCGGTAGAAGGAAATCTGTGTTCATATTTTCCCTTGTCGTGTAATACATTGATGCCCGTCTCTGAATCTCCAAGTCAACCGGAAGTACACCCGCGAGTACCGGCAAAGCCTCGGTACTGACCGTCCTGTAGGCTTTACACAAGAATATTAAGGCCAATCGTTGGCTTTGTAATAATTTAAGGCGAGCTGCCCCTATGGTAGCCCTATCAGCCCAAACGGGTGCAGCGTAACAAATACACCCCAAATATTGGGTCTGGGAAAAAGTTCGTGGCGTTTTTTCAGTGAAATTCGACTGGTTCCCTTATGGCGCGTGGATGAATTTTTTTAAAGTGAATATGTGCCATTATTATCGACAATGTTTCGTCATTTTTTTGGTAGATCCGTGATCCCATCGATGAAAAACTTCTGTGGTTTCTGGTTGAAGAACTGAATCAAGTAGTTTTCACAGGCTTCTTTTGAAACCAACTTAATTCCATTGAGAGAGTTCTGCAGAGATCGAAACAGATGATAGTCAGAGGGTGCTATATCCGGACTGTAAGGTGGGTGCATCAAAACTTCCCAACCAAACTCTCTCAATTTTTGACGGGTCATCAAAGAAGTGTGTGGTCGGGCGTTGTCATGATGGAAGACAACACCTTTCCTATTAATCAATTCGGGCCGTTTTCTTTCAATCGCCTGACGTAATCTCTCTAGTTGTGCACAGTAGAGTTGAGAATCAATCGTCTGACCAGTTGGAAGTAGCTCATGGTGGACGATTCCTCTCCAGTCCCACCATACACATTGCTATGTGTGCATCACTTTTTTTGGCGTCAATGTTGGCTTAGCGAACGCTTGTGACGGCTCACCATCCTTTACCCACGATCTTTTACGCTTCCGATTATCGTACGTAATCCATTTTTCATCGCCGGTTATTAAACGTTTCAGAAACGGCTCGATTTCATTCCGTTTCAGCAGCGCATCGCAGATGTTAATTCGGTCCATCATGTTTTTCGCGCTCAACTCATGAGGAACCCATACGTCAAGCTTTTTTTTGTAACCAGCTTTGTGTAAATGGTTCAAAACAGTTTTGTGGTCAATGCCTAGCTCCATACCAATATCGACACTGCTGATATGCTTATCTTGTTGGACGTTTTCAAGAATTTCATCAGGTTTTTCAGTGATTGGACGACCGCAGCGTGGCTCATCTTTCACAATGAAATTACCAGAGTGAAAGCGAGCGAACCATTTCCGCGCAACAGATTTCGATAAAGTACCTTCACCGTACACAGCACAAATTTTATCACAAGCCTGCGCAGCGGTCTTCCCCTTACCATAATAATATTGCAGAATATAGCGAAATTTCTCATTATTATTTTGCATTTTCGAGTGCAAATAACTTTCTAACCACTGCAGCAATTACAATGTTTCTACGCTCAAACTAACGTTCGGAAGGTCACCTAAAAAACGAGCCCTCAGTGGTGTCACTGTGACTTGTTGTTCTTTAGTTATCTGCAACCAATGTCATCTATCGAGAAAAACGCCACGAACTTTTTCCCAGACCTAATATGTGGCCATATATATAGTTTTCAGTGTATTAAAACGAAGGCCCCAGGTAGACGTTGATATTCTAGTAAGCGCATAGAAATTTCGTTTCGCTTTTTCACCTACAGTTTTAATATGCTCGAAAAATGAAAATTTTTTTTCTAAGAGTAGTTAAAGATAGCAAACTGAATCTTTCTTTTTGACTGTCATATTATTGAATTTTATACGCGGCAACGATTGTAAATTTCCTTTTAATAAAAGGTGATACGTTTTTTGTGGGGCAAATGTTAGCCGATTTCGTGTGCCCCATTCGAATATATTATTGAGACAAATTTCTGCTAATTTCTCTAAACCGTCTCTAGTGTTGGATTCTACGAGTAGAAGACCGTAATAGTAGAAGAGTACACATTGTGTTAATCCCATATAATTGGGACAAGAGTAGGAGGAGGATTTTGATGATTGTCAGTATTTCCACCCTGTTATTTTCCCATGATTGGCAAATAAATTAACTGACAGAGAAACATATAAAAATTTCAAAAAAACATTAGAATATATTCTGTCAATAATTCTAATACACATACTATTTTCTTCAAATATCTTCAATGTATATCGTCACAATTGATTGAAATAAGCTATTTCACATAAATATGAGTGGGAACCGCCATTAGCAGAGAATCATGGGTACAGTGAAACCTTTGTGTACCATGACAGAAATTGCTGTATCTTGAATAACATTTTAAATATATATATATATATTGTCTTATAGTCTGTCTAATCTAAGAAGTCCACTTTGACAGCTGTCTGAGTAAGTTGTCTAGGTATGTGAACCAAATAATCGCTATCGAAAATAGCCGATTTTACTGAGAAATCGATATTGATTCTTTATAATTAATAATCGGTTTATTTTTTATTTTTCAAAAAGGTGATGAATAAATTAAGTGCTAAATTAGTACTAAACAAATTTAATTATTTCAGCATAGAATTTATTCATCATATTAGTAGGATTAGGTTAATTAAAAATAAAAACTAGATTTGAAAATGGCTATTTATTAAGAATTACTACTATTACTTGAATTATCAGCGTCGCGAACATTAATAATTATTTCCTCATCAATCAAAGTGTCGAAATGCACATCTCTGTCAAAATCTCTATTCGATTAATTGTATTATTCTAATATTTTTACCGATTATTTGGATAATCGTGAATTGGAAGTTGTCAAGCACTACTGTATAGAACGTGAGAACGTGACATTGTTAGGTCATCACTAACAATTACTATTTACCATGTTATTTCTATTTTTTAAATTAGTTTTACGAGTTTCAATATTAGATTATTGTACAAGAAAGTCACCCGCAATGTTAATTATGTAAATAACTTAATAGTTGTTTAAAATTTCAGATTTAGTGTTTACAATCATGTGTATACATTTGACCGAGGTTATTGTGTATTAAAAAATGCAAAACGTCAAAATGCACTTCTTAGATTAGATGAACTATAAGTTCCTTTAAATTATGACAAATGGCCATAAGTGAAATGATTTCTTAAACTGATATTATAATTAGGTTGATCTATGTACCTCTTCTGTCTTTGAACTTTCTTCATTGCTACTCTCCATTCCGCCTTCACTTATTGTGTCATCATCAGAAGATAACCCAAATTCTTCAGCCAGCAGTGACTCAATCTCACTTAACTTCTTTTGATAATCTTCACTATGCAAAAATGAACTTTCCCCTTCTTTTTTCTTAGCTTCTTCTATTTCTTTCTGCCTCTGTATTATTCTTTCTCTTCTTACTAGTTCAGCCTGTCAGCACAAAAAATCACATTTGACTTATATACAATTATATTATTAATAGGTGTGAGTCTGGCCATTGAATGGTAATCAATTCTTTTTTCTATTCAAAGAACATACTGCACTAAGGAACCAATCACTATAGGGCTTGCAGAGCACTTTACAAACATACAAATTAATGAACACAAATTACATGCAGACTCAGAACTATAATTTGGAGGATTGCAAAAAGGAATTTCCTCCATGGGAATCGAGCTCACTCATTAGATTTGCTTTTACAAATTATATTAAAATATTACCATGTTTAAAAATGTTGTATTTAACAAAAGGCTACTGTCATAGATACATTAGATGAAGAGTATCTAATATGTTGACCTAGTAAACATAGAATTAAAATGTAATAATCCTTTATGGATTTGTTTCAATAAAAACAATACCTTTCGTTTGTTCTCCTCTGCCTTTTCCTGTAATAGTTTAGTATGCTGTATAACCCTCCTATCTCTTCTACGTACAAAACTGACAAGTCTCCTAATTTCCTCATTCCTTTCCTTACGAGCTTTCTGCCTTATTTTGTTGTTCTCTTTCTCCATTAACTTAATAACTCTTCTATTATCACCTTGTGATATTTCATATTGATCTAGCCAGACATAACCTGAAAAATGATTCCAATTATAATAAACAAATGTAGATGAAATTTTATAATTATCCTACTCTTAACCCAATCAATTGGGGTTGACCCAATACTCTCGCCATCATATTACTCCTCTTCCACCACAAATATTAGCAAATTTTAGCAATAGTTTTAGGATTGACTGCCTGCCTAACGTCACCCCTTGGGAATTGTTTGACAAACAGTATCAGGTGCAGTTGGCCTATAGGCCAACTGCACCTGGTATCGGTATACCAATATGAAGCTCTTTTATGACATCCACAAGCAAAATAAATGTTGCTAGTATTTGCAGCTGCTACCACATAGCAATTAGATTTTTATTTTAGCAGTTATATTTAGATTTTTATTTTATTTAGATTGAAGTGAAGTACTTCTATATAAATAATATTATCCATTTTTATATATAGTTATTGACTGATACATAAGCTTCCAAGGGAAGTTATAATGGTCACACTTGAAAGGGGAGTTGGCAATTATAGGTAGTGTTATAATTTCCCTAGTTGAATGCTACTAATATTGTCTTGGTGATCTCTGAGCCAGTTTTTACGACACTCATAGATGAGTGAGGAGATACTATGTGGCACCACGCCACATACTATCTTTTCTCAGTAGCAACTTAATCCATTACTATTTTGGGAGAAGTTACTCTCTTCATCATCATCATCTCAGCTCATGTCTCGCTATTGGGCTCGAGCCACCTCCATAGCAGTGGGGAAGTTGACTTACTATACCACGCTGGTTAGACATGTTGGTATAGGGTTTAGTTTCGAGTTTTCCGTCTCTTGCATAGATGTTATATGCGTTTTAAATACCTTGGTCGTCTCTTACGATCACCCAGTTAAGATAAGAGGTGGTGAATTGTATTCTTACTCCATCAGTACACGGAAGTAGAAATAGTTACTCTATAAAGACTAAATTATGTGATTATGTGCTCACTCAAGTAGGTGTAGAAAATTCATTGATATCATGTTCACACTTCTATACAGTACTTGGTGGACATTGATAGTGGGTTAATAAACAGGTCACAGGGATGTCTTTTTAATTAAAAATTGTTTATAACATGACAGGGAATGTTATGTCTTCTTTACAAATACAATCATTAAGCATAGTCCTGCTGTTATATTAAAGGGACCTACTATATGGGAGCCACTAGGCTGGGCAAAGGAGTTGACATAGGTTTTTATCTACTTTAACAGTGATGTTAGCTTTTTAAATCACTTCTTCAGTCATATTTTACTACATCTGTGCAAAATGAAGGGCTGTGAAAAAGAATAATAATTGTGTTATTATGTGTTTGTAACCTTTATCTAGTTTGATTACTCTTAAGTTTTGGAAACTGTAATAAATGTTTTTTCTTTTCTTTCTATTCTTCTCTATCACAAACAGAAAAATTATATACACTATACACCCTAAATAATTTAAATTTTGTGTCAATTCTTCAGATCTTAAATAATGAATATGAAAATAAATGAAAACATACTTTTATTAGTAGAGAATGCCATCCAGTAAGCATAGAATTCATGTACATCTTCATATGCTGAAGCTGAATTACCAAATGTAGGTATTTTAGCAACATCTTCTGGATCATTTAAGAAATCTGTTTCCTCAGTTATCAATTTAGAGAATACCTGTAGAGTGAAAGTTTATATCTCAGTGATTTATGTACATATAGAAAACAATAGGCATTTTTTGTTAATTATTTTTTGGATGAAAAAATTAGGTAACTGACATTTAAATACAAGATAAAACTGCATTACAATTTTAGAGATACTAATAATCATGATTATGTTTTTACTCCAATTCCTTGGCGTTGACGTAGTATGAACTCTTCCATGTTCTTATTGGCAATAATTTTATGAGTAGGTGGCCAGGTCAATCCTATTTGGAAATGTAATCAGATGGAGTTGGCCTAGGTTAATATAATCCTCCTATAGTAATCACAAAATAAAAGGCCCGTTTTGACAGTTCACACCCAAGAAGTTCTCTATTTTTTACCGATCGAAATGTTCTGAACATACTTACATTTTTCATTGATGGATACCGCCCACTCGGCTAAGTGCCGTGCATAACGATTTTTCCATATTGTCCACAGACTATTAATAATCGGTTAAAGTAAAATAAATCGATCAAAATATTTCCTTTTAACTGGTGGACTCGCACTTGTCCGGTTTTATTAATTTTAATACTAGTGTTTAGAATTACTCAATTTCACCAGCTGTGTATTGAACTTTACTGAAAGTTATGAGTTTGAAGCTAACAAAGTCACAAATTGGGACAATGTCATATTTGTCGAAGAGATTTGGCTGAACTCGAATCATAACGTGCCGCAGTCCTGGACGGACGATACCAAGGCATCTTGCTCAAAACTGCCAATGAGGAAAGGTGGACGCTTAATAATCTGCCACACTGAATCAGCTGGGGGAAGTTTTTTTTAATGATGCCTTGCTCGCAATGCGAAAGTGGAAGGATGTAGGTACCGAGGGAGACCGAGACTAACCTACCTAGACCAGATCGGTCATGTACTGAAGGAAGGTGGAGTCAAGAGTCTCCGAA
The DNA here is from genome assembly GCA_905163515.2 of Lymantria monacha. Lineage (NCBI taxonomy): Eukaryota > Metazoa > Arthropoda > Insecta > Lepidoptera > Erebidae > Lymantria > Lymantria monacha. The sequence goes on along the minus strand of LR991090.1, from coordinate 8,129,534 downwards.
ACCGGCGAGCGTGTATGAAGAGAATTATGAATGTTGAGGAAGCGAGTGAAGTATGCAGAGATAGAGTTCTCTGGCACTCTGTTCTCTCTGCCTACCCTGCAAGGGATATGGCGTGATGATATGTATGTATGTATGTGTGCCTTGCTCGCAATTGAGTCTAAAAGTACAAAAAATATCACGAAGAAATGGACGCAAATAAATTCACAGAGTGGTTCAGCATGGACACAAAGCGATAAGAACGTCACCATACGTACGTACAGTACAATGCTTTGATCTGATCTCAAATGAAAGGATACACAGCACACCACAATACAAAGCCGCCATTCTCCACTAAGAAAATTATGACATTGTTGAATGAAGCTTGTGCTAAAATTACTAAAGAAGACTGGGCAGAAGTGGTAGAAAACTCGAAAAATAAATAAGGAAGACTATAACAGAGACGTCAATATTGACAATGTAATTAGAAATCAAATAATTATAGATACGGGTGACGATAGCTCAACTGACAATTATGGCTCATCATTTGAAGAAATTGAAGATTCACTTTTTCTCAATTTTTTATTTTGTGATTGAGTGAATGTTATTGTAACACAAATATTAAATAATAGAAAATTGACCTTTCATAACATTGTGTCATTTCAATATACCTACAATATCAAAGTTTTAACTTAAATTTTCAAATCAGAACGTTAATCCAATGCACTTTACAATACATATTCAAATCAATCAAATACTCATACAAACTTGAATCGCTTTATCGTGAGTATTGAGTACAGAGTCGTATGGTTATATCACTATGTCCATCGCTAAGACATGTCAAAACGGGCCTTTTATTTTGTGACAACTATAGTCATCTTTTTCAACATCCATGAGGTTTAAGGGGTGATAGTATTTATAGCTACCAGAGATATCATTACTACTTCAACAAAAATATTAATATATGTAATGATAAACATTTTTCAAATATATCATTTAATATGTGATAATTTATATTCTTTACCTCACTGTAAACTCCGTAGAAACCTTGGGGATCATCACCAAATCCTTTGTAGCAGGATGGACTAAAATAAGGGTAAACATCAAGACTGTCATCATTGTAAGAGCTGCCAGCGCCGCGTAACAACTGTTCTCTATGATTATCATACCTATAAAACAATGTAAAAGAAACTAATTAATAGACATTCTGTGAAGTATCAAAGTATGAAAGAAAAATACTTTACCATGCTCGCTCCTGCGGGTCAGAAAGTACCTCGTAAGCGTTTTGTACCAATTGAAACTGTTCTTTAGCCTCTATCAAATTGTCCAAATTTTTATCAGGATGCCATTGCAATGCAAGACGACGGTACGCCTTTTTTATTTCAGAAGAGGAGGCTTCTTTAGTTAAAGACAATACTTCGTAGTGACACTTCATTTTATTAGAATATCATTCTATGCACACTTTCACAATATTTCACAGCCTGTTAAAATTAACCTGATATAATCAAAATTTTATTCCAATGGAATGGATGGCAGGGAAAAATTTAAATTATGCTAACTTAATTAGTTTTGAGTACTAGGTAAGGAACTTTAGTAATTATTCGTTTTCACTATAAAATAAACGATATCGATCTATTTTGAAGATTTCAGCGACATATCTTCCACGCTTCTTTCATTCGTTTGTTTTTTCTTATGGGGCTGCCATATACAAGTAATCACGATATCTACTCTAGTTATAAATTTCAACAATTTTGGTATTATCTGTGAAACAGTACTACTGCATTATTCAAAAATTAAAATTAGTAACAAAATAATAAGTACAAGTTTTTTTACCTATGTCATACATTTTAATATTTTTAACGTTAAACGTACCTATATTCCTAATGATTTTTTTTTTAAATGAAGCAACAATTCAATATTCACGTCAACATTTTGACGTTTGATTACAAACATGTTTTATTTCACGCAGAATGACAGAATATGATTGTTTGAATTAATTATGGTTAAACATTCATGTGCTAAATTTTATCATTGTTAGATCAATCTTTCTAATTTATAGTATATTATCTGTGGATCAATCTCTTAAGCATATACCCAATTTACTTCACTGTCTATTTTAAAATCAATAGGCTTAGTTTATATGTTATATTTAATATATGTTTTTACCAAAATGATTTAAAAGTTTGTGGCATCGTATCATTTGTAATTTACTATGTACTTATAGAAATGAGGTTGGTGAAGTATATCGATATCGTGCTTACGTTTTTGTAAGAAAATTAGTACAAGTATGTACCTATATTAAGTTTATAATTCTTTGTTTTTTTTTTTGTTAAAAATGCCAAAAATGGGTCAGATAGTATAGGTAGGTATGTACCTCCTTGAGGTCCTCTACTGGGTAAGGGAATGTCCCTTACCCAGTAGAGGACCTCAAGGAGACTTGATATCATATGGCACGGTGGTCGGTCTAAAAATTTAGCCATAACTTTTGGCGGCTGGTTTCTTCTTTTAAATGAGTTAGAGGCAGAATATATACAGCGCCCAGGGCCGGCTTTACCTATAGTGCAGAGGGTGCGGTGCACCCGGGCGCCGTGTGTTAGTGGGCGCCGAAAGTCGCTCGAGACACATAGAGCCTCCACTGTAACGCTCCACACGGAGCGGGCAAACTGTACGCAGCCAGTGCCTCACCATTTATAAACGTAGTGGGTGCGTTATTTGAAAGGTTTGGGTAGGTTGCTTTGTCGCCATGCTCACTGTAACTTCATAATCCGATCGCGTTTACCTGATTTTGTGTTAAAACAACGAGACTAAGCATGCGACAACGCATTCCAGCGAGGTTCGGAGTTTAGTCGAACTTGTTGTAACTATCAACTTATTCCATTTTGTTCCCCATTTTGATACAAGAGGGCGTCAGGTTATTGATTGCACCCGGGCGCTACATGTGCTAGAGCCGCTCCTGACAGCGCCTATTCCCTATAAACTAGGATATGGTCAGAAAACTAACTTCTTATAATAAGTCAATAAAGGAGAAAATTTAAATTATATATTGTTCATTACTGTGAAATACCTATACATATATGTGACTCAAACACAATACCAAACAAATATGTATCTACTGACGGACTAAGAGTATAATGTTTTACATAACTTTTCCCGCATGCATCGTGAAGAATTGTTAATTCTTCACGATGCATGCGTAACATTGCAATGCATAACATTCATTGTAAACAATATTAATAATACATTACTGCAGCGGCCAGCAAAAGAGGCCTTGATGGACGAACGTGTAAACGTAAACGTGTAACGTAAGTCCATCAATTACGAGTTGTGACCAAGGCTTGTATAGTGCTTTTCTCAAATAATGCGCGGCAATTAAAACTAAGTAGTACTAAGTAGAACTGTATACATGACGAAAAAAATTTTTCAAGCGCTAAAGGGTTTATTTTTTTCCATTATCAAACAGGTTTCTTTTTGAAGCCAGTTCGAAATTTAAATAAAACTCTGATAAGTTGTATATTTGGTTATTATGATTTGAAGTAACAAATCGTTCCATTTTTAAAATACACGATAGACATAAATTTACATGTACCTACCTATATTTATTTGGCCGCTAGAACGCGATTTTGACGGCCGCTGCTCGCATGTATTTGGTCAGTACAGCAATTTCGATTTATCTCGAAGAAGGTTGTCAAAATAATGCTCAAATTTCCCAGCATGTTTGAGAAAAATAATATAGCTAAGCTGCCAGGCGAGCGTGGCGTAGGTCAATTGCTCGCCTATTATAGCGAGGGTTCATACTTTAGGTTATGGCCTGAGAAGATGTTAGAGTATACCTATAAGAGTATTATGTACTCTGAGATCAATCTTTTATACAAAGCAAAAAATAACATCAATCTCTTATATAAGGCATTACATATATCTACGGACGAAATGAAAAATAAAGCGGCATTATATTACAATCTCTGAAAGTCATTACATAAAATTCTATCAAAATTATTCAATATGATACAAAGCACAAAATTATTGATTGTAATACAAAAGGAGCACTTGACAATGTTCAGCGTTCCACGTTCCTGCCAACGCTCCTATTAATCTATACTAATATTATAAAGCCGAAGAGTTTGTTTATTTGTTTGAACACCCTAATCGCAGGAACTACTGGTCCGATTTGAAATTCTTTCAGTGTTAGATACCCCATTTATCAAGGAAGGGTCTAGGCTATAAATCATCACACTGAGTTTAATAGGAGCAGAACACCAATGAAGAATGTTACAAAATTGGGAGTTTTATTTTCCTTTTGAGAGCTTTCACTGCGTGCGCTGCGTAGACGGTTAAAGTTTCGTAAAAATCATGTATGATAGAATTATACCTTCTTTAAAGCTCTAAAAAAAGGTCCGCGACAGCATATGTTTACCTCTAAGGGTTGGCTCACTATAACCTTTTTTATGCTATCCAAATTTATTCTAAAATAATGCGATATTTGCGAAGGTGTTTTTATAAACATGATATTAGGTAATCTTTATCCAAATAAATACATCATTCATAACAAGTATTTAATTTATAAAACAAAATTGCCCTTTACATAATTTGATTTTAATGAACAACTTAGGAGATATCGCCGTTTTAAAATAATATCTGCAAAATAATGATCAAGTACTGCGCGCGTATTTATGACTAGTTTCTTTTCGGAACTTCGTCTGCGTGGAATAGTTACTTTGGGCTAATGCTAACTTTAACCCGCGACTTTGAACAATTAAGTAACTATTCCACGCTGACGAAGTCGCGGGCAGAAGCTAGTTTTTAATAAAAAAATAATACTAACGCGAAGTAGGTATATAAATATACATATTTTTATTCAAGTTGTACTGACAAGTTTTACAGTATTTTCGATGAAAAGAAAATTTATAAAATTTGTGCTGCAATAAAGCATATTACTAGTATTTATTATTATTTTGTAGAGTATTTTCTGCACGCACCAAAACTTGTTAAAGCATTACGGAGCAAGCAAGCTGGTTATTATGTTCATGTAATTAAACTCGCACTTCAATTAGACCAACTGTACGCTCGGGAATGCAAATTGGTATTTTAAATTCTCCACAAAAGGAATAAGGAGGTTGTAGCCGTGAGATATTTTTACCTAGCAATGTTCTTTCGTAAAATTAATGCCATCTTGTTACAATCTTCACGAAGTAACGTCACGAGCTCGTGACGCCGCCGGCTTCGATCTATGCAGTTGTATTTTATTTTCCTTTCATCATAGATAGACCATCTATCTGATTAGTACTTATCTAAAGTCTAATCTTATAAACGTTGCTACTATTATTACCGCATGTTGACGGAGCAAGAATATTTCGACATATCACTAGAGTAAAGTTACATCTGCATACATAATGATTATATCAGGGGCGGCTCTAGCGCATGTAACGACCGGATGCAGTCAATAACCTTGCACCCTCTTGTAACAAAGTGAAGAAGATTGAATAGATTGATAGTTACAACACGTTCGGGTAAACTCCGAACCTTGCTGGAATGCGTTGTTCCATGCTTAGTCTCGTTGCTTTGACACGAAACCAGGTAAACGCAATCGGATTTTGAAGTTTCAGAGCATGGCGACAAAGCAACCTACCCAAACCTATCAAATAAGGCACCCATTACGTTAATAAATGATTAGGCACGGTGCGCCCGCTCCGTGCGGAGCGTTATAGTGGAGGCTCTATATGTTCCGAGCGGCTCTCGGCGCTCCATAACACCTGGCTTTTTTTTGTGTGTGTCATAGTGGTTAGCATCAGATGGCTATGACAATTTTACCCGGACTGTGGGTGAGCGATGAAGGTTCTTAACCCGAATAACACCTGGCGCCGCCTCTGGATTATGTCCAGTGATCGGAGTAGGTATATTGATTTTTGCTACTTGCGTCGGTAATGTTCATGTAAAGATTAACATGGATATGCCATTTTTCCAGACCGTCATTCCGGTACTTCCGGAATCACTGAAGTTATTGTCTACAAATTCAAATAATTAATATAATTTGTTTTTTAATAGATTGCATTAAATAGATGTCAAAAGCTTTTATTTAACTTGTAATGTTTGTATACGTGTTCGACACTAATTTTGGAAGCTAAGTTAGAATCACTCCTCTATGTGTCCGTATGGGCTCAAATCTTATGTACCTTCGGTGAAAATACAATAACATGGTACCATGGAGCTGTTCTGTTTGTGGAGCCGGAAGAAAGCCATTGGAACTTTTTTTTCTATGTTAATATGTAACGGGACGGTGCAGGTGCTTACCGGACACGGGGTCTTCGGTAAGTACCTGCATAATATTGGAAGGGAAGGGGCCCCTGGATGTCATGAGTGTGGCGCGCTAATTGACGATGCGCGCCACACAGTGGAAGTATGCCCCACCTGGGGGCCCCAGCGCCACGACCTGTCGTCGGAACTGGGAATGGATCTGTCGCTGCCGACCATCATCTCCAAGATGCTTGGTACCGACAGGTGCTGGTCATCGATGGCCTCTTTTTGTGAAGCCGTCATGAAGAGGAAAGAAGCCGCGGAGCGGGAGCGCGAGGCGCTTGCGTCCGCTGACTCGCTCCGACGACGGCGACCAGGAAGAGGGAGGCGCAGATACGCGCTTCTTCTTCCAGCGCCTTGAATGACGACGGGACGTGGCCAGACGGCCATGCGTTGGGATGTCGGGGATTGAATGTCATCAGACGATCTCCCCGGCACCCTGTAAAAGCGCGGATGGGGCCGCTGTGGTTTTAGTGGGTATTTCGGTCGCACGGTGGCCGGTGAGTCCCACACAAGTCCTTCCACTCTCAACGGTGGGGGGATAGTGCGCAAAAGCATTTCCACAGCGTGAAAAAAAAAAAAAAAAAAGAAAAGGTCTGATATACCCAGTAATTGCACTAGCTTCAATGCCCTTTCCCCGAAACATAGAAGTGTTGACCTTAACTAAATACTATAAACCCATCGACTTTGGACTTATTTGTTTTGTCTTTGTAAGTACTTGGTGCTACCTGATATCCCTACTGTAATGCCCATTTAGACTGTATAGGTATAAAAAAAACAATATAGATTTAAATAAATATCGTTTATTGTTAACAAAAAATTATTTACATTCAATTTACATACAATATAAACATATTTTAATCTACATGCATTTCAGTTTCTACATCTGTGTAATTTTGACCTCCACAATTAAAATAAATAGTCATAAGTTTTTCTATGTTTTCTGGTTTCAATCTATTTCTTTTCACTTCTAAAATCCATTTATGGGTAGAAAATGACCGTGCCACATCACATGATGTTAAAGGCGCAAATTAAAAAAAACGGTATTAAATTACTTGCTTCATTTTTTTTCAATTGCCTCACTTTATTCTCTAAGTGTGTCTAAATCTGGGTTACGCTCCATAACATATTCTATTTTATTTTTTATATTTTCGGAATTGCACTCATTAATAGCAGCTCTAACTTGGTCAAAATGCAAAAGTGACTCCGCCAGTGATAAATTGTGTTTTTGCAATGCTTTTAAAGAATGTTGTATTATACAGTAATTGTCTTTTATGTAATTTAAATCATTTTTTAAATTTTCTTTTTCAAAAATATTTTTCGCGTTTCGAATAGAAACAGCATAAGAGCTGCTCAAACAAGATAAAACATCTTTAATTTTCTCGAAGTTTGGAGCGTAGTAGGATGCTGCCTCTAACCAAGTACCCCACCTGGTAACGATTAGTTGAGGAGGCAGCGGCAAATCTAGGTATTTTTCTTTTAAAATTTTAACTTTGCTTGGTGCTTTCAAAAATATTTTTTTTACATTAGCAATTTTGATGTCTATATCGTTATATTCTGATTTAATTTGTTCCGATACACGGTGCAAAGCGTGCGCCAAACATGTGACATGCTTCATTTCTGGCAAATAACTTTTTAAATTTCGTCCTGCAGATAACATGTACGCTACAGCATCAGCACAGAGCACAAGAACGTTGCTAGCTCTAGTTTCGAATGAATTTTCCCATAATTTTTCTAAGCACTCTATTACGAAATGCGTAATTGTTTGTCCATTAATCACAGTTAGCACCTTACACGCTATCAAATAAGGTCGATTAAAATTAATGGGATCTAATGGTTTTATTAGAAAATTCACTACATATCGACCTAAAAAGTCTGTCGTTTCATCTAACGAAATCCAAAGTTTCTCATTTTTATTACTTCGTGGAATGGAATCTAGTTTATTCTTGTAAAATTTATCCAAATAAACTTTCCTTAACTGTGATTCATCGGGTAGTTTACGATTAGCACACGCACAACAACAGGTGTTGTTGTGTGTAGTAACACATATATTTCTGAAAAAAAATCTTGAAAAGCAGTATTTCTTATCTGAGACCATGGAATATTGCACAAAATCAAAAATTTGATAAGATCGAAGTAAAACTTTTTTTTTTGTGTGTCTTAGTTGTTAGCCTCAGATGGCTATGACAACTTTACCCGGACTGTGGGTGAGCGCTGAGGGCTCTCAACCCGTGAAGTAAAACTCCTCCTGCGGCTGTTTATAAGTTCCCTGGTGCACAGCGCCTTCAATATGTTTTTTCACGTTGCCTTTATTTCGAACTATCAAATGGCTCTCACATTTTGTGCAGTACATTGTACCACTAGCGTGATCATAAATTAACTCAGGATGATCGGATATCCATTTTTCTACCATCTCAGCCTTGACGTTTGTCATGTTGAAGAGATGTAACCTCGTATTTGACCTAAAACAAAAACTTCATGACGTGAACATTACAAAACTGACATCTACGTTAATAGTTGTTTTACTTTTTTAATGTAACGTCACTCAATTGAAAAAGGGCACAAGCAAGCAAACGTAAGACTATATACTAGTAAATGAAAAATGACTTACCAGATCTTAAAAAGATTGGTTGAATATATTCAAATCAAGAGTGAAAGATGCAACTCCATATAGTCCAGCCAAATCGTCGTTTAGAGCAATATCCAGAATCCGTGTAGTCCAGCCAAATCGTCGTTTAGAGCAGAATCCAGGAATCAGTACACAAGCCAGGGTCAAGTAACATTTTTACAACACAATAACAAAGATGCGCAATCTACGAATCGAGGTAAACGAGTGAGCTAGCTACCTGCGGGACTACCCCCCGCGTCGCGGTATGCATTGTTTTCGTAACCGGTTTGTGCACTATCTACAATCCTGTGTTCTGATTGGTCACTGAGTCATGTTGAGGGCACAGATTAAGAGTAAGACAGAAATTTAACCGCGTCTTTTGTGAGTGAAATATTTTGAGTCCAATTCACGTTTATACTAGTTAGAGTATTTGTTTTACTCGGTATATACTAAAATCATACCAAGTTTGAAGCTTCTATCTGTTACCGTTTTTATGATAGAGCTAAAACTAACAAATATGCAAAACATGTTTCTTGTATGGAATCGGTAATTTTTAACTTTTTGATTTTTATTGTATGTTCTTATATCGGCCATAGTTATAAACTCTTTTTGAAAAATAGAATTGTGCACCTGCTAATGTTCGAAAGAGAAAGCTCAGTGAGTGACAGACATACAGCGGAGTCTTAGCAATAGAGTCCCGTTTTCAACCTTTGGGTACGGAACCCCAAAATAAAAACTAATTTGCAGCGGGATGGCGATAAATTATTAAGAAGATACTATTGGTCATACATGGTTGTCATACATTGGTTACATTGTAAAATTCCGGAAAAAAATAATATTACGGAGGAATACCCATATTAATATATACGTTTCAGAATATTGACCCTAATTCAATATACCTACTCCGATCACTGATTATATCATTACTCTAGAGAAGAGATATTTAAAATTTGTCCAACATAAAATCAGCAATATCATAAAATCCGATTACGAAATGAAAAATTGATGTCGCAAGCGGGATTCGAACCCGCGCCTATTGGGATTCCGGCCCAATCGTGCTGCCACTACACTACCGCGACCAATTGTAGGACATGCAAATTTTCATCTCGTATTGTATTTACGTCTTAAGGTGACGGTGTGCTATCTACCCGACAATGTTTACACAATGTTATAGGCTTAATACTTCAAACTTTACAGTTAGAATTGTATTAAACGATGACACAACCTTGTTATTTAAATTTACTGAAATTTTAGCATTTAATATGCTTAATTTATAAAATCCGATTACGAAATGAAAAATTGATGTCGCAAGCGGGATTCGAACCCGCGCCTATTGGGATTCCGGCCCAATCGTGCTGCCACTACAATCATCAATTTTTCATTTCGTAATCGGATTTTATAAATTAAGCATATTAAATGCTAAAATTTCAGTAAATTTAAATAACAAGGTTGTGTCATCGTTTAATACAATTCTAACTGTAAAGTTTGAAGTATTAAGCCTATAACATTGTGTAAACATTGTCGGGTAGATAGCACACCGTCACCTTAAGACGTAAATACAATACGAGATGAAAATTTGCATGTCCTACAATTGGTCGCGGTAGTGTAGTGGCAGCACGATTGGGCCGGAATCCCAATAGGCGCGGGTTCGAATCCCGCTTGCGACATCAATTTTTCATTTCGTAATCGGATTTTATAAATTAAGCATATTAAATGCTAAAATTTCAGTAAATTTAAATCAGCAATATCATTTTCTTGTTTTGTATAGGATTGATTCATTTTCTATTAATAGTTCCTCTTATATATATATGTATATCAATTTACAACTACAATAAAAGCTTCGTTCTTCGTACAGATCGGCTTGTTATTTGTGGAACATAGGCACTATAAGCAGATATTATATCAAGAGAGAGAAAAGTCTATTGCTGTGTGGCAGCGGCTAAGAATCCGATATCCATGAGAAAGGTAAGGTTTGGTTACTACCAAACCTTACCTTTCTCATGGATATCGCAAAACGTGACAAGAGATTTAAATAGACCTAGACCAATTCCGACTGCACAGATGGCGTAGTGGTTAAGATACCGACCTTCCGTGCCAGTGCCGTGGGTTCGATTCCCACGCAGGACATTATTTTGTGCGATCCACAAAGTGTTGTTCTGAGTCTAGGTGTAATTTGTCTGCGTTAATTGCATGTTTGTAAAGTCCCCCGCAATACAAGGTTTATTTCCTTAGTGCAGGGTGGTGTGTGAAAAAAAAAAAAAAAAATTCCGTCTGGTCAAAAATTGAATTCCCAAGAATGTACGATGGATGACGAGTACATATTGTTTCCACCTTAAGTAATTGGGAGAGGAGCAGAATGATGATGAAAAAGAAAATCTAGTAGAATCCTAAATGAATACGAAAAGATAACATACAGGAGTAGTTACCTCCCCTTTTTTTCCGCAGGGTGGACCTTGTATGTGGTCGCGCCCCGACAAATCCATCCGGGGCAACAAAAGAGGCGGCGCGCAACCCCATGGACCCACCCTGCAAACAACTCTTTTCGCCGTGCGAGCGGGCCACCGGTACCCGATCTTTGTCTTCGGTGGCCGTAGTTACCTCCCCTAGAATGAGTTAAAAATTGTCTAAATTTAATACTATCCGTATGGATTGTAAATTGTAATTCAAGCTTTTAATATCATTAAATTTTAGATTTCAAGTACAAAACCTGAACATGATTTGCCTCTTTAGGCGCGGCTGCAGACTGAACTCATCAGGTCATATGACCACACTGTTAAAAGGTTTTACCTGCATTCGAAAATGCATAGATATTCAAAAAATCAAAGCTGTTAACATTAGTTGCTATATGCGAGGTCCCTTAATAAAATGAATTTAATAGTAATAGGATTACACTGTTGACAGTTCTCTGTCTACAGCCGCGGGCCGTACCACACTCTCGCAGAAGATCAGCGTATGAGTACTTAATGGCAATGTGTTATTGCGCTTCGTTCGGTGAACGAGAGAGCCGGAAGCCCAACTGGGTGGGTTTGGGGTTTATATTGGTAGGCAGCGGCCTAGTTATACCCTTGTTATGGTAAAGGTCCATGGGCGGCAGTGACCATCAGGTGTGCTACTTGCTCGTTTGCCACCACAAGCAATAAAAAAATGAGTTTCAACATATCATATTCTTAGTCCACCAGTGGATATCTTGTAGTTAGTGGAATTCACGCAGAACAAATATTTGTTCCCCAGATATTATTGTGCTCTAAATGTAATTTGTCTTTAGACTAAATGATTTGCCACCGAAGACAAAGACCGGGTTCCGGTGGCCTGCTCGCACGGCGAAGAGAGGTACGTTGCAGGGCGGATCTATGGGGTGGCGCACCGCTTCTTCTGTAGCCTCGGATGGAATTAGCGGATTGTGAGCATTCTATAGTCCGCCGAAAAAACCACTAAATGATTTACTTTGCTGATTGTATTTATTACTAGCTATCCCAGCCCTTTGGTTTATTGGTAGAAATAGATATATCGCAAAGCTACCTGGTGGCGTGTTACATCAATTAGGATATCATATAAACCTTCTCCGTGAAAAAATTCATATACATATACACACATACCAATTTTCATAATGATCGGTCAAATAGTTTATGAGTTTAGCGATGTTGTATACAAAGTGGAGATGACAATGCGATAATAAATGAAAACACCGGCAATACTAATTAATGTATTTTGAAACTACATTATCTAAAAAGTCCTCACATGCAAATTTAAAAAAAATATTTTCAAATAAACTTTTTATCATAAATATTGAAACAAAATAGAACACCATTTGTAAATATTAGTTCACTGACCTGTAATGTATCCTTTCATTATGCTGCATGCATTAGGTACTTTTAATTTTCTTATCTAAGCCTGATGGCGCAGTTTACATGGATCTTATAAGTCAAGAATAGCGTATAATATGCATTAATTTGTATTGCGTTTGGCGAAGACTTTAAGTGGTAAACTGGCGATATGTAGGTACCTACCTTCATATTAGTTTATATTGATGCGGTGCGGGAGGTCTTTGATCTCTTGGTGATAGCCTAATAATTTTAATTCTTAATACAGAGTGTGGAAAATGTTAATAATACAAAGTACTGTGCTATGGCTAAACTATACGATATTATATTCAAATTTTCGATACAGGCAGGGCAAGTCATCAGATACACTAAATTAAAATTATTGTCGTATGGTCGTCTCCACCCTGTATAGGAATATCCTCTTTTATTTTATAGATATAGATTAATGATAACTCATCATAGGGAGTATATTTTATTATTTTATAGATATAGATTAATGATAACTCATCATATATGTATACATGGAGAAGGAATGAACAGAAAAGCATAATAGATTTAATTTTGGTAGACAGTCGCCTCCGAAGCAAAATATTGGACGCAAGAGCCTACAGGGGCCCCACAGTCGACACGGACCACTATCTCGTTATTGCGAGATTTAGTGGTCTGTTCAGAAAGTGGAGGCACTGGCGAGAGCGCGTCCACTTCGGAGGGCTTGAAAGAATAAAGGTTGAAAGGTTGCAAGAAGAGTGTGTAAGAGAAAAGTATGCAGAGGGTGTCCGAGAACGGCTGACGATGGCAAGCCAGCCGCAATCGGACATTGAAGAATGCTGGAGAGTATTGAAAGAGAGTATGGTAGATACAGCGAAAGAAGTATGTGGAAGTTCAAAGAAGCATAGAAAAACAAATGGTGATGCATGGTGGGATGCGGAAGTGGCAGCTTCCGTAGAGCAAAAGAAGAAAGCGTGGCTGGACTATGTCTCTTCTTTGAATCTGAATGACAGTATGACTGAACAGAAGAAAGAAATATATCGGCAATGTAAGAATGACACCAAGGCCTTAGTGAAAGAGAAACGTGACAGAGCAAGTAAGAGTGCAGAAGATAGGCTGACTAAAAACTTCGAGGGTAACACCAAACTCTTTTGGAGGGAGGTGAAGAAGTCTCGGGGTGGTTGGTCAGCCTTCAGAATGAATAAAATAAGGTCTAAAGGTGGAGACATTCTTACACAAACACAAGACGTGTTAAGCCGATGGAGTGAATATTTTGGCGATATGTATGCGGATGCTACGGTTGGCGCCGGTGTTGGATGTGGTTTAGTAGATCAACATTCGACAACGGCGTCCTCCGATGGCATCAGTATGGATGAAGTTGAATGGGCGATAAGAAGTTTGAAAAATGGTAAGGCAGCGGGCATTGATATGGTGTCTGCCGAGATGATCAAGCTCGGTGGCTCTTGTGTCTGGGAGGCGTTCCTGTTGCTCCTCAATTTATGTTGGAGCTCGGGAATGGTTCCCAGGGACTGGAATAGCGCAGTCATCGTGCCTTTGTTTAAAAACAAGGGTTCACGTTATGACTGCGCAAATTACAGAGCCATAAGCTTGACCAGTTTGGCAGCAAAAGTGTATGGAAAAATTATTGAAAGGAGAATGAGGATGGTGTCCGATGGTTTACTGTGTGAGACACAAGGAGGTTTCAGGAGTGGAAGGGGATGCATGGATCAAGTGTTCTCTCTGCGCAACATTGTGGAGAAGCATCTGGCTCTAGGTCAGAGGGTTTTCTGCAGTTTTGTGGATCTGGAGAGAGCATTTGACACGGTTGTACGAAAGGAACTTTGGGACATTTTACCGGAGTATGGTATTAACGGTAAACTGCTACAGGCTGTGCAGTCCAGTTACATGGGCTGTAGAGCCTGTGTGCGGCTGGATGATGGAATGTCGCCTTGGTTTGACGTCAATATCGGCGTTAAGCAGGGGTGCGTTCTGTCAGCCAGGCTGTTTATCATATATCTGGATAAATGTCTCCAAAGGTTGAACGATATGAATGTGGGAGTCCAGATGGGCGACTCAGTGGTCACTGCTCTGCTTTATGCAGATGATGCAGTCCTGCTGGCACAGTCAGCGACTGACCTGCAGACCCTAGTCGACACAATGACAGAAGATTGTAAGAAAAGGGGTCTACGCGTGAATGTGAGCAAAACCAAAATAATGGTCTTTGAAAGAGACAAAACCAGAACAGATGTAAGAGTAACAATAGGTAATGATGTACTAGAGCAAGTGGATGAATTTGTATATCTTGGATGTGGATTTAACCGAGATGGAAGGTACACCACTGATATAGAGCGAAGAGTGAATGCGGGAAATAGAGTGAACGGAGCGTTGGGGCAACTTTTCGGCAGCCACCACCTCAGCCAGAAGGCACGTGTAGCAATACATAACGCAGTGCTTGTCCCAACATTACTGTATGGAAGCGAGAGTTGGGTATGCAGAAAAGAGTATCATAGTAAAATTAATGCGGTCGAAATGCGATCTCTGCGGAAAATCTGTGGAGTTAGGCTGACCGACCGCATTCGTAACGACGACGTAAGAGAGCGAATAGGTATGAAAGAGAGTATTGGTGTAAAGATGCGAAAGGGAATGCTCCGATGGTTCGGACATGTGGAAAGAATGCCGAACGAACGCCTGGTTAAGAAGATATACAATGCGAAAGTGGAAGGATGTAGGTACCGAGGGAGACCGAGACTAACCTACCTAGACCAGATCGGTCATGTACTGAAGGAAGGTGGAGTCAAGAGTCTCCGAAACCGGCGAGCGTGTATGAAGAGAATTATGAATGTTGAGGAAGCGAGTGAAGTATGCAGAGATAGAATTCTCTGGCACTCTGTTCTCTCTGCCTACCCTGCAAGGGATATGGCGTGATGATATGTATGTATGTATGTGTATGCATCATAGGGAGGTAATTATTTATTAGACTACTTATTTAAAATTCAACTTTGACGAGTATTCATATGGTACGTCTTATATATTTACTAAACAACTCTATTCTTTAAGAAGTGCATTTCATTACGTAACTCAACATTTTTAAACGTCACAACACTGGACGTAATTCCTATATCACGAGATAATGTTCTATTATCATTTTTAGGTTCGTAACTGTCGTCTTCATACGAATCTTTAAATGTTGTTTGTAAAATTTTTGAACTTTTAGAGTAAAGTTCGTAATTATGCAATTTTTCAGCATCGATAGATTGTGATATACTTGATTTCTTCAAACTACTACGTTTATTAGATAACATTGAGGTCCTGATATCACGTCGTTTACGTTGGCTCTTTTTTGGATCTGGCACGTCGTGTGATTCGTTGGTGTCTTTATATTTAAGTAAATCTTGCCAGCTGATAGATATATCGGAGTCTTGCTTATTGTAGATACTTGTATCTTGCTGGTGATTCTAAAAACAGACATTATTTTTATTGCTTTTATTTTTTTGCGGTGGACTATGGATGCGTCTCGCCCCGCCAAATCGGTCCGGGGTGACGAAAGAGACGGCGCGTGACCCCATAGACCCATCATGCAAAATCCTTTCTTCGCCATGCGAGCGGGCCACCGGTACCCGATATTTGTCTTCGGTGGTCAAAAAAATAAAATAAAAACAGACATTCTAGAATATTTAATGAGCTATAGCTTTCAATGTTTAATATCATAACAGTGTAATTAGGTATATAATACTGACTGCACAGATGGCATAGAGGTTAACATATCGATCTATCGTGCCAGTGTCGCGTGTTCGATTCCCACACAGGGCAATTATATGTGCAAACTACAAACTGTTGTTCTGAGTTTGGGTGTAATTTGTCAGCGTTAATTGGCATGTTTGTTAAGACATCCGTAATAGAAGGATTATTTCCTTAATTTCGGGTGATATCCTTTTAAAAAAAAGGAAAAATAACTAATTTATATTTCTATAAAAATAAGGTATATAAGCTTAAGTATTGCTTATGTACCGTAATTTACTAGGTAAATGCCACGAGTAGCTAATAATAATATGAAAGTTAATAACTGTTAAATCTACAGGACTATGATATACTCTTGAAAGCGTAGCTGAAAACGTATATAAATATCATCCTGATTATGCCACGGGGTTTGTGGAGGAGTTTCGTGGAAACTGGTACAAGCAGCGGGCTGCGGGACAGGTGGTAGTTTTACTTGCGGCTCGCACCACTTCTCGTACAGATCTCGTCTAGGTCCTACGATCGACTGCTCTGACGATCGGCAATTTTCTATAATCCATTTCTGCTCACGGACCACTGAGGACCTGTAAAATTTATAAATATAGAAAATTATAACAGTTTTATATATCAAATAACCGATTTGATTGCTTTTTAAGTTTTCTTACTATCTTGATATTTTGATTATTATTTACACCTAAAGTTACGATAGGACAAATACATTAAAAACTTATTTAAAAAATACTGTTGTGCTAAGATATTTAAAATGATTTTTCATATATGAAATACAGTTATATATTGCTGTGTATTAGTATGTGGTAACGGCTGCGAATACTACCAACCCTTACTTTGCTCGTGGATGTCGTAAAAGACGACTAAGAGCCTTATTTTGACTTGGGCCAACATCATCTGATGCCGTTTGGTCAACAGTTACATTCCCAAGGAGAGTTGACGTCAGGCAGGCGGCCGGTCATAAAATTATTGCAAATAACTTTTGCAATATGTAGTAAGAGGAGTACAGTATAGTACAGTATATTAATTTTACTATCATCCTCTTTTCTACATACTACAGTATGTAGTATGCAGAAAAGAGTATGAAAGTAAAATTAATGCGGTCGAAATGCGATCTCTGCGGAAAATCTGTGGAGTAAGGCTGACCGACCGCATTCGTAACGACGACGTAAGAGAGCGCGTAGGTATGAAAGAGAGTATTGGTGTAAAGATGCGAAAGGGAATGCTCCGATGGTTCGGACATGTGGAAAAAATGCCGAACGAACGTCTGGTTAAGAAGATATGCAATGCGAAAGTGGAAGGATGTAGGTACCGGGGGAGACCGAGACTAACCTACCTAGACCAGATCGGTCATGTACTGAAGGAAGGTGGAGTCAAGAGTCTCCGAAACCGGCGAGCGTGTATGAAGAGAATTATGAATGTTGAGGAAGCGAGTGAAGTATGCAAAGATAGAGTTCTCTGGTGCTCTGTTCTCTCTGCCTACCCTGCAAGGGATATGGCGTGATGATATGTATGTAGGAGTACATATTGCGTCGACCCCAAGTAATTAGGATAAGAGCAGGAGAATGAGTGTGATGTGATTATGAATAGTACCAATATTAACATTACGCGTGGGTGTCGTGAAGCATATCTAAGAGCTTTACAACAATCCGGACCAACTGCATCTGATAACGCCCAATTAATAATTATATTCCCAGCGAGGGCGCCGATGCTAGGCAGAAGGCCCAACAAGAAACTATTTTCAAAACCTTCACAATTTATATGATGGAAGAAGTGTACATGTTGTATCGACCCTAAGTAATTGGGATAAGAGCAAGATCATCATCATCATTTCAGCCTATCGCCGTCCACTGTTGGACGTAGGCCTCCCTAATGGTATGCCACAGAGCGCGGTCCTGTGCCGTCTGCATCCATCGACGCCCAGCAATTTTCACCAGGTCATCTGTCCACTTAGTCGTCCTACACTGCGTCATCCAGTACGTGGTCGCCACTCTAGAACCTTTTTTTTATGTTGTTCGAGCGATGTGGCCTGCCCATTGCTACTTCAGTGCTAATTCTTCGTGCTATGTCGGTTACACCCGTTCCCGTTTAATGATGGTGCTGAATAATGTTGTGAATATGAAGAGCTCATTAAGGGGAAAACTTATTGTTAGTCGTCTCTAATGACACCCAAGAGCAATGTAAGGGTTGGTTCTATTCGTAGTGATCACACAGCAAACTTCAATGAATTAAAAAGACGCTACAAGTTTTTATGGACAGAAATTTAAATAACCCTTATTATAACTTCAACTAGACTGTTTATTTTGGATTAAATATTAATAGATAAAATACTATATTTATGCTTTAAAATACTATATTTTGCTGTGTGGCTATCACACTACTACGGCTACGAAAACTATCAACACTTACTTTGCTCGTGGATGTCGTAAAAGACGACTAAGAGCCTTATATTACGACCTGGGCCAACTTCATCTGATGCCGTTTGGTCAACAATTACATTTCCAAGGAGGGTTGATGTCTGGCTGGCGGCCGGTCATAAAACTATTGCCTATAACTTTGACGATACGTAAGTGCTATTAAAGAAGAGTACATACTGTATCGACCCCAAGTAATTGGGATAAGAGTAGGAGAATGATGATGATTATATTTATGCTTTAAATAGTACCTACATAATTAAGCATGTTAACGTTTTGGCAGATCTATATCTTTGTAGGGCAGGGTCAAGTTGTGAAACTTATTAATGGAAATATAATACAAAAAGTTACAAATATTAACAACAATTTATTAGACATAAAAATCACAATATTCTCAATTTATACGTTTTCCGTTTGCAGCTCCAGCATTATTTCATCTCTCACTCACTTTACGGCGAAGTTTAATGAGCGAGAACGAATAGCATTTTCCTGAACTTTTACCACAAGCCAGGAAATATTTTCATTGAATTCTGTATTTTATAGATTGTATTTAACTGATCAATTTCATTAGTAGTTTTCTGTGACGTTTGTGATTAAAATTTTTTTTTTTTTGATAAATAAAAGCAACAGGATTTGTCGTAGACACACGTTAGTAGTGAAACTTTTGTATTACCGTATTTTTATACGACAGTACAAACGTATAAGAACACACATGGCGTAGTAGTTAAAATACCGACCTACCGTGTTAATAAAACATTAAAACTAATATTAAAATGCATCTCATAAAACAACGCTAAGCACGTCTAGTCCTTAATCATTAGAAATTGCTCCCAAGATGCCAATTTTTGGTATGCTAATGATAAGATGTATGAAAAGAGGCTCTTTGTTAAGTTCGCTAAAATTATTTGGGTACTTAGAGAATATTATATAATTTTTGAAGTGAATATTTCTTTATGCGCGCTATGCACTTTATGTTTTATACATCAAAGTGATTGAATCGTCACGCTTGGCTATGTAGCACTCGTTCGAGTAAAGTCGGCTCACGGGAGTGAAAGAGTTATAATCAACGAGTTGCTACTATTTAAATTACTGAAATTTAGCATTTAATATGCTTAATTATTTATAAAACCCGATTACGAAGTGAAAAATGATGTCACAAGCGGGATTCGAACCCGCGCCTATTGGGATGCCGGCCCTATAGTGCTGACACTACACCACCGTGACTTAATGTAGGACATGCAAATTTCACTTCGTATCATATTTACGTCTTAAGGTGACGGTATGCTAACTACCCGACAATGTTTAATCGGGTTTTATAAATAATTAAGCATATTAAATGCTAAATTTCAGTAATTTAAATAACAAGGTTGTGTCATCGTTTAATACAATTCTAACTGTAAAGTTTGAAGTATTAAGCCTATAACAATATGTAAACATTGTCGGGTAGATAGCATACCGTAACCTTAAGACGTAAATATGATACGAAGTGAAATTTGCATGTCCTACATTAAGTCACGGTGGTGTAGTGGCAGCACGATTGGGCCGGATTCTCAATAGGCGCGGGTTCGAATCCCGCTTGTGACATCATTTTTCACCTCGTAATCGGGTTTTATAATAGAGTTACTACTATATTTGCTGGGTGGCCGTTACACGAGAGAGTATGACACATAAGTAGCATATCAACATAAACACAGTTTGTGGAAATACGTCTTATTCAATGTGTTATTTATTTATAATTATACGTGTGTATGTATATGAAGATGTTTTCAATAGTTTAGTAGTGGTAGGACTACAATGTTGATAGATTTCTGTCTAAAGTTGCGGGCCGGTCAGTGGCAATGTGCTGTTGCGCTTCGTTTGGTGACCGAGAGAGCCAGAAGTCAAACTTTCTGGATATGTTTGGGTTGGTAGGCAACAGCCTAGCCAATATCCCTAGTATAGAAAAGGTTTATGAGCGGCAGTATCGCTTACCATCAGATGAGCTGCTTGCTTGTTTGCTACCATGTGCAGAAAACATAATAAAATAAAAGTATTCATCTCATATTTTAGTTTTCATAATCCTCACAGTCCACTTATCTCAACTTACGTACATCCCACTGCTGGGTTAGAGGCTCCTCTAAAATAGGAGACAAATTGGACTGTTATACCATGCTCGTCATACGACTTGGTATAGGGTATTTTTCTCTTGCGTATATCGTAGGTTAAAAAGAAAAGCGAAATTCAACGAAAAGTTTGAAGATTGGTATTATTGTTTAAAACGTTTTGTTATGGTATGTATTTTAATAAAAAAAAAGATAAATCATCAAATTAAATAATGTCAAAAGCTATGCTGTACATACATACATACATATCATCACGCCATATCCCTTGCAGGGTAGGCAGAGAGAACAGAGTGCCAGAGAACTCTATCTTTGCATACTTCACTTGCTTCCTCAACATTCATAATTCTCTTCATACACGCTCGCCGGTTTCGGAGACTCTTGACTCCACCTTCCTTCAGTACATAACCGATCTGGTCTAGGTAGGTGAGTCTCGGTCTCCCCCGGTACCTACATCTTTCCACTTTCGCATTGTATATCTTCTTAACCAGACGTTCGTTCGGCATTCTTTCCACATGTCCGAACCATCGGAGCATTCCCTTTCGCATCTTTACACCAATACTCTCTTTCATACCTACTCGCTCTCTTACGTCGTCGTTACGAATGCGGTCGGTCAGCCTAACTCCACAGATTTTCCGCAGAGATCGCATTTCGACCGCATTAATTTTACTTTCATTCTCTTTTCTGCATACCCAACTCTCGCTTCCATACAGTAATGTTGGGACAAGCACTGCGTATTTGCTACACGTGCCTTCTGGTGCCTTCTTTGCTACACTATTGCTACACGTGCCTTCTGGCTGAGGTGGTGGCTGCCGAGAAGTTGCCCCAACGCTCCGTTCACTCTATTTCCCGCATTCACTCTTCGCTCTATATCAGTGGTGCACCTTCCATCTCGGCTAAATCCACATCCAAGATATACAAATTCATCCACTTGCTCTAGTACATCATTACCTATTGTTACTCTTACATCAGTTCTGGTTTCATCTCTTTCAAAGACCATTATTTTGGTTTTGCTCACATTCACGCGTAGACCCCTTTTCTTACAATCTTCTGTCATTGTGTCGACTAGGGTCTGCAGGTCAGTCGCTGACTGTGCCAGCAGGACTGCATCAGCTATGCTGTCGGAAGTATTATTCTATGTTAAGCCGCACATATGTTCGTTGAAAAAATCTTTAAATGTGTGTACTTTAAAATTTGGTATTTTTGATTAATGTCACTTTTCTATTTAAGCGACGATGTGTTATATAAATATTATATGCTTCAGTCGTCTAGTTTGATATTCAAGGGCAAGCTAGGCGGTGGTGAATTGTGTTTTTACTCCGTCACCACACGGAAAATCGCAAACCTATTATTTTACTTTTAGATTACGATATAAATAGCAATCGGTTAAAACAAAATTTATTCGAGTAATTTATCAAAAATTCTAATATTTATCGGTTAGAAGAAGTTTAAAAATGCCTAACAGTTTATTAAACCTTTTGAAACGTTGGATAAACTGTAGGAAACAGGAAATATTAAGATCTGCTTAGTAGTTTCAGAGTTTACAGGGGACAAACATCATGAGTTATCTTTTTTGGAATAAAATTACTTTTACAGATTTTATCACGTTTGTATTTCAATTTTAATTTCCCGATATTTCGAACACTTTACAGTGATCAGGGTCACGGGAGAAAGGCCTTTTTTAATTGCTTATGGTGGCAAACGAGCAAGCAGCGCATCTGATGGTAAGTGTCACTGCCGTCCATGGACCTTCGCATACCAAGGTAGGTATAATAAACTAGCTAGCTAGTATAATAAGCTAGCTTTGCCGTGTGGTGACGGAGTAAGAATACTATTCACCACCCCATATCATACCCGTGGGTGATCGTACGAGATGACTAAGGGATATAAAACGCATATTACATCTATGCGAGAGAATGAAAACTCGAAACAAAACCGTCACGTCTAACTAGCGCGGTATAGTAGGTTAATTTCCCTCCCATTACGGAGGAGGCCCTAGCCCAACAGTGGGACATTTATGGGCTGTGATGATGATGATGATGAATAAGCTAGGCCGCTGCCTACTTTATAATGCATTTTATAAGATCTTATCTTTCTTTCTACCAATACAAACGTCAAACCCACCCAGTTGGGAAGCCCAACTGGGTGTTTTTGGCTCTCTCACCCATCGAATGAAGCGCAATAACATATTGCCATTACTCGATCAATCGATACGATCCAGCCCGCGACTGCAGACCGAGAACTGTCAACAGCGTGGTCCTACCACTAAAAGATGTTTATAAATAGTCTAGGTAAATCGTCTAGAAGAAGAAAGAGAATCACAAGTAATGAATATAATAAAGATAGTAACATATTACGGTTAAGGTAGTAAAGGTACGCAACAGAATAAAAACAAATCTTTTCATTTCCGAGCGTTATTCATTCGAGGCATTACGTCAGTTGAGTTAAACAAAGGGAAGGCAATAACGGTAGACGGCGTATAAATATTTCTACGTCTAAATAAACGTTTTCTTACCTATCATTGTCTTTAGGTTTACTCTGTAGAATTATTCATTGCCTTCTTGTTTTAGTGGTAATGCATGCATCGATGCTAACCAGAAGGCCTGGCTTTTTCATTTCATTCCATTAATCAGCCTATCTCTCAGGCTACTGTTTTTTTTAAGTGACTATATCTTGTCAGCCAGTTTTCACTACCTCCATGGTCAAATAGGAGGTGATAGGTGATTTATAAACTACTGTAAGAAACTAGCTAATTTAGCAATACAAAGAAACAAAAGATAAACTATATCCAGATTTAATAATACTTAAATCAAATCATATTAAGCAACTACACTTCTATTATTTTTTACACTACAACATTATCCACTACAATATATTAACTAGAAACAAATATATACTACAAAAAACAAATATATAATATGCACAATAAATCGATATATTGTTACAGTGTAAATTATAATATATTAACTTTATTAAACATAAATAATTATATTAATTATTAATTAAATTAATTTTCTACAATATATTAATTATTTACAACACACCATTATATTCCACAATCTATCTCGTTATATATATATATATATATATGTGTGTATGTATGTATATATATATAAACTCATTTGCAAAAAAAACGGGCGGTTTTGATTTTCATTCATATTTAAAAAGATACAATACAAAAAAGGTTTCAATCGTTTGTACACGTTACTGGCCGGTTTTAAAAATGCTGTGGTATTTAAAAAAGTACGTTCTAAATTCAATTTTTCATTTGATGTTCATTTTTACAGAAAACCCCTTTTTATCCTACATTTTTGGCGCGAAGTTCCAGAAGTTAACATCGACTTTCATAACTTTTATTCAATTTTTATCGATTAATTTCATATCCTTGACTGTCAAAGCTTTATTTAATGCTGTTTGGCTGTATCAAAAATGGTAGATAAAGTGGTAAAAGCTACCAAAATTATCGCGCTGCTTGAAGAGGGTTGCAGCCAATGTTTCGTGGCTAGGAGGCTAAATGTTAGTCGCTCGACAGTCCAAAGGACCTGGCAGCGATATCAGGAGACTGGTTCCGTCGAGAGAAGGCCTGGTTCTGGAAGAAAACCATGTACCCAACCACGGGATGATCGTTTTCTTGTGAGTCGCGCATTGAGAAATCGCAAATCTTCGTATGTGGATCTTAAGAACAACCTCCAAGAAGTAAGAAATGTGCATATTAGTCTATGGACGGTCAGGAGGAGGCTTCTCGCTGCCAATATACGCAGTCACCGCCCGGCCCGCGGCCCCAAATTACTCCGTGAGCACAGAGTTCACAGGCTTAGGTTCGCTAGAAATTGTGAATCATGGACTCAAGACGATTGGAATAGGGTTTTGTTCTCTGATGAAGCCAGGATATCTCTGTTCGGTGAAGATCGACGTCGGCGAGTGCTAAGAAGACAAGGAGAACGCTTTGCAGAGGCATGTTTCGAAGAAATCACACCTTATGGTGGGGGCTCTGTTATGTTTTGGGCAGGAATAAATTCAATGGATCGTACAGAGTTAGTCTTCATTGAAAACGGCTCACTGACTGGGCATCGATACATAACGGAAGTTCTAATTTCTCATGCACAACCCGCATTGGCCGCTCTAGGTGAAGACTCGATTTTTATGGACGACAATGCTCGCGCCCACCGATCCCGCGATGTTAATGCGTATGTGCAAGAGGTCGGCATTCGTCGTTTGGATTGGCCAGCTCGAAGTCCCGACCTCAATCCCATAGAGCATGTCTGGGACGTTCTGAAACGGCGTGTGAGATCAGTACACCCGGCTCCGCAGACCATCAGAGAGCTGAAGAATGTGATTACTGCGGAGTGGGAACGTATTCCGCAAGCAAGTATCCGGGATATACTCGCTAGCATGCCCAGACGAATTCAAGCTGTGATTTTAGCTAGAGGGGGTCACACTCGATACTAAACATTTATCTGCTTTTACTCTATTAAAGAAAAACAAACAAAAAAACTTTTTTATTTTTACTTCATGAGCATATGCACTACTAGCGAATATACACTACTAGCGAGGTTTAGCATTATTTCCCATAAATTGTATCTAAATTTTATGAAATACTGATGAAAACGATTATTTTCTTATTAATTTACCAAATTGTGTGGATATAATTATCAAACAAAGAAATATTAACATTTGAAATGGTTCATTGCTTAGGTGCCCGTTTTTTTTTGCAAATGAGTGTATATATATATATATATATGTGTGTGTATATGTGTGCATATGTGTATGTATATATATATATATATATATATATGTGTGTGTATGTATATATATGTATGTATGTGTGTATGTATATATATATATATATATATATATATATATTACCAAAGTTATTTTTATAAAACATTATACATACATCATTTTCTACATATTTCTACATCTCTAATTGATTGTAAATTCTATTACCATATTTTTAGGGTTATAATGATTTTTATATCTTAATCTACTATTTTATAAACAAAAATACTTATATTAATGTAATCAATTAAGTCAGGTTCTATTATATTCTTATTATATAGCTATTTAACAGATGGCACTACTAACAACGAAGTAATTACCGAATCTATATTTTGTCTCCCATTTCAACACAATAACAATTGTAACTAATAATCAATAGCAGAGTAAACAATTTCTTCACTCACAATCAATTCTATATCTTATTCTATTACTTTTACTATCTGCTACTGACTTCTTCTTCTTTTTTTTGTTTTTATTACCCTAAGCTCTACTACTTACAAACTTAAAAAAGAAAAAAAAAAAAAAAAAAAAATTTGTTGCCTATATTTAGTATTACCTTTTATGTCACTTTAACTCTTTATTTTTCCTTAACTTTAGCTTGCCTCAATTCTATTTTCTAATTACTATTTCCTTAATCTGTTACTTTTCTCTTCTTAACTTGTTATCTCTATTGTTATTTACTCTCTTGTAGTATAATTTGTAAAACTTGTCTTCACCTAAATTTTTGCTTCTTGTAGTAACATTAAGTTAGTATTATTATTTATTATTTTTATCTAATTTTAAGTTTGTACATAATAATATTTTTATTTAGCACTGCTAATTTAAGGTCCCTGATCATGTCAGGGGAACCGTATGCCCAAACAATTAAAGTTTGGAAAATAAAAAAAAATAAAAAAAATAGGAGGTGATAATATTTTTCTTAATCTATCACATCATCGGACGGAGAATGTTTCAGATATCAATTATAACATAACTAGCAAATTCCCGTGGTTTCACCCGCGTAGTTCCCGTTCGCGCAGGAATATGGCGATAAAATATAGCCTATGTTAGTCACTGATAGTGTAGCTATCCATTGGTGAAAGAATTTTTAATATCGTTTTAGTAGTTTATACATGAAAGCGCATAAAACAAACTTACATTCGCTTTTATAATATTAGGATTAGTAAGTAAGTTTTTTTTACATTCGCCATCATTCTCCTGTTCTTATCCCAATTTCTTGGGGTCGACGCATATGTACTCCCCTGACTACATATTGCAAAAGTTATTTAAGGTTTGGTAGTATTCGAAGCTGCTATCACACATCGCCTATCTACACCTATGTATATTCTACTATGTATTACAATATACTCTTAAAATAATTAAGTTCTTAACTCATCATCATCGGTCATATTCAACTATATGCTAACATCAACTCTTTATCATCATTTGTAACATCCACAAGCAAAATAATTTCTGATATTTACGCGAGTATTGACATAAAACTATTTTTACGGATTCTATCGCGTTATCCTTACTAATATTATAAATGCGAAAGTAACGCTGTTTGTCTGTCTGTCGCTTTATACGCCAAAACTAATGAACCGATCTAAATGAAATTTGGTACACAGATGGTCTAGAGCTTGATAAAGGACATAGGCTACTTTTTAATGCAAAAAGGGTTGTAAAGGTGGATGAAAAGTTGTAAGGAAGTATCGCCATTTTTAAAGCCAGAAGCTTGAAACACATTTTTAGGCTATTGATTAGATATAAATAAATATGATATTAAAATTTTGTAAAAAATTAACCCTTAACGGGTTAAATAAAAATAGGGGATGATAAAATTCATAAAAATAGTTTTCTCCACAAGCAAGATGGAGGGTGATGAATTGTATTCTTATTCCATCACCACACAGAAAATCAGTACTTTTAAATTAACAAATATTTAAGCTTTAAAGTAATAGATGACATGAATAAATGAGGTAAATAATTTTAAAATCAAATATAGGTACATATGTTGTCCAACAACGTACAATTTTAATTAGCGATTCGTTGAAATCCACGATAATTGCCGTGTTGATTGGTTCACTGATTGGTGGCTCCCAGCTGACCCTTCACCGAGCGAATCCATAGATTTTTCACGGTTATCGGATACACCAGAATTGTATTGTTATTTATTATAGAGAAAGGAAAAATAAATTATAAGTGATTGATTTTTTTTTGTTAAAGTTACTTCTGCGACACATTGTTTTACTATACATTATAAGAAGTATATCTTTTTATGACTTTTTTTAAGGGTGACTTGCGGCTCTCTAAACCACCGTGTTCCTTACCCATCGCCACTAGGCTGATGACTGGCAACGATATCTTAACATGTGTGGCCTGATATATTTATAACTGTCACATACCCCACCATAATGAGAGGGAAATTGACATACTATAACTCGCTGGTCAGATGGGTTGATAGTTTTTTTTTGGTGGTTGGCTATGAAGTGGTCACACCCCGCTAAATTCAATCGGGGCGAAAGAAGAAGCGGCGCATGACCCCATAGACTCGCCCTTCATCTACCTCTCTTCACCGAGTGGGCCGGCCATCGGCATCTGGTCTTTGTCTTCGGTGGCCGAGATGGGTCGATATAGGGTTTTATTACGACTTTTCCTTTTGAAATAAAATTGATTTTTTCTTCATCACATCACCATACGAAAGATTTTTGTGATGTCTCAGCCAATTTTTACTGCTCACACGGGCAAGTAAAGGGTGGCAACTGTTTTCTAATCCCCACACGGAAAACGAAACTGCCATACTTTTTAAACCGTATTGCATAATGTACTGTTTATACTGTTCCGCATATTGAATCGAGGAAGCTTTCTATCTGAAGTTCTCAAAGTTTAGACATATGTATCAGAAAGGCTTATCCTTACTTTGGCTAGTTTCCGTACGGATTTGATTTTAGCGAACCTTTGCAATACAATCTGCTCTACTATTCAAATAGATTATGTTTGAATATATATATTTAGAATAAAAGAATTTTAACTTAAATATAAGAAAAATATTTTTTTAAGTTTGAGCTGTGATTCATAGATATACGTAGTGATAGTCTTTTTAAATACCAAGACACTCTTATATTGCCGTATCGCCTTTTTTGGGGCAGTCTATGTAATAGTCATACCCCACCCGTCCTCGGTGACGAAAGGAACGGCGCGCGACCCCGTAATCTGCGTACATGTATATCTTAACGCCATGTGGACGGACCACCCGTAATCGGTGATTGTCATCAGTGGCCCAAGATTGAAAGGTTTGATTTAATGGTCAAAGCATTTTTATTTTATAATAATAAGTGCGCAGTGGCCTGCTTGTTATATCAGACAACTCTTTAAAAGTTATTTTCTATTCCTCAGAAACAGTAGTTTTGTTTCTGGATGTTGACGTTTTTTTCTCTAAACATGTCGTATATATACATTTGTACAATTTAATGATAATTGGTCGAGGGTTTAAGTTATATAAACGTGATAAACAAATTTATATTCACATTTATGGATAAGATAAGAAAAGCCATGAAATTGCTCACCTCATTATAAGTGGTAGCTACCGTTTATGAATATTAATAATTCTAAATATGGTGGTACATTCAGAAAGACTTAGTTGGGATAATCAAACTCACTGTCACCGCTTTCTATAGGGAAGTTGTCTTAGAGAAGGAAGCAACGGAGTACGTCAAGACAACGGCCACGCTGATGATAATGCCGCCCAAGCCTCAGTCGAGCGTGGTTGGATCAGGGAATAGTTCGCTAATTGCAGGAAAATAGATCGTGTAGAGTGGCGTGTCATCGCGTTGTCGCCGAGATGTCAACGATAGGAGGTACCAGCATAATTGTAGTTATGTAATCGATTTCAGTGACCCGCGCAATAAGCACAGAGGGGCGGTACACAGTCTTACGGGACTTTTCTTTTTTTACACCGGACTGGACGACGTTGGACAGCTTGTGGCCAGACCATAACCGGTCAAAAAAAGAACAATAATTAACTCAAGACTTGTCAAAAAGAATGTTATATTTATTTTATGGTTAAAACTTTCATCATCATCTTATTTCAGCCTATATATGTCCCCCTGCGGGGCTCGGGCCTCCTCCACAATGGAAGGGTAACTGACCTACTATACCACGCTGGTGACGTGTTGGTATAGGGTTTTGTTTCGAGTTTTTTCTCTCTTGCACAAATGTTATATGCGTTTTATATCCCTTAGTCGTCTCGTACGATCACCCACGGGTAAGATAGGGGGTGGTGAATTGTATTCTTACTCTGTCACCACACGGCAAGATTTTTGATAAAATAAAATTCTTACCTTAAAATTGCAGTCAAATCATCTGCATTGTATACACAATTCGTGATCTGATCGTAGAAGCCATCACCGGCGTCGTAGAAGCCTGGTGGTATCTTCCTTGGTGGGATCGTGGCTGTCATGTTTGATCTGCCAGCCGGTTGCAGGCCTTTATTGTATTCTATGGTAAACCTGTATTTTTAACATTATATTTTAGGTATCATCATCAAAGATACACACTATTTAACATTGCTATATAATTGCTGTGCAATGGCAGCTACGAATATTACCAATTCCTACCTTGCCCATAGACGTCATAAGACGACTGAGATTTTAATATAGACAAGAGTCAACCCCAACTCATGCCATCTGGACAATAGTTACATTCCTAAGGAGGCTTAAGACGTTAATATAATGATCACGTCATAATAAATCATAGTACTTTCTTTATCATAAGGCTTTCCTATATGGCATATGCTACGTATAGCTCAAAGGCTCTATAGATTAATGATTACAGTTTTAATGGGTTACTAAAACTAGAAATATCTTATTTTCTCTTTTAAAAAGACAATGTCTGCACTAAGACAAAAATCGTTGTAATGCGGCGGACTTTACAAACATAATTAACGGACACGAAATATATCTAGACTCGTACATATATAAAGTTTTTATAAATGGTGGTTACAACATTGTGTAAACATTATCTAGACGTCGCGTTAATTTACGCTGCATGTTCAAATCAAATCAAATCAAATCTTTATTTTAAAAAGTAAAAATAAGTACAAAATATCAGTTAGTACACTGTCTATTGTGTTAGTTAAAAACTGTGTTACAAAAGACAGGCATCTTCCTAATTAAATTAGAGCTATCTCTTAATATAAGGATTAATAATTAATGAAAAGTTAATAATGTTACAAGTGCAAGTTTCAAATATAATCTAGATTACAAACTACACTGTGTGTGTGTGTGTGTGCACGCGTGCATGTAAGCATTTGTGCGAGTGTGTGTGTGCGTGTGTACGCGTGTGTGTGTGTGTATGTGCGCGTGCATGTATGCATTTGTGCGGGTCTGTGTGTCTGTACGTGTGTGTGTGTGTTTGTGTATACGCGTGCGCGCGTATGCGTGTGTGTGTGTGTGTGTAAGAACGTATTCATTTGTGTTGAGAACGTGTAAAATTTTAGGCTGTACTCTCAAGTAAGTTCTCTATAACATAATAATCTTGTTCATGAAGCCAGTGTACAATTCTAGATTTTAATTTATGTAGAATTAGCGTTTTTATTTTTAATAATTTGTTAAGTTTCTTATACATAAATGGTGCTAAGTGAGTGTAATGCCTCCAAGCTACCCCACTTTTGCAATGTGGCACAGGGCAAATATCGATTCGTTTAAATGATGGGGGTAAATGTGGAACGGTGTTCCTATGATACCTATATATGCTATTCAAAACATATAATTTTCTAACTGTAAGGACTTTAGTTATGGAGTACAGTTGTTCAGTGGAGTAATCAAACGGTAATCCCATTGTTACTTTTAGCAACGCTCTTTGTGCTCTTTCGACGACGATGTTATTATTTATTTTATTATTAGATGGTCTGATAACCTACAACAACGGCGCTAGCTATGGGTTTGATATAGAGTTTTATTTCAAGATTTCCTTCTGTTGCAGTAATGATTTACATTCCTTAATCGATGTTTAACATAAAGGAAGAGATATTGAAAATTATATTCCTATTTAGTTACCATTTAAGCGATGTTTAAGATAACTATGGGAGGAATACTTCTTGTATTGACGAATTTATTCCTATTCAGTTACCATACGGATAAAGGATAAACTACTCTAGTACTCTACATCATCATCATCACAGCCCATAAATATCCCACTGTTGGGGTCGGGCCTCCTCCGTAATGGGAGGGAAATTAACCTACTATACCACGCTGGTCAGACGTGTTGGTATATTGTATCGAGTTTTCTCTCGCATAGATGTTATATGCGTTTTATATCCCTAAGTCGTCTCGTACGATCACCCACGGGTAAGATATGGGGTGGTGAATAGTATTCTTAGTCCGTCATCATACGGAATGTACTCTACATATATATACATATTCTTAAGTACATTAAATGGTAACCGAGTGTAAACTATATGACTTACAAACTTAATACGCTTTACAACTTTTATAACATAAATCTTTTAAAAAAATATGCATAAGTAAAACAAATCACAGTAATAGGCGATTAGTATGAACGGGAGAGGAAAAATTGCGAGGAAAATATTTCAGGTGCCCGATTAATATCAGCCATTTTGTAACGGGATAAGATGTAATATTATTGTAACAGCTCGTCTATCTCATAAATAAACGTTGAAAGAATAAAAAAAATAAGTTATGTTTAATATATAAAAGGTAAGTGTGATACAGGATGATGATGGCAGATGTATACTAGCGACCCGCCCTCGCTTCGCTTCGGTTACATCATTTCAGTTGTGTAGTTTACTTTCGCTACATAGAAATAATTTCGGCGAAGAATTTTCTTAAAATCCTACTTCGTCTGACCTTTATAGGACAGAAAGAAAGTCCACATCAAATGCCAAATCTGTAGCGACAGTATTTAAAAATGTAGATTTTTTGTGTTAACACCTACGCAATCCCCTTTAGGAGTAGAATTTTTAAAAAACCATTATTTATTTACCTCTGCATTATAACACAAATATGCATACCGAAATTCAAGTCTGTAGGAGCTTTATTAAAAAAATTAAGATTTTTTAGGTGAACGACTCCACATTTCCTTTTGGGAACGGCATCCGTTCAACGGATTTTGCAAAACCTGTAACAATCTGACCCCTACAGCGTAGAAAAAATGTTCATTCCAACTAACCCCAGCAACCCCCCTTGCGGGTGGAATTCCGCAAAATCCGAAGGAATTCTTAGCTGACCTCTACTCGGCGAAAGGAATATGCCTACCAAATTTATCGATGTTGAATATAAAAGTTTCGGATTGAAACAAATCTTTGACGATTACAGTCGAAAAACCTATGATAAGAACATTTCAGATAATATTTCTTTCATGTCGGATATATACTTAAACTTTTGAATGGTACCGTAAGATAATATCTCAAATCACAAACGTCGGCTTGATCGATGAATTAAAAACAAAAAGTTGGTGCTACGAAAACCAAATGATACACCACCCAACTGTAACCCTTCGATTTCAATAGATGTCTTAGGATTTTTTTATATACACAAATATGTGTAGGAACATATTGGTTTGCCGGTAAGTTTGTAAAATATTCCCTAAGCGTAAAATACCCATTACTAACTAGGTGACCCATTTTTTCATTTTTATAACTCCTGCTCCCTCAGTGCCATACAGTATAACTCAAAGACCTTCTAATTAACACGTAACAAAATATTAATGTGGTTATTAAATATTTTTTTACAAATAAGAAGTTAAAATAGCTGTCAACAAATGTAGTGATTGATTTATTTATTACTATAACTATTATGTACCTAGTAGTCTTAGATTGTATAATTTTAACTTATATGTATTAATAATGTACATTCTAAATTTAAGTGAACTGTAACTGCTGTTCTTTTTTAGAAATAAACTTCTATAAACCGAAAATTTATTGATGATGAATGAATTTAGCACGAATAAGTGATAAAAAGCCCTTAATATGATTTTAAAAAAAAAAGCCTTCCTCTTTAACAAGTGACGCAGTTGGAGTATGTTCCCTAATATATATAACATTTATAATTTGTTCAATATAATATTATAGTCAAAATTAAAGGTTTTTTTGAAAGCATAGACTTAGAGAGTGAGCTAACATGTATGAGGTAAGCTCACGAACAATACAAAACATAACGAGACCTAGATTATAATCTAATTTCGCATTCAATTTAGAAAATGTTCTCGTGGTTTTGTATGTAAAACTTTTGGTCCGGTAACTATATTACTACGGCCCTTTGCGTTGAGGAGGGTTCATCTCAAATTCTTGGCATATAATGTGGTTAAATAATATGTAAAATTTACGTGATTTCTCATGCCCACCGTGTCCATATTTTTAGTAAATAACTAATTTTAAAAGCTAGTGTTAGAAAACATATTTTATTTACGGCTTTAAGCGGAGTTTTGTGATGGATAGATGGGAATATTCCATGATGTAGGAGTAAAGATGCCTATCTACCCGTGAACACATTCAGTATATTAATGTGCCTGCTTCAGACAGGTATGAGTAGAGAAGTGTAATGTGCATACAAATTTCAGGAGGGGGTTTATTATATAGTTTGTTATTCTACAGTCCAATTTTAAATTCAAATGATAAATAATTATTCTACTAATATCATAAATGTGAACGTTTGTGATTATGTTTGTTACTAAACTACGCGTAAACCTTTGAATAGGTTTAGATAAAAATTGATACATAGCTATCTATGGTCTATACCATTGACGGGATAATTTGATAACACATAGAATGATTCATCATCATCATCATCATCACAGCCCATAAATGTCCCACGGTTGGGCTCGGGCCTCCTCCGTAATGGGAGAGAAATTAACCTACTATACCGCGCTGGTCAGACGTGTTGGTGTAGGGTTTTGTTTAGAGTTTTCCTCCTCTCGCATAGATGTTATATGCGTCTTATATTCCTTAGTCGTCTCGTACAATCACCCACGGGTAAGATATGGGGTGGTGAATAGTATACTTACTCCGTCACCGCACGGAAGATAGGATGATTATTATCTTGGTAATATGTTCTCGTGAAATAATACGTGAGCGGGGTAGACGCTGATTTTCTATATTTACCACAAGGATTTATTGAGATATTAAATAGTCCCGAATCAACTGCGACCAACCCGTCTGCAAGACATGGTGTTATGGCACCACATGTCAATGGGTTGGCGGATGGAAGGAAACATAGTATTATTACTCCGACCCCAAACAGTTACCTCTGAGTCGTTTTAGAATGTATGTCTATTAAAACTAATATCTTTTGACAATTATAGTAGACTATTTCGTTGGCAATAGTAAACTTTTACGTTACAAATACATAAGTGTTATATGCAGCGGCAATAGAATTAAAACAATGCCAATGTTGATTACAAGCTTACATAAGGATATGCAACAATTCGAGAACTAAATTAATCTTTATGCTCTGATTTCAAATTATTCGCTGCTATATTATTAACATGAGCTGTTGTAAATACGTTTTGTTATTATGAGAGGTAATTATTTCGTCACTTGCTTTATATAATTAATGATATGGATTAAATTGCTTATAATTTCGTCAGTAGTACTAGATATATCCTAACTTTTTTTTTTTTGAGAGTTATGTAATGTTCACATCCCGCTAAATCGGTCAAAGAAAAACCGGCGCGACCCCATAGACCCGCTCTACATGCACTTCTCTTCGCGGAGCGAGCAGGCCACCGGAACCCGCTCATTGTCTTCGGTGGTCTGCCCGGCGTTTTACTCTCACGACTAGATGTCCCGACAGCTTTCGCCGTCTCGGGGTATCATCCTCACGCGGTGTGGCCTCACTCCGGGCGACCAGACTAATCCCCGGTCCGGTACCTGCAAGATATATCCTATCTAAAATCTAATTTACTAGCGCTTTCTTCCGTGGGCGCCATAAAAAAGAACTAGGAGATATAACATGCGAATAACAACAAGAGAAAAGAAGGAAATACCGAAATAAAATCGAAGTAACAGTTGCTATTTGCTGTTGAGCGCTTGGTGACCGACAGAGCCTTTTTTTTTTTTTGTGGTGGGCTATGGACGTCGCACCCCGCCAAATCGGTCCGGGGTGACGGAAGAGGCGGCGCGCTACCCCATTAACCCACCCTGCAAGCACCTCTTCTTCGCCGTGCGAGCGGACCACCGGTACCCGCTCTTTGCCTTCGGTGGCCCGCCCGACGGTATACCCTCTCGGGTTCCTCTCTCGTCGACGCCCCGACAGCTTTCGCCGTTGAGGCGTCGCCCTCACGCGGTGGCCTCACGTCGGGTGACCGGACAATTCCCCGGTCCGATCACCCGAAGCCTCGGTTAGGGCGGCATCAGGCGCAGATACTCGCGCATGCGCCGCCCCGGCCGCTGACGGCGGCCCGGGTCACGGGAATCCTCCCGGACTCGTTCCGCAGCCTCCTTCTGCAAGATGACAGCCTCGCAGAAGGCGGCAACCGCGTCCCAATTCCTGACGCTGTCGACCATTGCTTTCATGACAGCCGACAGCGTCAGGTCGGCACCGATGACAGCGACGAGGTCACGGCGCTGCCCGTCCCAGCCCGAACATAACTCAAGCGTATGTTGCGCCGTGTCCTCGTCGCTACTGCAATGGTGGCAGGATGGAGTCCACTCCCTCCGCACGACCGTGTGCAGGTACTTGCCGAAGCAACCATGTCCCGACAAGACCTGCACCAACCGGAAGGAGAGCACTCCGTGCCGCCGCTCCGTCCACCCCATCAGTACGGGCCGGAGGGCCTCGACGGTAACAACACCGTCTCTAGGCCTCTCCAGCCGCGTAGCCCATTGGGCGATGACTTCTCGGCGGGCGTCCTCGCGCCAGGTGGCTATCTCGTTGAACGATGGGGAGCCACCCTCGTCGCGCATTGTGGTAACCCGCCGGTAGAGGTCGGAGAGCATCTCCGCCTCTAGGTCCCACGGGGGTGTCCCGGCCAATAGGCATGCCGCCTCGGTAGACACCGTGCAGTACCTGCGAATGGCTCTGACCGCCATGGCTCGCTGTGGCCTCCACAGACTGACAGAGCCTACCGTAAGCCCAAATTTCTGGGTGAGTTTGGGTTTGTAGGCAATGGCCTAACTGCACCGTTGGTATTGCAAAGGTCCATGAGCAGTGGTAACACCATCAGGTGTGCTGCTTGCTCATTTACTTCCATAAGCTATAAAAAATAATACCATTATGCTCCAGGTATTATCGTACAATACATGGATATAATATATTTTGTTTAACTCAAATTAGATAAATAGCAAATGCATTGCTTACGATTTTGGCTAAATCTGGCTGTCTCAAGTTTGGAAAATCTTTCTAGGTATTTGATATACATTTATTATATTATTATTATTTATTTATTTATTAGGGGGGCATAGTCCGGAGCGTGCTCGTTCGCGTCCCCTGCCAGTCTAATTAGACTGCTAATCCGGCTCGATATGCGTACCGCAATGCGGGTTAGGGCGTCCCCCGGAGGCGGCGCGTACCGACCCGCCCCCGTCGGTACGAACATCGGCAGTTGCGGCGATGGGGGCCGCCATCCATCACGCCTTGCCCAGTTAGGCGAGTCGAGGAGAACGGAGTGCCAGGTGGGCACGTGGAATGTAAGAGGTTGTGTGGAAGGTAAGTTGCACGAGCTGATATCCGTCATGGCGGACAAACAGCTAGACGTGCTCTGTGTAACAGAGACCAAGCGAAGGGGCAGCGACGCCTGCGATCTTCCTGGTGGCGGGATGGCTCTGTGGTCTGGTGTACCACAGAGCGATCGAGCCAGCATGGGGGTAGGAGTACTGTTGTCCTCTCGCTTGGCCTCAGGTGTGAAGGATTACGGAATGTATGATCCCAGACTTCTCTGGGTCCGTATAAAACTAGGTGTCACCAAGGTATTCATGGTTGTAGCATATGCTCCCGTAGGATTCTCGGTGGCATCAGACCTAGAGAAGTTTTGGGACAATGTTAGGGAAGTTCTGGATATGGCATAAACCAGTGAACGCGTGATTGTATGCGGAGATTTGAACGGATGGGTGGGGACCAAGCGTCCCGACTATGAGGACGTACTTGGTCCATTTGGTGATAAGAGAGTGAACGATGCAGGTAGGCTCATAGCAGATGTATGCATGGAGAGAAACCTTATTGTGTCAAACACATTTTTCCAACATAAGGACATCCATATGTATACATGGAGAAGGAATGAACAGAAAAGCATAATAGATTTAATTTTGGTAGACAGTCGCCTCCGAAGCAAAATATTGGACGCAAGAGCCTACAGGGGCCCCACAGTCAACACGGACTACTATCTCGTTATTGCGAGATTTAGTGGTCTGTTCAGAAAGTGGAGGCACTGGCGAGAGCGTGTCCACTTCGGAGGGCTTGAACGAATAAAGGTTGAAAGGTTGCAAGAAGAGTGTGTAAGAGAAAAGTATGCAGAGGGTGTCCGAGAAAGGCTGACGATGGCAAGCCAGCCGCAATCGGACATTGAAGAATGCTGGAGAGTATTGAAAGAGAGTATGGTAGATACAGCGAAAGAAGTATGTGGAAGTTCAAAGAAGCATAGAAAAACAAATGGTGATGTATGGTGGGATGCGGAAGTGGCAGCTTCCGTAGAGCAAAAGAAGAAAGCGTGGCTGGACTATGTCTCTTCTTTGAATCTGAATGACAGTATGACTGAACAGAAGAAAGAAATATATCGGCAATGTAAGAATGACACCAAGGCCTTAGTGAAAGAGAAACGTGATAGAGCAAGTATGAGTGCAGAAGATAGGCTGACTAAAAACTTCGAGGGTAACACCAAACTCTTTTGGAGGGAGGTGAAGAAGTCTCGGGGTGGTTGGTCAGCCTTCAGAATGAATAAAATAAAGTCTAAAGGTGGAGACATTCTTACACAAACACAAGACGTGTTAAGCCGATGGAGTGAATACTTTGGCGATATGTATGCGGATGCTACGGTTGGCGCCGGTGTTGGATGTGGTTTAGTAGATCAACATTCGACAACGGCGTCCTCCGATGGCATCAGTATGGATGAAGTTGAATGGGCGATAAGAAGTTTGAAAAATGGTAAGGCAGCGGGCATTGATATGGTGTCTGCCGAGATGATCAAGCTTGATGGCTCTTGTGTCTGGGAGGCGTTCCTGTTGCTCTTCAATTTATGTTGGAGCTCGGGAATGGTTCCCAGGGACTGGAATAGCGCAGTCATCGTGCCTTTGTTTAAAAACAAGGGTTCACGTTATGACTGCGCAAATTACAGAGCCATAAGCTTGACCAGTTTGGCAGCAAAAGTGTATGGAAAAATTATTGAAAGGAGAATGAGGATGGTGTCCGATGGTTTACTGTTTGAGACACAAGGAGGTTTCAGGAGTGGAAGCGGATGCATGGATCAAGTGTTCTCTCTGCGCAACATTGTGGAGAAGCATCTGGCTCTAGGTCAGAGGGTTTTCTGCAGTTTTGTGGATCTGGAGAGAGCATTTGACACGGTTGTACGAAAGGAACTTTGGGACATTTTACCGGAGTATGGTATTAGCGGTAAACTGCTACAGGCTGTGCAGTCCAGTTACATGGGCTGTAGAGCCTGTGTGCGGCTATGGCGTGATGATATGTATGTATGTATGTATTATTTAATTAATAACTAAAGGGTACTCAATGGAATAATACTGTAATAGTAGTAATGATTGTAGTACTTTTAATTATTCTTACGATATACATATATCAGCTGTATTGTGTTGCCATTATTACGTACCATATTTCACTTATATTAAAGTAAAATAAAAAAGCTGAATATACCTTCTATCAGGCATTTTACAATACTTCCAATCGTGTTCACTATACACCAATCCATCACCAAAAGTAAGCTTTCTATCCATCATAACTCCTTTATTAAAATGGCCGCTCAGAGTAGATCCGTCATGGTATCGAAGTTTACCTTTCCCATGGAACATTCCATCTTCGAATTCACCTTCATATATAACTCCTATAGAAGTAAAAAGAAATATATAATATTAAAATTCTTTTTCAATATTTGTATAGTTTAACTCTTAAGAGGATGAAAATTTATCCAATAATACATCATATTGGCTGAAGCATAATAATAAATCGACAACCACTGGGGAAAAAAGGTTCTAGAGTGGCGACAACGTATCGGACGACGCAGTGTGGGACGCCCCCCCACTAGGTAGATAGACGATCTAGTGAAAGTTGCTGGGCGTCGATGGATGCAAACGGCACAGGACTGCACTCTGTGGCGTACCATGAGGGAGGCCTACGTCCAGCTGTGGACGACGATGGGCTGAAATGATGATGAATGATGACAGCATATTAAGAGATAGATTATCCTGTAATAATTCGTACATAGCACTGGCTTGGCACAGGCTATTAAACTGTCCAATAGGTGGCAGTAGTAACTTTTATTTCGTTCCTATATGGTAATCAACTAAAAGTTTAAAACTGACTAAAAGTCAGTTTATTTTGCAACAAATGAAGCATAAGAATTGATGAGCGACAGTTTTCACAATAGGCTATGAATTTTTACTACAATACTTTTTACTAAGTTGTGTGGGTTTTTGACTAAGAAAGCGTCCATACGCCAAATAGTGTCGGCTTCCGAGACAATTTATATGCACGTGTAAAATAGGTATAAAGCAGTAAAGTTACACAAGTAAATGCGTTAAGGCATTCTAACACTATGCTAGAAAAAACAAATTATGCGTAAAGGGCACAAAATATATTTTCTTTTTTTTATTGCTTATGGTGGTAAATGAACAAGCAGCACACCTGATGGTAAGTGTCACTGCCACCCATGGACCTTTGCAATACCAAGGATATAGCTTAGGCTGACGTCGATCTTCTACGAGAGTATAGAGGTACTACCCCAGTGTGGTCTTACCACTATTCTCATATTCATTTTAAACTAAAGCCTCTTCCGCAATAGGAGCGAAATTAAATTATTATATTACGTTGATCAGGTGGTCATAGGATATTAATGAGTCGTTCCTTCTTCAACAAAATATGTGCTTCTATTAATTCTGAATCTTCTTTTAACGGGTTATTGTATTTAATACAAACTAATATTGGAATAAATGTAAATTAATTTGTTATATGACTGTTGGTATAGCTTAATAAAAAATCATTTTGCTCTTTCTATACCTGTAGAGTGTAGTGGCAGGCTACCTATATAGGTCCACGCTGTGGACAGTTCTCTGTCCACAGCCGCGGGCCGGTCCGCCCGGAATAGTACCACACTCTCGCAGAAAATCGACGTCTGAGTAATGGCAATGTGCTATTTCACTTCGTTCGGTGAGTGAGAGAGCCGGAAGCCCAACTGGGGTGGGTTTGGGGTTTGTATTGGTAGGCAGTGACCTACCCTTGGTATTGCAAAGATCCATGGGCGGCAGTGACACTTACCATCAGGTGTGCTGTCTGCTCGTTTGGCACTATAAGTATTAAAAAAATTACAAAGAATTCTCAATGAAAAATGGAATTCGTTCAAGTGGATTGGGATTTAAATTAATTAATTGTTAGGTTATTTAGTGCCATATTTTAAGTATTTTTTTTATATAAGCAATTTATTTTTAATCATCTTCATCATCCCATATATACCCCACTGTTGTGTTTAGACCTCTCCGACTATGGGTGCTCATTGACCTACTAAACTACGCTGGTCAGACGTATTGGCATAAGGTTTTACGAGCAGTTTTTAATCTCTTACATTGATTTTTACGTGGTGAAAACACCAAATCAAATTTATTTTTAAATTTACAATGAATGTCTATTACCATTAGGAAATGTGTAGATGCCATATCCACTCATCCCAAGTAAATCCCAGGTGCCAATGTACTGAGATCCCGTTGGGAAGTGTTTTATTGAGCGATAAGTTCGTGGAATCTCCAGTGATACAGCTCTATAAAAAAATGTAAAGTTTAGTCGTTAATATGGACTAACATATCATTATATAATTAGAAAATATATGTATATAATTGTCATAATATTATATATATCCAATTTCAAGACAGCTATAGTTTGAATTTTTTTTTTATATTTGTATCGGACCGTTGAACCTTTAGGCCTGGTGGTTCGACGACTTGATGAAAGCTGCTGAGAGCTGTTGGATTAGTGCGGCATAGGATTAAACTTTGTTAAAAGTGTGAGCGAGGCTTAGGTACCTTTTTTTTTTTTTTTTTTTTTTTGGTGGACTATGGATTAGTCTCGCCCCGCCAAATCGGTCCGGGGTGACGGAGAAGGCGGCGCGTGAC
Organism: Lymantria monacha; assembly: GCA_905163515.2. Lineage (NCBI taxonomy): Eukaryota > Metazoa > Arthropoda > Insecta > Lepidoptera > Erebidae > Lymantria > Lymantria monacha. Next base: position 8,087,556 of record LR991090.1, on the reverse strand, counting down.
CCCATAGACCCACCGTAAAACTCCTCTCTCTTCGCCGTGCGAGCGGGTCACCGGGACCCGATTTTTAACTTCGGTGGCCCGCCCGGCGGTTCACCCTCGCGGGTTCCTCTCGTCGACGCCCCGACAGATTTCGCCGTCGGGGCGTCGCCCTCACGCGGTGGCCTCATGTCGGGTGACCGGACAATTCCCCGGTCCGATCACCCGAAGCCTCGGTTAGGGCGGCATCAGGCGCAGGTATTCGCGCCTGCGCCGCCCCGGCCGCTGGCGGCGGCCCGGGGCGCGGGAATCCTCCCTTGCCCGTTCCGCCGCTTCCTTCTGCGAGATGACAGCCTCGCAGAAGGCGGCGACCGCGTCCCAGTTCCTGATGCTATCGACCTTCGCCCTCGCGACGGCCGGCAGCGTCAGGTCGGCACCGATGACAGCGACGAGGTCACGGCGCTGCCGCTCCCATCCTGGACACACCTCCAGCGAGGCTTAGGTACCTACAGCAGTGAACAGCAAAAAGCTGAATGACCATCCAATCTTTGTATAAATTCTTGTATACATCAAACTCAGATGAAATAACCATTTCATAGCTAAAATTATGCGCTAAAATTTTAAAATTTAATCTCTGTTTTAAATTATGAAGTAAAAGTTGTTTTTTAATCTCGTCTTTTATTTTGTTAAATAACTTTTTAGCTACAAATAATCCTTTCGAACCAAAACTATTACTCTTTATTGTGCACCGTTCAATACTTGTGGTTACTTCTGAGAAATTATTTGCGATCGTGCGAGAATTTGAATTGTTTAAAACAAAAAGTATATTTTAAAGGTTTTTTTGAAAATTTGTCAGTAGTAACTATGAGATAGAGCAATTGAGAGGTTGATGTCAAAAATGAGAAAATAAGACGTAATTTTTTTACTTAACTATTAAAAAAAAAATCAAACGTTTGATATTCTAACGTAAATTTTAGACATAACTAGTGTAAAAGGTTAACGTAGGTACTTACTTGCATTCTTGTTCGTGTTGTTTAGAGAACTTTCTCATTAGCTCCTCCCATTGCGACACACGTTTCTCGCCAGCGCAACTGCAAAGTGTGTTGTGATGGGCCAAATACCTCTTGTTTAGTTAGTAACGGCAACTTAGCCTGCACTGCGGCAGTATTATGAATACAAGTGTGCTCCATTTTCTCAAGTTTTGGGTGACAGTTACCCGACTTGAAAGTTTTAAAGACACTTTGCCGCATTTCTTTTTCGTACATATTTACTTTGTGTACAAAAATCACTTGGGACCAGCTATGTACGTTTAATAATTTAGTTTAATATATTTTCATAGTTATTATAACATTAGGTTATGGCTATAAGCTATGCCTTTAATAATAATAAGCTTTGCTTTTCCGTGTGGTGATGGAGTAAGAAAACAATTCACCAACCCTATCTTACCCATGGGTGTTCGTACGAGACGACTAAGGTATATAAAACGCATATAACATCTATGCGAGAGAAGGAAAACTCGAAACAAAACCCTATACCAACACGTCTGACCAGCGTGGTATAGTAGGTCAATTACCCTTTCATTATGGAGGAGGCCCGAGCCCAACAGTGGGTCATGTATGGGCTGAGATGATGATGATGAAGATGATAAGCTCTGCTTCTTTTTCAAATTGCTTTTAAATATATGCCGGCAATCTTAAGGACTTAACACTAGTTATAAAGATGATCTAGCTAACAACGGTTGTTATGAGAAGTGTACACATCACAACACCAAAAGCTGGTCTTTTTTTTTATTATCGTGGTAGACAAGCAAATAGCCCACTTGATGGTAAGGGAAAATTCACATAGCCCGAAAATATAAAACAAGGTTTGGAGCTCCAGCTCTATCGCTCATAATATGAAACGTAATAGTAAATGCCTACTACTAAGCCGTTCATTTATATCTACTGGTGCTAAACTGTCAGCAGCATAATCCTGCCATTGTTTAGCCTTAACGATTACGCATAATGGCAGAGCCACACTATTGACAATTTTCTATTTACAGCCGCGGGCTGGTCCACCCAGGGGAGTACCACATTCTCGTAGAAAATCAATATCTGAGCAGTGGTAGTATGTTGTTGTACTTTGTTCGGTGAATGAGAGAGGTGGAAGTTGCACTTTCTGGGTGGATTTTGATAGCTAAGATCATCATCATCATCATCATCATTTCAGCCTATTGCCGTCCACTGTTGAACGTAGGCCTCCCTCATTTTACGCCACAGAGTGCGGTCCTGTGCCGCCTGTATCCAACGACGCCCAGCAACCTTCACTAGGTCGTCTGTCCACCTAGTGGGGGGGAGCGTCTCACACTGCGTCGTCCGGTACGTGGTCGCCACTCTAGAACCTTTCTTCCCCAGCGGTTGTCGGTTCTTCGAGCGATGTGGCCTGCCCATTGCCACTTCAGCGTGCTAATTCTTCGTGCTATGTCGGTTACACCCGTTCGTCTGCGGATTTCCGTATTTCGGATTCTATCTCGCAGAGAAATCCCGAGCATAGCCCGCTCCATAGCACGCTGAGCGACTTTGAGCCTGGTTATGAGGCCTACATTTAGGGACCACGTTTCCGTGCCGTAAGTCATCACTGGTAACACACACTGGTCATAGACCTGTGTTTTCAAACACTGAGGTATGTTGGATGAGAAGATCTTCTTAAGTTTCCCGAACGCTGCCCAACCGAGTTGGATTCGTCGGCTGACCTCTTTCTCGAAATTGGATCTACCTAACTGGACTGTTTGTCCAAGGTAAACATAATGATCGACAATTTCGAGAATCGCATTGCCAACTAGGACCGGTACAGGAATGACATGGGCATTTGACATGACTTTCGTCTTGTCCATGTTCATTCGTAAACCCACTAGTTGGGATACCCTGCTGAGATCGTTGAGCATGGTGCCCAGGTCCTCCATGGATTCTGCCATGACGACAATATCGTCTGCGAATCGAAGGTGAGTGATGTATTCGCCATTGATGTTGATGCCGAGTCCGGTCCAGTCTAAAAGCTTGAAGACATCTTCCAGTGCAGTGGTGAACAGTTTCGGAGAGATGACGTCTCCCTGTCTCACGCCTTTCTGCAACTGGATCGGTTTCGTACTCTTATCCCGAATACGGACTGACATTGTGGCGTTCCTATACAAACACTTCAGCACTTCGATATAACGATGGTCGATTTGGCACCGCTGAAGGGACTGCAGCACCGCCCAAGTTTCGACTATATATATAGCTAAGATGCATAGCGTAAATATTTAGATTTTAAATATCAAAATTATCAAGAATTCTGAAATAGAGAGAGGTAGAGTGCAAAGAGGTAGCTGTGGGACCAGTGAAAGATGATTCTGAGAAAACATAGACTTGTATTTATGCTAAATAGTTATAATATTTCAATGACTATTTTGCGTACGTTGTTGTATCTCCTAGAACCTTTAGCTTTGTATTTTTTTTTATTTTGCTATCTAGTAATATATCTAGCTTAAAATTTGTTGCTGAAGCTACTGTATTTTAATATTTAACAGCGCATTGCGAGTAACAGTTGATGAGACGAAGTGTAGTAATAAATAAAAATTTAAGCATACAGTTTTGTTATCCCTTACTTTCTTGTGAAAGGCGTAAAACCTAGCTAAAGGATCATCAAAATCATAGAAAGCAGTTTTTTTTACAAGGAAATTTGTAACCAGCTGTTATCGCCAACTCTCCTTCCTAGAGCATAGATAATCCTTACTAATATTATAAATGCGAAAGTAACTCTGTCTGTCTGTCTCGCTTTCACGGCAAAACTATAGAACCGATTTAAATGAAATTTGGTACACAGATAGTTTTAAGCCTGAGAAAGGACATAGGCATACTTTTTAATTGGAAAAAGTGTTGTAAAGGGTTGAAAAGGAGGATGAAATATTGTAGGAGGAATAGTTACTTTGGATTAACGCTAAATTACGACTATTCCATGCGGACGAAGTCGCGGGCAGAAGCTAGTATACTATAAATTTTCTAATTTAGACTAGAGTGGCGATTATGGTACCTGTTCCCTATTATAGAAAATTATGTCAAACAGTCGACATCGATGAACTGACGGATAGATGGATGATATAAAGTAATAATTAAAATTAATATTCAAATAAATATGGTTTTAAAACTATCAAAACTTACCATGAAAAATTTCTGTCATTTTTAATCGTTTGTGTCATTCTCTTCTTTAAACTGTAACTAAACAAATCACAAATTGGTAATATTCGAAATCATAATTCAAAGATAAAAATGGCTAACCAAATTCTATTACGAACCTTTATTACTTTCAGTAATAACTAGAGCTCAGAAATTGGTATTGCGTATAATTTTAGGGAATACGCAGTGCAATTTGTGTGGGGAAAATACAAAGCACTTTTGGTCGTATTAAGTAATTTAGTTCACGAACCCGAAGCGAATTTGTGCGTAGTTATTAAACCTTGTGAATTCTTTAACTTTTAATAAGTTTTGTAAAATATTTATAAGTAACACTATCAAAATTAGTTATTTTATTAATAATTTAAATGTAAAATTTAAATAGGTAACAATATTTTGAATACGTCACAGAGAAAATAATGCTACGTAATAGTTAAAAAAATATTGTGGCACAGAGTACTTTACGTTATAAACAGCTCTATGAAACTTCTATGCTAACAGGTTTGAACTATTATGAAATTGTCTATTTTAATATCTCGCGTACTATTATAGTCTATAAAATATAGCATGATCTCTGTGACAGTTCTCACTAGTGCCGCGCGCTTACGATGCAGTCCGTATTTTTGTCGGTATAATTCCTTATTTTTTAAAGTTATTTGCTACCGCAATTGAAAAACAATGCATGAAAATCTTATTGAATTTCAATGAAATGGATGGATGAATCAATTATAAATTTAAAACAAGCTATGAAAATCTTCTTGAATTTAAATTAATGAATTTTATTTAATTTAAACTAAAGCTGTTAATTAATTCTTTTTATTATTCGAAAGGAATACATCCAAGTTCATCGTCACTATTATCATCATCGCTGGCGCATTCCTGTAGGTTGATGATGAGGTCTTGGTCACAGATTATTTCATGAATAATCATGTTTATTTTATAAAAGAAATTTTCTTTTTAATATAAAAAAAAAGTCTTATTAATATTTTAACTGATGTCTGAATATTAAATTAACACAATTTACTTATTTTATACGTAACGACGACGTAAGAGAGCGAGTAGGTATGAAAGAGAGTATTGGTGTAAAGATGCGAAAGGGAATGCTCCGATGGTTCGGACATGTGGAAAGAATGCCGAACGAACGCCTGGTTAAGAAGATATACAATGCGAAAGTGGAAGGATGTAGGTACCGAGGGAGACCGAGACTAACCTAACTAGACCAGATCGGTCATGTACTGGAGGAAGGTGGAGTCAAGAGTCTCCGAAACCGGCGAGCGTGTATAAAGAGAAATATGAATGTTGAGGAAGCGAGTGAAGTATGCAGAGATAGAGTTCTCTGGCACTCTGTTCTCTCTGCCTACCCTGCAAGGGATATGGCGTGATGATATGTATGTATGTATGTACTTATTTTATAGAGTAACCATGTGGTTTATATAGGTTTTACTTACTTTATAAATAATTAATAAGAATGTTATCAATTTACGTTTATCGATTGTCCCATCTCTATCTTATTCTCAGTCCAGTATGACCTTGTACTTGCGTAAGCATCATATTTTTATAAAATGGTTACTAATTATTTTAAAACATATGAGGTACATTTTTTGGTGTAAATATTCATATTATTATATTTATAACTAGCGACCCGCTCTCGCTTCCCTTCGGTTACGTCAGTTCAGTTGTGTAGTTGACTTTCGCGCCCTAGAATTCCTTTCGGAGAATGAATTTCTTAAAATCCTACTTCATCTGACCTTTACAGGGCAGAAATAAAGTCCACACCAAACTCCAACTATGTAGGGGCAGTATTTGTAAATGTGGATTTTTTTGGGTTAACATCTACGCACTTACCTTTAGGGGTGGAATAGAAAAGCCGTTCTTAGTTTACTTCTGTATCGTAACATAAATATGGCTACCAAAATTCAAGTCTATAGGACCTATATTTAAAAATATGATTTTTACACCCCATCAACCCCCCTTGCGGGAATTTCGTAAAATCCGTTCTTAGTTGACCTTTACTCGGCAAATGGAGTATTCCTACCAAATTTAAAGCCTGTAGGCCTTATGTTCCAGAGATATCGTGATGAGTCAATACAAAGGTGGAAATCTCTTATATATATAGAAGTTTCAGTTGATATATAATTGGCACGTAAAGAATGAAAATATAGGCCATACAACATAAAATTGTAAACATGACGCGTATTCAAAATGACTTCATCGGTTTTGTCGCTATCTGTCACAGAGATCAAGCTATATTTTAAAGACTATAGTTTTATTTCAAGGACTGGCTTTCTTAAGGTGCAGAGTATATAACATAACTCGCTGTGGAACTATAATAAAGGGCATATATAGAGCTATTCATAATAACTTTTACTTAGAAGTTGTTATAGGGTATAAGAGGACCCCCTCAGGGGGTATTCCGTCGGGCCGGCCACTGATGACAAGTTCACGCTGCTCCGGTGGCTGGTCCAACGACGAAGGCGAGGTTCGCGGGTGGGTTATGGATGTGTGTGCTGACGCCCCTCTGTCGCCCCGGACGGAGTGGTTCGAGGAGTGCGCCGACCGTAGCCCTACACCACCAAAAAAAAAGGGTTTAAGAAGATATAAACTGCAATTTGCTACATCAAATTAGCGAAAATATAACGGTTCATTTCTGCTTAGTTTGTTATTAAAAATATATTCATACCGTAACATTATCAGGAGAGTGCTAAGGCATAGCAAAAAAGTAAAAAAAACAGATGGTTCTCTGTGAAGTTGATTTACGGACGATTATTTTACGTGATAACATCAAAAGAATACATTGATGATAATTGTATACTTTTATGGATTGAACAAATATAAATAATGGAAACCACATTAACTTTTCACTTCACTTTAAAAATAGTTCATGTCCAATTCTTAAAATGCAAGAACGCTTAGGCCGATCGTGTCTCTCTATCGCTTGTTCCGCGCTCTCACTTGCACGCTCGGCTGAGGTGAAGGCGTGACACATAAAACGTTATTAGGCCAAAAAAGAGGCGCATAGTAAGATATACAGAGTATAAAACTAATACACTCTACTAAGATTTAACTATCAATAATGTGGCATATCCATCCATCCATCCATCAGCCCATAAACGTCCACTGCTGAACATAGGCCTCCCCACGAGAATGCCACTCGAAACGCTCCACCTAGTGGTGTCTCGTCCGATGCTGCGTCATCCGATTGCCACTCGAGTACCTTTCTGACCCACCAGTTTTCAGTTCGACGAGCCGATGTGGCCTTTTTTTTTTCTTCGCAAGGTGGGACCATGGATGTGGTCGCGCCCCGAGAAATCGGCCCGGGGCGACGAAAGAGGCGGCACGCGACCCCATGGACCCACCCTGCTAACACCTCTCTTCGCCGTGCGAGCGGGCCACCGGTACCCAATCTTTGTCTTCGGTGGCCGGCCCGGCGGTTTCCTCTCTTGTCGATGCCCCGACAGCTTTCTCCGTCGGGGCGTCGCCCTCACGCGGTGGCCTCACGTCGGGTGATCGGACAATTCCCCGGTCCGATCACCCGAAGCCTTGGTTAGGGTGGCATCAGGCGAAGATATTCGCGCCTGCGCCGCCCCAGCCGCTGGCGGCGGCCCGGGTCGCAAGAATCCTCCCGGACTCGTTCCGCTGCCTCCTTCCGTGAGATGACAGCAGAAGGCGGCGACCGCGTCCCAGTTCCTGACGCTGTCGACCATCGCTTTCGCAACAGCCGGCAGCGTCAGGTCGGCACCGATGACAGCGACGAGGTCGCGGCGCTGCCCGTCTCAGCTCGAACATTCCTTGAGCGTATGTTGCGCCGTGTCCTCGTCACTACCGCAATGGTGGCAGGACGGAGTCCACTCCCTCCACACGACCGTGTACAGGTACTTGCCGAAGCAACCGTGCCCCGACAAAACCTGCACCAGTCGGAAAGAGAGGACCCCGTGCCGCCGCTACATCCACTACATCAGTACGGGTCTCCTCAACGGTAACAACACCGTGTCTAGGCCTCTCCAGCCGCGTAACCTAACGGGCGATGACGTCTCGGCGGCGTCCTCGCGTCAGGTGGCAATCTCGCTCAACGACGGGGAGCCACCTTCGTCGCGCACTGAGGTAACCCGCCGGTACAGGTCGGAGAGCATCTCCGATCTCCGCCTCTAGGTCCCACGGGAGTGTCCCGGCCAGTCGGCATGCCGCCTCGGTCGATACCGTGCGGTACTCGCGAATGGCTCTGACCGCCATGGCTCTCTGTGGTCTCCACAGAAGCCCTGAGCTGGGCGTTCAGAGCCCTCGCCCACACGGGTGCGCCGTACATGGCCATCGAACGGATCACCCCCGCATACAGCCGTCGGCCCTCGAAACTGGGTCCGCCCACGTTCGGCTTGAGCCGCGATAGGGCGGACGTCGCGCCGACCAGCCGGGGAGCAATCCTGCGGAAATGCTCCCGGAACCATCGACGCCCGTCGAGCACCAGGCCCAAATACTTCATATGGGCCTGGATACTGATGTGGATGGAGTTGACGACTCGTCGACGAGGCGTCGATAGTCAGCCTTACACGGGGCCCATGAAAAAGAAGGGCCTCAGTCTTGTTTAGGGCCACCCTGAGCCCCAGCGCCTCGATTCGCCTGACCATCTCCTCGGTGCCGAGAGTGGCCAGGCTCGCCGCCTGTTCGAGTGTCCTGCCCCGGGATGTGACGAGTGTATCGTCAGCATAGCATATCAAGCTCAGCCCGGGGGGGAAGACTCCCTCTCAGCGCCCAGTCGTACCCGATGTCCCACAGAGTCGGCCCCAGAACCGACCCCTGTGGAACACCGCACGACATGAGCGCCCGCACAATGTCCCCTGCGGGACCCGCGCAGAAGACACTGCGCCCCTCTAAATAGTCCGCCACCAGCCGCCTCAGGTACAAGGGCACCCCATGAAATCGGAGCGCCTCCCTGATGCAGCTGAATGGCAGACTATTGAATGCGTGTTTTTGGCGATGTCCAACGACACCGCCAACAGTACTCCTCCACCGGTGACAGCCTCCGCGGCCGTCTGCCTCAGTCGTAGCAGGGCCTCGATGGTCGAACGCCTCCTTCTAAAACCGAATTGAGCGTCCGACAGATCGGGCCCCACCTCGCCCAGATGCTGGACGATGCGTGCAGCGAAGCAGCTTACCCACATCGTCAATGAGCACGATGGGCCTGTAGGCCGATGGCGAATCCGGGGGCCGTCTCGGCTTTGGCAGGAGAAGCAACCTCCCTTCCTTCCAGCACTCAGGGAACCGTCCAGACGCCAAACAGGCGTTGTACAGCTGCCTGAGGCGAGACTCGAGGTGCTCGAGGAGCGTCGTCAGCACCCGGACTGGTATTCCGTCCGGGCCGGGGGCCGTGGTGGCGGAATGAATCCGCGCCACAGCCGCCCCCACTTCCCGAGAGAGAGAGGCCCCGAAATCGTCCATTCTCCTAGTAGGGGAGAGGTATACGCTGTAGAGCGTGACCCCTTCCCACTCCGCCGCGACAAATTCCTCGCCCCTATCCAAAAGGGACAAGGACGGGAAGTACTGCTGCATTGAGACGACGATTGCCGCAGTTCCGTTCCGGCTGACCACCCAATTGGGGTGATCAGGCACGCAGTACGGTTCCGCGACTACAGCTGCACCAATCGATCACTCCGCCATGGATTGCAGGAGGAGATCCTGCGCACCGGCGGAGTGGTTGGTGTTGGCCTGCAGGAGGTGCATGGATTCTGTAGCCATTAATGGGCCGTATCCATCACCTCCCCCTCGCTAGCGGGCGATCGGGCCGCGCTAGGAGCTGTAGCGGCCGTGGTCGAAGAGCCGATATGGCCCCATTATATACATATACCCATTGCCACTTCATCTTGCTAATTCTTCGGGGCATATCATATTGGAAGATATGAACATTGAGATTAATACATTGAAACATTTAAAGAAACCGAGAATTGATCACTAAAGTTATGTATCTGACTCACTACAGCAAGACAGACTATTCAACAATACTAACAGTCAAAACAAAAATGACGGGAAATCCAATAGAGAAATGAACTTCATTGTATCAAAGTTTAGTATTCTAAAGACGTGTACGGTCATGGTCACATACACCATATGCATTATTTATAATAAAAGAGTGAAACTTTACGTCTACTATATGTATATTGTACACTAAAGGGATCGAAAACGGGTCCACTTCGAGAAAATGTAAAGCAATATGGACATTGGACAGGTATCACAACAACTTTTTAAGAATCAAGTTTTTGAAGTTATACTTCTTTTGGCGCGTTAGGGAAAAATGATGAGAGTAAATTTTTAGGACGCGCGCGCAAACCGTCACGAAAAACACACACCCTGAAGTTAGCTATAGTCAACATTTTAGTTTTTTAACTAGATATTGCGTTATAATAAAACTTTCAATGTATTAAATACCTTTTTTCTATTGCAAGTGTCGTTTTTTCTACAAACGTAGAATAAGGCGAAAGATAAAATTTTCAAAGATTTTTATCTTTTTATGCCAAAGAAGTATAACTAACTTCTAACGCGTGTAAATAAGTACACATCCATACTTTGTTTTCTTTCGAAGGGAGAGGCAGAGTATATTGTAAGCGATATTTAGTTGAGAGTTAATTTACATCTACCACAGAAAGTTTTTCATTTTATTTGCTGCTCCAAATTTGTTGATCGACACCGAAGATTGCCTATTAAAAAGCACGTGGTTATTATTATGTCACACATATAATTATTTTTTATGTAGTTTTATGGTAATGGGTTGAAAATACCATGTCTTCCTACCTTATTACTTGTGCTGTGAGTGTTGTTATTATCAACTAAAACTGTGAGTGGAATGGTTAACAGTGCTCTCCTGGAATACGGATTCTATTCCGTTTACTTATCGTGGCGATTATAATAATATCTTCTTTCCTGAGAAGGTTCATGTCCAGCAGTGAATTTTGATCAGTCGTTTATTTTTATATAATAGAATAATATTTATTAAAAACTTATTTTTAATAACGTTGCTCGTTTTTTATATAACGTCGAGTCTGTCTCCGTAATGGCTACTGGCGGCGTAAGGAAGTCACATTGTGCCCTATAATTTATAGTTTTATTTTGTTCATGTATTAAGAATATAATATATAACCGCACATTATTCCTATGGGTGTAATAAAATATATAATTTGGAAAATCCAAAGAGCACGCCTTATATTTTTTATATTATTTATCATTTACTATTATTAGTCAATGCCATAAATGAAAATGAAAGAAAATAATATTTTTGAAATTTGGTGCCATTCTCGACGTAGTGCTAAACAAAGCTGTTCATTTACAATAGGCTGTATGGGATTTGTTTCCTTCCCTGTCCGAATGGACGAACAAAAAAATGTAAACGAACCCAATTTTCATAAGGTATACATACACTAAGGACTAAGTAGGTTTTTTATTAATTGCAATTAAACGACAAAGAATTACCAAGCCATTTTCGAAGGAAACAGCGCGTTGCTATTATGAATGAATCTTTAAAAAAAAAGTCATATTTTGATAGATTAATTTTTACGGTCGTGATCGTGCCAGATCCAGAATATTTTATCCGACGTCCTCGAATACTTTTTTAATCAACTATTTTCTTACTTTAAATAAAATAATTGCTTTCTTGACATATGTATGATAATATTATCCTATATTATATATATTGCACATATGAGATAAAATAAAATCACTTTTAGGTTTGAAAAGTGCTTGATTTTCATATATCGAGAGTAGAGAAAGACCTCAACGCTTCGTTTATGAGGTGTGCAATATAGTGAAATATATTCCTGCTTTATTATAAAATACTAAAGAAACTATATAAAAAAAAAAATCTGTTAAAGATTTATTTATTATATGTTGAATTTTGGTATAGAAAAGGAACGTTCATTATGAAAACATAGACGCACAAGTGTTGCATTTGAAATTGAATAGGAAATTCAACGCTGACGCTCGGTAAAATGAGCATACGGAGCCGTTTGATAGCAAGGGTATCAGAAAAGCTCAAATATTCTCTACGAATATGTTTTCCTAGTAAATTCGTGGAAGGTTTATTGGATTAAATTCATGTTATTATAACTTCGTTTATTTTGAGTTACTATATTTTACAATATTGGCTTGTAATATTTAGGTGAGTGTTTAATCCTTACTAATATTATAAATGCGAAAGTAACTCTGTCTGTCTGTCGCTCTTTCACGCCAAAACTACTGAACCGATCTAAATGAAATTTAGCACAAAGATAGTCTAGAGCCCGATAAAGGACATAGGCTACTTTTTAATGCAAAAAAGGGTTGTATACGGGGATAAAAAGTTGTAAGGAATTATCGTCATTTTTAAAGCCAGAAGCTTGAAACTTAGTTTTAGGCCGTTGATTAGGTATAAATAAATATGACACTAAAATTTCGTAAAAAAAAATACCCTTAAGGGGTTAAATAAAAATAGGGGATGAAAAACTTTGGGAAAGTAAACTTTTACGCGGGCTAAGCCGCGGGCAGAAGTTAGTTTAAAAATAAAATACCCTTTTTTTTTCATGTATATATTTTTAAAACCTTAACCACAGAGTAAATTTTGATGTTTTAGACAGTCACTCTCTATAGTCACGGAAAAAATAAGCTCTTAACTTGAACTTTTTAAAATAAAATAGCTTTTTTTCGTTTATATATTTTTAATACCTTAACCACAGAGTAAATTTTGATGGTTTAGATAGTCACTCTCCATAGTCACGAAAGAGTAAGCTCGTAACTTGAACTTTTTCGCATTCTTCGTATTTGTATCATCATTATCCCACCCCCGTCTGTCACATGCGGGGAAAGCGCGTAAATGCGTTTCCACAGCGTGAAAAAAAAATCATCACTATCCCAATTACTTGGGGTCAACGTAATATATATTTTTCTCTGATCGTACATATTGCAAATTTTTTTGCATAGTTTTATAATCGGCCGCATGTCTGATATCAACCTTTTTTAAGAACATTATTTCTAACTAAACGGCATCAGATGAGATCGGTCTAGTCAATAAAACTCTTAATCGTATTATCTTGTTGATAGTAATCGTGACCGCTAACATACAGCAAATTCTAACGTTACTACACATTATTTATATTTGATTTTTTTTTTTAACAGGATGATCTTTGGCTATAGTTTTGAAAGGGATAATCTCATATAAGTTTTGAAGAGCTACCACCATTTTTATTATGGATTACCTAGTAGAGCGCTGTTGTCCACTCATTATACGCCAATTATATTCCTTCTTAGTCACCATATCGTATATTATTTATTCAATTTAACTTTAAGCTGTTGCCATTTCTCCATTGTCAAATTTTCGGTGATTCATTCTTTTTCGTATTTATATTAAGACGTATAGTGAATATAGTGATACTAAATATTAATGTAGATTAATCATCATCATCATCGTCATCATCACAACCCATAAATGTCCCACTGTCGGGCTCGGGCCTCCTCCGTAATAGGAGGGAAATTAATCTACTATACCACGCTGGTCAAACGTGTTGGTATAGGCTTTTGTTCCGAGTTTTCCTTCTCTCGAATAGATGTTATATGCGTTTTATATCCCTTAGTCGTCTCGTACGATCACCCACAGGTAAGATATGGGGTAAAAAAATAAAATAGTGGCGCACCGCCAGCAGATGTAGGGACCTAACTATCGGTGGTTAGAGATCCAGAGAGAGGAGTCTCCTCACAATGCGTACCGTGTCAAGTAGAATTATTTTCTGCATCTGGATCTTGACTTATTAATTATTATTATTATGAAACTCACAAATTTAGTAATATGTACACGAATCTTATAAATTTAGAAATATATATTTATACTTTTCATAGAATGTTTTTATTACAAAAGTTCCCGTTTAACAATCCTTATTGATTAAACAATATATACTATATAAATAGAGCAAACTAATTCTATTATCTTTTAGAAACTTTCCTCATGTGTACGTGTTTGGAATTTCTTACGAAATATTGCACTTTATCCGTGTTGAAGTATGTTTTATTAGCTGTGGCCAAGAAAACCGCTCCTGGCAACAGACATAGCATTGTCTCCATACGTATTGTTCACACATTAATAATTAGTTACGTTGAATGTATGCGATTCGTTACAGAGAAAGTCTTTAACAAGACAGGACGACAAAATTGTAGCTGCTATTGTTAAAGTTAATCCCTAAAGTTTGTTCATAATTATTTGTTTTAATATTCAAAGTTTTTTACTGATAGCAACATATATTGGTTGTAAAAGATAATTTTACGGTTTAATTGTAGGATTCTACAAGTAAATTAAGTTTTATTTCTATTATCATTCACTTATTTTCAGTCTCCAATTGTTGAAAATAAGTTTCTCTAAGAAAAGAAAGATTGAAAGAAATATATACATTTATTTTTCTCTGATACAATTACAAAATTAATATAAAATAATTCGTGATGGCAACAAAATAATATAAATAACTACTAATATAAACTAAGCTGAAAATACGGAACCCTTATAGGTTCACTGTGTTGTCCGTCCGTCCGTCCGCCTGTCCAAGACCAGGAACTCGTTTCTCAGGAACTCGTACAGGTATCAATCTGAAATTTGTATCAAATACTCAGGTCTACTGTCCCTTAGAACTGTGAAAAAATCAAACTTCTAAGCTAATGCAATCAAAAGATACAGCTGTTTATGTCTCAATTTTTGCAAATTTTCGACACTCGCAATGGAATCAAAACGTAAAGGGTACTTCCAGTCGACCTAGAATCTAGAAATTTGGCATGTAGTAATGTTTTATAGCATATATAAAGGAAAAAATCAGAAAACTTTAAATGTTTAGTTATATCACATATTTTTTTAGTTTTACGGAACCTTTCGTGCATGAGTACAACTTGTACTTGGCCGATTTTTTTTTATAAGAGACAAAACTGGCTCTTGACTAAGCAAATTAATTATATTAAAATAGCCCTGATAAATAATAAATCAACAGCGTGAATTAATGGATAATTATCTTATTCAAAATAGAAAACCCTATTTCCTGCTAATACCTATTATAAATGTAAAAGTTTGTAAAGATGGATGTTTGTTACTCCATCACGCATAAACCGTACCGACTAAAATTGTAACTAAGTAAAAATATAGTTCACCGCCCCTTTTCTTGTCCATCGAGGTAATATAAAAGAACTAAGATATATATTATGAATATACCGTCTATGCAAGAAACCCGGAATAAAACCCCTTAGCAACTCATCTGACTAGCGTGGTATAGTAGACCAATTTCCCTCTTATAGTGGAGGAGGTTCGATCCCGGCAGTGTATATGTTGAGATGATGCTACATAAATAAACATTTTAAGATACATGATGACATAATTACCGTATTTAATAAGGTACTTGGTTATTGTACTTGTTGTTATTCATTGCTAGGACAGTCCCGATGCGACTTCTACGGATATATAAGTTGCGGTGGCAGATGATATTCATAACTAGTTTTTTTTGTTTTTTTTTTTTGTGTGTGTTTTTAGCTGTTAGCCACAGATGGCTTTGACAGCTTTACGCGGACCATGGGTGAGCACTGAGGGCTCTCAACCCGATTGAGTTAAGCTAAGCGACATCGCCCAAGGGCTCCCCCTGTGGGGCACGGACCTCGGCTTGGGGCGTCGCTGGTGGCAAAGTGGGCGTGCCCACTTTTGGATTTATGATTTTTGCGCGTTTCATAAGTTGTCATTATATAAGTATATGTCAGTTTGTGTTGACAATGTTGGGAGAAGAATATGTGTAGAAATGTGAAACGAATGTACAGATTATTTAGTGATTAAGATTAAGTTAGTAACTTACGATGCCAATGTCGTGGGTTCGATTCGACAATACTTTGTGCCAATCCGCAAATTGTTGTTCTGATTCTAGGTGTTATTTGTGTCTGTGAATTATAAGTAAACTAGGTAATATATTATACAAAAACCTTTAAAAGTCAGGTGTTTTCTTATAAAAAAAAAGAAAACCCATGAGGGTTATGCTCGTATCAAATACTTTGTTTTATCATTTCTATCATAGTGAAAATGAACACAGTAAAACAATGTTCACGAGTTATATTTGGATGGAATACACAATGCATCTCTCGGCTTTAACAGTGGCTCGTTAAGCTTTTATGAGGTCTCTCTGTTTCATATCTACAATGTGTTTTCATAACCTCTTTGTCATACTAGTGTTATGAATGAAAATGTTTCAATGGAAAGGCTTCGCTCTCCTAAAAAGTGACTTTCATAATACAAAAGTTAGTCACAAAATTATCACATTACTAGAATAAAAAGTATCAATAAAATGGTTTTTTTTTGTGTGTGACTTAATTGTTAGCCGTAGATGGCTATGAGAACTTTATCCGGACTGTGGGTGAGCGCTGAAGGCTCTTAAATTCTTATTAAAATGGTTTATCTTTGTGACAATTTTTATCTAAATCTGTTTAACGGTTTACGCGTGATTGAGTAACAAACATTGAAATATCCAAAGTCGAACCCACACACTTATAATCATCATCATCCAGCCTTTTGTCATCCACTGCTGGACGTAGGCCTCTCTCATATTGAAGTGAAAACTTCTTTAGGCGCGTTGAGCGTTTTTGGAGGGGAAAAACTTATAGGTTCGCGTCACCGACATGCTAATGCTAATAGTATATCTATAGCTATATGAAAACTTCTTTAGGCGCGTTGAGCGTTTTTGGAGGAGAAAAACTTATAGGTTCGCATCACCGACATGCTAATGCTAATAGTATAATCTATAGCTATGAGTAGTGTTTTTATATAGATAAATGAATAATGAAAATTAAGAATTTATTTTCAAATATTTTCAATATTCATATCAATATTTGCATTTAAAAGTATGGCATTATTTATTTTTAATTGTATTTTTAATACTTAACCTTTATATCATGAAATGAGTATCATTGTGGTTTAAAGGTTATCTTACTAGCGTGATAAACCGATTCCTAGATGTTCGATAATATTTTTTATTTTTATATAAAAATTAGAAAATTATTATTATTTCAATTAGTATTAAGTTAATAGTTTTCACTTCTATCGGCAGTCCCCATGACTGCCTGTTGTTTTTTTTATATTTTATTTAGTTAAACTTATTTATTCCGTGTGGGGGCGGAATAAGAATGCAATTTACCACCCCCTATCTTACTCTTGAGTGTTGTAAAAGACGACTAAGGGGTATAATATGGAAAAAAAGGAAAACTTGAAATAAAACTCTATACCATCCCGTCCAACATGGTATTGCTAATTTCCCTCTCAATCGTGGAGGAGGCTTGTGACCAGCAATGGAACATATATGGACTGAGATGATGACGATGATGATTAAATTATTCATTCATTTTCATTCATAGCGCTTGGTAGAACGATCGAAATCGATGCCATAAGTTGCCCAAAAGAACGTTGCTACTTATTCTCCTGGTGAACCCTTAGCCAGTTTTACGACTCCCACGGGAAAGTAAGGGGAGGTGACTTTATTGTATTCTTAACCCACAATCAACAATCACCATAGGGGGGCATAGTCCGGAGCGTGCTCGTCGTGTCCCCTGCCAGTCTAGTTTGACTGCTAATCCGGCTCGAATAATGCGTACCGCAGTGCGGGTTAGGGCATCCCCCGGAGGTGACACGTACCGATCCGCCCCCGTCCATACGAACATCGGCAGGTGCGGCGATGGGGGCCGCCACCCATCACGCCTTGCCCAGTCAGGCGAGTCGAGGAGAGCAGAGTGCCGGGTGGGCACGTGGAATGTAAGAGGATGTGTGGAAGGTAAGTTGCACGAGCTGATAACCGTCATGGCAGATAAACAGCTAGATGTGCTCTGTGTAACAGCGACCAAGCGAAGGGGCAGCGACACCTGCGATCTTCCTGGTGGCGGGATGGCTCTGTGGTCTGGTGTACCACAGAGCGATCGAGCCAGCATGGGGGTAGGAGTGCTGTTACCCTCTTGCTTGGCCTCAGGTGTAAAGGATTACAGAATGTACGATCCCAGACATCTTTGGGTCCGTATAAAACTAGGTGTCACCAAGGTATTCATGGTTGTAGCATATGCTCCCGTGGGATCCTCGGTGGCATCAGACCTAGAGAAGTTTTGGGATAATATTAGGGAAGTTCTGGATATGGCAGAAACCAAGCGTCCCGACTATGAGGACCTACTTGGTCCATTTGGTGATAAGAGAGTGAACGACGCAGGTAGGCTCATAGCGGATGTATGCATGGAGAGAAACCTTATTGTGTCAAACACATTTTTCTAACATAAGGACATCCATATGTAAACATGGAGAAGGAATGAACAGAAAAGTTTAATAGATTTAATTTTGGTAGACAGTCGCCTCCGAAGTAAAATATTGGACGCAAGAGCCTACAGGGGCCCCACAGTCGATAGGGACCACTATCTCGCTATCGCGAGATTTAGTGGTCTGTTCAGAAAGTGGAGGCACTGGCGAGAGCATGTCCACTTCGGAGGGCTTGAAAGAATAAAGGTTGAAAGATTGCAAGAAGAGTGTGAAAGAGAAAAGTATGCAGAGGGTGTCCGAGAACGGCTGACGATGGCAAGCCAGATGCAATCGGACATTGAAGAATGCTGGAGAATATTGAAAGAGAGTATAGTAGATACAGCGAAATAAG
This sequence comes from Lymantria monacha, assembly GCA_905163515.2. Lineage (NCBI taxonomy): Eukaryota > Metazoa > Arthropoda > Insecta > Lepidoptera > Erebidae > Lymantria > Lymantria monacha. The sequence goes on along the minus strand of LR991090.1, from coordinate 8,068,751 downwards.
TATGTGGAAGTTCAAAGAAGCATAGAAAAACAAATGGTGATGCATGGTGGGATGCGGAAGTTGCAGCTTCCGTAGAGCAAAAGAAGAAAGCGTGGCTGGACTATGTCTCTTCTTTGAATCTGAATGACAGTATGACTGAACAGAAGAAAGAAATATATCTGCAATGTAAGAATGACACCAAGGCCTTAGTGAAAGAGAAACGTGATAGAGCAAATATGAGTGCAGAAGATAGGCTGACTAAACACTTCGAGAGTAACACCAAACTCTTTTGGAGGGAGGTGAAGAAGTCTCGGTGTGGTTGTTCAGCCTTCAGAATGAATAAAATAAGGTCTAAAGGTGGAGACATTCTTACACAAACACAAGATGTGTTAAGCCGATGGAGTGAATATTTTGGCGATATGTATGCGGATACTCGAGTTGGCGCTGGTGTCGCATGTGGTTTAGTAGATCAATATTCAGCACCGGCGTCCTCCGATGGCATCAGTATGGATGAAGTTGAATGGGCGATAAGAAGTTTGAAAAATGGTAAGGCAGCGGGCATTGATTTGGTGTCTGCCGAGATGATCAAGCTTGGTGGATCCTGTGTCGTCCTTCTTGTTGCTCCTCAATTTATGTTGGAGCTCGGGAATGGTTCCCAGGGACTAGAATAGCGCAGTCATCGTGCCTTTGTTTAAAAACAAGTGTTCTCTCTGCGCAACATTGTGGAGAAGCATCTGGCTCTAGGTCAGAGGGTTTTCTGTAGTTTTGTGGATCTGGAGAGAGCATTTGACACGGTTGTACGAAAGGAACTTTGGGACATTTTACCGGAGTATGGTATTAACGGTAAACTGCTACAGGTTGTGCAGTGCAGTTACATGGGCTATAGAGCCTGTGTGCGGCTGGATGATGGAATGTCGCCTTGGTTTGACGTCAATATCGGCGTTAAGCAGGGGTGCGTTCTGTCAGCCAGGCTGTTTATCATATATCTGGATAAATTTCTCCAAAGGTTGAACGATATGAATGTGGGAGTCCAGATGGGCGACTCAGTGGTCACTGCTCTGCTCTATGCAGATGATGCAGTCCTGCTGGCATAGTCAGCGACTGACCTGCAGACCCTAGTCATCACAATGACAGAAGATTGTAAGAAAAGGGGTCTACGCGTGAATATGAACAAAACCAAAATAATGGTCTTTGAAAGAGATGTAGCCAGAATAGATGTAAGAGTAAAAATAGGTAATGATATACTAGAGCAAGTGGATGAATTTGTATATCTTGGATGTGGTTTTAGCCGAGATGGAAGGTACACCACTGATATAGAGCGAAGAGTGAATGCGGGCAATAGAGTGAACGGAGCGTTGGGACAACTTCTCGGTAGCCACCACCTCAGCCAGAAGGCACGTGTAACAATACATAACGCTGTGCTTGTCCCAACATTACTATATGGAAGCGAGAGTTGGTATGCAGAAAAGAGCATGAAAGCAAAATTAATGCGGTCGAAATGCGATCTCTACGGAAAATCTGTGGCGTTCGGCTGACCGACCGCATTCGCAACGACGACGTAAGAGAGCGTGTAGGTATGAAAGAGAGTATTGGTGTAAAGATGCGAAAGGGAATGCTCCGATGGTTCGGACACGTGGAAAGAATGCCGAACGAACGTCTGGTTAAGAAGACATACAATGCGAAAGCGGAAGGATGTAGGTACCGGGGAAGACCGAGACTCACCTACCTAGACCAGATTGGTCACGTGCTGAAAGAAGGTGGAGTCAAGAGTCTCCGAAACCGGCGAGTGTGTATGAAGAGAATTATGAATTTTGAAGAAGCGAGTGAAGTATACAGAGATAGAGTTCTCTGGCACTCTGTTCTCTCTGCCTACCCTGCAAGGGATATGGCGTGATGATATGTATGCATGTACCATACACAGAGAATACAAATATTGTACAAGTCAAGTCATTTATAAAAACGTGATGTCACACGTGGGACTTGAACCCACACCTATTGGCAATCCGTTTCAATCGTGCTACCTTTTACACCAGTGTGAGTTGTCGTATGACATTCAACCTTCGGCTTGTATTTTATTTTCATCTTTAAAGAAGACGTGTGCCATCTACCCGTCAATATTGACACATTATACAGATTTTCTTTACGGAGAATTGTCGGGTACGATATATACGATATACAACAGCTCACGCTGGTGTAAGTGGTAGCACGCTTGGAACAGATTCCAAATAGGTATGAGTTCGCGTCCCATGTGTGACAGTAATTTTTCGCTCGTAATCAAGTTTTTATAAATAATCAAGCATTTTAAATGCTAAATTTCAGTAATTCAAGTCAGTCTTTTTATGTTTTATTTTGAATGCTCCTTTTCTTATCTTCGTTATACCGCTTTTATCATTTGTGAGATCTGGTGTTTGAATTTTATATTATCATGGTTCGAAAAGTATTTATTTATTTATTTATTGGTAAAAGTAAAAAAAGTATTAAAAAAAAAAGTAAGTAAAAAAAAACAAAGTAAAAAGTATTAAATAAATTCAAAGTATCACACTGGAGCTATTTTCTACTAAATTTGTTGTACATATAATTATTTTTTTTTATAAGAAAGTCATTAGAAATAACAATAATTGACTCGCTGAGATTCGTGCCGGAGTTCTTAGCAGCGGTCAAATTTCTATACAGTGGTAGTTCATTGGATTAATTTAAAATGTTGACAATTTAAATTGTTTATGCATAAATAATAAGTGAATTTGAATTCACAATTATTTAGGGTCAATTCAATATGTCGTCTATTAAATGGAAAAGTGACATTAATAAAAAAGACCAAATTTTACTGTACACGCATTCATCATTATTTTTATTAAAATACAAACTATAACAAACAAATATAACAAAATGTTTTGAAAAATAATATTTTTATTCCAAATATTCGAAAAATGGCATTTTTTTTTTAACTGACAATGTATACTTCTTCGAACTTATATATTGCAAAAGCTTTGGCAATAGTTTTATAACTGGTCGTATGTGTACTGTCAACCTTGAGAATATAATTATTGACCAGACGGCATATGATCATGGCTCAGGTCTTGTTAAGCTCTTAGTCATTTTATACGACACCCACAAGCAAGGTAAGTGTTGGTAGTATTCATTAGCCATCACAAGGAAAGTTTTTTTTACAGTGAATTTAATTACTTACATTCTAACGACCCTCATGAGAAAGGAATCTTTTACAATCCTCATAGAAAAGGTTTAATGATACATATTATTAATCCATCAACAGATTGATAAAGACTTTATTAGTTAATTGTAAGTATTATGTCTTCTTTGATCTTATCTGTTTTTTATCAAATAGCCTTACAACACAATATCTGTAACTATTGTTATATAATATTCTTATTACTTAAGTCATTATCAATTTTCGTGAGCGAATTGTTATCTGATCTACTAGTGTTTTAGTAAGGTATGGATCATATTGGCGGTTGAAATTGAACGTAATATTTTCTGTATAATATAATATTTAATTATTATACGCATGAAACAACACTATTTTTTTTTTTCAGCATCTATGGTTACTGTTTGACTAAGCTTCTTCACAGCAAATGAAAAAAAAAATTATAAAAATAAATATTTGAAATTTTGAATATAGAATTATTTTCGTATGGTGACGGAGTAAGAATACTATTCACCACCCCATATCTTACCCGTGGGTGATTGTACGAGACGACTAAGGGATATAAAACGCATATAACATCTATGCGAGAGAAGGAAAACTCGAAACAAAACCCTATACCAACACGTCTGACCAGCACGATATAGTAGGTTAATTTCCCTTCCATTACGGTGGAGACCCGAGCCCAACAGTGATACGTTTATGGGCTGTGATGATGATGAGAATTATTTAGTCGGTATTTTCTTTTTAGTGTTTTTTTAAATATAGTTTTATATTGAAAATAATTGATAAAATAGTGAAAAGATAATAAAAACGGGATAACTAAGGATGGAAATAGGGCTGTCAAGATATAAACGCTCAATTGCGCAAATTAACTATTACTATTCTTGTTGACAACGGTTAAATTTATGTTTAAAATGAAATGATATTTTTTCATTGGTTGAAAACATTGAAAAAATTATATTTTTTAAAGAAGTTAGATCGATTTATCACCCTTGAAAGCCGCTGTGTATTTAATGCATGGCAACCGCTAGTGCCATTAGCGGCATTTTGAAATATAGAGTTTTATAAAATTGCCCATTTAAAAATTATGTATATACATTTATAATTATTAATATAATAATAAACATAATTTATATGCAAAATTATTTTAATTATCCATCGGTAATTAATTCGTAACAAAATGTGGAGTCAAAATTTAAACTGTAGGTGATTGATGATACAACTGTAATAACAATGAACTTGGAAACGATATCGCGTTTGACTGTACGTTTTCAGCGTTCAATTCTCACATGAAAATGCAAGCTTTGGTGTGAACCGAACTTCATACAGACTGCAGTTCAGTTTCCTGAACATAGCGATCAGGAAACACTGCAGTGAAAATACAATATGTTCATCTTTAAATGAGGTTTAACAAAAGCTTTAATCTTACGATAGGGAGCGACTTGGCTATACCTGATATTCCTGAACCATAAGCGGGAGTAACTATCAACTGTATGGTAGCGGCTATGAATACTATCAATCCTTACTTTGCTCGTGGATGTCGTAAAAGATGACCAAGAGCTTTATAACGACCTGGGCCAACTCCATCTGATGCCGTTTGGTCAACAATTACATTCCCAAGGAGGGTTGACGTCTGTCAAGCGGCCGGTCATAAAACTGTTGCCTTACTTTTACAATATGTACTATGGAAGAAGAGTTCATATTGTATCGAACCCAAGTAATTGGGATAAGAGTAGGAGAATGATGATGATGAAGCGGTTATAACTATTAGTCTGATGAGCTGCTTGCTCATCTGCCGCCAAAAAGATATAAAAAAAAGGTTGAGTATTGGCCATAAACTATTATCTTCTGTGACTGTCACAGTATAGTTTACCATGTTGTGGTACTGTGATCATAATGTGGTACTGCGGCTAATAAATATTTTTTTAAGCCTTAAGCAAAATATCTATTAAAATTGACCACCGTGGTTGATTCGTCTACGTTAATAGTTGCCTCTGACAATTAAAAAATATAAATGTAAATATAATACGTGTGGTGACGGAGTAAGAATACAACTCACCAACCCCTATCTTACCCGTGGATGAGCGTAAGAGACTACTAAGGGATTTAAAACGCATATAAAATCAATGAAAGAGATGGAAAACTCGAAATAAAACCTTATACGAACACGTCTGACCAGCGTTATATATAGTAGGTTAACTCCCCTCCCATTCCGGAGGAAGCTCGAGCCCAACAGTGGGACATATATGAGCTAAGATGATGATGATGAATTATAATACATATAATCATGATTATATAGATGTATATAGATTATTTATGTAAGGTTTTATTTAATTCTTTCAAATAAACTCATACTATTTCTTTTTTCGTTTTACTGCAGGGCGCAAGTCTCCTACGTAATAGGAAGTTGATGATGAAAAGTTGACCTAATTTACTATGCTGGTCAAACAGGGCGGTATAGGATTTTATCTCATTTTTTTTCTTTTGCAGAGATGCAGCTGACACAGATTCCATTGCTGGGATCGAGACTCCTGCGTAATAAGAGGAAAACTGACATACCATGCCATGCTGATCTTTATGTTCAGTTTTCCTTCTCTTGCATAGATGTTATATCGTCTTTTACAACTCATGGACAAGATAGGGGGGTAAAATGTATTTTTACTCCGTCACCGTACAGAATTTGGTATCTTTATATAGAGGACTAGCAAACCTAGCTCGTTGGTTTGTTTGCAGAAGTCGATAAATCGCAGCGCCACCTACTGGTGAGTTACATCAATGAGTATAGCATATAAATCTTATCCGTGAAAAAATACATATACATACCAATTTTCATAATGATCGGACAAATAGTTTCTGAGTTTAGCGATGTAATATATACAAACATCTTTACATACATACATATTATCACGCCATATCCCTTGCAGGGTAGGCAGAGAGAACAGATTACCAGAGAACTCTATCCTTGCATACTTCACTCGCTTCCTCAACATTCATAATTCTCTTCATACACGCTCGCCAGTTTCGGCGACTCTTGACTCCACCTTCCTTCAGTACGTGACCAATCTGGTCTAGGTAGGTGAGTCTCGGTCTCACCCGGTACCTACATCCTTCCACTTTCGCATTGTATATCTTCTTAACCAGACGTTCGGCATTCTTTCCACTTGTCCGAACCATCGGAGCATTCCCTTTCGCATCTTACACCAATACTCTCTTTCATACCTACTCGCTTTTTTACGTTACAAAACATCTCTTTACAAATTCTTACAAACATCCTCTTTTATAGATATAGATAGATGAACGAACTACATTCGTTGATGATATATTTTGATAAGTGTATCCAATGCCTTAGGATGACTTATGTTGTAAACGTACAAAAAGTTAGTTGAGCGCATTATTTCTCACGATATGACGGATTACGAGTACAAGATGGTCAACATGAGATCTGTATACCTAATAATTAATTATACATTATCCATATTATACTTTTGTTAGAACTAGCATATAAAAAATAAGAATTCATTATTTTATCATTCATTCATCTTAGCTCATATATATTTCCCACTGTTAGGCTCGAGCCTCTTCTATAATGGGAAGCAAATTGACTTACTATACCACGCTGGTCAGACGTGTTGGTATAGGGTTTTGTTTCGAGATTTCCCTCTCGCTTAGATATTATATGCGTTTTATATCCCTTAGTCGTCTCTTACGATCACCCACGGGTAAGAGAGTGGTTGGTGAATTGTATTCTCACTCCGTTACCACTTTGCCCCGTGCAATAAGAATAAGAAAAATAAATTCATCTGTAATATTTATATGCTGTCTTGGTCTAGATTTAGGTATATTAATAACTCTAGTTAACCCTTTATCCAGATAAAAGTGTGACTTTTTAAGAAAGAAGAAGACCCTGCGCTGTGGAGACTATCCCTGTATTGCGGGGGACTTTATAAACATTAATTATATGTTTATAAAGTCCCCCGCAGACAAATTACATCCAGACTTAGAAAAACAATTGGTGGATAGCACAAAGTTATTGTCCTGCGTAGGAATCTAGTGGCAATGGGCAGGCCACATCGCTCGAAGAACCGACAACCGCTGGGTAAAAAAGGTTCTAGAGTGGCGACCACGTACCGGACGACGCAGTGTGGGACGCCCCTCCACTAGGTGGACAGACGATCTGGTGAGAGTTGCTGGGCGTCGATGGATGCAGACGGCACGGGACCGCACACTGTGGCGTACCATGAGGGAGGCCTACGTCCAGCAGTGGACGATGATGGGCTGAAATGATGATGATGATGTAGGAATCTAACTCACGGCACCGGCACGGAAGGTCGGTATCTTAACTACTACGCCATCTCTGCAGTCAAAAAATATTAGTGTCTATTCTATAAAAAATATTTTTGAAGCTTTCGTGACCTTCATATCATCATCATCATCATCATCATTCTCCTACTCTTATCACAATTACTTGGAGTCGATACGATATGCACTCTTCTTTTATAGTACATGTTGTAAAAGTTATTGGCAATAGTTTTATAACCGGAAGACTGGGAGACGTCAACCCACCTTGGGAATGCAATTTTTGACCAAACGGCATCAGATGGAGTGGGCCCAGGTCGTTATAAGGCTCTTAGTCGTCTTTTACGACATCCACGAGCAAAGTAAGGGTTGGTAGTATTCGTAGCCGCTACCACACAGCGTTCTCGTGAGCTTCATAGATATTAGACATTAATGAAATTGCTTTGCACATACTCTAATAATGAACATTAGATATTCTCGAAATATGGGTCAATGCAATAAATTTTGTAGATGACCAAAGTTCAGCCCTCTTGTGACTATGAACTCTGAAAAGTGTTCGAAACATAAAAAAATATAAATTAAATAAAAATGCAAAAAAAAGTTACGGACGATTCCTTAAATTTCTAATTTTCTACTCTTAGTATATGCAAATATACCGAAGACAAAGATCGGGTACCGGTGGCCCGCTCGCACGGCGAAGAGAGGAGTTTGCATGGTGGGTCTATAGACCCTATAGAGGCCACGCGCCGTCTCTTCCGTCACCCCAGACCGATTTGGCGGAGCGAGACGCATCCATAGTTCAACGCAAAAAATAAAATAATTATATGCAAACTTGATATTGGTCGTATAGAACGAAAAAAATTCAAAGTATACCTTAAAGCAGCACATTTAATTTTAGTTAAAGCTAATGCACCATTATTTATGCATACACAGGACGTGTGTGTTTCCCTTTTAAAAAGACTTTTTCGCAGATGCCAATGAAAAACTGCTAAAAGGTTTGAGTAAAGTGGTGTGGTTATTTTACTCACAGAACAAAAATGAGCCTTATTTACGTATTTCATAAAAATACTAGTTGATACAAGAGTTCTATTTTACCAGATATATAGTATTTTTTTTTTGGTATATTTAGTAAATTTGAGATTGTAGTCGTATTTATTGAGTAATATAAAAGAAGTTACCAACTTCTTTCTTTCGATATCGATAATAACTACCCAGCTGTGTGGTAGCGGCCACGAATACTACCAACCATTACTTTGCTCGTGGATATCGTGAAAGACGATTAAGAGCCTTATAACGACCTCAGCCAACTCTATCTGATGCCGTTTGGTCAACAATTACATTCCCAAGTAGGGTTGACGTCTGGCAGGTGGCCGGTCATAAAACTATTGCTAATAAGTTTTACAATATATATTATGAAAGAAGACTACATATTGTATCGACCCCAAGCAATTGGGATAAGAGTAGGAGAATGATGATGAATGACTACCCAGCTACAACTATAACTAAGAACCATTTAAATGTGGAAAATATGCGGACCGCGTGACCTTCACTTTACATCAGCATTTTTATGGCGGGTGTCAACGGAGGTTGGTACCCGAAAAAAAAGAACCCACCAGATGGGCTACTGAAGTCAAGAAATGAATAATAATGTCCGCTTAGTTAAACACAATATGGGGTATATATGCCTTTTCATCGCTGCGAGCGAAAATTGATCAAAATATAGTCTTATCAAATCAAATCATTTATTATGCATAAGCCCTAAAAGGGCACTTACATATTGTCAATATTACATATTTTTTTAAATTAATCTACCACCGGATCGGAAAGCCGCCACAAACTGAGAAGATCCGGCAAGAAACTCAGCGGGATCGATCCGACAAGAAACTCAGTCTATTTAGTAGACTATATTTTGATCAATTTCCGTGCAAAAAAAGACAAATCTGTTTTAACAGTTCATTTTAATGACCTTCTGTACTTACAAAAAGATCATTAAAATCGGTCACGCTGTTAGATGTGCGTGGAATTAAAAATACGTGCACATCAGCCCTTATATAAAGAATACAAAAAATAAACATGATGACGAAAAGCAGAATTTGTAGCTTAGATCAATTGTTAACAAAATTATCATAATCTTTAGAATAAAAACAATAAAGTATTGATAATATCGTAATCATATAACTATAATGGTTTCTTTTTCTTTTTTTATTGTTTTTTTTAAAGAATACATTTTTGTATCGTAGAGTACATATTGTATCCTTGACCCCAAGCAATTGGGATAAGAGTAGGAGAATAATAATACATTTTTGTATCGTAGAGGATTTCACAAATATAAAATTAACCATTTGAAATAAAACTACTTTTACGGTTTCTATCGTATATATATATTTGATTTTTAATTTCCCGACGTTTCGAACATTTTACAGTGATCATGGTTATGATTACTGAAAAGTGAATATGTAGAATCCGAAAATAGAAGTGTATATATAGAATATATAGAAAAACCGTAAAAGTAGTTTTATTTCAAATGAATATCGCGTAAATATTAGAAGTTATTATACAATTAACCGATACAGATTACACTCAAACTCAATTGTGGATCGTATAAAGGATTATCCTGCGTGAGGGTCAAACCTTTGAAACCCGGAACAAAAGCTGAATACTTAGACCACTCTACTATCATGTACCGTCGTTGTCATTTTATTAAAAGCATTGACCGCATATTATTTATTTAATAAGTGCTGTTACTCTATTTATTTAATAAGTGCTTTTGTAATAATACAGAAACAAATATTTATTTCGTAAAAACAGCTTTAATATATGCCGATTTTGGTTAACAATGGAGCATTAAGATTCATAAACGCAATATACACCTCATTAAAATTTTCATCACTATGACATCTCCGTGGCTCAATCAGATAACATACACAAAGAACGTTTTAGAACGAAATGTTCATGTGTTACCGTTATATTTTATTACTTTGATGATTATGATGTAGGGTTTTATTATTAAGATAATAAATATATCTTTTCAGTTAATATAATTTGAGTAATATCATCATCACATCCTATAAATGTCCCACTGTTGGGCTCGGGCTTCCTCCGTAATAGGAGGAAAGTTAACCTTTTTTTGAATTTGAGTAATATATTCACTCTGTATCGCTGTGTGGTAGCGGCTACGAATGGCGGCGCAGGCGCGATTACCTGCGTCTGATGCCGCCCTAGCCGAGGCCGCGGGTAGCTGGATCGGGGAATTAGTCCGTCACCCGCCGAGAGCCCCACCGCGTGAGGAAAGACCGACATCCTACCCGAGGGGGGGACGTCGGTCGAGGAGAGGGTACTCCTCAGGGGTATTCCGTCAGGCCGACCACTGACGTCAAGTCACTCTGCTCCGGTGGTCGGCCCAACGACGAAGGCGACGTCACGGGTGGGTTACGGGTGTGCGTGCTTACGCCCCTCTGTCACCCCGGACGGAGTGGTGCGAGGAGTGCGCCGACCGAAGCCCACCCCAAAAAAAAAAAAAAAGCGGCTACGAATACTACCAACCCTTTCTTTGCTCGTGGATGGCGTGAAAATGACTAAGAGCTTTAATATGGACCTGAGCCAACTCCACCTGATTCTGTTTATTTAACAATTACATTCCCAAGGAGGGTTGACGTCAGGTAGGCGGTCGGTTATAACACTTTTGCCAACAACTTTTTGCAATATATAACTAGTACACGGATAATGAATAAATAAATTCATTACTATATTTCGTGTAGTGACGACGTAAGAATACAATCCACCATCCTCGGTCTTACCCGTAGATAATCGTAAAAGACGACTAAAGAATAAAATATGCATATAACATCTATGCAAGAGAAAGAAAACTTGAAATAAAATCCTGTACCAATACATCTGACCAGCGTGGTATAGTAGGTCAATTGCCTTACTGTGTGGAGAAGGCTTGAGCCCAACAATGGGGATTATATGAGTTGAGATGATAATGATGATATTCCAATCAAATTTAACAAAATATTAAACTTATAGAGAATCATTACCATCGAAGTTCGATAGAACGTCTTTTTTAATTTAAAAATATATTTTCCTAAGGATTACTTGAATCACTGGCATGTACATAAAAATATAATTAACAAACACTAATTTTATCCAGACTCAGGCAAACTATCTGTGAATTAAGAATTTAAATAAAGAATTGCTTGCGTGTTGACTGAAACCTTGTTTTTTTTTTGCCAGGCTATGGTCTGAACAAATGCCGTTCGTTCTGGCCAGGGCATACCGTTTCCTTGACGTCCGTGGCCAGCCCGGCTGGTAATTGAGCCGTTACTGTAAGATGACATTTATCACTATGTTAAGTGGTAAGCTTTATTAAATCTTATTCACTCTTACTCCGAAAGGTTTCTAACTTATACATTCATACATATCATCACGCCATATCCCTTTCAGGGTAGGCAGAGAGAACAGAGTGCCAGAGAACTCTATCTTAGCATACTCGCTTCCTCAACATTCATAATTCTCTTCATACACGATCGCCGGTTTCGGAGACTCTTGACTCCACTTTCCGTCAGTACGTGACCAATCTGGTCTAGGTAGGTGAGTCTCGGTCTCCCCCGGTACCTACATCCTTCCACTTTCTCATTGTATATCTTCTTAACCAGTCGTTCGTTCGACATTCTTTCCACATGTTATTCTAACTTATAATTACATAAGATTAACGACACTTACAAATTATGCCATTTAATTATCTTCTATATTATAAAAAGGAAATTCAACCATTTATTTCTATTTCTCTTCATAGATACTGCAATATTATTGCATTCTCTTCAAACACTGTTACACAGATTTCGTTTATCAAAATTCGCCACCAAACTGGAGCGATGACATACATCTCTGATAATAATTACAAAAATCCAATGTTCCAAACAATAAAATCTGCAATAAGTGAGTATTACACAAGTTTACATGCTATTACGTTTAATTATTGCTCATATTATAATGAAAATGATACATTCCTTCAAATAATTGTTTATTATTATATTATGTTAATTGTTTTCATCTGTCTAGTGTAACATGAGTGATTTACACAATATTTTTTAATTTTATATGTTTAAGGTAATAACAACAGTTTGAATTATAGTACTGTACTAATTAAATAATATGTAATAATTAAAATAAATTTTCCGTGTGGTGACCGAGTAAGAATACTATGCACTACTCGATATCTTATCCGTGGGTGATCGTACGAGCAACAAAAGCTTATACCAACACGTCTGACCAGCGCGGTATAGTAGGTTAATTTCCCTGCCATTACGGAGGAGGCCCGAGCCCAACAGTGGGATATTATGATGTGTGTGGCTGTGATGATGACTGTACTAATTAGAAATAGTATCGAGGTTGGATAGACTGGGGACAGTTCAATTACAAGACGTACTTAAAAGGTTGTCGTTCGACTGGAAGTCAAAAAGTTACTTTCGCGGCTGGTATTAAATACATGTGACCTAGTTTCTGCTCAAATTTTGAGCAGTCACATGATGCTATCCACTTCGGTGTATAGACGAGATGCAGTTGGCTCGCCAGCAAAAGACATAAATAGCTATCAAATGAAGACAGTATGAGTACGTTTAAAATGCTTATCTATACAACTTTTCTTAGCAAAATTAATAAAAGAGATGGCCGACGACATGTCATAAAACGCTCATAGTCCGTTTTGTACCCTTTCTCACATAAGAGAAAAATACCGAGGCGACCCTATTTGTGTTGAGATAAGAAGCATCATGCTTATCTTTATTACTATTATAAAGCTTATGGATTTGTTTGTTTTCTTGAACTTACTAAATTTAAGAACTACTAGTTTAATTTAAAAGGTCCTTTTGCGGTAAATTGTTAAGAAAGTTGCACTTATTATTAGATATGTTAACAAGCTAAACAAAGTATAAACAAGTGGCGAAAATTTGTAGAAATTTGCGACGTAAACAGCTGTATGTTATGATTGCGTTAGCTTAGAAGTTTGATTTTTTCACAGCTCCAAGGGACAGAAGACTTGAGTATTTGATATAAATTTCAGCTGGATACCTCCACGCATTCCTGAGAATATGGGTCTTGACAAACAGACGGAGGGACAGACGGACGGACGGACAACAAAGTGATCCTTTAAGGCTTCCGTTTTTTTTTCTTTCGAGATACGGAACCCTAAAAATATGTAAGGTACGTATAAAGGAACACTTAATAACAAGATTTACCAATATCTTAGGAGACCTTCGCTTTATGGGGCAGATAACCTGACAGTTATTGTAATTTTTCATTAAATCATCAATCATTCCTACTCTAGTTTCCTACTCTTATCCCAATTACTTGGGATCGATACAATATGTACTCTTTTTTCATAGTATATATTGTAAAAGTTATTGGCAATAGTTTTATGACCGGCCGCCTGCCAGACGTCAATCATCCTTGGGAATGAAATTGTTGACAAACCAGCATTAGATGGAGTTGGCCTAGGTCATTATAAGGCTCTTAGTCGTCTTTTACGACATCCACAAGCAAAGTAAGGGTCGGTAGTATTCGTAGCCACTACCACACATTGGTTTCCCATTAAATTTTAGTAACTAATTAAGGAATCTTTTGATCAATATGTCTGTTAACGTTTTGGAAGTAAAAATTATACATTCCCAACAGTAACATTATTATAATCTTAAAGTATAAATACCTTTCTATATTCTAACTTTTGCCTGACAAATATCTATGCAAATAAGATGTACACAAATTTGGTAAAGTAGCCTAATGTTTATTTCAAACTGAAAGGAAGAGTATACATACGTGTTAATATAATTGAATTACATTGGTAATTGTACAGCTAACATTATGTGGGTCACAGTGCAATTTACTAAATTTTTAATGCGCTACGAGATTTGAGCATTAGACGGACTAGTTATGTACTAATTGATGTATTCTTATGTCATTCAAATGACGACAGACTTCTTTAGGTATCTAAATTATTTAAGTCGTCTTTAATATTACAGTAAGAAAAGAAAACTCGATACAAAAATATATAAAAATTTATATATTTGGTTAGTGTGGCATAGTAGTAGAGTACACTGGGTACGGTTGTGCCAGGGTATGATATTGACAGTAATTATAACTGCGAAACTATACAGAATATGGCGAAGAGTATAAGGGAAGAGAGACGCGGTACGCAGGTCTGAACACGTTCCCTGGGATTTTATCAGTCAGCGCACGACATTAACCTAAGCAAGAGCCTACATTGCTTTTCAACTTACCATCAGATGTGGTACTTGCTCATTTGACATCACAAGCAATAAAAAACATTTCTAACAATAAAAGTGTACCATTTTACTATATGTTTATGCTTGTCACTACCGACCCCAAACACTATCACAACTGTACCAAGACTCCCCTATCATGGGCAATTTAGATCACAACCGTTACATATATTTTCAATAAAAAGTATACCATCTTTCTTCTTTATCTCAGTTGAAGTCAGTCCCACTACTCGTTCCAAGTCTCTTTTAAAATGGGAGAAAAATTGGTTGTAATACGCCAGCCAAAATCATATATCAACCCTTCATGGTTGATATATGATTTTATTACGAGCTTTTCTTCGTTTGCTTATATTTTACCCGCATATTATATTGAATGAAGAGAATTATGAATGTTGAGGAAGCGAGTGATGTATGCAGTGATGGAGTTCTCTGGCACTCTGTTCTCTCTGCCTACCCTGCAAGGGATGTGGCGTGATGATATGTATGTATGTATGTATATTATATCCCTCAGCCGTCTTTTACGGCTTCCACGGGTAAAGAAAGGCTTGGTGAATTCTATTTTTACTCAGTCACTACAAGAAGAATTAATGGACAGTTTAGATGGCCTAATAGTTAAAATGTCGATCTACCATGCCGGTGTCATGAGTTCGATTCCCATGCAGGATTGTACTTTGTCCAATTAACAAATTATTGTTACTGAGTCTGGATGTATTTCCTGTCCATTAATTATATTTGTAAAGCCACGCAATACGAGAAATGTTTTATTGATGCAAGTTATTGTTTAAAAAAACACTATATACAGATAGGATATATTAAACTCATCTTAGCCTGTATATATCTCCTGTTAAGCTTAGAATTCCACCACAGTACAAGGATTGATCTCACTTGCCATGCTCAAGTAATATTGGTATGTGGTCTATCTCATATTGGGTTTCTTTCCCGTGACCATGAATACTATAAAGTGTTTGAATCGTTGGGAAACTAAAAATTAAATACAAATGCTATAGAAACCGTAAAAATAGTTTTATTTCAAACGTTCATTTAGTTTTCAATGCTCGGTTTCAATTTTCGTATCAAGCAAAGTTATATACGTTAATCTGAATAAGAATTTTGATAACATATGCCATCTAAAATTATGTGTAAGAAATGCTTAGTCTTAGTCATTATTATGTAGATTTAATATCTATATTCATTGTGTTTAGAAATTCGAATCTATTCATTACTCTGTTGACGTTCACTATTGGACGGTGGGTCTATTATGATATAAACACCTCGCTTGGCTGGCGGGTTGGCAGTTAGTGTTTTTCAAGACAGTGCTGCTGAGCACTCACTCCCTTAGCCATGTTTTACGATTCCCATGCAAAGGTTAGTCATGGGCGTAACTCCATACGGTAAACTGAGAGCTAAAAATTACTTGTTATCTGTCTACTGATATTTTTTTTTATTGCTAATAGTGGCAAACGAGCAAGCAGCACACCCGATGGTAAATGTCACTGCCGCCCATGGACCTTTGCAATACCAAGGTTATAACTAAGCCACTGCCTACCAATATAAACCTCAAACCCACCCAATTGGGCTTCCGACTCTCTCGCTCACCGAACGAAGCGCAATAGCACATTGCTATTACTCATACGTCGATCTTCTGCGAGAGTGTGGTACTACCCCGGACGGACCGGGCCGCGGCTGCAGACAGATAACTGTCAACAGCGTGGTCCTACCACTATTGAATTATATTACTGATATTTATAAAAATATACTAACTGTATTCAATAAAGTAATAGTTTCAGACATTTTTAAAATATTGCAGACGTTCCAGAATATAGACATTGAATATAGAGAAAAAAAAACTGTAGATGCGAATTGTAGATGTATATTTGGCAACGTTGGAATTGAAAGAAAAGTAAAAATTTGGGCATATTTTAGACATAGGTATTGAATGAAGAGTAAAAATTAGGAGTTACTTTGAACGTAGGAATTGAATGTAAAGAAAATATTATCAACAAACACAACAAAGCCAACAACTACAAATCAAACTTGAAGAAGTTTTAAATATATTTAGAACATAAATAATCTTTTATATACTTGATAAATATCAGAGCGTACCTTTAACATTGATTAAAGAAACGAATTGAGCTCCTTGGAAACCTTGTAAATGACTCGGATGTTGTCGGTTTACTTGTATTAAGAAATTGCAGTATGTTTGATTGAAAAACCGCAACGCTCAGGTAAAATGTATTGTGTTAATCATAAAATCAGGTAAAACGTATTTTATTGTGGTAGAACCACGCTGTTAACAGTTCTCTGTCTGCAGCCGCGGGCCGGTCCGTTCGAGGTAGTACCACACTCTCGCAGAAGATCGACGTATGAGTAATGGTCATGTGCTATTGCGCTTCGTTCGGTGAGTGAGAGAGCCGGCAGGCCAATTGGAAGGGTTTGGGGTTTATATTGGTAGGCAGTGGCCTAGCTGTACCTCTGGTATTGCAAAGGTCCATGGGCGGCAGTGACACTTACCATCAGGTGTGCTGCTTGCTCGTTTGCCACCACTGTTAATGAAGTCTAAAATTGTTAAATGGATCCAAAGATTTGAGGTGTAATACTACCTTTACGTTTATTTCATTCTCAGTTAGAGATTGCGTTGGTATGGCTGTAGTCTGACCAAAGTTCGCCTACAATAGAAAAGTGATAGTGCAGACTAGACTTCCAGTATTTAGTTGCACTTTCGTATTATTACATTAGAACACATACTTGAGTTGTTTTAATCATGACGATTATGATTTGTAATATGGGGACAATTTGTCTATCTAACTCGTAACTATTCGACTTGGCACTAACGTCACACTTTTTTTTTTGGGCTATGGATGCGTCTCGCCCCTCCAAATCGGTCCGGGGAGACGGAAGAGGCGGCGTGTGTCCTCATAGACCCACCATGCAAACTCCTCTCTTCACCGTGCGAGCGGGCCGCCGGTAACCGATCTTTGTCTTCGGTGTCCACTAACGTCACAATGATTAGTATACACTACATACTTGCTTAAGTATTAAGAAATAAATTTTGGAAAACTTTTCGAGGAGAACCATACATTTTATGTAATATGGAAATCATATATTAGTATTATGCGGATTTTAAGAATAGATCAAAATTTATTAATAGCACTGTTATTTTTATTTTATGCATGTTATTGATTCTAAGTCGCGAGTAAAAGCTAGTTAAACTATAAAAGATCTATCGTATAAAATTATAAATTTCAATAGTTTTGTGTTGAAAATTGGAGTCCTGTAAAACATAAATCTTTAAAATTATGCGTGTGGCGACGGAGTAAGAATACAATTCATCACCTCTCTATCTTACACGTCATCAATCGTAAGAGACGACTAAGTGATATAAAATGCATATAACATCTGTGCAAGAGAAGGAAAATACGAAACAAAACCTTATAACAACACGTCTGACCAGCGTGATATAGTAGGTTAATTTTTTTCCCATTACGGAAGAGGCCCGAGCCCAACGTGGGGCATATGTGGGCTGTGATGATAATGATGGTGAAAATATAATTCTAAAATATAGAGAGACGATTATGAATGTTGAGAAAGCGAGTGAAGTATGCAAGGATAGAGTTATTTGGCACTCTGTTCTCTCTGCCTACCCTACAAGGGATATGGCGTGATGATATGTATGTATGTGTATGTAAAATATAGAGTACTATTTATATGTTTAATTCAAAGATTAATATTATATAAACCACGATTTTATTCTTGAAAATTTAACGGTTTATTTTAAAAGGTAAATAATATGAAAACTATATTTTTCTTACTTATTGATGGAATAACTATGAAGTTTATTGTATAGCATTAAATAATTAAAATATATTATTGCAGCGTTATATTTTGCACAATAATATTCAAGATATTCTGTGTAATATGGAAACCTTTAGAGAATTGCTGCGTCTCGCAAAATTCACCACTTCACTGTAATAAAGATACATTAATAATTCATTGACTTAATATCGAACATCAATCGACAAATTAACAATGGAGTTGTTCCATCATTATAAATGTTAATTTGAATGGTGGAATCATGGATAATACAATGTTGCTATTTGAAATTTATAAATATATATTATCTGAGACAACAGACGCTGTTCTGTACAACACTAAAAGTAATATAATTAGAATTCTATGGAATCGATCGCAACACTATCGGATTTAATTATTAATCTAAATGTTTCTTGAAAACACCTGTACACACTCAAACAATTTCATCAATATAAGACTGATCCTATGGCCCTATTGGTCAAATGCCTGAGCATTTAGAGGATGAGTTCAGTCACATAGACATGTTATAGGTACATTCACATATTTTAGATGAAATGAAATGAGAAGTAGTGACAAAGATCAAAAAGAGTATGCTGAGGTGGTTTGGACACTTAGAAAGAATGAGTGAAGAGAGGTTGACGAAGAAAATATATAAAGCAAGCGTGAGTGGGACGAATACAAAGGGAAGACCTCGTCATAATTTTCTGGATCAAATTAGCGATGTATTGACGAGAGGTCATATTAAGAGTATGCGTAATCGTAGAGTATGCATGAAGACTGTTATGAGTGTGAATGAAGCGATGGAAGTATGCCAGGATCGTGGTTTGTGGCAATCCGTTGTCTCTGCCTACCCCTCTGGGAAACAGGCGTGAAGCTATGTATGTATGTATGAAATGACTCGTAATGAAACGAAAGGAAACGAAATGAAAAGAAATGAAACAAAACGAGACGAAACGAAATGAAATGAAACGAAACGAAATGAAGTGAGATGAAATGTTCTTATCAAGAGCAAATAGCCTTTCCTGCCTGTGCCTGTGGAGATGATGCCATAATTACCATGCTTGAAAGACTGGTTGGCAATCCCGGTGGGGGTTATGAATTTACTTCTAAAGTAATAAATATTACAAGCCAGCGGATTTATTAATTCAAAGAATTTTGTGAAAAAAAATACGCACAGCGTTAATATATTTCCTCGTTTGTGGTCTGAAAAAATACTGTCGGTAAATATTCCCGTGATTACTTTCCTGGAAGACGATGAGTATTTATTTATTAATGCTCCTTGTATACCATAGCGGCAGGCTTAATGCCTTGGGCGTACCCTATCAGCTACCAAATTGATGCACAGAAATACGTGACTAGTATATGTGTATGTACATATATAAGTATAAAGTAACTATATAGTTATTTTAGATAGCTTTAATAGTATTTCCATGATGGTACAGTATCCGAGAATAAATATTGGCCATTTAATATTATTCTTCGGCCTGTTATAAGTTTTCCAAGGGAATGCTCGTGATTATTCACCTAGTGATCTTTCTGCACGCGTAAGTAAGAGATGGCAACAATTGTATTATTATTATTCAGTAACCATGAGGATAAAATTATAAGAGCTTAAACTTATTACATCGAATTCAAGGAATTAGTACCGGTAATCAGCTTCATCGTCATATAAGCCAATATGTGTCCACCCACTAGGTTCGAGCTTCTTCCACGACAGGAAGAAATCTGACTTACTACATTACGCTCTTCAGACGGGTTGGTACTTCCCACTTTTCTGGCACGGATGTTACTAGTATAATATATCCCTTAAATGCCTTTTACAGAGCAGGGAAAGTCTGGTGCTGGGTGAAACTCCATTACTACACGGTAACGGCATCGATCCATAGGGGTTGGAAGGCAATTCGTATTGTATTCCTCGGTCGGCACATTTGCTGATAGTTTAGATGCGAGGTGTTCTCAGAACATTTAAATTTATTATTCTCTAGCCTCTGCCAGCGAATTTTTATGCGTAAAAAGTGACACAACATAAAGTTGCATCACTAAATAATCCCAAGGTAGGTAACATATTACTGAAATTAAAAGGTACATACATACATACATATCATCACGCCATAGAACTCTATCCTTGCATACTTCACTCGCTTCCTCAACATTCATAATTCTCTTCATACACGCTCGCCGGTTTCGGAGTCTCTTGACTCCACCTTCCTTCAGTACATGACCGATCTGGTATTATAATATAATAATAATATAATATTAAAATGTATCCTATGTGTTAATTTAGGAAATGGTCTATCTAAATGTAAATTTTCATTCATATCTGTTTATCAGTTTACGCGTGCTTGAGCAGTAGACAAACAAGCATTCAAACATCTTCATAAACTTTCTCATTTATAATATTAGTATAAGTAGGATAACATTTTTGTATGGCGACGGAGTAAGAATGCAATGTACTACCTCCTTTCTTACCCGTGGGTGTAGTAAAAGACGACTATGAGTTGTGATATGCGGATAACGATATTGCAAGAGAGTGAAAACTCTAAACAAAATCCTATAGCAATCCGTCAATTTCCCTCCTATTATGAGAAGACTAGAGCCCAACAGTGCGCCCTAAACGAACTGTAATGATGATTCGTCACAACGTAAGTTTAATGACATTATAACGAAGTGAATACAGTTTAAAATGAAATATTTTACGCATTTTTTTTTTTTAGTTTTCCCACATTTTTTATATTTTAACTGTCCCTTAAACTGTCGAGGCGTGAAGTTTCTTCTGATCGTGCCGTTACGGTATTATAGTTCTTAGACCGCTAGTTTGATGTTAAGTTTTGTGATAAAAAAATATTGGTCAACTGTAATGAGGTCGTTGGAACATGGCGGGTGTATGCAATAACCGTTCGAGGGGTCATTACTAAATATTTACGTCTTGTTGGAAGTATACTATAGCAAGTGACTGTCCAAAAACAGCTTAGCAATGCGGGTTACTTGCAGTACTTAAGGTTGTGATTATAAAACCAATTGCATTGCTTATTGCATTGGTCTGTATTGTATAACTTTGGTGTCGTGTCTCCGTGTGGAAATGTAATAGTAATACGGTTGTCGCCACCCCTCACTCTATGGGAGATTTAAAAATTCAGGGATCATCAAGAGAATTAGTATCAGCAGATTCCTAGGAAAACATGTCATATCTTACTAGGATCGCCAACCCGCTTTTCTTTTTTTTTTTTTTTTGCGGTGGGCTATGGACGTGGTCGCGCCCCGCCATTTCGGTCCGAAGCGACGGAAGAGGCGGCGCGCAACCCCATAGACCCACCCTGCAAACACCTCTCTTCGCCGTGCAAGCGGGCCACCGGTACCCGGTCTTTGTCTTTGGTGGCCCGCCCGGCGATTTACTCTCGCGGGTTTCTCTCAAGGATCGCCAACCCGCTAGCCATGTGCAGCAATTATGGTAATAATGTTTTTAATGATTAACTTGATCATGAAGTGTGCTTTGTATTCTTGCGCCGAATTAACGACAAGTTTCTTAACGATGTAGATGGTGATTTTTTTCATATGACCTTTTCTTATGATGCATTTGTGCGTTGTCAGAACTTTCATACTGAATCTAGATATGTATTTTAAAATTTTTGGATTGCTACTTTTTACATATTAATACACTCCTACTCTTTTGAAAAATATTTAGTTAACAACAGTCGGGCCGCTGAGATTATATATATTTGATTGACTAATAATAGTAAAGAAAGAAAGAAAGAAAAAGATTTATTAGAAGAAAGAAAGAAAGAAAAAGATTAGGATTTTCTTTCTTTCTAATAATATTCATCATCATTCAACCTTTTGTCATCCATTGCTGGACGCATGCCTCCCTCATATTTCGCCACAAAGTGCTGTCTTGCGCCGCCCGCATCCGACGATTGTTAGTAGGTATTAATGATAGAGAACAAATTAAATTTTCAGCGGCAGCTAAATTAATTAGTGACAGAGTTAAATTCAGTAGTCACTAATTAAAGTTGTTAGTTTATTTAAACAGGTCTACGTGTGAGAAGCACGAATTATAGTTTGTTTAATTTTATCAATGTGTGGTGGCTTAGAAGGGAGACTAATAAACTGTTCTATAAAGTTTTTGAGTTTCAGATTCAAATCGCACCTTGCCTGGAACTGATTTTTTGAAATTTTGCGTGAATTCCGTATGCAACTTTATGCATTACACATTTTCTTGTGATTAATTCCTCGACCCATTCTCACCATTGTAACTCCTATAAGTCACACTAGTTCCCATTAGTCTGTATAAAAGCCACCAAGATTTGAACCTCAAGTATTCCCGGGCGATACCTAATTTTAATTGTCTTGAGCACGTAACAAATATAAATCGAAAATTTAAAAAGGAGGCGTTGGAATAGAATGATTCCACTTCCATCCTAGGTAATGCGGGAGATAAGAAGTAAAATTGACTTGTTAGCCAATGGATAAATGGCTGTATAGCCATGATGATTACAGCAGTATAGTATCACGAATACGGGCGAGCATAACGGGGCCTATAAGTGAGCCTTAAGATATGATAAAAGTGGCAAAATATTTACATTATACATATTATATTAATAAACAGCTTGCTGTGTAGTAGTGGCTACGAATACTACCAAACCTTGCTTTGCTTTTAGTTGTCATAAAAGACGACTAAGAGCTTTATAACGACCTGGGCCAACTAAATCTGATGCCGTGTGACTAAGGATTACATTCCCAAGGAGGGTTGACGTCTGGCAAGCGGCCGGTCATAAAACTATTGCCAATAACTTTTACAACTTTTTCTTTTACTTTTATGTACTATGAAAGAAAAGTACATATTGTATCGACCCCAAGTAATTGAAATAAGAGTAGGAAGAATAATGATATATTAATAAACAGGCAATCTGATACAATAAGATTTTTAGAATCAAAATTGTATTTATTGAGATCAATTCGTTAAAAAAAAAACAAACGAACACTTCAGCTTTATAATTTTAATATGAACGATAATACGTAACCAAGTAACTAATTCTATAATACATATTATAAAAAAAAACGTTTGCAATACAAACAAAAGAGGAATATAGAACCTTCAATGATCTTTGAAATTTCTCATTTATTTAATATAATAGAATCATAATGCTCCTACTCTTGTCCTCATTACTTGGGATCGATACAATATGTACTCGTCTTTCATAGTACATATTGTAAAAGTTATTGGCAATAGTTGTATGACCGACCGCCTGCCACACGTCAACATTCCTTGGGAATGTAATTGTTGACCAAACGGCATCAAATGGAGTTGGCCCAGGTCTTTATAAGGTTCTTAGTCGTCTTTTACGATATCCACGAGCAAAGTAAGGGTTGGTACACAGCACAATATAGATTATTGCAAGAAAATAACAGATTAGAAATGATAACAATATACCTCCTCAACAACCTATTGCTGATTTGTAATGCTACCTGGAATTAAATTGGATACATAATACGACCAAGCAAATTTTCTATGCATTCTTTATATTCAGAATGTGAAAAAAATATGTCTATAAATAAAAGAATAACATTCATAGTTTTACTTGACTTAGCAAGAATAAAATATGGCATTACCACTTTCGCGCCAGTGTTACAAGAGCTTAAGAATAGCAACTTAAATATTGAGGATAAAAAATAAAAATTAGTCGCCCTCAAATTATTTTAATGAAACTAATAACTGTCTTAAAAGACAGATTGAATCATGCCAAAAAAGGAAATAAAATTCAAAGCCAACCTAACCTGAACCTAGCCAACATGTTATCGTCGAACAATTTCTCTCTCATCATAGAGGATACTCATATTACTCATACTCAACAATAGAAAATATAGGGTCTTTGAAGATTTGTTGAAAAATTTGTTCTGTAATTTTCAATTAGACTAGGAAGCCGCTCGTGATATTATTGGCAATAAGAAAAGTCCTTGTTTGTTTATCAGAATAATTTTAAATTACCGTTATAACGTCCAGAGTAATATTAGGTATCTTTAATTTGTAACCGATTGCAAATAAGGAGGTTCTGAATTGATTGTACTTTTTATGTGTGTTATTTCAGAACTTTTTACTAAGAGAACAAATTTTACTAATTGCATTTTTGTTTGCAAGCTGGTGTTGGTGCACATTTAGCTTTGATCTAGATTTGACCAGTTGCTTTTGAGTTGTATTCAATAACGCGTATTGGGTTGACCTCGATAATTATTTTGAAGTCAGTTTTTTATTTTATTAAAATTTTGTGTTCGTAATAAGTCACTGTTTTTCGATTACAAAATCTGTAATGCGAACCGCAAACAGTTTAAATTACAAAATTAATTTAAAACTTTAACGAAAATTTATTCACCCATTCAAATTTACAATAACAAATATAATTCACATGATAAACTTGCTGTGATGAAATTTATCGCGCATCGTGACGCGATAAGTTGTATCTCCCCAGGGTGGCCCAGGGGAAATTTGTCGCGGTCACAACTTTCTGCCGCACTCAATCTGCTAAAGTTATGTATACTTCACACGTATGCCGACCCTTTTGCAGTATGATTTTAGTTTATATTATTAGAATTGTATGTTTGAATTGTGTGTTTCCAAATGTCCTCATGTGGTGACGAATTAAGAATAGAATATATAATAAATTACTTCGTATGGTAAAATCAAATATGATAAATAAAGTGCTGTATAGCTGACAGATACGAAGAGTAAGAATACTCACATTGCTCGTGCGTGTCATGGAAGACGACTAAAAGCTTTACATTAAACTGGGCCAGCTCCATTTGATGCCACCTGTCAATATGACCGAGGCTTGACGTCAGGCAGCCTAAAACTATTGCCAAAACTTTTGAAATATGTGTATTTGAAAGAAAATTACATACTGCGTTAACATTCACCAAGTGAATGCAGTAAGAGCTAGTTGATCATGATAAAGCATATAATATCATAGTAAGGGAAGAAGTAACACTCCAAATAAAACTTTGCCAACCCGTTTTGCTAGCGTTATATAGTGGGCGATTTTGAGGTGGATACCTATGACGAACATGAACTGAGCTTGCCTTGGCTGAACATGGAATGTATATCATACATACATACATACATAGCATCACGCCATATCCCTTGCAGGGTAGGCAGAGAGAACAGAGTGCCAGAGAATTCTATCTTTGCATACTTCATTCGCTTCCTCAACATTCATAGTTCTCTTCATACACGCTCGCCGGTTTCGGAGACTCTTGACTCCACCTTCCTTCAGTACATGACCGATTTGGTCTAGGTAGGTTAGTCTCGGTCTCCCCCGCTACCTACATCCTTCCACTTTCGCATTGTATATCTTCTTAACCAGACGTTCGTTCGGCATTCTTTCCACATGTCCGAACCATCGGAGCATTCCCTTTCGCATCTTTACACCAATACTCTCTTTCATACCTACTCGCTCTCTTACGTCGTCGTTACGAATGCGGTCGGTCAGCCTAACTCCACAGATTTTCCGCAGAGATCGCATTTCGACCGCATTAATTTTACTATCATACTCTTTTCTGCATACCCAACTCTCGCTTCCATACAGTAATGTTGGAACAAGCACTGCGTTATGTATTGCTACACGTGCCTTCTGGCTGAGGTGGTGGCTGCCGAGAAGTTGCCCCAACGCTCCGTTCACTCTATTTCCCGCATTCACTTTTCGCTCTATATCAGTGGTGTACCTTCCATCTCGGCTAAATCTACATCCAAGATATACAAATTCATCCACTTGCTCTAGTACATCATTACCTATTGTTACTCTTACATCTGTTCTGGCTTCATCTCTTTCAAAGACCATTTTGGTTTTGCTCACATTCACGCGTAGACCCCTTTTCTTACAATCTTCTGTCATTGTGTCGACTAGGGTCTGCAGGTCAGTCGCTGACTGTGCCAGCAGGACTGCATCATCTGCATAAAGCAGAGCAGTGACCACTGAGTCGCCCATCTGGATTCCCACATTCATAGCGTTCAACCTTGGAGACATTTATCCAAATATATGATAAACAGCCTGGCTGACAGAACGCACCCCTGCTTAACGCCGATATTGACGATTTTTTTATTGCGAGATTTAGTGGTCTGTTCAGAAAGTGGAGGCACTGGCGAGAGCGTGTCCACTTCGGAGGGCTTGAAAGAATAAAGGTTGAAAGGTTGCAAGAAGAGTGTGTAAGAGAAAAGTATGCAGAGGGTGTCCGAGAACGGCTGATGATGGCAAGCCAGCCGCAATTGGGCATTGAAGAATGCTGGAGAGTATTGAAAGAGAGTATGGTAGATACAGCGAAAGAAGTATGTGGAAGTTCAAAGAAGCATAGAAAAACAAATGGTGATGCATGGTGGGATGCGCAAGTGGCAGCTTCCGTAGAGCAAAAGAAGAAAGCGTGGCTGGACTATGTCTCTTCTTTGAATCTGAATGACAGTATGACTGAACAGAAGAAAGAAATATATCGGCAATGTAAGAATGACACCAAGGCCTTAGTGAAAGAGAAACGTGATAGAGCAAGTATGAGTGTAGAAGATAGGCTGACTAAAAACTTCGAGGGTAACACCAAACCCTTTTGGAGGGAGGTGAAAAAGTCTCGGGGTGGTTGGTCAGCCTTCAGAATGAATAAAATAAGGTCTAAAGGTGGAGACATTCTTACACAAACACAAGACGTGTTAAGCCGATGGAGTGAATATTTTGGCGATATGTATGTGGATGCTACGGTTGGCGCCGGTGTCGCATGTGGTTTAGTAGATCAACATTCGACAACGGCGTCCTCCGATGGCATCAGTATGGATGAAGTTGAATGGGCGATAAGAAGTTTGAAAAATGGTAAGGCAGCGGGCATTGATATCGTGTCTGCCGATATGATCAAGCTTGGTGGCTCCTGTGTCTGGGAGGCGTTCCTGTTGCTCCTCAATTTATGTTGGAGCTCGAGAATGGTTCCCGAGGACTGGAATAGCACAGTCATCGTGCCTTTGTTTAAAAACAAGGGTTCACGTTATGACTGCGCAAATTACAGAGCCATAAGCTTGACCAGTTTGGCAGCAAAAGTGTATGGTAAAATTATTGAAAGGAGAATGAGGATGGTGTCCGATGGTTTACTGTGTGAGACACAAGGAGGTTTCAGGAGTGGAAGGGGATGCATGGATCAAGTGTTCTCTCTGCACAACATTGTGGAGAAGCATCTGGCTCTAGGTCAGAGGGTTTTCTGCAGTTTTGTGGATCTGGAGAGAGCATTTGACACGGTTGTACGAAAGGAACTTTGGGACATTTTACCGGAGTATGGTATTAACGATAAACTGCTACAGGCCGTGCAGTCCAGTTACATGGGCTGTAGAGCCTGTGTGCGGCTGGATGATGGAATGTCACCTTGGTTTGAATGTATATCAGTTGAGAAAAAAAAACTTAGAAGTAATATAATTGAGATGTGGTTTGTATTAAGTGTATTATTTTTATAACTTAAACCTAATTTCTATCTGTCTCGATTTTATCGTGCTGTTGTAATCAAAGACGTCTGTTCTACAGCGATCAACCAATTGCATAAAAGGGGTTAACGTTAAAATCGCCACGCTTGAAAGGCGGGCTAGGGATCGCTGTTACTATTGTAAGTTTCTCGGTTTAGCATTGTCTCTTTTCCTGGTGTTTTCTCAGCCGGTATTTCAACAACTACGGGATAGTAAGGGTTGATGACATATATATTGTATTGCACGCCTCCTATAAGCGAAGTGGTGAGGTCTTGCTCTACTCTCGATATATCGAAATCAAGCACTTTTCAAACCTAAAAATTATTGTATTTTTCTCACATTGCACTTATAGGATAATATTAAATATATTATATTTTTTAATAACAGCAATTCTTATATGTAAAGAAATAGAGTTTAATGCTTGTTCATAATGTTATTTTGTTCCTATTAATACATATTTCGATTTTGCATAGAACTTGGCACTCATTTAGATTTCCATTCTTTTTGCGGCGAAGCCCACAGCCAAGCATAATTTTTGTATTGAACTTGGCTCTCCTTTTTAAATTTATGTTTTTGGTGGGATTACATATATAGTACATTACTGCAGCGGCCAACAAAAGAGGAATTGATGAACGAATGTGTCATGTGGGCCGAGGCGAAGCCGAGGCACATATACGTAAGTCATCAATGCCAAGGCTTGTATAGTACTTTTCTCAAACAATGCGCGTGAATTAAAACTAAGTAAACCTGTATACAGCGAACCACATTTTTCACGCGCCAAAGGGTTAATTTGGTTATTTTTTCATTAGCAAACAGGTTTGTTATTCCAGCCAGTTCAAAATCTAAATAAAACTCTGATAAGTTTTCTATTCGGTTGCCATGTTTTGGACTAACAAATCATTCTATTTTTAAAATACACGATAGATATGAATTTACATATATATTTATTTGGCCGCCAAAACACGACAGATATGAATTTTCTTACATTTTTAACATTTTAAATTAATTGAATAAGCTACCGGCGGATCGGAACGTCACTACTACTCAGAAGATCCGGCAAGAAATTCAGCGGATTTGTTTATTATCATTATTTCTTTATTGATTTTTCCAAAATATAGTACAACATGATCAATAATAATTAGCTTCAGAATGATACCTTTCGAAACTGGATATACTGTAAAATCATCACTCACTTCAACCTCCTTGGAACAACTGTTTTTACAAATTTTATAGCGTTTTAATTAAATTTTATTTGCCCAATGTTTTGGATACTTATAGCAGGCCACTGTAGTATTAAAGTATACGATGTTCGGCATGCCATCTTTATTACAGAAGTTGAAATACGGAGGGAGTTTTCTTTCATATAAAATGTTTAGATTAAAATTTTGTTGAAAATAAGATTAGTTGTAATATATATTTTATAAAGTATTACGGATTGGAAACCTTTAAGTTACATCAAAGTAAGTTAATCCCGATTTAAGAGAACTCACAAGTTAAGAGTACCCGTTTCCTTTGATTCATAAATTCTATTTTAACTTTAGTTAACGTTTGAGCAAGTTGAGTCTACAAGTTTAAAATCAAGTTTACCTGACTTTATTAAATTTATTTTACTACATACATGAATTTGCAGCGCTTTATTAGCGGCTTTATTTCCTATGATAGTAAGTATTTTTGTCGTTTTTTTTTGTAGATTATCACCCAATCGAAAGTTATAATATGTCAAATTTCATCACAAAAAGTAACATGACTAGAAATTCTTTCTTTATTTGAATACAAGTTGTACATAATTACACGGGATTATATTTTTGGTATAGAATCTTAATTCTTAACTTGAAATAAAAGTGGCCTCTCGTAAGTAAACTACTAAACTCTTTATTGGTAGGACCACGCCGTTGATAGTTCTCTGTCTACAGCCGCGGGCCGGTCCGTCCGGGGTAGTACCACACTCTTGCAGAAGATCGATGTCTGAGTAACGACAATATGCTATTTCTTTTTTATTGCCGGTATTAGCAAACGAGCCAGCAGAACACCTGATGGTAAGTGACACTGCCGCTCATGGACCTTTGCAATACCAGGGCATAGCTAGGCCACTGCCGTGAAGAAAGTGCTCTTCTTAAACCTCGTTTAAAAAAGGACATGTCATAGCGCTCGGGAAACACGGTAGCAGGTAGTTCATTCCAGATCTTGCACTTCGTTCGGTGAGCGAGAGAGCCGGAAGCCCAACTGGCTGGTTTTGGGATTTGTATTGGTAGGCAGCGGTCTAGCAATACCTTTGGTATTGCAAAGGTCCATGCGCTGCAGTGACACTTACCATCAGGTATGCTACTTGCTCGTTTGCCACCATAAGCAATAAAAAAAGCCTAAGTTGTAATAATAAGTTCTGATGTTTACGCGAGTGCTACGGTTCACCCATGACCAGAAACGCTGTAAAGTGTTCAAATTGTCGAGAAATTAAAAATCAAATACAAACGCGATAGAATTAGTAAAAGTTATTTTATTTCAAAAAAATATTTCTTATAAAATAACCTATGCGGGTTGAGAGCCCTCAGCGCTCACCCACAGTCCGGGTAAAGTTCTCATAGCCATATGAGGCTAACAACTAAGTCACACAAAAAAAAAGCTTGTAAAAGACGACTAAGAGCTTTTCATTGATATGAGTCAACTTTATCTAATACCGTTTGGTCAACAATTACATTCCTAAGGAGAGTTGATATCAGACAGTGGCCAGTCATAAAACTATTGCCAAGAAATTTTACAGTATGTGCTATGGAGGAAGAGTACTTTCATACTCATCGAAAGAAGTACAACAGCACGTAACACTGCTCAGATGTCGATTTTCTGCGAGAGTGTGGTACTGCCCTGGACGGATCAGCCCGCGGCTGTACACAGATAACTGTCCAGAGTGTCGGCCTACTACTATCTCCATCTAAGTTATGCACCACTTTCAATCACTTTACACCCTGCATAAACATCATATTTATATTCTAGAAATTGTTAGATAGATAAAGAATTAGCACGTTGAAGTGGCAATGGGCAGGCCACATCGCTCGACAAACCAACAACTGTTGGGGAAGAAAGGTTCTAGAGTGGCGACAACGAATCGGACGACGGAGAGTAGGACGAACATCCACTACGTGGACTGACGACATAATGATGGTCACAGGAAACCGTTGGATGTAGGTGGCACAGGGCAGTTATGAATGACATTATCGTGGGGAGGCCTATGTCTGACTCGGGCTGATGAATGGATGGATGTAATTGTTAGATGAATATTATAGTACATTACTGCAGCGGCCAGCAAAAGAGGCATTGATGGACGAACGTGTAAAACACATACGTAAGTACATCAATTCCTAGTTGTGGCCAAGGTTTGTATAGTACTTTTCTCAAATAATGCGTGGAAATTTAAACTAAGTAGTACTAAGTAGAACTGTATACATGACGAACAACGAACAACATTTTTCACGTGTTAAAGGGTTCATTTGTTTTTTTTTTCATTATAAAACAGGTTTCTTTTTCAAGCCAGTTCGAAATCTAAATAAAACTCTGATAAGTTGCCTATTTGGTTACCATGTTTTGGAGTAAGAACTGTTCAATTTTTAAAACACACGATGAATATGAATTTACATGTATATTTATTTGGCCGCTAAAACACGACAGATATGGATTTTCATAAATTTTTTGCCGGCCGCTGCTCGCGTGTTTTTAGTCAGTACAGGAATTTCGATTTATCTCGAAGAAAGTTTTCAAATCTAATTTCCAAGCATGTCTGAATAAAGTATTTTAAAAGCTTGTTTATGCTTGCTTGTTTATGTTGTTCTTCTGTTTGTCAAATATACCTTCTTTACATTATAAACGTAATAAAAGCAGTAAGATAGAATTACGATGTGTAAACCGGAATATAACGGTACGTAAATAACAAAATAATTACATTACCAGCTAAGAATATTACAGTACAGTGCCATAATATGGGATGTATTTAGTATTTTATGGCTTTACGTAAAAAAATTTTATTATATATTCAAATTTATATTCGAGCGTATGTATATCATCATCATTCACCTGCTCTTGTCCCAGTTACTTGGGTTTGACGCAATATGTACCCCTCTTCCTACATATTGCAAAGGTTATTGGCAATAGTTTTATGACAAGCCGCCTGCCAGACATCAACTCTCCTTGGGAATGCAATTGCTGACCAAATGACATTAGGTACTATTGGCTCAGGACGATATAAGGCTCTTAGTCGTCTTTTACGACATCCATGAACAAAGTAAGGGTTGGTAGTATTCGTAGCCGCTACCACACAGCAAATGCAGGACAATACTTTGTGCGATCAACAAACTATTGTTTTGAGTCTGGGTGTAATTTGTCTGCGCTAATTTGTATATTTGAAATAAAACTACTTTTACGGATTCTATCGCGTTTGTATTTGATTTATAATTTCCCGACGTTTCGAACACTTTACAGTGATCATGGTCACGGGAGGACTGAGGTGTCTTACGTCCAATATGTCATTGTTATTACAGAAATTTATTTATATCTACCCTATAAGATATTAAATTTTGACCCACATTTTTATACAAAATTAATACAATTCATTGCCAGTACAAAAAGAGAATGATTCTATATATAAAATTTATGTTGTTTATGATTTGTTATTATTAAGGTATTTAATTTATGATAATTATTATTATGGCAATTTTACAATTTTTACAAAACTAACAAAAAACTATTCAGCTACTACCGGATCGGAACGCGGCCACTCTGAGAAAGATCCGGCGAGAAAACTCAGGAGGCATGATACTAATTTTATTATTGAATTTTTGAGTGGCGGCCTACTTTATCTTACTAAAATTAATTAAATTAAAATTTAACTATTATTGTGGGTCAAATCTATACAATAAGTGCTCACAGTGTCTTGCAGTCTTGTGGTGGTTTTCTTAGTTTTATTTTTAATTAAGTGAATGACAGGATCCCAGCTTGATGATAATACCCAGCCATCCTCCCTATTGAAATTTTTATGTTTTTTGATTTCAATAGCCTCGCGAACCATTCTAGGAAGGTATCGGTGTTCTTTTGCGAGGATTTGTGGTTTATCAAACCTGATATAATGGCGGGCGCGGTCCTGACTATGCTCACAGACTGCAGACTTAGTGTGACGGCGGTGTTTCACATCAGCTATGTGTTCCTTGATCCGAGTTCTTACAGATCTCTTTGTTTGGCCTATATAAGAGAGACCACAGTCACAGTCTAATTTATAAACTCCTGTATCCTGTAGAGGGATCTGGCACTTGACAGGTGGTAAGAACTGACTAATCCTCTTCAATGGCTTAAAATAGGTTTTTATAGAAGCATGTTTTAGGATATAGCCAATCTTGTCAGTGACTCCTTTTACATAAGGTAGGACTGCAGGGAGACGTTCAACTGTTGGTGGTTTCACACGGTCTCCGTGACGGGGGCGAGGAACTTGCAGCTTGTTTGCACGTAGAACCTGCTTGACATGCTGCAGCTCCCCAGCCAGGTGTTCATCGTCACAGATTCCTCGTGCTCTCTGTAACAAAGATTTTGAAACGGTAGCTAACTGTGAAGGGGGGTGGTGAGAATCACCATTCAAGTATTTGTCTGTATGGGTTGCTTTGCGATACACTGTATGACTCAAGGTGTTATTGGGTTTACGGATAACCAAAATATCTAAGAAAGCTAAAGAGTTATTTGACTCCAGTTCCATAGTGAATTGAATTTTTGGATTAATGGAGTTAAGATGGTTAAGGAATATGGTTATTTTGTCTGATGGTAATATTGTGAATGTGTCATCTACGTACCGCTTATAGAACCTGGGTGTGACAGGCGAGCTTCTTAGGGCAGTCTCCTCGAAGTCCTCCATGAATATATCGGCAACAACGGGAGAGACTGGCGAGCCCATGGCCACTCCATCTATTTGCTTGTAGAATTCATCATTCCACAATAAATAGCCAGTTGTTAGGCATTGACGTAACAGTTCAGCATATTCCAAGGGCATATTATTGTCAGATAGCTTCTCAGTTACAGTTTTGATGCAATCCTCAACAGGTAAGCAAGTGAAAAGTGATGTGACATCAAAACTGACCATAGATTCATTATCAGCGAGACGTAGATCTTTAATTTCGCTAACAAAATGGTAAGAGTCTTTAACAAATGCACCAGTGTGTCCTCGAAGTTGTGAGAGGACCTTTGCAACCATCTGAGCTAATTTGTAAGTCGGTGTGTCGATCTGACTTACTATAGGTCGCAGTGGAACATTTGGTTTGTGTATCTTCGGCAATCCATACAGTTTGGGCGGTTTTGCACACGATGGTATAAGGTTTTTGACGTCTAGATGTAATGCATCGGAGTGTTTTTTAATTAACTTATTTGTATTGTTTACAATAGTATTGGTCGGGTCTGTTTTGACCTTTTTATACGTAGTTTCATCCGACAAAAGTTGGTTAATTTTTACATTATAATCCGACGTGTCCATTACCACGGTAGCATTACCCTTATCTGCGCGCAGGATGACGATATCTGGTTTATTTCGCAAATTTTTAAGCGCTAAATATTGTTTTTTAGGTAGGTTAGGTGTAGGCAGTTTACTTCGACGTAGTAACGACGAGACGTCTTGTCGAATAGCTTCCATATCCTCCTTTTGCACAGTATTTTTAACCAGTACATCTTCGACAGCGCAAATTATTTCCTCGTAGGGTATTCGGGTAGGTGTTACGGCAAAATTAAGGCCCTTTGATAATACTTGAATTTCGGTTTCATCTAATGTTTGTTGTGACAGATTTATGACAGCGCGATCTGCGTTTGAGTTTATGGTTGACAGGCGCGTTCCGTTACCATATATATTCTGTTGCGTTCCGTGCTCAACGCGAGATTTTCGGTTACATAACTTTTCAAATTTTGTAACATGATTATTTTTGCATCTGTTATATTTAATTATTTCGCGCTTACCAAGATGTTGGATGCAACTTTCGAAATCGGCTTTCGTTAAAACTATCTCAACCACACCAGACTTTTTCTCAATTTCACGGTTAATATTGTATAGATCGGAACGGGTTTCGTGAATTACCGTCTGCAATAACTTTTTACTCGCCTGTTCTAAGATCTTAGCGCTTCCACGTATGTTTTTCTTACAAGGGATCCTCACACACGTAGGAATGAGACCATGATCACGACATCTCTTCAAGAAATTTAGCGATGTTATATATCTTGCGCGCTTTGTATAAAGATACTCTAACTGGCGTATTTTATTTGCAATTTCCAGTCCGTACTGGCTAACATAATGACTTCTAATGTTTACGCGAGTATTACACATTTGAAATAAAACTACTTTTACGGATTCTATCGCGTTTGTATTTGATTTATAATTTCCCGACGTTTCGAACACTTTACAGTGATCATGGTCACGGGAGGACTGAAGTAATAACAATGACATATTGGACGTAAGACACCTCAGTCCTCCCGTGACCATGATCACTGTAAAGTGTTCGAAACGTCGGGAAATTATAAATCAAATACAAACGCGATAGAATCCGTAAAAGTAGTTTTATTTCAAATGTGTAATACTCGCGTAAACATTAGAAGTCAATTTGTATATTTATAAAATACTGTATAACTATATTTGTATCACCGATTTGTCATCATCATTTCATTTCATATTTCTGCTACTGGGTTCGAGCCTCGTCCACAATAGCAGGGAAAACGATCTACTACAGTCTGCTAGTCAGACGCGTTGGGTTTAATTTTAAGTTTTCCATCTCTTATATAAATGTTATCAGCATTTAGTAACTTATATTCGTTTATTCACGGGAAAGAGAGGGAGTAAGGAATCCTATTCTTCTTCCTTGAACACTTCGTTATCATTATCTTAACTAGACTGGGATACTATAGTCTGTATTTTTTAAAGACTAAGATGTAAATTATTTTGGGGCGGGAACTTTACAAATATAAAATTAATAATCACTAATTACACCACGCAAGCATTTGTAGATCAAATAAAGAAATGTCTTGGGAGATCGAACCCATCACACTTAGTTCGAGATGATCACTCGG
Organism: Lymantria monacha; assembly: GCA_905163515.2. NCBI lineage: Eukaryota > Metazoa > Arthropoda > Insecta > Lepidoptera > Erebidae > Lymantria > Lymantria monacha. Next base: position 8,032,684 of record LR991090.1, on the reverse strand, counting down.
TTATGCAGCAGTCAGCATTAAATAAGAATATTGAATTATTTGGACTCACTAAATAAAAGAAAATGCGCAAGAATTGTACGATTCATCATTCATTCCCTAATTGGAAGGCGGCAGTGGGCATCCATTCATATTTCTATATACATTATTTATATATTTTATTCAATTCACCGATGATTTAATTCCATCTCCCTTCCACCACGGAACGTTGGGCTTTCATGTGCACAATGTATTCATTCCATCTTTCTGAATGTGTTTTACGTCATATTTTATGAGTATCTATGCACAGAAATGAAATATGTTAACAGCCGGCGTCAGTATTCAGTAGCAGACAGGAAATGGATTACAATGTAAAAAAACAACAACAAAACATAATTATTTCTAATGTTTAAGCGAGTGTTATATTATATTTGAAATAAAACTACTTTTACGGATTCTATCGCGTTTGTATTTGATTTTTAATTTCCCGATGTTTCGAACACTTTACAGTGATCATGGTTACGGGAGGACTAAGAAATTATTACAGAAATTTATATCTACCCTATAAGATTGGACGTAAGACACCTTAGTGCTCCCGTGACCATGATCACTGTAAAATGTTCGAAACGTCGGGAAATTAAAAATCAAATACAAACGCTATAGAATCCGTAAAAGTAGTTTAATAAATAAAAAAAAAAACATTTAAGGTAAATATTTCTTTCATAATCTAGTGGATTTTACCATCACAGATTATAATGATTTGAAATAAAATAATGTTTACGGATTCTATCGCGTTTTTATTGGATTTTTAATTGCCTGGCGTTTCAAACACTTTATATAGGATTTATGGTTAGGGGAGAACTAGGAGATCAGTCCTTCCTTGACCATGAACGTTGTAAAGTGTTCGAAACGCTGGGCAATTAAAAATCAAATACAATTGTGATAGAATCCCTAAAAATAGTTATATTTCAAATACATAATAGTCGCGTAAACATCAGAAATTAGATTATAATCGTCGTTCAAATGCTAACTTATCACTAGCTTATTCTCATTATCATTATCATCCTACTGTTATCCAAATTACTTAGGGTTGACACAATATGTTCTCTTGTGCCATTATAAATATCCCAAAGATTTTCGTAATAGTTTTATGACCAGCCTGACGTCTGGAGTTGGTCCAAGTCGATATAATGCTCTTAATCCTCTTTCACAACATCCACGACCAATATAAGGGTTGGCAGTATTCATAGCCGCCATCACATAGCAGATACAGTATATAATAAAAAATATTATATCATCATCATCACAGCCCATAAATGTCCCACTGTTGGGCTCGGGCCTCCTCCGTAATGGAAGGGAAATTAACCTACTATACCGCGCCGGTCAGACGTGTTGGTAGGTATAGGATTTTGTTTCGAGTTTTCCTTCTCTCGCATAGATGTTATATGCGTTTTATATTCATTAGTTCTCTCGTACAATCACCCACGGGCAAGATATGGGGTGGTGAAAAGTATTCTTACTCCGTCACCACAAGGATAAAAAAAAAAATATTTTTAACCAAGCTTAATAAGTTATTTCCGCCATTTTTTTCTAATGGGGCTATGGACGTGGTCGCGCCCCGCCAAATCGGTCCGGGGCAATGAAAAAGGCGGCGCGTAACCCCATAGACCCACCCTGCAAGCACCTCTCTTCGCCGTGCGAGCGGGCCACCGGTACCCGATCTTTGTCTTCGGTGGCTGAATGTTATTTCCACCATACGATTAATAAAGTAACGAGATTATTAAACGTGATAGGTACTAAGCCTCAAATTATAATACGCTGTGTATAGAAGATGGTTTATAATTGTTTATGGTCTATGCCTTAAATTAATTTTAATATGAACATTTAGATTATTTTAATTTAAAAATAATATATAATTAATTTAGTATTTTTTTATATTTTACTAAGCGCTGGTTGCAAATGCTTAGAGTAGATTAGGTTAGAGAGAATAGATTATGAGAGTTTGCTGAAGAACTTTATTAAATTGAATAGACTAGAAATTATTACTTCCATAGACAACTTCCATAGGCAACTGTGTGGTAGCAGCTACGAATACTACCAACCCTTACTGGGTAAAAGATTATCAACGTAATGGGTATGAGGATAGTCTTGGTGAAGAAGTAAGACTACAAATTAACTAACCACGAATCACAGGACCAGTGGCCGCCACAAGGCCCGCCCGCAAGGAAATGTGGATGGGAAGGGAATAAGGTGGGTTATGTAGTCACGCGCCGCCCTTTCGTCGATCCGGGCGGAACGGATGGCGTATGCTCACACCATAGCCTGCCACAAAAAAAAACTTGTAAAAGACGACTTCGGGATGTAATATGTATACAAAATTTCTGCAAAAGATGAAATCTAAATAAAACCCTATATCAACACAACGTCTAAACGGCGTAGAGTAGTAGGTCAAATTCCCTCCTATTGTGAAGGAGGCCCGAGCTTATCAGTGGGATGTATATAGGCTGTTAATGATGATGATGATACTCTTGGGAAATTTATAATATACTAGCAGACCTGGCCACGCGTTGCTGTGGCTAATGTAGCTTCAGTAACACGTGGTGGTTATTCTAATAAATTGTAGCTTTTAGGATACATTTGTACGTTTAACGTAGCGCCATCTATTAAATACTTACTCAATCCAGTCAACAGATACCGCCACTTGTTAGAATCGTTTGGAGATAACAGATAATTGTGACTATCAAATAATAGACAAATAATTTGCAATAAAATAATATTGCGACCATAAATTGAGATGGAAGCTATCCTGTCTTTTAAGTTGGATGAAACTACACATGCTGTGCAAATTTAACTAAAATCGGTTAAATACTTTAGGAGTCCATCGCGGACAAACAACGTGACGCGTAATTTATGTATATTAAGATTTAACCAATTGCGTTTGTCAAACGGCATAGAAATACTGTACGGTTCCAGTTGGTCCCGTACACCGATGTTGAATACAAAAAACTACATAGCTTTAAGTAAAGTTTATCACAGTACAAATAACGTGATAATTCGTGGTACATGCGATGTGTATTGCTGTTACCATATAGCTTTGCACTGACCAGCTACATAAGAATTAAAAATAAAGATTTATATGTTAACAAGAAGGTACAAGAGAATCGTACAAATACATTTTCATGGTGTTTATGAAATTCTCTTGTTAGTGAGGAAGTGGGCGCAACGTATGTGGGCGTACGTATGAATGTATTTTATTAACCTTTTATTATAAATACATGGTTTTTTTTACTGATCTAATATGTAATAATATAACAAAATGAACAAATTAAAAAATTGTCGGTTAAGTCTAATCCTCTACTACCGAGTCACACGTAGAATTTTTTTTTGGTGATTCACTAATGACTGCTCTGAATTTAGATGTGATTTGTGTCCAATGAAATAATATCTTTGTAAAGTCAGACATAAGAATTTGTTATTTGGAGTAAGGCATAGATATATTCTTTAGTAACGTAAAGTATTTATAACATTTATTTAATTATATATATTCTAAACATATTTCTTTAATAAAAAATAAAAGAAAAACAAAGAGTTCTTACATATTAAAATAAAACTATGACATGATCAGTTCTCCCGTGACCATGATCACTGAAAAGTGTTCAAAACGTTGGGAAATTAAAAAACAAATATAAACGCGATAGAATCCGTAAAAATAGTTTTATTTCAAATGTGTAATACTCGCGTAAACATTAGAGTTCTTACAAGCATAAAAATTAAAAACAGTTCATTGAACATTTATTCAAAGATAAGGTTTGACTTGTGTTATATATAATATATAACAATAGGCGAACTTTTATTTTAAAAAGTAGATTATATAAATAGGAAGGTAGCAGTTTGATTATTCAAACGAAAAGTTTTAAAGGTTATAATATTACACAAATAATAACTAAGACCAAGTAAGCAAGAGTCTGTTCTGATCTCTGAACTCAATAGATTATTCATTACATGAATCTTGTGTTAAATTAAGACCTAGAATTGTACGCTATAAATTGCAATTTAATTCACAAAGAAACACTTCCATGTAAAATTGCAACGTAATTTTTAATTTAAGAGATTATGTTTATTATTAGAACATTATTTTTGTTATTTTTTTTAACTACATTGCAGAAAATTATATTTAAATGCAATAATATACCTTAATTTACTGTAGATAATTATTGGCAGAATATCAGCGCTATTTCAATATATAAGTGAAGTACCACAAGCTGAGCCAACGACCTTTTAAATTAAACTTAAATGAATTTAAATTAAAAGTTATTTTATTTAGCAGAGTTTTTTAAATTACCATTTGTTGTTTCGAATAGTAAAATTTTATAATTGTACGAGAGCAGAATAAATATTATGCTTTCTTACTTTTAATTACATATTGTTTAGCGTTAACTTAGGTCATTAATAATAAAAATATATATCTAGGTGGTTTATATTAGTGCAAGATATTTAAAATAATAATACGACGCGATAAATGGATTTATAACTTACTTATTGTCAAGGATTTTATAAAAATAAAATTGACAGACACTTTAAGAATAACAAGCAATATATACAAATTTCAGAATAACAACCAATTGCGTATCATATAAAAATTCTGACGAATAGAAATCCGAGTGTCGTGGATACTGGGCCTAGAAGGTCGATAGTTAGAACCCATTTGTGCATTCAATTTTATGATCTTTTCAACTTATGTTATGTTTAGAGACTTTTAGCAAGAAAGTTTTTTTTTTAAATCTGCATTTAAGTGGTATAAAACATATAAGTTATTTCTATCTATGTCCGTTATAGACTTAGAAATTATCCTGCCGACGTGCCTGAAAATATTTAATTAGGAAGATAACAATGGGAAAATGGACACCGCTAAAACAATGTGATAGTACTTAGTAGGTGGCACTACGATCAAATTCAAGGAATTCTAATTTTATTCATTTTTACACGCTTTTTATTAGCTTGATTTAGAATTTATTAGCTATTAATGCGGTCGAAATGCGATCTCTGCGGAAAATCTGTGGAGTAAGGCTGACCGACCGCATTCGTAACGACGACGTAAGAGAGCGAGTAGGTATGAAAGAGAGTATTGGTGTAAAGATGCGAAAGGGAATGTTCCGATGGTTCGGACGTGTGGAAAGAATGCCGAACGAACGTCTGGTTAAGAAGATATACAATGCGAAATTGGAAGGATGTAGGTACCTGGGGAGACCGAGACTAACCTACCTAGACCAGATCGGTCATGTACTGAAGGAAGGTGGAGTCAAGAGTCTCCGAAACCGTCGAGCGTGTATGAAGAGAATTATGAATGTTGAGGAAGCGAGTGAAGTATGCAAAGATAGAGTTCTCTGGCACTCTGTTCTCTCACTCTGTTCTCTCAGCATACGCTCGAGGTCTGCGTCACTTTGGCAGGGTAGGGTCGTGAAGTCACTGTGACGCGAAAGGAGATTTTCCACGCTAACACATGGCGCCGCCAGTGCGTTAGCCAACAGAGGCGCGAGTACCTGCGCCTGATGTCGCCCTAATCCAGGATGCGGGTGGAGGTATCAGAAATTAGTCCATCACCCGCAAAGAGGCTGACTACGTGAGGACGTCGAATTGGGATCGTACCACAAAGGGTACTCGACCACTCACGTAGTACCACTACTCATCGCGAGTAGCAGAGTATTCCCGTTCCGTTTGCCCGTGGCTTTGTCTATTGCAATATTTCCTAATATTGCGTATAATTATTCTCTATAATTATATTTCCTATAATTATCCTTAATTATCGACACCAATGAGTGACTTCTTTTTTTATGACTTGGCCGTTCGTGATATACTATTGTATAACTTATTGTTTTATTTAACTTTAATAACTCATCTAATGGCTTACTATTTTGCAACCCTTTTCTTTTAAACGGCTATGGTCCGGTTACACTCAGCTCAAATCCTCCGAGACGATAGAAAAGACAGTATTTTGCCGCATAATTACCTACCTTGTACCCCTCTGCTGCCATTTGGGTAGACCCTCAGTAGTGCCGAGTTCATATCTCCGAATTCAATTCGAGTTTTGGTTGGATATTTGGTGGACTACCCGGTGGGTTACATTATCGAGTTTTATTCCATGTGGTCGTCTCAGCAAAATATATAACCATTTCATCAAATTTTGTGCCTGGAAATTCTATTATCATGCTCATCATATGGACGTTCAATATTCGTGACCATCAACCTCGAGCAACTGCGCAAAGTAGAAAACCCCAAAGGAACATTTTCAGACCATGGATGTGTTCGCGCCCCGACAAATAGATCCGGGGCGATAAAAGAGGCGGCGCGCAACCCCATCAACCCACCCTGCAAACACCTCTCTTCGCCGTGCGAGCGGGCCACCGGTACCCGATCTTTGTCTTCGGTGGCTCGCCCGGCGGTTTACCCTTACGGGTTCCTCCCGTGTCGACGCCCCGACAGCTTTAATGTATTAAAACCACTTCAAGAAACCTTGAATTATATAACATTAATATAATAATTAAAATACAAAACAAGACGGCACGGACAAATGTCTGTGTACCAAAACTTTATTATATATATAAAAAAAAATTCGTGACAATAATGCAACGTTCTTACGAAAGTTATGTTATACACTTTCTTGTACTTTTGTTGCACCCGAGAAAATATAGCTTCACTTATTTCGAAGTGGCTTTAAGTACCTATTATAAATTTCAAAACGTTTCAAACTGTCTAAGATACTTATAGTTGAAATGGAAGTACATAAAAAACAAAGATAAAGTCGGAATACAAAAGTAATTGAAGGTAAATATACTTTTTAACTTTTTTGTATCTTTTATTGTTTTATCTTGTATATTTGAGCGAATGCGATTGGGTAATGCTTATTTTGTTAAAATATTTATTAATTCAAGAGAGTTATGAATATTTAATATTCTTCAAAAGAAAATTTGATGATAATTACTTTTACTATTATTTATTAATACAAAGATAAATTAGAGATTTGTTTTCTCAATTAATAAATTAGAGTTTACTCGTCTTGTGACTGAATAGGAATACAATTCGTTACCCACGATCTTGTCCATCGATGCCATAAATTACGATTGAGGGTTATACTATGCATATAACAGTTCTGCAAGAGAAGAAACACTCGAAATAAAACCCTGTACTAACTAGTCTGACCAGCATGATCATGAAATAATAGGTTCATTTAATTTTTTTGTGAAGGAGGTTCCAACCTAGCCGAATATGAGTTGAAATTATAGGGTTGGGTCATAAGTCTAAAAACTTAGTTAATAAATGTGTCACTATGAATTTAGTAACGAAACATCATCTCAGCTTAATGACTTCTAATGTTTACGCGAGTATTACACATTTGAAATAAAACTACTATTACGGATTCTATCGCGTTTGTATTTGATTTATAATTTCCCGACGTTTCGAACACTTTACAGTGATCATGGTCACGGGAGGACTGAGGTGTCTTACGTCCAATATGTCATTGTTATTACAGAAATTTATTTATATCTACCCTATAAGATATTAAATTTTGACCCACATTTTTATACAAAATTAATACAATTCATTGCCAGTACAAAAAGAGAATGATTCTATATATAAAATTTTATGTTCTTTATGATTTTTTATTATTAAGGTATTTAATTTATGATAATTATTATTGTGGCAATTTTACAATTTTTACAAAACTAACAAAAACTATTCAGCTACTACCGGATCGGAACGCGGCCACTCTGAGAAAGATCCGGCGAGAAAACTCAGGAGGCATGATACTAATTTTATTATTGAATTTTTGAGTGGCGGCCTACTTTATCTTACTAAAATTAATTAAATTAAAATTTAACTATTATTGTGGGTCAAATCTATACAATAAGTGCTCACAGTGTCTTGCAGTCTTGTGGTGGTTTTCTTAGTTTTATTTTTAATTAAGTGAATGACAGGATCCCAGCTTGATGATAATACCCAGCCATCCTCCCTATTGAAATTTTTATGTTTTTTGATTTCAATAGCCTCGCGAACCATTCTAGGAAGGTATCGGTGTTCTTTTGCGAGGATTTGTGGTTTATCAAACCTGATATAATGGCGGGCGCGGTCCTGACTATGCTCACAGACTGCAGACTTAGTGTGACGGCAGTGTTTCACATCAGCTATGTGTTCCTTGATCCGAGTTCTTACAGATCTCTTTGTTTGGCCTACAGGATGCAGGAGTTTATAAATTAGACTGTGACTGTGGTCTCTCTTATATAGGCCAAACAAAGAGATCTGTAAGAACTCGGATCAAGGAACACATAGCTGATGTGAAACACCGCCGTCACACTAAGTCTGCAGTCTGTGAGCATAGTCAGGACCGCGCCCGCCATTATATCAGGTTTGATAAACCACAAATCCTCGCAAAAGAACACCGATACCTTCCTAGAATGGTTCGCGAGGCTATTGAAATCAAAAAACATAAAAATTTCAATAGGGAGGATGGCTGGGTATTATCATCAAGCTGGGATCCTGTCATTCACTTAATTAAAAATAAAACTAAGAAAACCACCACAAGACTGCAAGACACTGTGAGCACTTATTGTATAGATTTGACCCACAATAATAGTTAAATTTTAATTTAATTAATTTTAGTAAGATAAAGTAGGCCGCCACTCAAAAATTCAATAATAAAATTAGTATCATGCCTCCTGAGTTTTCTCGCCGGATCTTTCTCAGAGTGGCCGCGTTCCGATCCGGTAGTAGCTGAATAGTTTTTTGTTAGTTTTGTAAAAATTGTAAAATTGCCATAATAATAATTATCATAAATTAAATACCTTAATAATAACAAATCATAAACAACATAAATTTTATATATAGAATCATTCTCTTTTTGTACTGGCAATGAATTGTATTAATTTTGTATAAAAATGTGGGTCAAAATTTAATATCTTATAGGGTAGATATAAATAAATTTCTGTAATAACAATGACATATTGGACGTAAGACACCTCAGTCCTCCCGTGACCATGATCACTGTAAAGTGTTCGAAACGTCGGGAAATTATAAATCAAATACAAACGCGATAGAATCCGTAATAGTAGTTTTATTTCAAATCATCTCAGCTTATACATGTCCCACTGTTGGGCTCAAGCCTCCTCCATAATGAGAGGGAAATTGATCTACTATACCACGTTGGTCAAACGTGTTGGTATAGGGTTCAGTTTTGAGTTTTCCTTCTCTTGCAATAGATGTTATATGCGTTCTATATATTTTTTTTTATTGCTTATGGTGGCAAACGGGCTGACAACACACCTGATGGTAAGTGTCACTGCCGCCCACGGACTTTTGCAATACTATGGGTATAGCTAGGATGCTGCCTACCAAAACAAGCCCCAATTCCACCTCAGTTGGATTGCCGGCCCTCTCGCTCACCGAACGAAGCGCAATAGCAAATTGCCATTACTCAAACGTTGATCTTCTGCGAGAGTGTGGTACTACCCCGGACGGACCGTCCCGCGGCTGTAAACAGAGAACTGTCCACAGCGTGGTCCTACCACTTTTTATCCATTAGTTATCTCTTAGGATGATGATGAACTGTATTCGTACTCCATCATCACACGGAAAAGAAAAAAAGAAAGAAGTAACAATACATTCCAGCAAAAGTTTTTGTTCGAAACCTAAGCTGGGGGTACTGGTAAAGTAGTATTATTTTGGTCTTAGAATGCAATATCATACAATGATGTAACTAAGATCTTATTTTTTTTTTGCATGGTGGACCATGGATGTGGTCGCGCCCCGAAAAATCGGTCCGAGGCGACAGAAGAGGCGGCGGGTAACCCCATGGATCCACCCTGCAAACACCTCTCTTCGCAGTGCGAGCGGGCCACCGGTACCCGATCTTTGTCTTCGGTGGCCCACCTGCTGGTTTACCATTGCGGGTTCCTCTCGTGTCAACGCCCCGAAAGCTTTCGCCGTCGGGGTGTCGCCCTCATGCGGTGGCCTCGCGTCGGGTGACCGTACAATTCCCCGGTTCGATCACCCGAAGCTTCGGTTGGGGCGGCATCAGGCGCAGATATTCGCGCCTGCGCCGCCCCGGCCGCTGGCGACGGCCCGAGTCAAGGGAATCCTCCCGGACTCGTTCCGCCGTCACTTTCCGCGAGATGACAGCCTCGCAGAAGGCGGCGACTGCGTCCCATTTTCTGACGCGGTCGACCATCGCTTTCGCGACAGCCGGCAGCGCCAGGTCGGCACCGATGTCACCAACGAGTTCACAGTGCTGCTGGGCCCAGGGTACGCAGAGCTCCAGCGTGTGTTGCGCCGTGTCCTCGTCACTGTCGCACTGGTGGCAGAACGGAGTCGACTCCCTCCTTACGATCATGTGCAGGTATTTGCCGAAGCAGCCGTGCCTCGACAACACCTGCAGCACCCGGAAAGAGGGGACCCCGTGCCGCCGCTCCATCTACTCCGTCAATACGGGCTGGAGGGCCTCAAAGGTAAGAACACCGTGCTTAGGCCTCTCCAGCCGCGTAACCCAACGGGCGATGATGTCTTGGCGTAATTTATAATCGTAACCACTTAGTAATTTTGAAAATATGCTTTTCAATCATAAAAGAACGAGACAGCCATAAATGAGATGTGAAATTATAGCTTTTATCTAATTTTAACAGATGTGTTCTTGCAGGAATACAATATGATTAATTTTGGGATATCACTATTACATTAAAGTATTATTATTTCTGAGAGTTTTTGATATGAAACTGAGTAATATTATATTAAGCCTCAGAGCAAATTAAAAAAAGAATTATAACTTTATAAATAATAATGCTATAATCTATTTGTAATGAAGCGTATACCAAAGAGTTTTACAAAAAAAGGAGAATTCATATTTACTTTATATTTCTAAAGGACAATTTGTAATTCGTACAAAGGCTATTTATTTTGTTTATGTTCTCGCCTTTATCCCCAAGTGGCAAACAGTATATAATCCACCCACATAAGAAGAGACGACCCTATTGTCGCTAAACTACTTCTAAACTACAAGTTTACTATCTAGAATTTGATTAGGAAATCTTCTAAAATCGAATAAATTAACTAAAAGTTCGCACATCATTTTATGTCTTTGATCTAAATCTGAAATCAGGGCCTCAGATTCAGACGTCCATTCCATGCTACTGAATAAAGGAGGCAGCCTCCTAAACAAATTAAAAGCAACTAGGAGCAAATTATCGAATGAACTCTTTTGTTTAGTAGTGGCAAATCATAACATTATAAAAGTATGTTTAAAAAAAAAAAATAGAACACATCTTAAACCGTATATTGCACGCCTCATAAGCGAAGCGTTGAGGTCTTGCTCTACTCTCAATATATGAAAATCAAGCACTTTTCAAACCTAAAAATGATTGTATTTTTCTCACATTGCACTTATAGGATAATGTTATAATAGATATGTCAAGAAAAAACATCCGTTTAAACGTATATGATATTTTTAAAAATCAATTATTTTGTTTAAAGTAAGAAAATAGTTGATTAAAAAAATATTCGAAGACGTCGGATAAAATATTTTGTATCTGGCAGGATCACGACCGTAAAAATTGATGTATCAAAATATTTAATTATTTAAAAGCTTCATAATCACAACGGGCTGTTTCCTTTCGAAAATGGCTTGATAATTCTTTGTCGTTTAATTGCAATTAATAAAAATCTAAACTGCTTAGTCATTAGTGTATGTATACATTATGAAAATTGGGTTCGTTTACATTTTTTTGTTCATCCATTCGGACAGGCAAAGGAAATAGATCCCATACAGCCTATTGTAAACGAACAGTTATATTTAGTACTACATCGAAAATGGTACGAATTCTTTTTTTATTTTCATTTATAGCATTGACTGTTGTTTTTTTTTTCATTGACTGTAAATGATAAATAAAATAATAAATAATTGTTACATGTCTGTTAACTTCAGTATCATAAATAAATTATGAAAGTATTTTTTTTTAGTTTCTCTAACCTTTTGAAGTGAGAGAGAGAGAGAGAGAGTGTGGGGAGAGGGGAGAGAGAGAGAGAGAGAGGGGGGAGAGATAGAGCGGAGTGATAGAGGTTAGAGGGAGAAATTATGAGGCGTGCGCTTTTGGATTTGCCAAATTATTTTTTATTTTATTTTCTATATAGTCTGCCAAGAATTTTTGCAATAATAGAGTTCTTTCAACGTGATATTTTTGTTGGGATTTATTATGACTATAAAAAGACTCAACGCAGCAAAAGTTTCGAACTTTTAGTGATTCTTCTTGTTTTGCAAGTAAGACTGTTGCATAGATTTCTTAGATTTATAACAACGGGGAGGTTTTGAGGTCAAGCTAATTCAGACGTTCAATGGTATTTGTTCAAAATAGCATTTAATTTGTTGAATGAATGAGTATGCCAATGTAATATTGGCAGTATACATATTATATTACCTTCCTACAAGTATAAACTTAATGATATGTAGAAAAAAGATTAGTATATATTCGTCCATAGTAGTATTACTATTAATCTTTCGAGTGGTGACGAAGTAAGAATAGAATTAACTACTCGTTCGTTTTCGTGGGTATCGTAAAAAGTGAAAAGAAAATGAAAATAAATAGTGTAGCTTATTACAAATAGATTTTGAGACGGAATCTTTTAAGTCAATGCGATCGCCAGTATTGGATAGTAGGCTTTTTCACCTTTCGTTACGAAGTATGCCAACAGTCTAAATATTGACATATATATATATGTCATCGTAAAGTATGGTTTAGGACTTTTGACGGGAATTTGAAAACGTCATGTGGTGCTCTTGTATTATATTCAATATTTTAGTGTTTTAACATGTTATATTAGATAATTTTTATGGCATTTTATGTAATGTGATGCGCGGAACTACTGGGATGTCGTGAATATCATATAAAAGTGTTTTACAACGTTTTCATTTTCCATCAAAATTCCAACAAGATACCATCAACAGTGTGGCCATAGCACTGTTGATGGCGACAATTTGACTTAGACTATGACTAACCTGAAAGACTGAAGATATTTATAACTAGTTGTTGGCGAAATCTTGTGAACGCCATTAAAAAAAAAAAAAGTATGGTTTATGTTGACAAAGAAATGTGAATTTGAATATGAAAATTTGAAATAAAGCTTTATTTTAATCTGTATAACACTTTACATTGCATCTTTGAGCATAGAACTATCCACGAAGGGGGGATAGGACTATAACCGCTAAGCATGGCATGCGAGTTAAGGATCGTAGTTGGTGCTACAAGTTTCCCAGGAATTGCACTGGCTGTTACAATTCTCACAGGAATGTAAGTAGTGGTAACACATTATATTCATCGATCATGACGTAGATGAAATACTTGTTAGTATTTATAATAATAGTTATTTTACTCTTATTAGTGTCGTCTTTCTGCTTGAAATTAATCAATTTGATATTCAATACAAATCAATGTTTTATGATTTACTTGTAGATGATATTTAAATTAATATGTGGATGATCGAGCCTAAGTCAGTATTTTCTTTTTAGTGCTCGTTTAATTTAATTTAGGTAATAATAATAACTGATAAAATAATTAAAAAGAATTATAAAAATTAAAAAAAGGAAAAATAATAAACAACGGGAAACTAAGTATTAAACTGGAGCTGGCTAGATGAAACTGGCACGATTTCCCAACTGAGCTATTTCTATTCTTATCGACAATGGTCAAATTTACCTACAACGTAGCTATTTGGATTGGACTGTCCGATTTGCCAAATTAACTATATATATTTTCAATTACAGTAGCCAAATTTGTCTTCATATTCTAATAGTTTTATGTAGCAACGAAAATATATTCTTTTTCAACAGTTCAAAACACTGACCAAAATGTAATTGCTATAAGTGCAACCTCAATTTATCAACCCCGAAGGGTTATGTATTTTAATGAAATACGCTGATTTTATTGCTAAAATTCTGAAAATATAAAAAATATATCAATATAAGTATATGAAAATTAATTGAGTATTACATATTTAAAAAAAAACGATTTTTACGTATTCTACCGCGTTTGTATATGATTTTTAATTACTCGACGTTTCGAACATTTTACAACGTCATGGTCACGGGAGGACTGTGTGACTGAGAAAAAAGTCCTCCCATGACCATGAACGTTGCAAAGTGTTCGAAATTTTAGGAAATTAAAAAAAAAAATATAAACGATAGCATCCGCAAAAATAGTTTTATTTCAGTTAAACATCAGAGAAGAAAATTATACTCTATTGACTGGTAAAATTGTTGCACAAACTAAAATATCCAATGTGTAGGACTTGAAAATCAAGGGCAAATGTTTTTATTTATGCTTTATTTAATAAAATATCTGACGTCAGGCAGGCGGCCGGTCATAAAACTATTGTCAATAACTTTCGTAATATGTAGGATGGAAGAGAAGTACATATTGTGTCGATCCCAGGTAATTGGGATAAGACCAGGAGAATGGTGATCTGTATAGTATGAAAATATATTTAAATGTAATGTTTAACTGACTGTATTTATTACAGAACTTTAATTTTCATTAAAAATGTTACTATTGATTATTTTTAAATGTTTAAAAATCATAATTACCTGTATTTCTTTACTGCGTTTATACATTTTCACGTTATTCACATAATCATGACGTGTACTTACTATTCTTTAGTATATAATAATATTTTACGCCATTTTTTTATGTATTGGTATATCCAAAAATACAACGATATTATGATTAGATAGAGTAATAATTTTCACGAAATAAAAAATTATTCGGTTTACTTTTTGTAAATGTAAATTACAAGTGTCTATAGAGTCATCATCATCGTCATCATCATCATTTCAGCTCATATATGTCCCACCACTGGGCTTGAGCCTCCTCCATAATGGGAGGGAAATTGACCTACTACACCACGCTGGTCAGACGTGTTGGTATAGGGTTTTGTTTCGAGTTTTCCTTCTATTTCATAGATGTTATATGCGTTTTAAATCCCTTAGTCGTCTCTTACGATCACCCACGGGTAAGATAGGGGTGGTGAATTGTATTCTTACTGCGTCACCACATGGTCTATAGAGTACAAGATTGGAATTAGCGGCACTAGTTAGCAGCCCCTCGTTGTGCATGTTGCCTATTACTTTAAAAATTAATTAATTTTACCCATTGGCCGCCCACTTTGATGAGTTAGGTATCGCTTGTTTTCTACTTTAAGTTGTACTTCTGATTTAAAATTTATCATTCTCAATAAAGTTATAATATCTCAAAGAAATAAATTGCCAACCATTGAAGACTTTGGATGTCTTCCAAAATTACTTTTCATATTTGACTTATGCTTTCTGAGAGCGACATTCAAAGCTCCTTGAAAAATCTTAGTTATTGGAATTGATATTCAAAGCACGTTTCTCTCGAAATTTATGTAAATTACAGATTTCTGACTCACAGCCTTCAGTAATTCACTATTAGCATTAATGTACCTGACTTCATTAAACACCGATTTGTGAAAGAACAAAGCCTCTAAAACAACGAAATACAACAGTGGATAACGGTATTCTTAACTACCAACCTACTTATTTAAAGCAATTAATCTTTGCCCTTTTCCGTTTTAACAAGCTCAGAATAATTTGAATTAAGTAGTGAAATGTAACAAATTTAGAACATCAACATAATATCTCATTTATAAGCACAAAATTTATGAGATCTGCTAATAATTTACAAGGGATCAGATACCAAATTTGATATAAAGTTAAAACGTAAAAGTTAAATGCTAATGTATTAAAGATAGCCTAGATTAAATAAACCTCATAATAACATAACGTATAACGCATTCATACAAACATACACACACTCAAACACACACACGCATACGCGCGCACACATATTTTTTACGTATGTATGTTTGTCACATAACTCCTATTAAACTGATTTGGATAAAATTGTGTGTGTATATTTCAATAGGATCCTAGATGTTTGGAAAATACAATTGGACTCAATAGGTGACACTGTAGTTGGTATAACCAAATTTAAGTAGCTGTACTTTTGATAACATTATTCTTCTGCCGAGTACATACGTTTATATTTAAAACACAAAATTATTTTAACCTATGTCCATTATATCCGATCGATATGCCCCAAACCGGTTTTATTAAAAAGACAATAATGCGAATATAGTTAGACCACTAAAAAAAAGCGTTAGAACTCATAGGTAGCGCTGCAATCGATTTCAAGTATTTTAGCTTATACAGAAAAGCGTGTGGTTTATTAAGTATAAAATAAAACTATTTTTACGGATTATATAAATAGCATACTTATTTAAAAATAAATTCGGATGAAATTTACATTCCTGACGTTGTAAACACTTTTCATGATTTTCCTCGTCTGCCCATGACCATGAGCATTGAATGTTCGAAACATCTTGCAAACATAAATAAATAATATAAAAATAATAAAATGCGTAAAAAAGTTTTACTTCATTAAATGTACTGAACAGATGTAATGTTAAAAAAATACGTGCAAGATATATTATATTGCACATAATCCTTTAATAATTTAAATACTAATGCCTATTTTCAACGACATCTAAATTTTAAATATAAAACAATAACAAAAATTCTTATATCCAACTAAAATTCATAAAAAGCGGCATTAGATTGCCATATTCCACCTTTATAATGACAACATATAACTTTTAAGTGCAATGGTCAGTGATGCAATATATTATTTTGGCCGAAAAAGAATTTCTGGTTGGCAGTTACATAACTGCTATTTACTATCCGTATATTAACGGTGTGAAAATATAATTCAGCACACCCTCTCTTATATGTGGGTGTCGTAAGTCGACTAAAGAATATGATATGTAGATAATATCGACGAATATATGGAAAGCTTAACTTAAAAAAAATTATTAAAAAAATCAAAAAACCCGACTGCGTAAGAAGTCACCAAAACTACGTACATAATAAAAAAAACTGAAAAGAAAAAAACAAGCACTTAGATGTCCGGTGGTCTAGAGTTCCATAATATATTATTGAACAGTAGGGATCCATTGAAAAGTTAGATTTGCTGTCGAATAAAGGATCCCGACTGTTCAGTTGTCATGTTCTATTATTAAAATATATTTCATTTTCTGCAATAGTATTTATTCAATAATATATTATGGAACTCTAGACCACCGGACATCTAAGTGCTTGTTTTTTTCTTTTCAGTTTTTTTTATTATGTACGTAGTTTTGGTGACTTTTTACGCAGTCGGGTTTTTTGATTTTTTTAATATTTTTTTTTTATTTTATACTTTTTAGTTATAAATACCTAGGTAGCTATAGTTATCTTATTTATTGATAAGTAGGTAAGTACCTAACTATATATAGTTTTTCGACTGAAGTAAAGTACTATATCGTTAGAAATTGGAGATGGGCGACCGCGTCAGACATTAGATACTTTAGGTAGGACTACCTATGGTATATTGGCCAATATACCTAATAGATACTTCAGTATATGTCCATCCACATCCAGTTATATGTATTTTTCGTCTTTTCATTGTAAATTTCTATTGTCTAAAAAACCTATACGTGAGAAAGGTTGTTACGAAACTTTAAATCGATATAGATCCTAAACGGTCAGTCAAATCGAAAAATATTGAAAGAAAACTAATAATGATTTTTAAATACCTTTTTAACGATGCCCCACTCGATATAGTTTGTTGACTTTAATTTTTTTAATTTTCACAATATGGCGTCCAGTAGTCGCCATATTGAATTTTCAATAACGTCATATCTTTAGTGACACTCGCCGGATTAAGAGGAATCGATTGACGTGCGAATCATAAAAATCGGCCCAGGCGTTTGGTATATATAGTGCTTCAAAGGAACATACAAACATACATACATACATACATAGACTGTTAAACACAATACCACTCCTTTCAGTCGGGTAAATAAAGGATCCCGACTGTTCAGTTGTCATGTTCTATTATTAAAATATATTTCATTTTCTGCAATAGTATTTAATATATTATGGAATTCTAGACCACCGGACATCTAAGTGCTTGTTTTTTTCTTTTCAGTTTTTTTATTATGTACGTAGTTTTGGTGACTTTTTACGCAGTCGGGTTTTTTGATTTTTTTAATCATTTTTTTATTTTATACTTTTTAGTTATAAATACCTAGGTAGTTATAGTTATCTTATTTATTAATAAGTAGGTAACCTAACTAAAGTAGGTAGGTTTTTCGACTGAAGTTGAGTACTAAATCGTTAGAAATTGGAGATGGGCGACCGCGTCAGACATTAGATACTTCAGGTAGGACTACCTATGGTATATTAGACAATATACCTACTAGATACTTCAGTATATGTCCATCCACATCCAGTTATATAAATTTTTCGTCTTTTCATCGTAAATTCTACTGTCGAAAAACCTATATGTGAGAAAGGTTGTTACGAAACTTTAAATCGATATAGATCCTAAACGGCCAGTCAAATCGAAAAATGTTGAGAGAAAACTAAAAATGATTTTTAAATACCTATTTAACGATACCCCACTCGATATAGTTTGTTGACTTTGTTTTTTTTTATTTTCACAATATGGCGTCCAGTAGCCGCCATATTGAATTTTCAATAACGTCATATCTTTAGTGACACTCGCTGGATTAAGAGGAATCGATTGACGTGCGAATCATAAAAATCGGCCCAGGCGTTTGGTATATATAGTGCTTCAAAGGAACATACAAACATACATACATACATAGACTGTTAAACACAATACCACTCCTTTGCAGTCGGGTAAAAACCCATGCTAAAACATCTGTCTGGCATTTTATTGTAGGTCAATTTCTGTTCTTTTGTAGAGAATGCAATAACAGTAGGCCTTCTATGGACTGCGATGATGATAATATTACTGGATAATCGAGTGGGTTTGTTTTAAATATAATTTCGTTTAAAGTAATTCGGAATGCTTTAGAATACATATATACATAATTTATACATCATCATTCAACATTCTTCTACTCTTATTCTAATTATTTTGGGTTAACGCAATATGTTCTTCTTTTTTTCTTTCAATCGTTATTGTTAATAGTTTTATAACCAGCCTGATGTCAAACCTACTGAGAATGTAATTGTTGATCAAACGGATCAGATGGAATTGGCCCAGATCGATATGAAGCTCTTAATCGTTTTTCTACAATATCCACGATCGAAGTAAGGATTAGTATAATTCATAGCTGCTACCACACAGCCTACAAAGTATATACATAAAAATTTACATCCTGGATAAAGTCCAAGACGCACAATAACATATAGCAGTCCATCCATAAGATTCTTGTCGTCCGCTATTGGATATACACTCGTACCTCTACAATGCGGCTTCTAAGTATCTAAAATTGAAGATTGATTGAAATTTATGAACCTAATAATACCCATAGATTGATCTTTTTTTAACCTAATATTATCTACATTTCTATTTTCTTTATTTTTCCGTGTGGCGACGGGACAAAAAGCAATATACGATCAGAAAATAATGATAATGATGATGATTCTTCTTTTTCTGTTCTTTCACCTGTCAAGCTTGCCGATTACAGTATTATCCGCGCGATATAAGGCGCTGATGTAAAGATGAACAAATGAATGGAACAGCTTCAATGTAAGATTTTTCTTTCTGTCTAACACTTGTCAGAGTTTTGATTGATTTTGTACTTTTATCATTTTCTTGACAGACAATTCGCCAGTTTCTAAGACCTACAGTATTAGACAAACATCAGTTCTACACCACCACCTCCACCTTACCATCAATTGGGTGCTTTCAGATATCAATCAATTGATTGGGGTGACCTGTCCTTCAGATTATTCTTTCGGACATCAACCCTGGTTGACGCTCCGCAACCTTGCACAGAGTATGTACTGAGGCTGTCAAACTCTTTGAGTGTGGCGGACTACTGCCACCCCAACCACTCCACCAGCTTCATATTTTATCCTATAGTATCACAGACTGTTTGAGTTTCTATTGGGGAACATTAATCATCATCATAATCATCATTACAGCCCACATATGTATGTCCCACTGTTGGGCTCGGGCCTCCTCCGTAATGGGAGAGAAATTAACCTACTATACCGCGCTGGTCAGACATATTGGTATTGGGTTTTGTTTCGTGTATTCCTTCTCTCGCGTAGATGTTATATGCGTTTTATATCCCTTTGTCGTCTCGTACGATCACGCACGGGTAAGATATGGGATGGTGAATAGTATTCTTACTCTGTCACCACACGGAATAACAACATGGCGAACATTAATACTTTGGTATAACACTCCTGAAGGGAGCGCAACTCCTCCTAAGTTTTAATTACATTAAAAAATTTCAAAACTCAAACAATACATCATTAACGAATCGATACTCAATATGACAATAGACTTTCTTACATTAATTAATAACAATGACTAAACGAAATGATATGACGACTTACCACAGACTTTTACAAGTGCACATAAGACAGTCCTTTCCATACAAATGTGGTCACTTATAATGTATTCAGGTTGACCCATTAGGTGAAATTTACTTTCTTCTGTCGCCTCCTAACATGACAATAGATTGCACTGAAGAAATTAGGTCATTGTTGTGATTCTGTACAGTCATGTCTTTAATAGTTTTTATTTACCTTACCTGGCAATTTTTTTTTTATCTGTGTTAAATATTTTTTGTTTTTAAATAGTTTATTCTATAGTTTGGTTTACGTTTATATTTCTAAATTTAAATTTATAATAGTGTTAGATGAAATAAGAAAAAAAACTTAATGGTTAATAATCTTATTAAATTGCCAGACATTTACACATGAACGTAAATTGAGTTCTAGAAATATTATGCCGCCTAATGAGTGTATTCCATGCTTGGACCGTTGTAACTGGATCAGTGTGAAAGTTCAATGGCCTGTCACGCAAGTAACAGTGAAGATCTGATAAAATTTAAAAATTATGAAATATACCTCGATTGTAACTGAAGTATTTTATTCGAAGATAAATTATATTTATTCTTATGCCTACTACCTTATTATTTATAAAATTATACGGTCTCTGAATATATCAGTACATTTGTGTTACGAAGGTAAATATGAAAGCTTGTACGGCAAGCTTCGAGTTGAGTCTGGATTGTCTGGGAGCCAACACAGATACGCCACCGTGATAAATCGGTCTCTGTCTCGGGGGAGGCGAGAGAATAACTGAAAGTAGAGTGATAGCCGGAGGGGGCACTGGCGCAGCCTGCCGCCGATCTCGCAGTGTGTTTCTGCCTTTAGAACTCGAAGCCCGTGTGCGCGATCTACACTCACCTGTACTCACGAACGCATGACACTTGATGCCTCTGCTTTAAATTAAAAAAAATAGCGAACTATTTGTTAAATTTCATTCGTGACCTATGTTCCAAAGTTAAAAATGAAGCAATAACCTCGTACAATTCCAGTTTTCTGCAAGTATTTGATACAACATACTATTGGTAAGTTACAATTTATGTAAACTTTTAAATTTTGTTTACCCGTTATGAACAAATAAGACAATGGTGTTTTTATTAATGTTTTATTCGACTTTAATAATTTAAAGTTCGTGTAAATATAATTATAGTCATAAACAATAAACTTTTAATCGAGAACCGTTACTTATAGAATTTTAGTACCTACCTCAACAAATTAATAAAATATATATATATTTTGATAATAAATTGTTATAGAATATTTTTTGTACTCTCACATTTTTATATGTGTTATGTTAAGCCAGGATTTTTATACATCCATAATAGGTCTAAAAGTTACATAAAAATGTTTAGACTGGTATAAAAATTATAGTCTAGCGGCGTTTTTCAGGTAAAGCTTCAGATTTTCATTAAGAATTTATTGGCGGAAAACTACAAAAAAAAAAATCCTGCATAGGATTTGAAGACGAGACATAACAATTGATAATTATATGGATAACCAGTGGCATAGGCCACTATAATAATGTTGAATGCAGTTTAAACTACTTCTAAGATTTTAAAATATAAATCTTCGGTTCAGATATAATTTTTTTATGTAAAATTCATGAAAACCTTCTTACTTATAGATGTTTAAAATAGTAAGAATTTAATTAATGATATAGAAACAAATTTATCGAGATAATATTAATTATCGTATCCCGTAGCTAAGGAAAATAATTGTTTATAAATTACACTGTAAATTAAGCTTCGAATTTCAAACTTTAAAATATGCCTTTCAAATTTATCAGGCGATATTTCAAACGTGATGACTCTATAAAATTTCATTTCGAATTTATAATAATAAATTTCTATTATTTTTGAATATTTTCATCATAAAATATTAATAAAAGGATTTTACGACGAGGGATCTGTTTTTATGGCAGTTTTTATTCGTAATAACATATTTTATTTCATGAGCTTGTAAATTTTCTGGCAACATAAATACGTTGCGATTTTTTTTATTAAGAACTAATAAAGTGTATTATGTTCATTCTTTATATTCAACACTAACATTTAGCACTAGGACAAATTTATCACCGTCAATAATGATTTTACGAACATCCAAATAATTAACACAAATCATCTCCAGATTTGGATTAGTCAATGAATTGTATAAAGCATTGTTAATTTTCGTCACCATTTACGAGGACTGCTTACGGTGAGGTGAATGGTCACTATTCTGAGTGGGGTAAAAATATATATCTAAAGTGTTTGCAAGTTTCTTAGATTTACAAGAATTTTCTTTTAATATTTTTAATAATAAAATCATTATTGCCTGTTATCGGGGAAAAGCTCCTAATATGTGAGTTTAAAATGAGCGTGTGTTACATTTCTACTTACCCATTCAGGGATAAACATGTGAGGCTATTGATAAAAAAAAATAACACATAACATGGCGGGTAGTGAGATTTGTTTTCGGGTTAGCTATCTGGGATGTGAGTTAATTTGGTGAAATGTGGTCACTAACCAAAACCATTATAAAAAAGAAATGGACGAAATTTGGTGGTACAGTAAATGTACCACGGGCAATTAATATTACTGTTATTGTAGGGTCAACAATAATATTAATAGCTTAACTAATTTAAGTTTTGTCCTCTCTGCCTACCCTGCAAGTGACATGGCGTGATGATATGTATGTATGTAACTAACTTAAGTCTTGTCTTCGATGCTATAGAATAAAGTGAATTATGCTTTATTTATAAAACGGTATTTTGCATCGTTTATTTAAACTTCTAGAGATTGAAGTTTTCTTAGTATAAGTATAGCCAGACATTTGTACGGTAAAAATATCAAGTTAGCATTGCTGTGATCATCTTTATAGACTTAACAGTTTTTCGTGTGTATTTTTTTTTATTATGATTTTCATTACTAAAAGTGATTATGGAGACGTTTTAGCGCCTTTATATAATCAATTATTACGTATATTTTTTAATGGCTAGATACTTCTATCCATTAAGAGGTATATCCATTCTAACATTATTATTCTGTATATCAGCTGCCGACATCAGCCTCTTTTTTCTTCTTTTTTTTTGTGGTAGACTATGTAGGTGGTCACGCCCCACTAAATCGGGGGCGACGGAAGAGGCGGCGCGCGACCCCATAGACCCACCCTGCAAAGCGTCTCTCTTCGCCGTGCGAGCGGGCCACCGGTACCCGATCTTTGTCTTCAGTGGCCCGCCTGGCGGTTTAACCTCGCGGGGTCCTCTCAGTCGATGCCCGACAGCTTTCGCTGTTCTGATGTGAGCCTATAGTAACGCAATTGTTCACTTCAAATTACATAAAAAATTATTTGAATAAAAAAATATACACAGGTCTATAATAGAGCAGCGATGGCTTAATGAGAATATTAATAAACTGTCATGAAGCCTTATCAAGTCTAAGAATAAAACCGCTTGTCCACCGTCACCGTCATCGTGACGTTAACGAGAATGAGATGACAGGGCTGAGGTAGCAACAAATATATTTACTATAACCTGTCCATCGCGCTCGTAGCTCGAACCACCCTTTATTCCGACCGTCAAAATTTTGAGTAAGCGCGGCTGCCTAAAACGGCGCGGAATTTTGACGGGTTGATGTACCCACAATATAAAACATATTTGAATTTATTCATCCATGTCGGGATTTTACAATCACAATTTCATTCTTGTTGACATCTCGGTGATGGTGAATCTAAGGCATATATCTTGAATTGCCGAAGTTATTCATGTATATATGGGCTACTTGTTTCCAGAACTGCCGTGGTTATTATAATTCGTTATAGATGTCAATAAGGATAATCCTCTCAAATATTCTGACATATAGAAATATAATATTGTTTATATGCGATTTGATGACAAGATTTTCGTGAGATTTCGTGTAATGCACACAATAGGGACTCGAAGCGAATTCTTAAGTTTCATATGTCAAAAAAAATATTATGTCAAAGAAAATGTAGTTAAATTAAAAGAGAATTATCAAACTTTTTTGTCACAATGAAATTAACTCACATTGCTGTGGCTATAGGTACATAAAAATACTCACTGATTTGGCTGAATATGCGCGGTTCCGTGCAAGTCTAAAGTAGGTAATATCTAAGTTCTGTATAAAAGAAAAAAATCTTTACATTAATCGCAGCGTTAGCGATAGGACTAATTATCAATCTAAACCATTCTTGAATCCATCTAAATACATACAAAATATTGCATCAAAATTGGTGTTGCCGTTTAGGAGGAGTTTATTTATATACAAACCTATGAAAGAATTACATAAAGATTATGCAATATGTTAGCGTGTTGAGTGCATATA
The DNA here is from genome assembly GCA_905163515.2 of Lymantria monacha. NCBI lineage: Eukaryota > Metazoa > Arthropoda > Insecta > Lepidoptera > Erebidae > Lymantria > Lymantria monacha. The sequence goes on along the minus strand of LR991090.1, from coordinate 8,007,919 downwards.
AATAATTTAATTGAGAAGTCAAATGAATAGAAAGCTTTCGACTTTTTTCGTGATCTAGAACAAGTTATATAAAACTACTAAACTCAGCTCGTTGATTTGTTTGTAGAAGTTGCTATATCGCAGCGCCATCTGGTGACGAGTTATATCGGTGAAAATAGCATATAAACCTTCTCCGTGAAAAAATATATGTACGAGTACATACTTACATTTTCATAATGATCGGTCAAATAGTTTCTGAGTTTAGTCATGTCATATATATATGTATATATATGACTTCTAAAGAGGATGTTTGTATATATACAAACATCCTCTTTTATATAACGTGATAATGTTTACTGTACAAAATGAATAACGCCAAACAAAATTACAATGTGTCATTCTTACCCTTCCTGCAGAAGTAATATTAAGGAACATAAACCAATAACATTACTGAAAAATAACGAGAATTCGAAATAAAACCTTATCCGAACGCAAATAAGCTAAATTTCACATCAGTTATGAATGAATACTGACTTATTGTGAGATCTATGGCTTTGATAATAAGTAAAAAAACATAGAAAGGGCATATTGCTATTAGATTTTTAGATACATATTCGCCGTGGTAACATTTAGTAACTGCGTTTGCGGCTAGCAAATGGACTGCTTTTGATTTCAAGATATAGAGCTAAAAAGTTTTTAAAAGTCCGGATTCCGAAGTTAATCTTAATTGCTATATAGCAGCAAAGCACTAAGGCATTTTATAGTTACTATTGGCTTTTCAAACTATCAAAAATATATATCTTAAAATGAAGTTAAGGAATGTTAAGAAATATAAAAAAAAACATCAGGCTTAATTTTAATTGAAATTAAAGGAACAAAACAATTTTTTTGTAATCCCTATAAAGGATAAAACCACATATACATTTGTAACTTTTTCCAAATTATTCTGAAATTTCATATTTGGCAACTTTTCATAGCTATTAAAATACTTATAAGAACCGAAACGAAAAATATGGGACACAGCTACTGCATGTAGATAAAAATGGGTTTCTTGGAAAGAAAATGCTTAATATTATAAGGCCATCCATTGTATTATATTTTTATTGTAAGCTTTTCTTTTTAATTAATACTAGTGTACAATAAAGTATATAAGTAATAAAATAAATAATATGTGAAATATGATGGCCGCACGATAAGATTCAATTTAATATAAAATATTATCTATATTTAAAATTAAAAAAATACCTAATAGAAATAAATGCTGTTACAGATATACAGACTACCTAGAAAGTACTAGTTTTATATATGAGTGGATGGGGTTATTTGATAACGTTACTGCTAAACCATAGCATTTATTACGTGATTAACTTACCCGAGTTACTAGGTGGATAGTAACTAACCCAAGGTCAAAACTTTGCACTACTGCCGATGTCATAGATTCAATTTCTTATTTGCTTTGTACGATGGCCGCAGCAAAAAGTGGCATGATGTCATTTTGTATTGCTAGACATTCTTATACCTAAACGTAAATTGTATGATTGCCTGGTTCTACTGTATTAAATTTGGCCTGGCTATATCAGACTTTGATAGAGCAAAATTATAATAGAAAAAAGTTATTTGATTTTATGAAAAGTTCTGAGTAATATGTACGTCTGTAATTGAATCTAGTTGATGGCACTAGATTTCCCTATTATGCAACTACTAGCAATTGCTTTCCCGTGTAGTGACAGAGTGAGAATAGAATGTTTCCCTTGCGTATCGTAATATAATATGCATATAGCATCTGTGAAAGAGAAGGAAAATTCGAAATCAAACCCTATTTCAACCCATCTGACCAGCGTGGTGTAGTTGATTCCCTCCTATGATGGAAAAGGCGTGATCCTAGCAGTGGTACATATATAAGTTGAGATGAATAAATGAAAAAAAAAAACTTAGTGAAACATATTTATATTTCTCTTCTTCAAACTGAATTGTGAGAATATAAAAATGTAAACACACTATGATAGTTCGTATTGAAGTACAACAGTAAACTCACAAACAAATGTTTGACAAGCCTAACTTTGATCCTTAGACCAAAGTGTTGAACTTTGAAGAGGGCGGAACAAACTTTGTTCGTAGGTATTTAACTTTCTGAATCCGATATTCAACATAAATTGAGATATAACGGTAGCGGTCGATTTAATATCGTAAATTATGGACTCCCTTCGTTGCTCTGGTTGGTTGTTCCTCTTTAAATATGCTATTGGGACATCATAACTTATCGCTTACTGTTTGAGAACACTTTGAAATTATTAGATCATTTTGATTATAGGGACTGTTGCGTAAATTCACGAGTAATTCATAATATACTGCATTGAAGTTTAACGATATTTTATTAAGCAAAATATATATATATATATATATATATATATATAATATATATATATATATATATATATATATATATATATATATATATATATATATATTTATTATATATATAATATAAATATATATATATATATATATATATTATATATATATATATATATATATATATATATATATATATATATATATATATATATATTTCCTTAATAGCTGTCTGGCAGCGGCTATGAATACTACCAAGCCTTACTTTGCTCGTGGATTTCGTAAAAGCTGACTAAGAGCCTTATAACCTAGGCCAGCTCCATCTGTTGCCGTTTGGTCAACAATTACATTCCCAAGGAGGGTTGACGTCTGTCAGGCGGCCGATCTTAAAACTATTGCCAATAACTTTTGTAATATGTACCACGAAAGAAGAGTACATACTGTATCGACCCCAAGTAATTGGGATAAGAGTAGGAAAATGATGATGATGATATATATATATATATATATATATATATATATATAAAGAGTTATATACCTTTTCCTCCTTGTCCTTTTCTGCTATATATAGAAGGCTTAAGCGGTGATGATGATAATGGAAAAACTGCAAAAGAACATAATTTCAAACATCTTATACCTACTCGTTATAATAGGTAAATTTCTTTTTCATTTCGTAGGAGGCTCGTGCCTTATTTTTACGCTTGGACTGGCTAAGGTCTGAACATACCCCGGCAGAGGCTTATTCCTAGCAATGACTCTTAGGCTAGAGAAGTAATATGAACTTTAATATTACACCTTTTAAGTCACTAACACTTATTTACTGATGGCGTAGTTGCTTGAAATCCTTTTATTATGATAGAAGATCTTTGCCTAATAGAAAGGATAATAATAATATATTATATACATATTTTCTACTTATATATTTTCACTAATATATAAATGTGAATGTAAGTTTGTTTGTTACGCTTTCACGCTAAAACTACTCAACCGATCATCATGAAACATTGTACACATATTCTTGGAGGTATTAAAAGTAACATAGGATACTTTTTATTAAAAAAAAACAAAATTTTTATATGAAAAATAAAAAAATTGTTTGTCAAAAAATCTCAAAATCTAGCTTCTTCAACGCCATCTAGCAGTCCAGTAATGAAGTTCCAACCCTGAGTATTGTAATACCGTTGCACTGTATTACCGACGGTCAAAAATAAAAATAGGGGATCAAAAACTTTAGGAAAGTAACCTTTTACGCGGGCGAAGCCGCGGGCAGAAGCTAGTATTTTCATAATGTATGAAAATGTCTTTCCACGAAGCTCATTATATTCGGGTGTAACCAGTTCGGGTCCCTAGTTATGTATACGAACTGAATGCTTGCTTAAGCCTGGGCTTACTTGAGACTCAAACACTGCCAACTTCAAGGAAAGGAAATTTGAAGCATTATTAAACGTTAACTTTACATATTTGAATAATTTTAGAAAATATTTAACACTTTTGAGTTTCATTTTTATAATTAGTTTCTAGTATTTGTAATTAAAAAGAAAATTTTCGATGTTTTGTGACTTCCTATCCATTAAAATTAAAATATTAATGTAAATAATTAAGTAGTACAAAATCGACTAAAATCGAACACGATTACCTATTACACAAATAAAGCCTTCTTTATATACCTATATACCTAAGCAAAACTGTATCGAATACTCTAGAAACATCTCTACCTACTTTCTGTACCAGTTCAACCTACCTAATTACACAGAAACAGGTCGTCCACCAGCGCGTGTTAGCATTGAACTGAAAAGACAGACTTTAAAAGCTTAGTAGTCACGACTATACACTTCGTGACTTTTAAATGGACGCTGGGGCGAAAGATTGACAACTAGAGCCTTTGTATAACAACAGACTACGTGTAAAGACTACATAAAGAAAAGAGTTTTTAAAACATAAACAATTCTATATTTGTTTTTATATGATGTTGGTATTAATGTTTTTGTACCCATATTTTAAAATTACCTGCCGATTTACGATCTGTAAGGCTTAAAATGGTTTTTAGAACTCTCTGTGTGTGAAATTTGATTTATTAGCGACGTGTCTTTGATTGTAATGGTATAAAAATTTTCTCCAAACACAACTTACTGTTTCATACAATATTTTGGTAGAATATTATAAATTATTAGCAAATTTATTCTATAATATTTTTTACAAGCAATTAAAATCACTTTGGGTATGGAGACGATGTTCGGTGAACGGCTGGCTATTTTTATTTCGTTACCAGGCGATATAATAGAATGCTAATACGTTTTTGTAAATAGCTAAATTAAATTTAATATATAATTTTATATTTTGAGTAGAACTATTTATAAAAGATAATGGAAGAAGCTATAATAAAATTTATCATTTAATTTTTGAAGCATATGTAGTAATGTGTTTCTGTTATCTTAAAATGCTTTTGACAAGAATATGAAAATCAGCCTGCTCTTATCCTAATTACTTGAGGTCGATGCTATATATATACTCCATTTCCATCGTACATATTGCAGAAGTTATTGCCAATAGTTTTATAACCGGCTGGCTATCTGACGTCAACCCTTCTTGGGAAAGTAATTGTTGACCAAACAATATCAGATGGAGTTCACCCAAGTCTTAGTCGTATTTTACGACATCCACTTGCAAAGTAAAGGTTGGTAATATTACATTATATTACCAACCTTTACTTTGCTCGTGGATGCCACTACCACACAGCACAAGATTAGGAAATATCGTACTCAAATATCAAAAGTCTTAATTTAGTCAGATTAACATGGAATTTTTGAAATTTCACACAATAGGTATTTAGGGAAGGAAATCTCGATATGAATCGTTATAATAATCTGTAATGCTTTTTTTCTGATTGTGGTTGTATATCATTCCCCTACTCTTATCCTAATTACTTGGTATCGATACAATATGTACTCTTCATTCATAGTACATATTGTAAAAGTTATTGGCAATAGTTTTATGACCGGCGGCCTGCCAGACGTCAACCCTTCTTGGGAATGTAATAAAATTATTGACCAAACGGCATCAGATGGAGTAATCCCAGGTCGTTATAAGGCTTTTAGTCGTCTTGTACGACATCCACGAGCAAGTAAGGGTTGGTAGTATTCGTAGTCACTACCACACAGCAAATTGTGGTTGTATATAAGAAAAGTATTTAATACTTTCTGTTATAAAGCTTCGTAAACGTGAGAGTAAAGACTTTATTACCATATATGGAACTTTGTAGGGCACCTCACAATTAACGTATCTGCTACACCTCACGTTTAAGAAATCGTGCTGTTATAAAGCTATACTTTTTGTTTGTTCAATGTTTTCTACAAAGAAAGTATCATATTGTGTTTCACACAGTACCCGTAGGTAATAGGAATATATTTCTTCTTGTTTGCGAAACTTTGATGTTTGTACACAAAAGTCTGGTAATAAAATGGTAATATTGCTCTGGAAGTTTGATGAAAGTTTTACTTATATGCTATCTATTTCATATTACCGGTAATAAACATATTAATTATCTTTAGTAGATAATTTAACATAGAATGAATAATGTATGTACGTATGAATGAGAATACAGTGTACATTTTAATCGTTGGTAAATAACTAAATTATCCTAGTTCATAAACGGCCCGAGTCCAACAGTGGGACTGTTGGACTCGGGCCTCCTCCGTAATGGAAGGGAAATTTACCTACTATATTGGTCATACGTGTTGCTATAGGGTTTTGTTTCCTGTTTTCCTTCTGTCGCATAGATGTTATATGCGTTTTATATCCCTTAGTCATCTCTTCCGATAACTTACGGGAGGGATAGGGACTGGTGAGTTATTTTCTTACTCCGTCACCATACGAAAAGTGTGAAAATAAATAAACAACGCCATGCAATAGGAGAAAAACCAAATATTGTGTAGCCGTCAGTAGTTATAGTACACAAATTTTTCTCCTACCAGGAAAGAAGGGTGCTTATCTTCAGTACTATTTTTCTATATATGTATTTCGAGGACCCCATAATCGCATTATATTTATACTATTAGAGTAGATAACGTAACTTGATGTGTGTAGCGGCAACGAAAACTACCAACCCTTATCTTAAGAGAAAGTAAATTCTAAATAAAATCTTATTCCAACCAACGTAATAGTAAATCAATTTACCTTCCATTATGGAGAAGGCTCGAATTTACCAGAGGGAATATATAAGAGCTGAGATGATGTTGATAATTACATTGCTTAGATGTTATAAAAGATGATTAAAAGCTTTACATCGACCTATGCCAACTGAATCTGATCATCATCATCATCACAGCCCATATTTGTCCCACTGTTGGGCTCGGGCCTCCTCCGTAATGGGAAGGAAATTAACCTACTATACCACGCTGGTCAGACGTGTTGGTATAGGGTTTTGTTTCGAGTTTTTCTTCTCTTGCAAAAGAAATGAAGATCAAGAACTGTAATGGCTTGTTCAATAGATTTTACTACTAATACCATTAAAAAAAATAAAATAATGGAATGTATGGTATATTTGTAATTCTAAGATAGACAATTTTATAAGTTTCGTAAATCTATCAATATACTCAAAATAAGTACCAACATAAATATCATTCTCGTAAAAACTGAGATCTGGATTTATGACATGCTCGATGCTGTATGAACAACATCTACTATATTTAACCATAAAAGTATTTCGTAAATGTACCCGTGACTTAAAGGAGTTTCAAGAACGAAAAGTGAAAGATGCAGTGGCTTTTATGGGATATACTGTTTAAAATTGGAAGACATCGAGAAAAACATTTACATGAATCCTGGCAATATATATTTTATAAAGACGAGTAAAATCAAGGTATCCATGTGATGTTACAATAAGAATTCAGTACTTAACCTTTCTTTTCCTATGTATATCGTAAAAATAAATGAAGCACATAATATCACTCTCAGGGAATGCTCTTACCCAATGGTGGCTATATAAATTGAAAAGAAGAAGAAAATTCAAGTAGGTACTTAAAAGTACTTTATTATTTGCTATGAACACACAAACAATACGGTTTTGTTATGATACCTGCGTAGAGTCCATATAGAATCTCGTTCACTTAGATAAGATGTCCTGTATACCATATGCCTGTTTAAAACACTTTCACTTCGTAATCGGGTTTTATAAATAATTAAGCATATTAAATGCTAAATTTCAGTAATTTAAATAACAAGGTTGTGTCATCGTTTAATACAATTCTAACTGTAAAGTTTTAAGTTTTAAGCCTCTAACAATGTGTAAACATTGTCGGGTAGATAGCATACCGTCACCTTAAGACGTAAATATGATACGAAGTGAAATTTGCATGTCCTACAATTAATCACGGTGGTGTAGTGGCAGCACGATTGGGCCGGAATCCCAATAGGCGCGGGTTCGAATCCCGCTTGTGACACAATTTTTTACTTCGTAATCGGGTTTTATACATATGCCTGTTTCTCAGTAGTGGTCTAGTTCCAATCCGGTGATAGTTTATTAGATTAAATTAAAATGTTAATATATGACAATATCTAAGAGCCCTCGCAGAGTTTATGCATAATAAATGAATTTGAATTTGTTATGAACGAAAAAATATATATTCACTGTCATAGGATTATAAAGGCGCTATAAGTCAAATTATTATCTCTATTTATATTTCATTGGAGAAAATAAATAGCCGTAGTATTTCACTATAACTTTTTATAGTAAAAAGCTCCACATGTATTCTATCTTCTTTGAGAAAGTAACAAACAAAAGATATATTTATGTCCTTAGATAAGTCTTGAAAATGTTCAAGTTTGTTAGTCGTATAAGAGACTACTGGGTACATCTTTTGGTAATCTTATACATCATTGTACGATTAGCAAAACTTGAAATAAAACCTAGGCGTTGGTAGCATAATAAGAGTATTATTTTAAAGTATGTATACGATTTTATTTTCAGCACATGAATTACTTAACTTTTATTTAAGTAAAATAATTGCCGTGTGTTGACGGAGTAAGAATAAAATTCATTATCATTATCATCGCAGCCCATATATGTCCCACTGTTGGGCTCGGGCCTCCTCCATAATGGGAGGGAAATTAACCTACTATACCTCGCTGATCAGACGTGTTGGTATAGGGTTTTGTTTCGATTTTTCGTTCTCTTGTATATATGTTATATGCGTTTTATATCTCTTAGTCGTCTCTTACGATCATCACCCATGGGTAAGATAGGGGGTGGTGAATTGTATTCTTACTCCGTCACCACATGGACTTACAGTTCACCATCCTCTACCTTATCTGTGGATGATCGTAAGAGACGACTAAGGGATATAAAACGCATATAACATCTATGTAAGAGAAGGAAAACTCGAAACTAAACCCTATACCAACACGTTTGACCAGCAGTTTGGTATAGTAGATCAATATCCCTCCCATTATGAAGGAGGCCCGAGCTCAACAGTGGGACTTATATGAGCTGAGATGATGATGATGACGTATTAGAGAATTTTAAAGAATAAAAATCGTTGAATAATTGTTTATATACGCTTTAGGCCCATATCAGCATTAGCTGATTGCAGTTATTCTGTGAGTATTTCTGCAGTTATACTGTAAGAAATAATTTTAAACATGTATCTATAATTTAAAGAAACAGTACCAACACAATTTTATTTATTAACGTATGTATTTATTTGGCAAGTACATTCTGTTCACGATGGATATGAATAAAAGGCTCGTATTATAACTATAGAATAGTCATAATACGAGTCTTTTAATCATATCCATCGTGATCCATTGTGGACTACTAATATTCCAACAGTGATGCGTGTGTATGCACACATGTATGAGGCACACATATACACGGTCTATAACAAGTTTTTACACTTGTCCGAGTAAGTTACTATTTACTGGGAAACATTGAGGTAGGTAAGTTCTATTTTTATGACCGTAAAGAGGTTATATGAATACGATGTTGGCTAGTTAGAAATGAAATGCATTATAAGTAATTGAATAATTGATTCAATAGTAAAATTCTCGTTTTACCTTTGACACTCTTGTGATATTCTTGTGATAATTTGACATTCTTGTGATAATTTATAAATTGTATTGAATAATTTGATCAACTTTTGACGGGAATTTGAAAACGTCATGTGGTGCTCTTGTATTATATTCGATATCTTAGTGTTTTAATGTGTTATATTAGATAATTTTGATGGCATTTTATATATTGTGATGCGGCGGAACTACTGGGATGTAGTGAATATCATATAAAAGTGTTTTACAACGTTTTCGTTTTTCATCAAAATTCCCACAAGATACCATTAACAGTGTGGCTATTGCACTGTTGATGGTGATGATTTGACTTAAACAATGACTAACATGAAAGACTAAAAACGTGAAGATATGTATAACTTGATACTGGCACCAATAGCTCATATAAGTAGCTGATTGCCAATACATAAGAAGAAGAAGAAGACTAATTTGACAGGGACAGATTAATTCCAATTTCAAAACTTTATATAATGTATGTGATTTTATTGTTGTATATTATAAGTAAAAAAGAAATTAAAAATAAACTGTGAATTAATAAAAAATAAACTATTAAATTTACTAATTAATATGTGGACCTTGATTACCTACTTCAATGACAGTTAAAAAAAATTGAGCGACACCACAAGTACTAAAGACGCAAAAAAAAAACATCAAAATTATCTAATAGTTTACGATGAATATAATTAAACAAAATAATACAATTATACATGTTACAGATGAATATTAACTGTAATATCTATTTATATATAATAAATGAAAGAAGTAACAAATGTTATTTAAAAAATGATAACTATATAACATTAAATTTAATATTAAAATATGAAATGTTTCGGTTGTAAATCTGTGATTTAAATTATAACTGCATTGCAGGTTATAGAAAAATTGGGTCATAGCACTAATGGACGCTGAGTTTCGTAGATTTGACAGCTTTCCAATAACATAAATTTCAAGCTAGGTTGAAAGTTATAAATTGTGATACATAGAGCCTACTTTTTAAATATAGATAACAATAAAATCTCCATGATCCTAAATGTATTCATAAGAATCTTTATCTTATGTTTTATTACACTTATACATCATTTTTATGTTTCGAATTCATTTTTAAATTTTATTTTTCTCATTTGAAACACAATCGTTTATCTGTGAGAGACATTAGAATAGGTAATACTTATATTTCATTTGGGATTTAGATTCCGTTAAACCTAGCCTAATCTTCATATTAAAATACCGTAATATTATTGAGCATTTGACCCGAAAATGTTAATAAAAACGATTTAAGTATAAATTTATTATGATAGTGACCTATTGTGTTTATACAGACTACGTAGTAATGAGCATTGCATAATTTTATTAGGTGCTTACAGCATCCATACAATTTAGTCTCTAAATAAGCATTTTAAAACATTACACTATATTACTGGCATACATTGATGCAATAATGTTGTTATTATTATTGTTGTTTGTTCGCTCGCTCAGAGTTTAACGTTTCAAGTTAAATTGCAAACAGTAAAACAGCTATAAAAGTGGTCCGCCTGGTTTTAACCTCGGACAGAAAGAGAAAAATAGATACTTTCTGGGACTACAATACTCTAACAAACATTATAACATCAATGTACAAGTAAATTATTCTCTGTTTCTTCTGTGAAAATAAAATACACATATAATAAAATAAGTTATATTTACAGACTTTTATGAATGTTGAGGAAGCGAGTGCAGTATGCCAGGATAGAGTTCTCTGGCACTCTGTTCTCTCTGCATACCCTGCAAGGGATATGGCGTGATGATATGTATGTACATATGTATTTACAGACTTTTTAATAATAAATTGAGAGTGAAGTACTCGTATGTATAGTGTGCATAATTTGTTTTAAAAAGGGACATTGTAGAAATTTGATCGCGTAAGTGTGAGATTAAAATAATTACGTAAAATATTAGGTAACTGTTTAGAGAATTGAAGGTAAATCACATTAAACATTTTGATACATTTAAAATACCTACCAGCTTCAGCTAAAATTATTCACAATTTTGTGCTTTGGTAAATTATTTGGTTTTAAACATAATAAATGTACACACATTTTAAATTTCCTTCCAGCCAGTCTTAGCAAGCCGTTGCAAGATTATGTAGACTATATTTTTGTAAAAAAAAAAAAAACGTAACCGAGTAAAAAGCCGACATAATAATCGTAATCGAATCACGGACGAACTTTTTTATTGCGTACTCATCAGTGAGACGACATAAAAATAGTCGTGAGTTCTTTCACACCAAGTTAAATTACCGAGAAGTTATGGTGTGCTTTTTTTTTCCTTTTTGGTTGGCGGGGCAAGCGCCGTCGGTTCTCGATGCGGTACGTGCGTTTTTGTCAATTGCCAGTCCTGTTTCTGTTATGAGTACTTTGTAAGTTTTTAATAAATTTTATTGGATTGTGTGTTACTTAAGACATAGCGCATTTACAATTAGTATGTGTGTTACGGCCCAAAAATATTTTGAGTATATAAATAGTTAGGAAGACTGGAGATGAAAATAGATTGACGATGATTTTTGATGTTTACTCGAGTTTTACATATTTGAAATAAAACCATTTTTACAGATTCTATCGTATTTGTATTTAAATTTTGATTTCGCAACGTATATTTTACGCCGTTCAGGGTCACGGGAGCAGTAAGGTCGTGATAAAATTCGTAAAATGGTTTTATTACAAATATTAATTTTGTGTTAATAATATGTAAACAGAGAGTGTGTATTTACGTGGTGAATCTTCAGGAATGTTTTTTTGTTGTTCAGTTTTAATAAATTGTCATGAATTATTTAATTATTTTAATCTATTTATATCTATAAGGAAACGTGAATTACAATTTAATTACATATATGTATTCCGATTGTTCCACCAAAACAGCTGCATCAACTTGAATATTATAACCATCATAATCATCCTCTTGCTTTTAACCCAAACACTTAAGGTGGACATATTAGGTACTCTTCTTTCATCGTACATATTTCATATAGTTTTATGACCTAACTGACTTTAACCGTCCAAGGTAGTAGTTGAAAGGGATGAGATGGAGTTAGCCCAGGTCTATGTTAAGCTCCAAGTTGCCTTTTACGCGATATATACATATATATATATATATATATATATATATATATATATATATATATATATATATATATACACATCTTGCTCGCGGGTGTTGTAAAAAAGGCAACTTCGAGCTATATCTTAATATATATAAATTAAGCGTCACGTTGTTTGTCCGCGATGGACTCCTAAAGTACTTAACCAATTTTAATCAAATTTGCACAGCATGTGTAGTTTGATCCAACTTAAAAGATAGGATAGCTTCCATCTCAATGTATAATAGCAATATTATTTTATAGCAAATTATTTGTGAATTATTTGCTATTGACTGGATTGAGTAAGTATTTAATAGATGGCGCTATGTTAAACGTACAAACGTTTCATATAAGCTACAATTTATTAACATAACCACCACATGTTACTGAGGCTACCTTAGCCACAGCAACGCGTGGCAGTGGCAGGTCTGCTAGTATATATATATATATACATACATATATATCTATATATATATATATATATATATATATATATATATATATATATATATATATCTATATATATATATATATATATATATATATATATATATATATATATATATATATTTTTACGAACCAGAAGTGGATTTAATTTTTTAAAAAGATGAATAATATTAGCTAAGGGAAAATCACTTTTAATAAAGAAATCTGACAAATGAACAAATAACACCATGAATTTAAATTAAATATAACGACAGGAGGTAGTTAAAGCCGGTCCGAATCCGATAGCGAGAATGACCCGCTACCCGCTTTGCGCCGGCTATTTATACGTTTCGGCTGCTGCCGGGTGGGGGGAACCAACTGTCTTGTAAGACGGCCGTTCCTGATTGCGGGGCGTCCTCGACCGCTGGTCTTCCAATGAGTGGATCACCTTTACCACCCAGCCCCTCAATATCATCCTAGGAATCGCTATGATTATCTGAAAGCACACAACGCAATGCAATTGCCTATGTACTTGCAACTACATCCATTAGATAATTTGCATCATGGACAAGAATATTAGGATGTGACATTTAAATTGGAATAGTAACAAAAGTTACCTAAGTTCTAATTACTTTAGAGACATAAGTTATATGAATTCAATTAGACATTCCTAAAAATGAAACAAAGTTAATCACGCCATGGGCGGTGGAGCTATCACCGTACAAGGCACCATGTGCATATTTACATATAATTTAAGGATAGTGCTGAAAGTTAAAATAAAATTATTAGTTCCATGGATGTCAGAGGCACTGCTACAGAGGCGGTTAGCATGACATTATTGAAATAATGTGATGTCAGAGGCATGCTACAAAGGCGGTTAGCTTGACATTATTGAAATAACGTGATGTCAGAGGCATGCTACAAAGGCGGTTAGCTTGACATTATTGAAATAATGTGATGTCAGAGGCATGCTACAAAGGCGGTTAGCTTGACATTATTGAAATAACGTGATGTCAGAGGCATGCTACAAAGGCGGTTAGCTTGACATTATTGAAATAACGTGATGTCAGAGGCATGCTACAAAGGCGGTTAGCTTGACATTATTGAAATAACGTGATGTCAGAGGCATGCTACAAAGGCGGTTAGCTTGACATTATTGAAATAACGTGATGTCAGAGGCATGCTACAAAGGCGGTTAGCTTGACATTATTGAAATAACGTGATGTCAGAGGCATGCTACAAAGGCGGTTAGCTTGACATTATTGAAATAACGTGATGTCAGAGGCATGCTACAAAGGCGGTTAGCTTGACATTATTGAAATAACGTGATGTCAGAGGCATGCTACAAAGGCGGTTAGCTTGACATTATTGAAATAACGTGATGTCAGAGGCATGCTACAAAGGCGGTTAGCTTGACATTATTGAAATAACGTGATGTCAGAGGCATGCTACAAAGGCGGTTAGCTTGACATTATTGAAATAACGTGATGTCAGAGGCATGCTACAAAGGCGGTTAGCTTGACATTATTGAAATAACGTGATGTCAGAGGCATGCTACAAAGGCGGTTAGCTTGACATTATTGAAATAACGTGATGTCAGAGGCATGCTACAAAGGCGGTTAGCATGACATCAGAAAAATGAAGATGATAATGTTCAGAGGCATGCTACTTAGGCGGTTCGCATGACATTATCATGGTAAGTCACCAGTTTGGAAGAAGACTTCACAGGTTTTCAGCGTCCATTCATCGGGCACAGCACCATAATATATGCGGCTGTGTGGGTCTTTTTCTGTACGACCCTCTCAAAAGCTCGAGTTCGTTTCGGTGATGCGGCAATGCAGTAATCACCTTGCACGGGCCGCACATGCCTAAATTCAATTTGCCGGTACTCTGAGAATTCTTACATACTAAGACAAGATTTCCCACAGAGTATGTGTGGGGTTCACGTCTATTCTCAAACACTCACGCGTCTTGACGTAATTGATTTGCTGACAAATTGCCAGCAACGCGCAGTCGTCTTAGTGTCATCATGAACTCCTTGATTAAAATTGCTGGAACTGAAATCCTGAAAAGCAATACCTCTCACAAGAGATTTAATAACAGGTGTTGCGGTTTCTACACTAATAAGCAGTTGCAATGCTGAACACCGGGTGGTGTCCTATCTTCTAATGGTCAGTTGGACCTCCCATAATACCTCTGACCATTGTACTCCCTTGTTTCCAACCTTAACTCGTAGCATATTAAGCACTGTACGACAATATCTATCAACTTGGCCGTTTTACCTGTGAATACCTGGTGCAATATAGTGCAGGGAGCTTGCTATGTCACTTACCCAATCCATGATGTTGATTCAATATATTGGACATAATAAAGAAAATTTAGTAAAAAAAATTCAATAATAATTAAAACGAATTTATAACCATTTAACTCCGGTAAGCGACCTAAAACGTTGCTATGAATTATTGAAAAATCTATGTCTGGTTTTGTTCATGATTAAATCAGCTGAGATGGAGCTCTAGGGACTTTTTTTTTATGTGATAAGCAAACTACACAAAGTATTGTCATGCGTGGAAGTCAAATCCACGACACCGGCACGGCAGATCGATATCTCAACCACTACGCCATTCGTGTGGGCAAGTCAGTTGAAATTAATGTCACGAGGAAGTTTTCATCTCCATTCTGACTGTTATGCTACATCTAAAAACTTGTAAAACTGACTCGGTCATGCCTGACTAGAAGTAATACTAAGAATCCAGTATTTTTATGTTATAATTAACTAACACTGACAGAATAACCAATGTAGTCAAAGCAAAGTAATCTTTGCGACATTCGAACTACATCCTTCAGACATATGTCGTAAAACACATGCATTTTGTGTCCAAGATATTTACAGAGGGAACAGAGCTCGAACACCATTGGTACAAAATCAAGTTTTGATCTACGATTACCATCAGGACATGTTATTTGAGTTCAAATGATTGATATCAAATGCTTAGGTGTGTGGGTCAGTAATATAAATCACAATAGTCGTTAGTAATCGATCGCAGAGTGCCCACAATTCGTAGATGAAAATAAAGAACAATGCGTAATATGCGGTTACGTAGAGTATTCATTAAAACTTTCACAAAAACACCGCATATGTTATTCGCCATATTGCGTGTCCATGAGCACAAATGATCATTGGTTACTCATTAGATAAACGAATATAGTCTAAAGTGAAACTCTCTTTTAGAGAAGTCTACTTTCCTATTCGGCGAAGGTATTCATGATCACTCAAATTATTCAGAGATTTCACATGATCAATCCATGAGCACCAGTCGTCTGTATTATGTAAATCTGTCTCAGACCTCGAAATATAAAAACTTTGGTTCAACCTTACCATGATGTTGATCAACCTGATGGCATCAACAATCTTGTCAGTTACCGTAGGGTGAAAAATTATAACGACTATGACTTTGACGCTACGATGCTCGGCTCGGTGATCAGAGCGCTGTTAACGCTCCCATTTACGGTGATCTGGGAGTTAATCTATCTCGATTTCGACTGTGGTTACTCCTTCGTTTCGAACTACGTAGTCTGGTACGGATTTGATTAAACCGGAATGAAATAACATGAGAACGACGCGACCTATCGATACGATACGCGATCGCGATGCCGAGAGCTTCTCCGAGACGTACTTCGCGGTATTGTTTAACACCAACTGATTACACTCTTTTCGGCAAGTAATTCTTTGGAGCGCATACTAGGCATAGGTAGAAAACTGGTTAGAGTCAGTACTCTTAACTTGAAAAAGTATAGTAGCAAAATCAACGGTGCGATTCTTTGTCCATTTGTCTAGATTTAAATGAGTGACCCGATATTTTTTTTAACAAAGTGACGGTAGTCCCAGCAAAAGAAATAAAACGTTTAGCGATATGATTTAAAATGGCACTTTAGTGAATGAATTAAAATAACACTTACTGAGTAACTTAACTTACTGTCAGGAATGATAGCAAAAGCGACACTGAAACGCGTGGTAATCCCACTTCTGATTTTACGAACCAGAAGTGGATTTAATTTTTTAAAAAGATGAATAATATTAGCTAAGGGAAAATCACTTTTAATAAAGAAATCTGACAAATGAACAAATAACACCATGAATTTAAATTAAATATAACGACAGGAGGTAGTTAAAGCCGGTCCGAATCCGATAGCGAGAATGACCCGCTACCCGCTTTGCGCCAGCTATTTATACGTTTCGGCTGCTGCCGGGTGGGGGGAACCAACTGTCTTGTAAGAATATATATATCTGTGTCCATATATTATAAATACCTATATATGTTACTGAAGCAATATTACGAAGGCCCTATATGGTTATATTAGACAAATTTGTTATCGACAAGACGTATTCCAATAATTTATAGCTGTAATACCCGATAAGATGATAACTCCAGCCGTATTGAAATTTCAATCTTGTTTGCCGACTTAAGTCGGTATTCCTAATAAATCAATGTGTAATAGTAATAGATTCCAGTTTTAAAACATTTAATATATCAAATATAAAAAAGTGTCATAATAATAAATTATTATGCCTGGTAACAATTACATGAGCGGTATACTAATATAGCATACTAAGATAATTAATTGTTGGGTTATCTACAGAAATGAAGTCTCATCACAAAGTGGTCATTTCAGAAATTTCTTTCAATATCAGCCATTTTTATATCACCATTTTTTTATTAGTAGGTAATAATCCTTACTAATGTTATAAATGCGAAAGTAACTCTGTCTGTCTGTCTCGCTTTCACAGCAAAACTACTGAACCGATATAAATGAAATTTGATACACAGATATTCTAAAGCCTGAGAAAGGACATAGACATATTTTTTAATTGGAAAAAGCATTATAAAGGCTTGAAAAGGGGGATGAAATGTTGTAGGAGGAAGAGTTACTTTGGATTAATGCTAACTTACGACTATTCCATGCGAACGAAGTCGCGGGCTGAAGCTAGTTTGAAATAAAATATCCACCCGTGTTTATAAACGCTGTTAAGAGTTCGAAACATTGGTAAATTAAAAATCAAAAACAAACGCGAAAGAATCGATAGAAATAGTTTTATTTCAAATGTGTAATACTCGCGAAAACATCAGATATCATTATAGTAATAGAATATATTTAAAAATAATAATAAAAAAAGAAAGTTATTATTCACCGTTAATGTCTGTTAAGTAACGGCCAGCAAAACTTTTTTTTTTGCAATGGGCTGTCGCGTTGGCCACGGAATTTTGAATAGATACGGATTTTGAAGATACATACATATGTATATTATTTAATATTCTTGAATGGAAATGACTATATATGGCAGTTTTAACATTTAAACCATACCACTATTTATTGTGTAGACAAGATCTTCATATCAATCATTCCTATATTTGTTAAATTTATAGATTAAATTTTATATGTTCTGAGGATATTCACCTTTTATTAAAAAAAAAAGAACGTTATTATGGCATCACTATTACTAGAACATCGGGCGTTATAAAACTCATAATGAAAACACGTACCGGCTTGTAATAACTTTCTAGACCGAGCAAAAAGTCCTGGCGGAGCGTGTCTATGGCATGTACCCTCAGGCACAGCTTTGCGGTCGGTATAAGGGTGTGTACATATTTTCAAATAATAAATAATTATTCTATTTTTTTTAAATCTCACCGCCCGAAGGAATATACATATATACAAAGTGCGTGTGACTACAAATGGACATAAATTTCTGAGAGAATTAGAACAATTACTTATGGATCGCATAAAGTTAATTTGGGCTATATGTATATTGTATATAATATACAGGGTAGAAGTGGACCGCTCCTGAAAACAAAGACAGGTAACCCTACTAGTCCTACTTGTAATTATAGGTTAGAAAAAAAATCGATTCGGATGAATAAAATTTTTTTTCACCACGCGAGGTCGTCGAACTCTTGAACATATGATCGTGAGTTTTAAATAGATTGCGTCTTTTCTCATCTGAGTAAAGTTACGTATTTTTTATGGAATTATCTAACGATAGGACAGTGCCATGTAACCATGGCACTGTCCTAATACGATGGAATGTGAAAAGAACTTAAATTTCGTAAAGTAGGACTAGTAGGGTCACCTGTGTTTGTTTTCAGGGCCGGTCCACTTCCACCCTATATATATATATATATATATATACATATATATTTAAACTGGGATGATATGAATTCTAAGCATAGTATGCAATTTTCGCGTGATTGAAATTAGATTTTTAAAATATGTTTAGTCACGATATGACGAATTGACGGTGCTATTCGATATAAAAGTTATGTTTCTATTGCATAACGTAAGTATTTCAGCAACATTGCTGTAAGCTCAGGCTAGGTTCAGGCTGGCTATGGATGTCAAGGAAGCGATACTAGTGGCCGGCCCAATGATGATGAAGAAGGAATACGGTTGATTATGAGGCCACATGGGCACGCCCACTTGTTACCAGCTCCAAGCCGAGGTCCGTCCCCCACAGAGGAAGCCCTCGGGTAATGTCACTTAGTTTACTTTAATCGGGTTGAGAGCCCTTAGCGCTTATCTATAGTTCGCGTAAACTGTCAAAGCCATCTGCGGATAACAGCTACTTACACACAAAAAAAAAAAAACAAAGCATTGTCCTGCGTGGGAATCAAACACACGGAACTGGCACGGTAGGTCAGTGTCTTTACCACTACGCCATATTGATAAACCAAATAAATTTTATAGATAGGCTCGCATGTCAATCTCATCTACATGAAATATTAATATCAAAGATATCTTGACCTTATAATAAACACTTCTTAATTTAAGCAATTGCAATCCTTACTAATATTATAAATGCGAAAGTAACTCTGTCTCTATCTGTCTCGCTTTCACGGCAAAACTACTGAACTAATCTAAATGAAATTTGGTACATAGAAAAAGTATGCCTATGTCCTTTCTCAAGCTTTAACTTTAAAAAGGACATAGGCATACTTTTTAATTGGAAAAAGCGTTGTAAACGGTTGAAAAGCGGGATGAAATATAGTAGGAGGAATAGTTACTTTGGATTAACGCTAAGTTAGGACTATTCCATATACGGTACGAACTTCGGCAGTTGCGGCGATGGGGGCCGCCACCCATCACGCCTTGCCCAGTCAGGCGAGTCGAGGAGAGCAGAGTGCCGGGTGGGCACGTTAAAGTTCTCTGGCACTCTGTTCTCTCTGGCTACCCTGCATGGGATATGGCGTGATGATATGTATGTATGTAGGACTATTCCACGCGGACGTACTCGCGGGCAGAAACTAATAGAAAATAAATAGAAAATGTTAAAAAGATTTCTACTGAAAAGCAATCTTAAATTAAGTGGCGTTAAGTAAGGCCGATCGTTGATGTACTTCAGTCATGCTTTTGTTCCGTGTTTATTCAGTACAGGGGTAGTTGTAAAAAACCTTTATATCACTATATAACTTTCGATCGACTTGTTTTACGATGCGCGAGTATTGCCTTTTATTGTGAAATACATTTTTTTTTTTTTTTTTTTTTTTTTTTTTTTTCCGCTGTGGAAACGCATTTACGCGCTAACCACTTCCCGCCGATGTCGTGACGGTAGGGAGTGTGGGACTCGCCGGCCGGCTAGTCAAACCGGAATACCCACTAAAACCACAGCGGCCCCCTTCCGCGCTTTTACGGGACGCCGGAGAGATCGTCTACTGACATTCGATCCCCGACGCCCCAACGCTTGGCCTTCTGGCCACGCCCAGTCGGTCCTCAAGGCGGTGGGAGGAGATGCGTATAACGGCGCCTCCCCCTACCCAGCCGCCGGCGGCGGAGCGATTCAGCGGGCGCAAGCCTCTCGCGTTCCCGCTCCGCAGCCGCCTTTCTCTCCATGACGGCCTCACAGAAGGAGGCCATCGACTCCCAGCACCTGTCGCTGTCGAGCATCTTTGAGACGATGGTCGACAGCGACAGGTCTCCTCCAACGACCGACGTCAGGACGTGGCGCTGGGGCCCCCAGGCGGGGCATACTTCCAGAGTGTGACGCGCATCATCTACTGGCGCGCCACACTCGTGACATCCTGGGGCCCCTTCTCTTCCAATTTTATGCAGGTACTTACCGAAGACCCCGTGTCCGGTAAGCACCTGCACCACCCTGAAGGTTAGGCTGCCGTGCCCCCTACTAATCCAGCGGTGGAGATGCGGCGCGACCGCCTCCACAGTCCCCCGCCCTGCTACGGGGGACTCCAGATCCTCCCGCCACCGCCGGATGACTCCACTTCGGGCCACTTCCAAAGCTCTGCCCAGTCTCCTTGCGGAGACTTGCTCGCCGCCGGCGCGCGCCACAACGCGCAGCCGGTAGGCCTCCGCCAAGGCCTTGGCCATATGCGGCCAAGGCGGGTCGCCCGCCAAGAGTGTCGCTACAGTCCAAGACACCGTACAGTAGCCCCTAATGGCCCTCACCGCTATGACCCTCTGTGGACGTCGCAGGAGGGCTCTATTGCGGGCAGTGAGAGACTCCGACCAAATAGGGGCACCATAGAGTGCCATAGATCGCACAATTCCGGCGAACAATGATGAGCTGGGAAAAGTGTGGCCCAAAATTCCATGTAGGGTCTAGGTGCAGACCCAGATATTTCATCTGGGGCCGCACCGGCACGGCAACCCCCGACACACTGATTTGTGCTCCTCGGGGGGGACCTCGACGCGGGCCATGAAATAGGAGGGCCTCGGTTTTCTCCACTGAGACCCTCAGGCCCAACATACCGATCCGGCCTACGACGAGCGCGACTCCCTCGCGTGCCAATCGGGCAGCCCCCAGGAAGTCGGGCCTCCTTGCCGTGATGAGGGTATCATCCGCGTAGCAGATGACCCCCATCCCGGCAAGAAGCCGACCCCGTAGGAGCCAGTCGAATCCGACGTTCCACAGAAACGGACCGAGGACCGATCCCTGTGGAACGCCGCACTCCACCCGATGGCGATATATGCGCCCGTCGCCCCCCTCCCAGAGCAATTGTGAAATACACTATTAAATGACTCTTAGTCTGGACTCGGGACGAAAAAATCGAAACCCGAACATGTGTTGGCATATCATGCGACTCAACTACTGCATTCATACAAGATTCCAAATTTATAATACATAATGGTTTCTAATAATTACGCGATTATTACATATTTGCAATAAAACTACATTTACTGATTCTATCACGTTTGACTATGATCTCTGTAAAGTGTTCGAAAAGTCGAGAAATTTAAAAATCAAATACAAACTCGATAGAATCCGTAAAAGTAGTTTTATTTTATGATATATATACTCAAAAGACAGCAGTTTCGGTTAAAAAATTAATACATTTATCCAAGAGAACATTCATATTTCATACAAACAGAACAGTCATATTTGATAGCAATAGTCCCGAACAGTCATATTTGATACCAATAGTCCCTTTTATATTTGAATGAGATGAAAGCTTGCGTGAAAATGTTAACAGGTAGTAAATGAAAAGGAAGGAAAATGAACGTCTCCTTAAATAAATTTCTGAGTAAATGTCGAAATAACTCATTGATTAACATTTAGAAAGAAATAATGATTTCTGACATTTACACAAGTATTACATATTTGAAACTAGTTTCGGCCCGCGGCTTCGCCCGCGTAAAAGGTTACTTTCTTAAAGTTTTTCATCCCCTATTTTTATTTAACCCTTAAAATTAAATTTTTACAAATTTTTAATGTCATATTTATTTATATCTACTCAATAGCCTAAAAATAAATTTTCAAGTTTTTGGCTTTAAAAATGACGATACTTCCTTGAAACTTTTCATCTCCCTTTACAACCCTTTTTTGCATTAAAAAGTAGCCTATGTCCTTTGTCAGGTTCTAGACTGTCTGTGTACCAAATTTCATTTAGATCGGTTCTATAGTTTTGGCGTGAAAGAGCGACAGACAGACAGACAGAGTTACTTTCACATTTATAATATTAGTAAGGATAAAACTATTACGGATTCTATTGCGTTTGTATTTGGTTTTTAATTTCCCGACGTTTCGAACAGTTTGCAGTGTTCATGGTCACGGAAGTGTGTGTCCTCCTTTAGAAGGAAACTTTTTCACCAATTTAAGGTGGTATTATTAATATTCTTGTACCACGGTATTACATAATTGTCGTGGCAAGGTTTGCTCCTGTCATCCAGATATCAAGTAATCTAAAGTCTCTAAATAAAATAATTTCAATGAATCACCAACATCGTCAAAGAACTACTTGCTGTGGTATATCAGCTTTGATTTATTAATCGTTAGAAGAGATTTAGGAGTATTATATATAGTATCTTCTCTCTGATCTCATTCTTAGCAGTATAGTTTCATCACCATCTTGCTCTTATCCTAATAAATAGGGGTCGTCGCAATATGTCATCTTCTTCTACACGATACTTGATAGAACATAAATCGTCATATCTGTAGTCACTCCTTGTTTATCCATGTCATGCTTCACGCGGTCCATCTATCTTTTCTTTGATATTTTTTTAGCTCTGAAATCATCAACATTCATACATAAAACTTTCCTCGCAATATTACTTTTATTCCGTCTCATTACATGTCCATGTCAACCTTTCGGTCCTTAACTTTTCGATACTGGCACAACTTGGCAAACTTCCTCTAATATGTTCGATCCTTCCTTGTTTTTCGTAGCAATATAGTGTATAAAATAAAATTATCACAATGCAAGTACGACTCATCATTCTTCTACTCTCATCCCAATTACTGGGGTCGATACAATATGTACTCTTCTTTCGTTGTACATATTTATTAAACCCAATTACGAAATGAAAAATGATGTCACAATACAATATATATATATACAATATATATATATATATATATATATATATATATATATATATGTATATGTATATATTGTATATATATATATCATAGGCGCGGGTTCGAATCCCGCTTGTGACATCATTTTTCATTTCGTAATCGGGTTTTATAAACAATTAAGCATATTAAATGCTAAATTTCAGTAATTTAAAGTTGTACATATTGTTAAAGTTATTGGTAATAGTTTTATGACCGGCCACCTGCCAGACGTCAACCCTCCTTGGGAATGTAATTGTTGACGTATCGGCATCAGATGGAGTTGGCCCAAGTCGTTATAAGGCTCTTAGTCGTCTTTTACGACATCCACGAGCAAAGTAATGGCCGGTAGTATTCGTAGCCGCTACTACACAGCTTATCTAGTACGACTGTGTTTGTATAATATATAAGATAATTATAAAAAACTAACTAATATAAGATTTATTATTGAGAGCTTGTAAGTTTTGTAAGACAAATTATTCTCAAAATTGCACAGAGCTTAAAAGTTTTATTACTTGTCGAGTTATTTCTTAACTGGAAATTACTCAGTTAATTGTTTAAAAAATACAGTACACTTTCCCATTGTGTAAACAAGTACGAGAAAAGATATAATGCGTAGTCATCGAAGCATGGCGAGTAATGTCGGGCATTTTTTGGATGCAAGTTGACTAAATTGCAGAGTAGCGTGGGAATGACTACGGCCGGGTCATTACCGCGGCACCACAGTTACCCACTGTAATGTAATAACAGTTAATTAATTAATGCATACTCGCATACAAATTGAATAGCTTTTTCTTTAGTCTCTCTCTCTTGTACGTTCTTCTATAATATCACATGTTTGTAAAGAAAATAACTGTTACTTCCATTTTTTATTCAAATTTCGTAATAAAAAATGGTTTTTGACTCTATGACGGACTGCACAAATATTTAGTGTTATGATGGACTAATAATACCTTTTCCTTATATTTTTTGTGGGTCCCTTAAAAGTCTACTTACGGGTAAACACATAAATAAGCACATAAGATTCCTGAAAGAAAAGTAAAATTCTTAACAAAATACTGTCCTAATGGTACCTATATATAGTACCTCTAGTATACTAAGCCCATTTTATTTCCATTGTGACGCAGACTCTTGCCTAAAAATAGGATCTTAGCTACATGGTATATACCTATATTACTCTAAGAATAAGAAATTGATTGAATAGATACCACAAGGTCAGTGGTTTAATTAGTGAATTCTCGTGACAATTGTCATGGACTCCATTTCCACGTAGAAGCAGTCTATGATTGAAAAATTATTTGAAATAAATCAATTTTTACGAATTCTATCTAGTTCACGGAAGGACCATGAACGATGCAAAGATGAGAAATTAAAAATCAAATACAAACGTGAAAGAATTCGTAATAATAGTTTTATTTCAAATGTAAAATACTCATATAAACATTAGAAAATTTTATGACAAATTATTGTTCTCAGCCTGGATGTATTTTTAGTTTTAAGATTGCAATTTATCCATTCAACAATTCATCCATCGAGTATTCAACAAAAGCCTTTCTGATAGTATTATTATCGCTACGTTGATAGAGTTCGTATTTCTACTATTTTTTTTTGCGGCAGGCTATGGTCTGGTCACACTTAGCCAAACTATTGTAATTATACCTAGAAGTATACTAGAGGAAAGGCCTAGAATTAATCTAGTCACTGAATTTAAGAAATCATAGAGTATAATAAGAGTTGATACTTTTTATTCTTAACTATTTCATTCGTAACGACGACGTGAGAGAGCGAGTAGGTATGAAAGAGAGTATTGGTGTAAAGATGCGAAAGGGAATGATACGATGGTTCGGACATGTGGAAAGAATGCCGAACGAACGTCTGGTTAAGAAGATATACAATGCGAAAGTGGAAGGATGTAAGTACCGGAGGGGACCGAGACTAACCTACCTAGACCAGATCGGTCACGTACTGAAGGAAGGTGGAGTCAAGAGTCTCCGAAACCGGCGAGCGTGTATGAAGAGAATTATGAATGTTGAGGAAGCGAGTGAAGTATGCAAAGATAGAGTTCTCTGGCACTCTGTTCTCTCTGCCTACCCTGCAAGGGATATGGCGTGGTGCTATGTATGTATCTATGTATGTACTATTTCTTCGCAATAGAAGAATTCCTTAGCGTATCATTAATAAAAAAAAAACCAACTGAATTGATATAGGTTCTAGTTGATGTCCAAATCGATGTTGGAATATTGCTATTGAATTATCAAGTAGGGTTCGTGTTTGAAGTGTCATTTTTGCATTACTTACCATATTGAAAGTGTCTACCATTCTTTCTTTTGATACGTGAAGTGGATAATAGAAATACATGTATGTACATACATTACTATTATAAAAAATAGATATCAATATACATGATAAGATGTAGAAACGTACTTATTTCTGTATTTTACTTTTAGTTTATTCATCAATTCAGTCAATTTCATTCCCATTACGGAGGAGGCTCGAGCCCAACAGTGGGACATATATTAGTTGAGATTATGATACCTCACTTACTTAATAAGAACTTTGAAATAGTGTAAATGTTCGGTATCTGCAGGATTCGCTGAACAAATATTTAATCTTGAACCACATTGCCATTTCTAATTTACTTCGAGCTTGTCATTACCGGTGCGCAGTTCGCCGGCGTCACTCGTTGATTTGGTTATTGCTACGTCTTGCAACTGCCTTTTCATTTTTACTCTTTCATTTCCTTCACATCGAGTTGGTTACTAGAGTACATTAAGTGTCAAGTAAATTTGAAACGCCTTTGCAATTGGAATATATAAACATATTAAAGTTTTTTATGTATATTATATATTTATATTCTTCACGCTGTGGTGATTGTAATTAGTGGTTATTCTTTGGCAGCGGCTATGAATTCCATCAACCCTTACGTTGCTTGTGGGTGTCATGAAAGACTAAGACTTTTACATCGACCTGAGTTAAGTCCATCTGACATCATCTGATCAACAATTACCTAGTTGGCCAGTCATAGAACTATTGCCAAAACTTTTGTAATATTTTCGATGGAAGAAGAACTTTACAGTAGGTGGTGACCAAATTGTATCCCTGATATTGCAGAAGTCTATTCACAGCAGTTAGTACTTACCGTCAGGTTATTTATTCAACCACCACTAAAAGCATATAAAAAAAGCCAGACTATTTCTATTGTCATCATTCAGTATAATTCGAACTTTCGGCGCTCATTTCCAGACGTGATTCTTCTTCACAATTGATGGGATCATTACGCTAGGTAGGCTGGTTGGTGGAGATGTTAGAAATTATATCAAAAGAGTGCTGTTGATCGTGTAAAGCAGAAGAGACTGGCTCTTTTGCCTTACGCGATATTTAAAGTTCTCACGGCAAAGTAAAGGGTAACATAATAGTACTAACAATAATTTATTTTCTCTCTACAGTTCATTTAAAATAAAAATAAAAAATATTGTTCCATCACCATATGGGGATTATAGAATCGATTTTTCCTTGTGTTTTAGTTGATATATCACCCACTGTTGGGAATCAGTTTCTATAATAGGTAACGTAGACCTACGTTAGTAGCAGAATAAGTATTGGTATAAGATTTTAGAATTTTCTTATGAAATATGTAATTCTAAACCACATTTGTGAACTAATAACGTCTCTCAATTAATTAAGTATTTCATTTTTATCAGGAAGTACAATGAAACATATTAATCTTCTATTCTATTACGTAATTGTTGTTTTACTTGAAACTAAAACTGAAAGCTTGATATATTGCATAATGATTTTTTAAGTTACACGGCAGGCTATTCGAGACTAGTGAAAGCTGTTTTCAAATACTTAATCTATTTTTGACTTATCTGTAACAACATGAAAAGATGATAACTACTTTTGATAGGTTTTGCTATCCATATAATTTATTTTTGTAAAATATTTGCAATCTTGTTTAAATAATCAAAAATTTACATTTAGGCTATTATATATATCAAATTATTTTTAAGATCATTTGACATTAAAAAAAGATTTTTTAAATTAAAAATAAGGCAATATAGTAAATTTTCACTACGCATGATTTTTTATTTTTTTGTGTGTTTTTAGTTGTTAGCCGCAGATGGCTTTGACAGCTTTACGCGGACTATGGGTGAGCGCTGAGGGCTCTCAACTCGAATGCATGATTAATAATTACGTAGGTATACAGTTAATTAAAAGATTTATGGTTACCAATAAAAAAATAAGATTGAATATAGATTAGATTTATCATCCTCTCAGCTCAGATATGTCCCGCTTTTTAGCTCGAGCCTCCTCCGTAATGGGAGAAAAATTGACCTACTATACCACGCTGGTCAGACGTGTTGGTATAATAAGGTTTTGTTATAAGTTTTCCTTTTCCTGCATATATGTTATATGCGTTTTATAGCCCTTAGTTGCTTCTAACGATCGTCCACGGGTAAGATAGCGGGTGGTAATTAGTATCCTTACTCCGTCACCACACAGAAAGAGATACATTTCATTATTGAAGTTTTATAAATAGAGGGTAAGATTTTCGCAATGATTACTATGTAAATATAATTTAGTTTAGAGAACTAGAGAAGGCAGAAAGTCAATTAGAACTACTACAGTAAGTTTGAGTATGTATATAAACGGTTTAATAGAAGGAAACCTCATTAGTACATTTACGGCGAAAACCTTCAGTTGACACAACGAGAGGCAAGCTCCAAAGAAAATACTTGGGTTTCAGTATGGCTGTATTACATTAGGTAGAAATTGTATAGCTAGGTATAAGGAAAATACCTTTGTAAATTAAGTATGTTGAATTAACATAGACAGACTTCGTATACCATTTGTCCAAATTTTTATTTGATCAAGTCTTTTTAGTTGACGTTAAAGTAAATTATTAAGAAGCATAAAATGTTTTTTTTTAATCCTCTATTTGGTTTGAACATAACGTCATGCTGTGTGGTAGCGGCTACGAATACTACCAACCCTTACTTTGCTCATGGATGTCGTAGAAGACGACTAAGAGCCTTGTAATGACCTGGTCCAACTCCATCTGGTACTGTTTGGTAAACAATTACATTCCCAAGGAGGGTTGACGTCTGGCAGGCGGCCGGTCACAAAAATATTGCCAATAACTTTTATAATATGTACTATGTAAGAAGAGTACATATTGTATCGATCCCAAGCGATTGGGATAAGAGTAGGAGAAAGATGATTTGGTTTGAACGTAGAGTTAATATTTTCAGACCTTAAGACTTATTATTGAGGCTTAAAGAATAAATAAAATTCGTGAGTCAAAACTCACCAAGTTGTACTATTAAATAGCAAATAATAAATTCAAACATTAGTTTTTATTAAATATTTTTTTTTTTTAACTTTTACAATATTTTAATTAATATGTACAATTAAAGCTAAGTTTAATAATAAATCATTTTAAGCAATTGAATACTGGTATGCATGACAGGAGCTATAATATAAAGAACTTTGAAAAAAAAAACTTGGTTTTTAGACTGATCTCTTTCTTTTATAAGTAAATTCGTTTACAAGCTTGGAATATTTTTGATGCTAAATAAGAACAAAACTTTAAAAGGGCTTACAATTGACACATAGAGCAAGAAATGAGCTCAAGAAAAATCGGTTGGTCAATTAAAAATATTAAACCGTATTCGTTTTATTCGTTTTACAGGAATGAGTTTGTTCACTCTTTTATACTTAATTCATTTTAACTTCACTCACACTCTTTAATCCATTCGCTGCTACTTTTCTTTTACCGTCTCATTTTATATTTTTGATTAGATTTTTTTTCGGAGAAGCTTGAGAAGCCCTTACTATATATTCAAGGAAGGAAGCAGGAATGCAAGGTATCTACTCCTGGCACGAGAAAATAAGAGCATTTTAAAAAACAATTTCAGATGTAAAAAAACTGCTTTTAGACTTTTTCCTTTGTATACAAGTTTTTACCTAGCTACAACCCATCTAGAAGCACTCAAACATTTTTATGAACGACTCGATACGAGGAGTTTTGAGAAATCCACGATTTGCTACTTATAAGGGCTTTTTAAGACTCACGAACTATATATACTTGTAGTATTTAGGTGAAAAGATTTAAAGTTTTGGAGTGTTAAAAAGAGCCCTAAATGGTTCGTGTAATATAACTTATGGCCGGTGTTCTTGCTTTGTGAAATTAGCTGACACATTACAGCGTCATCATTCATTTAGCCTGTCCCCATCCCATACTAAGTGGGGTCGACACAACGTATCCTTACCTTGAATAGACTTGTGTTAGCTGCAGAGTAGATATAGTATCACTTTTTCATGACCATATTCTCATTCACACCATCCATTTCTTTTTGAGTCAACCACAATTCTTATGATCATCTATTTATATTAACAACTCCGCTTATCATATGTCTTTCTCTGCTCATCACATGTCCATATTAACACAATATCAATCTGTATATCATTTTTAATTTCCCGACGTTCTGAACACTCCTGCATCACATGTCCATATTCACACAATCTCAATCTGTATTTGATTTTTAATTTCTCGAAGTTTCGAACACTTTATAGCGTTCATGGTCACGGAAGGACTAAATAATTGCTGTAAAGTGTTCGAAGGTTGGGAAATTAAAAATCAAATGTACTTCTCTACGCCGATCGAGTGGGCCACTCTAACCTGGTCTATTCGGGTATTATCATCAAGCTGGGATCCTGTTATTCACTTAATTAAAAAAAAAACTAAGAAAACCACCACAAGACTGCAAGACACTGTGAGCACTTATTGTATAGATTTGACCCACAATAATAGTTAAATTTTAATTTAATTAATTTTTTAGTAAGATAAAGTAGGCCGCCACTCAAAAATTCAATAATAAAATTAGTATCATGCCTCCTGAGTTTTCTCGCCGGATCTTTCTCAGAGTGGCCGCGTTCCGATCCGGTAGTAGCTGAATAGTTTTTGTTAGTTTTGTAAAAATTGTAAAATTGCCACAATAATAATTATCATAAATTAAATACCTTAATAATAACAAATCCTAAACAACATAAAATTTTATATATAGAATCATTCTCTTTTTGTACTGGCAATGAATTGTATTAATTTTGTATAAAAATGTGGGTCAAAATTTAATATCTTATAGGGTAGATATAAATAAATTTCTGTAATAACAATGACATATTGGACGTAAGACACCTCAGTCCTCCCGTGACCATGATCACTGTAAAGTGTTCGAAACGTCGGGAAATTATAAATCAATTACAAACGTGATAGAATCCGTAAAAGTAGTTTTATTTCAAACCTGGTCTTTGTCTTCGGTGGCCACGTTGTTACTATAGAATAGCATAAGCATATTTTTTTTTATTCCTATGTGCCTGAAGATTGATGATACGTAACCTATGCTATTTTATGTTGTTACTATAGAATAGTATACGTTATGTATCATCAATCTTCAGGCACCTAAGAATAAAAAAATATTACTGATGTGTGTTAAGTATAAATAATAAAAGGGCTATCGTTTAGTTCCAATATTATCAGTTTTATAAACTTGGTAATTTAAACGTAATAATAAAATTACACTTGTAACTTAGAATACTTGTGTTTCCTCAAGAAAAATGACATTGTGTAACGTTTTTTGCATAATAAATGTCCCTTGATAGATAAACAGAAATTGGAGCACTTAATTTGACCTAGAATAATATTATATTGGATATTAAGTTCTATAACTTGTCGCATTATATTTCAAATGCTTAGTGACTTAGGTTGCCTGATAACGGGACTAACATTCTTAAGTAGTACTTATAATATATTCAATTTTCAGCCTTTTTTAGTCATCTAACTAAAGAAGCAGTGCTAAAGACGATTATTTAATGACATACCATTTATAAATACCCGAATAATTAAGCATATTAAATGCTAAAAATTTCAGTAATTTGACATACCATTTGACAGAGATATTGAGATTAACAAAAAGAAAACATTATTTATTATTAAATTACGCATATCAAATCTGTATATATTTAATAGAAATTTCTGGATAGAAAATTCAAGAATAGAATGATGCACTTTTGAAAGTTTTTTTTAATAATTTATTCTATTTTCATTTATTATGTTTCATTATTCTGCTAGTAATAATAGATGAAATTTCAAAATGTGTTAAAAAGTTATTAATTAAGACTATCATAGGCACATAAAACCTCTGTGGTGATTAAATAATCACTATCATAGTAATTTCCGTGTGGTGACGGAGTAAGAATACAATTTTCCACGCCCTATCTTACCCATGGATGATCGTAAGAGATGACTAAGGGATATAAAACGCAGATAAAATCTATGCAAGAGAAAGTCGAAATAAAACCCTATACCAACACGCCTGACCAGCGTGGTATAGTTAATATCCCTTAAATTTGGAGGAGGCTTGAGCCCAATAGTAAGATATGTATGAGCTGAGACGATGATAGTAATATATTATAGTAATCAGTAGTGCTACTACTTTCACCCTTCATTGATCATGTATAAGTAAAATACATACATTACCCCTTGGATATAATGATACATAATTATTAAATATCTTTTTTGTAAACCATTTTATAATGTAGGTATAGTAATAATTAGTATCACCACTCGTAATGATGGGTTTTAAGAATACTGTAAATTACAATTCCTGAACAGCTGTGTGGTAGCGGCTACGAATATTATCAACCCTTACTTTGCTCTTGGATGTCATAAAAGACGATTAAGGTTATAACACCAGGCCAGTTGGCCCAGGTTGTTAACCAAACGGCATTATACGGAGTTCCGTCTGATGCCGTTTGGTTAACAATTACATTCTCAAGGAGGGTTGACGCCTGGCAGGCGGCCGGTCATAAAAAATTTACAATATGTACCTACTATTAAAGAACGGTACATATTGTATCGACCCCAAGTAATTGGGATATGAGTAGGCGAATGATGATGTATATCACAGTTCCTACTTTCTTGTATCTTAAAAACAGACTAAATACAACACTCTTCTGGGCAATTTATATCACTAACTACGATAGATATCATGCCGATCAATCGACTAACCGGTGGGGTGACTATGATTAACACGGAATACGTGTCCAACACTAGATATCCATACCTTATGGATGGAATTTAAATAATACCATAAATTCTTGCCTTTTATTGTTTTAATAACTCCAATATAATAAATAATATGGAAAGTATTTAATATTCAAAACGAAACAATGTCATTGTATATTTAATTTGCAGATTCTCCGATTTAGAGTTCGGTCGTTGTTTTATAGCCCACCATTTTACTCTCTGGTTAACTAGAATAGAAATTAACATATACTCGGACTGAATGCTAATCAAGAATGCTGTTATAAATAATATTTTTGTTTTGTTGAAATCTTTTTTGCGGTCAATAGTAATATTTACATAAATAAATAGCTAAACAATGAGTATAATGACCTAGTCGCTTTTTAAAGACTGCACAAGACAACGTCCCGGTGCTTTGTTGCCGGGATGTTGATAGAGTTAGGTATTTGTAACCCAACGGGTATGCCACTAAACTTAAAGAGTTGATTCTTAGGGTCCGCTTAATTTCTGTAATTGTATTATATGGTAAATTATGGGGTTTTTACACCGCAGCCCTACTCCGGAGGGTATAAGAGTGTGGTCTACCATAGTCAAAACAAAAAGGTTAATTTTAGCTATATATATATGTGTGTATATATATATATATATATATATATATATATATATATATATATATATATATAATCTCGGGAACGGCTCCAGGGATTTTTTTGAAATTTAGCATACAAGGGGTTCCCGGGGCGATTAATCGATCTAGTTAGGTTTCATTTATAGAAAATATTATTTTGTCAGTATATTTCGGCAACAACAATATAATTTTTCGTTGTACTAAAACCATTAGAATATGAAGGTTTTCAAATTTTGACCTTGTCATTAAGAATAGACATTTAGCTCAGTTGGAAAATCGAGTGGTCTAATCCAAACAAAACGGAGCTCGGTTCGGATCCTTACTTTTTCTTATTTACTTTTTGGCCTTTTTTATTATTTTATCAATTATTATTATTTGCCGGCATCCTTGGCCGCGTAGAATTCGATAATGTTTTAATAGGATTTTTGTTTGTTTTTTTCGTTATTATTTTTATTATTATTTATAGATAATTATGTATGAATGTTTGTATTCTTATATAGTATAACAATCTTATCCGTTTGGTAACGGAGTAGGAATACAATTCACCACCCCCTATCTTACCCGTGGGTGATCGTAAGAGACGACTAAGGGATATACAATGCATATAACATCTATGCAAGAGAAGGAAAACTCGAAACAAAACCCTATACCAACACGTCTGACCAGCACGGTAGAGTAGGTTAACTTCCCTCCTATTATGGAGGAGGCCTGAGCCCAACAGTGGGACGTATATAAGCTGTGATGATGATGATGATAATGATAACAATCTTTGTTATAATGTAGGGAAGGTTTAATAAACATAAAAATTAAATGAAATTTTGTTATATATTATGGACACCAGGTTTTTTCTTAGCAGGCCATGTTTTTAACACAACGCTCTCATGGTGACCGAGGCTACGGAAGGGCAGTGTACGGCCCCATAACCCACCGTATTTTCCATCGAAATTAGGTCGACCACTGTTACCGCTTCTTTAACATCCCCGCTCACTCGTGATACTACACCTATTACGGTATTTCTTTGTAAAAAATATTTTTTGTTTTTCTTTCGGATGCTAGAGATACCAGGCTTCTCTGTGAGTTTACTTTCCGAGTAAACTCACAGAGAAGCATGTCACATACAACTGCCCATGGGAGAAGCAGCTTTCTCTCAAATCTACTTCCGCTACCTTAAGAATATGACCTCGAGCTTTGTTTATGGTTATTGTGAAGCAGACTTTAATGGCAAACTGCACTCTCTAAAATCGAAGGAGTAATGTGATGGTATTTGGAGAATCCTAGAAGAAATACAGACTCTGCTCAAGAACAACCGATCAGTATAGTTGACCCGATTACATTGTAATGCAATGTTTTTTCATGCAAACTGGTGGCATTGTATAATTTTGGCACGCCAGCTTTCATTTTTAAGATGTGAGTTGGGAGACCGGGAGCCTTCAGAGTATACAAGAACTCGCCTGGTTGTCGGACTCAGGGTTTATAACTTATTCGAAAGATTTATTTTAATATTCGACCCCTTCGAATTATTTAAAATAATATCTGGAGGACCGAGCCTTGCTCGGTATTTTCTTATTAGTGTGTTTTGGAAGATATATTTAAATATAATTAAAATAATGAAAAAATAAATTAAAAAGGCAAGAATACAAAAATAGAAAATAAAAAAATGTATCGAGCAAAAAGGAGCCAAAATTACGTTTGTCGTATGGGAGCACTCCTTAAATATTTATTTTATTTTGTTTTTTAGTATTTGACGTTATAGCGGCAACAGAAACACATCATCTGTGAAAATTTCTGTCTGACTGCTGTCTAACTATCATGGTTCATGAGATACAGCCTGGTGATAGACAGATGGACGAACGGACGGACGGCGAAGTCTTAGTTATTGGGTACCGTTTTACGCTATTGGTACGGAATCCTGAAGAAGTTGAACTCACATAAAAGCTTGGTACAATGGAAATACTTTTTAAAATTGGAATGTCTCAAAAGTCATAATACTGTATTAACACGGCATTTGAAAGTTTCTAAGCAATAAAGAGGTCACTTTTAGAACACGGCGTCATAGGAACGTAGAGTTTGAAATTTTAAATTGTTGGACAGCATTTTTCTAAGCCGAATATTATAATTGAGAGCCATGATGACACATTGCTTCGTATAACTGAAATCCATCGCTCATAAGATATATTACCCATTTTAATTTTACTCTGGCGAGGGTATTTTTACTGCATAATGATTAGTAGAGAGAGATGGTCATTTTCTATCTTTTTTTCACTGGGTTTAATCAAAATATTTGTAAAAATTGAGACGGAAAGGCTGAGTTATATTAAGAAAAATCAGTAAGATACGATAGGGAGACAGGATGTTAATGCTGATCGGATTGGTCGCATGACGACATGATCTAACTATGTGCGCTACTATGTCGTGCGCTAATATTTTAAATAATTAGAAGGGGTCGAATATTAAAATAAATCTTTCGAATAAGTTATAAACCCCGAGTCCGACAACCGGTCGAGTTCCTGAATACTCTGAAGGCCCCCGGTCTCCCAACTCACATCTTAAAATTGAGAGCTGCCGCGCCAACATTATACAATGCCACCAGTTTCAAAAAAAAAAAAAAAAAAACATTGCATTGCAATGTAATCGGGTCAACTATACTGAACGTTTGTTCTTGAGCAGAGTCTATATTTATTCCTAGGATTCTCCAAATACCATCAAATTAATCCTTCGAATTTCAGAGAGTGCAGTTTGCCATTAAAGTCTGCTTCGCAATAACCATAGACAAAGTTCGAGGTCGTATTCTTAAGGTAGCGGGAGTAGACTCGAGAGAAAGCTGCTTCTCCCATGTGCAGTTGTATGTGACATGCTTCAGAGTAAGCTCACAGAGTAGCCTGGTAACTCTAGCATCCAAAAGGAAAATAAAAGATATTGTTTACAAAGAAATACTATAATAGGTGTAGAATCGTGGGTGGGCGGGGATGTCAATGAAGCGGTACCAGTGGTCGGCTTAATTTCGATGAAAAAGACGGTGGGTTATTGGGCCGCACACAACCCTTCCGCCGCCTCGGTCGCAATGAGCGCGTTGTGTTAAAAACATGGCCTGCTAAGAAAAAGCCTGGTGTCCATAATATATAACAAAATTTCATTTGATTTTTATGTTCCCTACACTATAAAAAAGATTGTTATCATCATACGGCTCGGACCTCTTCTATAATGAAAGGGTAATTGACCTACTATACCACGCTGGTCAGACGTGTTGGTATAGGGTTTTGTTTCGAGGTTTCCTTCTCTCGCATAGATGTTATATGCGTTTTATATCCCTTAGTCGTCTCGCACGATCACCCACGGGTAAGATAGGGGGTGGTGAATTGTATTCCTACTCCGTCACCACACGGAAAAAATGTATATTCGCTTAGTGAAAAATAGTTCGCCCAAGAGAAGGCAATATTGAACCCACAAGCTGTATATTTTTTTTTAAATTTGTAATTATAATATACTAATGGTTAACATACTATTCCAGTAAAATATAAATATTTTTTTAATCTTATCAAATCATTCCAGTTAAAAGAAAGTTGTCATTGTTTAGGCGTAGAGCCATAATTTAGTTTTCCTTCCAATGTAACCTTTGTGACCTACAAATACATTATAGATTAATTTTAGTATTATTTATTTAGAATGTATTTTTAAGAATGGGTATTGTTATTAATTTTTTTTTTACTATATTGTACAATATTTTTAAATTAATAAGAAAATCTGTTAAAATAATTCTTTGCTATAAAAAGGAAAACGTAAATTATAATTTAAATAAGATGAAATGAAAATAAAAACTCTTTTAAAAATTATAACACAATTTAAATCTGGAAAAAATATACCATTTAGCAGTAATTAAGCTCAAAGCGTCGTTCGTCTCAAGTACAATTTTAAAGGTTCGTTTTTCTAGACTGTGTTTAGTGTTGTTTACTCTATTAATTAAAATACTTTTTTTTCATTTATTTTAAAAGAGTACTCTGTATAGTCTGTGTTATAGACAAAAATATTATGTTGCAAACATAAGAATGCATATTCTTATGTTTCATGATAAATATTATGATAAATATATGATGATTCTCTACAATAAGAAAAATACATTCTTAATCATATGCAACTATATCTGAACAGTTTATCGAGGCATTGAAGTGAAAACGAATTTAAATTTAATTCTCGGACAAGGATCAATTTCTCCCTCATTACGAATGAGGTTCAAGCCCAATAGTGGGACGTGTATGAGCTGAGATGATGATGATGATGATGATTCGAATAAAGTTTCTCTTAGTAATGAAAATTATAGTGAGCTGTCTTAAATATAATGTTTTCTTGATTTCCAAAAAAATAATTTAAAAAGTGTAATGCATATATTTTTGAATTTCAATAAGCAGATTATGCTTATTGGAGTTTACTCCTTAAGAATCGATTTTCATATAAGGCGCCCGGTATGAGAAAAAATTTAAGGAGTAAAATCTAGTGATCGAATGGCCTCATTACGTTTTTGGTGCGCAACCTATCCTGCGCACCTTTCACTTTCTGACGTGAGATTACTTCACTGAACAGTTTAATAAAAATATATATATATTTAAATAAAAATATATATATATTATTTTTAGTCAAATGAGTTTTTTTTTGCGCCTGTTTTAATAATCGTACTTAAGGAGTAAAGTCCAGTCGTGCGTCGGAGCGGACACACACACTTTTTTTTATTGTAAATAATGTTTTTAATTATAGTAATTATAACCTTATAATTATAAAATCTATACTTTAACGGCCAGGTTACCTGGTAAATGCGTCTAAAGTACCAGTTAAAGTCGATTTCTCTGAAAACATAAGCGCTTTAAAACGTGATATATCGGTGCACGTGAGGATAAAACCTTCGCATACGTGACGAGATGCTAAGGTAAAAAAGAAGAAATAATTCAGGTAAGGCATTTGCCTTATATATTCACGATATTTTGCTGTAATATCGTATAAAATGATACTTAATTTGTGGCTACAGATTTAATTCAACAATTGTAAAAATATGTTTTATAATATGGTGTCATTATGAAGTGGCATGAAACTCTAAAAAATCTATAGGTTATATGATTAAAAAAAGCCTTTTTATTAACATTTTAAATGTTGCAAATATTCACACCTAAAGTAGAGAAGGAAAACTCGAAAAAAAACCCTATACCAACACGTCTGACCAGCGTGGTATAGTAGGTCAATTTCCCTCCCATTATGGAGGAGGCTCGAGCCCAACAGTGGTACATATATTATTATGAGCTGTGATGATGATGATGAAAGTAGTCTGCTGATATAAGTTTTTCTTTACAATATCTCAAATAATTAAAAATAATAGTAATGTATTAAAGCTTCAATATATATTTTTTTAATTTTTGTTATATAGCATATATGTTTAAATAAATCTTTGATTCCGACTAAAATTAAACCATAGTGCCATTAGTGCAAATGAACTGAGATTTATACAGACCATTATTTTTTTGAGATACAAGCTATGCACTCGTGACTATAGAGTGTTTGTATGCGGTCAATACTCCCAAGTTGATGATAAAGTCACACAGACATAATTTTTTTTTTGAGTCAAAATAATATTGAAATATAATTAATATAAACAAAAATTTTCAATAGATTAATATTTATTTATTTTTTAATCATTTAGTATGACAGGTATTTAATCTCTACAAATATTATATATGTAAATTTGTTTGTTACGTTTTCACGGCAGAACTACTTAACTGATTATCATGCAACTT
This sequence comes from Lymantria monacha, assembly GCA_905163515.2. Classification (NCBI taxonomy): domain Eukaryota; kingdom Metazoa; phylum Arthropoda; class Insecta; order Lepidoptera; family Erebidae; genus Lymantria; species Lymantria monacha. The sequence continues at coordinate 7,968,661 of LR991090.1, read as the reverse complement.
TGTACACATAGTCGAAGGTATTAGATTTTATATATATTTTATTATTAGACCATAGGTTACTTATTATTAAAAAAAATATTCTTTTTACAGAGGGTAAAAAAAATATTTTGGCAGGCATGATTGTTTGCCAAAAAGTTTTTAAATTTATCAACTTTAACGCCAGTAAAGTGCAAACCCAACCCCCTTTATTTAAGGGCTTCAACGCAAGCGAAGCCGCAGATAAATGCTAGTTGTAAATAAAATTAAATATTGAGAACGCTTATAATATGGAAACTACAGTAAACGTATCAGAGATTTTAAATAGATTATTCATAATCAAATTCCTTTTAAGTGATAGAACTGACAATAAATCTTCTAGCAAAAACCATTTTCTCGGTATATCGAGCCGAAACTTCAGATTGCTAATGGCTCTTGTAGGATATCTATCTATTCCCAGGTAGAGAAAAAGTATAATTGAGTTTTTGTTATACAACTTCTTGCTGGGAATTGGATCTTCGTTCAAATGAATCTCGATATCTTACATCAATTTTGGTGAAATGTGAATTCAAGTGTACATACTTAAATAACCTTGGATGTTGCTTTTCTTGAAATGTTTATTTTGTTACAGAGATAATTTATTTGTTTGCCGACCGACAAATACAAAAACATCGTTCGTTACATATATTTTTTTTATCCTTTCCTTTGAAATAACAATAACGAATTTTATAAATACCAATTGTATATTATATTAAATTGTTGTGTTTTTAGGCTATGTAATGCTATTATTTCTATTTTATGAATTTCTCAGGGATAGATAGTAACGTAAAAGTCAAGTTACTGGACGGGCTACTAAAGTTATATAGTAGTTTAGAGTTCCCAAAAATAGCTGCCCAAAACTGTCGGGGTTAGAGGAATGAATGAGTGCACCCCTGGCAATGGGTGGACAGAAGAAACGGGGTTTTAGCAAGTAGACCGTGACTTACACCGAGAATCCGGAATAACTTCTTTGTCAGCAGGGTGGTAAATAAAGACTTTCCTTGCAGCAGAAAAAAAGTTATTAAAGTATACTCACGCAGCTAATGGTTTGCTTAAGGAACGGTGGGCCTTTTATAAAAAAAAGGGATCGATTTTGAAAATTCATTTAGAATACGGTCGTTTAGCATACAACGCGAGCTAGATTGTAAGTATCACTTGTAATACTCGTAATATAAAGATTTTTATAGACCTCAACTTGTATTTATAACTAAATCACTTTTCTTACGGGTATGTAGCGATTATTTCTATTTTATGAATTTCTCAGGGATTATATGCTATATTTGAAATTCCAAATGACGGCGATGCGGCTCGCAACCCTTCACGTCTCGTTCCCAATGAGGGCGAAAAGCGGTCTACGGAGTGCCGCTTTGCCACGCTAAATGTAGGAGGAGGAATGAAAGAGAAATTAAATGAGGTATGTCAAATGATGGATGATAAAAAGATTGATATTCTCTGTGTGAATGAGACGAAGCGAAAGGGATGTGAGATTACTAGTCATGGACCTTACACGGCGTACTGGTCCGGGGTACCAATGACTAGTAGAGCCTGTCAGGGAGTTGGTCTCCTTCTTTCTCCTCGAATGGCTCAATGTGTGAAAGAGTATGATTGTGTGAATGCTAGATTAGTATGGATAAGGATGAAAGTAGGTCTGACTCGTATTTTTGTTGTGGGAGTATATGCTCCTGTGAACGTGGGACTACATAACAATAAATGTGAACAGGATGCAAGAGAGAAATTTTGGGAGGAACTGCGGGATGTTTTGAGATTATGTAATTTGAATGAAAGGTTGATTTTGTTAGGGGATTTTAATGGATGGGTAGGAGTAAGCAGAGAAGGATTTGAAAAGGTTTTAGGAAGGTTTGGTGATGAAAGCGTGAATGAAAATGGTCGAAGTCTGCTAGAAGTGTGCTTGGAATGGAATCTTTGTGTTACAAACACTATGTTTGAGCACAAAAAGATCCATATGTATACACGTGAAGCAAAGAATGTAAGAAAGAGTATAATTGATTTTGTAATAGTAGATGAAAGGATCAGAAAGAAAGTACTAGACACTAGGGTATATCGCGGTGTTGGTATTCATACAGACCACTTTCTAGTAATGACTAGAATAAGTGGTCTTATGAAAACGTGGCGAAACCGGATACATAACCCGAAAAGTGTGCTAGAAAGAATAAAAGTAGAAAATTTGCAAGATGAGTATATTAGAGATAAATACAAAAGTAAACTAAAGGAAAAGTTTTTTCATGCGGCTGATATTTGTAGTATGGAAGAATTATGGAAGACTTTTAAAAAACAGGTGGTAAATGTTGCTACAGAAATATGTGGTGTGACTAGAAGAATGAAAGTAAACAAGGTGAAGAATATATGGTGGGATAAAGATGTGCAGAGTGTAGTTCGTGAGAAGAAGAAAGCCTGGGTAGATTGGCTTGCTGTCAGAGCCAATGAGAGAATGAAGAAAGCAACGAATGAAGACATAGATATAGCCAAAGAAGAATATAAGAGAAAAAAAAGAGATGTGAAAGAAATTGTTAGAAGAAAGAAAGAAGATCAAGAAGACGAGTACGATAGAAGATTATCGAAGGATTTCCAAACTAACTCGAAGATTTTCTGGAAGTCCATAAGATCGGCTCGAGGCAAAGCGCAAAATACAGAGCTAGTCTCGATCAGCGATAAATATGGAAGGACAGTGTATGGAGAAGAATGTATACTAGAGAGATGGAAGGAATACTTTGAAAGCTTATTTGAAAGAGAAGAGCCACAAAAATTATCATTTGTGAATGAAAGGGATCTCGAGGAAGGAGAATGCATAAGTATGATAGAAATTACAAATGCATTGAAAGGTATGAGAGCGGGTAAGTCTGCAGGATACGACAGGATTACAGTTGAAATGCTGACGGCTGGAGAAGATATTACAACTAACATCCTATACCAGCTCTTCAATCTTTGCTGGACTAATGGCCGAGTACCTATAGACTGGTGTCAGGCGGTAATTGTACCTCTCTACAAAGGGAAAGGTTCACGGCAAGATTGTAGAAACTACAGGGGCATAAGCCTCCTTAGCATTGTCGGCAAACTGTATGCAAAAGTGTTGATTGAAAGAGTAGTGAAAGTGACCGAAAAGAAAATATGGGATGCACAAGCGGGTTTTCGAAAGAGTATGGGTTGCACGGATCAAGTTTTCTCTTTACGATGCATGGCGCAAAAATTTTTGGCTAAAGGTCAGAAAGTCTTTTGCGCTTTCATTGATTTAGAGAAGGCTTATGACAAAGTGAGGAGGAATGAACTGTGGTCGGTACTATCTATGTATGGGGTAAATGGCCATCTTATTCAGGCGCTGAAATCCATTTATAAGGATTCCAGAGCCTGCGTAAGGATAAACGGGTCCTACACTGAATGGTTTAACATTGATAAAGGTGTCAGACAGGGATGTGTAGCGTCACCGTGGCTGTTTAACCTATTTATGGATAGCTGTTTGCAAGATTTGAAAAATAATGAATGTGGTTTAAGAATGAATGAGTTACTCGTCAAATGTCTTCTTTATGCCGATGATCAGGTTTTACTTGCATCGTCGGCTGAAGACTTACAGGCGATGGTAACTACTATGCATGATGCTTTTGAAAGAAAAGGTATGAAAGTAAATGTAAGTAAGACGAAAGTAATGGTCTTTGAAAAGGATAAATGTATGACGGAATGTAATATGTTTATAAATGGTGAGGGATTGGAACAGGTGAAAGAATTTGTATACCTGGGTGTACTGTTTACTAGTGATGGTAAAAATGATGAAGATGTTGAAAGACGAGTAAATGCTGGTAATAAAGTAAATGGAGCATTGTACGCTTTTATGAAAAGTAGGAATGTATCTAACAAGGCACGCCTAGCTGTACATAAGGGAGTATTAGTTCCCACTCTCATGTATGGCAGTGAAAGCTGGATTTGGCAGGGAAGACATGAAAGTAGCATAAATGCTGTAGAGATGAGAGCTCTTCGTAGTATGTGTGGTGTAAGTCTGACAGATAAAATTAGGAATAGTGTTATAAGAGAGCGCTGCGGTATGAATGAAGAAGTAGTGACAAAGATAAAAAAGGGTATGCTGAGGTGGTTCGGACACGTGGAAAGAATGAGTGAAGAAAGGTTGACTAAACAAGTATACAAAGCGAGTGTGAGTGGGACGATTACAAGGGGAAGACCACGTCGTACTTTCCTGGATCAAATTGAAGATGTGTTAGTGAAAGGTCAGATTAAGAGTACGCGTAATCGTAGAGCATGCATGAAGACTGTGATGAGTGTGAATGAAGCGATGGAGGTATGTCAGGATCGTGGTTTGTGGCAATCCGTAGTCTCTGCCTACCCCTCAGGGAAACAGGCGTGAGGCTATGTATGTATGTAGCGATTTGAGCTATTCAAAGATCCTGAATAAACACGTTGCTGTGCTTTTGTAGTGATTGCTTTCAGCGGATATACGATTACTCTTTTCCACACGTGAAGCTGTATATAAATTTAGTAAGTCAAGTTAAAAATATATACAGGTATTTAAATTTTTCATGCCGTAACTACTCAGAATATGAGTTAAATTTGGATAAGATATAACTAATATTAATAAAATGAATTATTAATGAATCCTACTAATATTATAAATATGAAAATTTGTGAAGATATTTCGATGTTTGTTACTCAATCATGCGTAAACTATTGAACAGATTTGGATAAAAATTGACACATAGATAAACCATTACCTCAATTAAGACATAGAATACTTTTTATCTTGGTGTAGCGTTCCCTTGGGATAGTAATTGAATTGGAAAAAGTGTTTTGTTTTTGCTTTACGCGAGCCAAACTAAGTTTAGAAGGTATAAATAATCCATGAAATTTCTTGTATGATTATAGAAATACATGAGCGGTGACGATAGATTCAAGTGACCTATATTTAAAATGAACAGCAATCAGACAATATAACAAATTGTGAAATTGAAACGAAAACTATTATTTAATACTGATGAAATGCAATTATTTGTAATTTTATTACAAATGCATGTATTATTTGTTGCGACACCATGAATTAAGTTGAATGCATCATCATTAGAAAAAAATATATCAATCATTAGTAAGGATCCATTATTCTTTTAGACATGAAACAAAATTATAATAATCATAAATTGTTACTTAATTATGTGGCAAGGATAGGTGAATCGAATTTATTTTACATTGCCAAACTTGCAATTAGCGTATTAAAAGTATTGCAATGTTTTTGCAACCACAATAATACCTACACACATTTCGTATTTAAGACTTTTTTTTTTTTGGTTGGCTATGGCCCGGACACACGTCGCCCGCTCCGTCCGGGGCGACGGAAGGGCAGCGCGTAGCCCACCGTATTGCCTCCCCATTGCCATTGGGCCGACCACTGGTACCGCTTCCTTGCCTTCCGTGGCCAGCCCGGCGGGTTATCCTTTCGGGTACCATCCCTGGTTGACGCCCCAGCTAACTGCCGGGGCATCGCCCTCACGCGGTCAGCCTCTCTGCAGATGACGGATTATTCCCCGGTCCAGTCACCCGCGGCCTCGGCTAGGCCGGCATCAGGCGCAGATACTCGCGCCTAAGCCGCCCCAGGCACCGGCGGCGGAGCGTGTCACCGAAGAGGATTTCCTCTCGGAGCTGCCCCGCCGCCTCCTTCCGCGAGACAGCTGTCTCGCAAAAGGCGGCGACCACGTCCCAGTTCCTGACGCTGTCGAACGCCATTCATATTTAAGGCTAAAGGCTTTTTCCATATATTGATGGCTTAAGAGAGGAATTCACCCCACCCCTTTTATTTCTTTTTAAAATATTTAAAGATAACTAAGGGATACAAGTAGATAAAAGCACTGCAAGAAAAAAATGATTCGAACTCTATACCAACCTAACCAGCGTATAGTAGGTCAATCTCATTCGCCTTGTAGAGGGATGATGGATCCCGGTACTGGAATTTAAATGACTATAGAGCTTGATGATAATGATGGTAGTAAGGATTAGCTTGGATCAGAATTTAGTCCCCCACCTTCAGGGTGACCGACTACAAGAAGGCATCGTCTCACAGCTTTGTTGTTGAGGCGTCGACGATTTAACACACCTTGCCGGCCACTGAAGTACAGAATAGGTACCAATGGTCTGCTTAATTGGTGGTGGGGTATAGTAGCGCCTAAGGTTTGTGCAGGGTGTGACCAGACTATAGACTGTCCAAATAAGTGAAAAGAATTTATCTTTCGGGAAGATGGTAAAACAATATAAAATTCTGCATACATTTGTATGCAGAATTTAATTTAATTTAATTTGCTTAAGTTAATTAACTAGAGAGAAAGAAACAGAGATTATTATATATATTTGTTTATTGGTCATCGTCATCATTCTGCTTGTCTTATTCCATTACTTGGAGTCGACGCAATATGTACTTGTACATGTAGCAAAAGTTGTTGCCAATAAAATGTAATAAGTCAACTCTTCTTGGGAATGGAATTGTTGATCAAACGGCATCAGTTAGTGTTGGCCCAGGTTGATATAAAGCTCTTAGTCGTCTTTTACGACATCCAAGCAAAGTAATGGTTGCTATTATTCATAACCGCTACTACACATCACTTCTTGATCAATTCTCATTATTATGGAAAATGTTTTATGCAAGTTTTCTATCGAATTTATTTACTCATACCGGCTTAGAAATGTTAAAATTATACATAAAATTAGAAGGTGCCATAGTGGCTTAGTTAGTAAAACACTTTGGATATTTAAAATTTTAAGATACGAGTTTAAAATCTGCCTGTGATAAAATCGTTTTTAGTTCATAAATGAGCTGTATAGAAAGACTAGCCCATTTCAAATACTTATGTAAGTTAGTTTCAAGCTGTGTGGTAGCGGCTAAGAATACCACCAACCCTTACTTTGCTCATGGATGTCGTAAAAGACGACTAAGAGCCTTATAACGACCTGGGCCAACTCCTTGATGCCTTTTGGTCAACAATTACATTTCCTTGGAGGGTTGACATCTGGCAGGCGGCCGGTCATAAAACTATAGCTAATAAATTTTACAATAGGTACTATGAAAGAGGAGTACCAAAGAGTAAAGTTATTAAATTGAAAAAGAGTGGCAACTCGATGATAAAATATGCATGTATGGAAAGTGCTGCCACCCAGAGTTTAGACGGTGAACTAAAGTTGAAGTAATATATATACATATCTACATGTGTATGTGTAATTACATAGAATTTTCTTTTACTATGAAAGCTACCCTGAAATATAAAAAAAAAAACATATCAGCTGATAATTAAACAATAATAATATCAGCCTAACATTGAAACTTGAGATAATTTTCAGAAAAATATCAATAACCGAAAATAGATCGATGACAATAAGTACCTACGCTAGGAACAAAAAATAACAATTCTCAGTTGTCAAACGTTTGACAGGCAGGACAAAATGGCAGCAGTTAAGTTTGTACAACCAATCTGTAGGCGGCGCGACGGTCAGTAAAAATAAGTAATGTTTTAAGTGTGCCCCCCCAGAGGAGTACATATTGTATCTATCCCAAGTAATTGGGATAAGAGTAGGAGAATGATGATGTAAGTTAGTTTCACGGTTCAAATCCTATTTTATTTATAAGGTCAGTATGCCTGAATGGGCAAGCAAATTTATAATATATACTGTTTCGTTTACACACCATCACACATTTAATTACAGTCTTTTAATCCTAAGTAGTATAGGACGAATTTATTGCCACTGACGAGGCATAATTTTAAACTTACAGTGCGTAGCTTTGAATCTTCTAAGACAATTTTCGGCAATCGACAAAATTTGCAGATAATCCCAAAAACAATTATTATATCTGCGTAGTTGAATTCCAAACCAGGAATTTTATGATCACAGAAGCATACTTATATCCTTATACCAATGGGGAAGCCCAATCGCGATTATAAAAGTAGAATATAAAACCCAATTATGGTCGCTTTACTTTTCAAACTTTATAACCAAACAAAATATAAAATTTGATGAAATGTTGGTACGACTTATGCTAAAATTGATCAGTCATATCACGTAAACTAAGAATATAATAAATATTATTACGCCATAAGACATGAATAAAAATCCACATATCCTATATTTTTATAGTTATTCCGTATCACTTTTAGAAGCAATTTAGATTGAGGTTTTGAATAAATGGCAACATTTTCTCGTAAAACATAGATCACACGACCATAAAAATGTTATCGAGACTGCAAAAATGGTAGCTCAGATACTATGTATCAGAATGTGGTTTCCTAAATGGTTTGAGAGAGATACGTTAAGAAAATGGTTGGAGAAATATCTGTAAATGTTCTATCATGACAGCTATAGACTTTATAAATGAATGTAATTTACGTTCCACATGCGTAAATTACCTCTCAATCTGGATTCTTATATATTTCTCTGATCCTTAATTGACAATATCGTTACGTTTGAATGCTGTGATAATATTACGGACCTTTTAAGTCGTGTTATGGCTTTTAAGCTACTTAGATATTTTTAAGACTATTAGATTAAAGATTGAGTACTATTCTAGATTTTACTTCATCATCTCAGCTCATATATGTGCCACTGTTGGGCTCGATTCTCCTCCATATCGAGAGGGAAATTGACCTATACCACGTTGGCCAGACGTGTTGATATAGGGTTTAGTTTCGAGTTTGCCATCTCTTGCCCATGCAATATAACATCCATATATTATATCCGTTTTATATTCTTTAGTCGTCGCTTACGATCACCCATGTACGATGGGGGTAGTGAATTATATTCTTACCTTATCACCACATGAATGAATTGCAGGTTTTTTTTTAAATAAATATAAAGCTTAAAATGATTTGGAATACACAAAGTAATGTTAAGTTACTTTAAAGCAAGTATGATCTTGAAGTAAATATATTTATTAGAAACTGTCTTTACAGAGTAAAGGTGGTGCTTCAAAGATTTACGATACACATTTCGTCAACTAACATTGTTAGACGGTAGTAGATCTGTGTAATAATTTATTAGATTATCAGTTTATCTACACAAGTGACTAACCCCAAACTATGGGTAAGGTCCAAATATTCTAAGAATTAATTAATATAAATAATACATAAAATATAAAACATAAAATATAAAACTTATGTATGAAAGAGAGTATTGGTGTAAAGATGCGAAAGGGAATGCCCCGATGGTTCGGACATGTGGAAAGAATGCCGAACGAATGTCTGGTTAAGAAGATATACAATGCGAAAGTGGAAGGATGTAGGTACCGGGGGAGACCGAGACTTACCTACCTAGACCAGATTGGTCACGTACTGAAGGAAGGTGGAGTCAAGAGTCTCCGAAACCGGCGAGCATGTATGAAGAGAATTATGAATGTCGAGGAAGCGAGTGAAGTATGCAAGGATAGAGTTCTCTGGCACTCTGTTCTCTCTGCCTACCCTGCGAGGGATATGGCGTGATGATATGTATGTGTGTATCTTGTCTGTAGAAGTAGTAAAAGACGACTAAGGAATATAATATGCATACACTATGCAAGAGGATCACTTAAAATAAAATTCGATATCACACCGTCTGAATAGCGTAGTGTAGTATGTCAATTCCCTTCTTATAGTGGAGGAAGCACGAGCCCAGCCTAGGGACGTGTATGAACCGAGATGATGATTATCATTTTATATATTGCAAAAACAATTCAACACAGCACTCAACTCACAAGCTGTCTGGTAGCGGCAACGAATAATACCAACCCTTACTTTGCTCGTGGATGTTGTAAAAGACGAGTAGGAGCCTTATAATGACTTGGCCCAACTCCATCTCATGCCGTTTGGTCAACAATTACATTCCCAAGGAGGGTTGACGTCTAGCAGGTGGCCGGTCATAAAACTATTACCAATAACTTCTACAATATGTACTATGACAAAAGAGTACATATTGTATCGACCCCAAGTAATTAGGATAGGAGTAGTCGAATGATGATATTGCACAAACAACTCATAAAAAAATAATAAGTGATACTTAATACTGGTGTTAAAACTCTGTATACGACTTGTCGTTGGACGTCACGTACCTTAGTTTTAACGTAATCATGAATGCTGAAAAACAGAATAAAAACGTAATAAAATTCATAAAAATAGTTTAATATTTTTACTTTATAATGGTTAAAACTCGTTCAAACATCAAAAATCGTTATATAAACAAAGAATTTTTAAAATTATAGTATGTTTAAACAACTCTCCAGAGAGAACAGAGGTTTAAAGACTTATAAAGTTCTTGAAAACATTTTTGTTTTTCTTCTTAATTTGTTTACTGCTCGTAAATTGTATTTAAGATAAAGGATATGCGGTAATGAAAGTTGAAGACCGTCTTTGTATTTGGTCGTTGGTTAATTAAAGCACGAAGTTCAGAAGCGTTGGAATTTGTAATTGTTGTTGTCTTAGAGAAATACGTTAAGATCATGACAATGAGATATAAAATGTATAAACATTTAACTATTTGACATTGATTATTACTATTTTAAAAATTAATGTGTTAACAAACTATCTATTAAACTTGAAATCGTTACTATAATACTGTAACAGTTTAAATCTTCAGATTTTTTGTTATATATATATAAAATCATCCGTGTGGTGACGGAGAAGGTATACAATTCATCACCCCCTCATCCCTTCCCCCCATCTTACCCGTAGAAGACGACTAAGGAATATAAAATGCATATAACATCTATACAAAAGAAGAAAAACTCGTAATAAAACCCTATACCAACACGTCTGACCAGCGCGGTATAGTAGTTTAATTTTCCTCCCATTGCGGAGGAGGCCCGAGCCCAGCAGTGGAATTTATATGAGCTGTGATGATGATGATATATTAAATAAGAATATCAATCATTCTTAAAGGATATTTCATCACCCTATTATTCCCAATCCTTTTTTATTTAAAAATATATGTAAGAATACATATTATCAACCCCTTCTCCCCTGTCTGTGAGCTGATCTGTGAGCGGCGTAAAAAGACGATTAAGAGATACCTGCATAAGATAACATCGACTTATCTTCTGATAATGCGTTTATTTTTTAAATAATTATCTAAAACATGTAACTCCTACGTAAGTTTAGTTGCTTTTTTTGCATGTATTTTTTATAGTTGTATGGGTGTGCAATCACGAAAAATCATTGTTATATTGTGATCAATAAAATATGTATAATTTCTTTTCATAGTTTCTTATTCAACAAATATCACAAAAAAAGGATGGCAACTATTTTAAAAATATAATGTATAGGAAGAGAATGCAATAAAAAAAAAGTGTGTGTGTGTCAGTTCCGACGCACCACTGGAGTTTACTCCTTAACTACGATTATCAAAACAGGCGCTAAAAAGCTCATTTGACTAAAAATAGTACATATATTTTTATTTACATTTATTAAAACTGTTCAGTGAAGTATTATCTTACGTCAGAAAGTGAAAGGTGCGCAGAATAGGTTGCGCACCAAAAACGTAACGAGGTCATTCGATCACTAGATTTTACGCCTCAAATTTTTCTCATACCGGGCGCCTTATATGAAAATCCATTCTTAAGGAGTAAACTCCAAAAATAACTACAGTGCTATTAAAAAACCTTAGCTTAACAAATAATTACATATAATGATGCTTATCGTAAGAATCAATGAGTATATTATACAAGAGTACTGACAAAAATTGTTTTGTGGTTGACGTGATCCAATTTGATGGTCTCCAGAGCACTGGACGTTCCGCATGATAAACGACAGAACTAGCGGAGAGTGACTAGTGGTATGACCATAATTATCCATGTAATGTGGGTAGGCAATAAACGCTTATTTATAGTGCTTATACAATATATAGTGTATAAGATGTAATAGTATATAAGATGAAAAGAAATAGCGTGTATAATAATATAATGAATGCTATATATATACACAAGAGCAGAGGAAATGCGTAAGTTTTTTTACAACTGATTATTTTTATTTAGAAATAATATAACCGTGACTATAAATGCTATAAAGTGTTCGAAACGTCGGGAAATTAAAAATCAAATACAAACGTGATAGAATCCGTAAAAATAGTTTTAATTGAAATGCGTAATACTCGCGTAAATATGGTGTATATTTTGATCTAAATATTGTATTTTATTAACTTATGATACAATATTTTATATGATTATAATGTACTTAAACATATGGTGAGGTTGGTATGAATGTATATTATTATAATTGGATTGATACGATGATTCACTTTATTTGTGTGGATTTAGGACTTTGCAAAGATAGGTGATAAATATACCAAAAGTATTTATTTTGTAGCATGCAAAAATATTATATCACGGTTTAAATAATTTTTACGCTCTCTCCATATTTGAGCCTCTTAAATAGTTTTAAAAAAATATATACTTAATTAATTATAGACATAAAGTATCTTCAAAGGTTTCATAATGTAGGCGTAATATAATTGATAAGAAAGTTTTAAAGATCAAACTTAATACGACAAACTCAAGTATACAATGTAATACATTAACAACTTTTTAATTATATATAAGTGCTTCGTAAAATATAGAATCTTAATAAAATATTAAATAATTATTCATAAATATAAGGTAATATTTTTTAAACATATTGTTGAAAAATAATATGATCTAATTTAAAAAAAAAAACCAATTCAATCACACAACAAACAAATCAATAATTGGACTGGTTTTTATTATTACTAATTATATTAAATTAAATTATGATTACATTTTTTTTTATATTTAAACATCCTATATAAAAGGCACTAAAGCATTGAATTCAAAGCGAAGGCTCACTGTTATTTTTGAAAATTCATAATCATAAATAAAATAATATCAAAGGTTACAATCGTATAACTTTTGCTTAATACGGTTACACCATTAAATATCAACGTATAGAGAGTTTATACGGTTGTAATGCATGTAATATCAGTACAATGATCTTGAATTACATAACCGCAAACAATGAGGGTTGCAATAAGAACCTGCGATTAAACAGGTTTCGTTTAAACATCGTTACGGCATATTTCAGTCAACGCACGATCATTTATAGCGTATGGTATTCTTATTTTAAATTTTTTATCAATGTAATTTATGCCTTAGAACATAAAAGCGATGTATAGCGCTGTATTAAGCGATGATTGCTTATTGGTATCATTTATTATTTTTTTTTGTATATTTGTATATATGAGGAGGTTTTTATTGATATTTGAGAGCATATAAATGTTATTTAACGAGCTTAAAGTTTATTAAGTTGTTGATTTATTAATTGATATAGGTAAGATGATAACTTTGCTGGCTTGAAGATATAGTAAAAAGACTGCTGTTTGTCTCAATGATGAAACTTATAACACCAGCAACAATTTCCTAATCGCCAGCCTGCCAATGTAGAGCATAGGTATGCTATTATGTATCTTAGACTTATATCTAAAAGTTTATTTTGATTTAGATTTTTACATCAAATGGACAATAATAAAATATAATAAATATGCAAGTAATATTTAACTATATATTTTCTATCTAAAATAATGATATGACATTGAAAAGTCCAAGGTGGGTATGATTTAGACTATTTTAGACATTTGCGTGGGAGTCTGTTGCTCTCTCCGCTAATCGCTGTGCCTAAATAAGTTTTATTTTGAAATTATAAATTATATTTGTGTAATTTGAAATTTAAATATACGTTTATTATTCACTAAACCAACTTCAAACTTCAAAAGATTACAATTTATTAAAAACGTGAAAACTTTTGCATTTCTTTTTAATTGTAAATCTACTACGACCATCTTATTTTAAGGATGATTTTTCTGTTTATTATTAAAAAATAGGAAGAGGAAAAGATTATATTTTGTGCAAGGATAAAATCCTTGATTTTTTCTGTTATAAATGTATACTTTGAGTGCTTTTTGTATATGAACAATGATGGCTTAGATGAACTATTACTATACTGAAGTAAATTTTTACTTCGAATCGGTTAAGTTTATATGTAATATTATATGTATAAATATGTGGATGACGGGTATTTTTTTTATTACGTTATGGAAGATATTTTTAAATATAATGAAAATAATTAATACAATTTTAAAAAGAATTAAAAAGTGAAACTAGTGTTCCGAGCCAAGCTCCGGTTTGTCTGGATTAAGTTGCTCGATTTGTCAATTGACTTATACCTATTCTTAATAAGAGCGTCAAAATTTGCCTTCATATTTTAATTTTTAGCCAACCAAAAATCACCTACCTATATTTTTTTCATTGCCTGAAAATATTGACAAAACAATATTTTCTACAAATAAAACGTAGCTAGATCGATTAATCGCCCCCAAAACTCCCTGTATGCTAAAATTTCATGAAAATCGTTGGAGCCGTTTCCGACATTCAGATTATATATATATGTATATAAGAATTGCTCGTTTAAAGAAGGTATTAGATAGATAGATCAGATATGAACAGATTCACACTAAATGCACATAACGTAATATTAAAATATTTAATATCGAGTTCACTACCACTATAAATACCCGATACGAAACGAAAAATGATGTCACAAGCGGGGTTCGAACCCGCACCTATTGGGAATCCGGCCCAACCGTGCTGCCACTTACACCATCGTGAACTATTTCAGGACATGCAAATTTCGAATCATATTATATCTTACGTCTTCAAGGTGACGTATGCCATCTATCGGACAATGTTTACACATTGTATAGACTTAATACTTCAAACTTTACAGTTAGAATTGTATTAAACGATAACACAACCTTGTTATTCAAATTACAGAAATTTTTAGCATTTAATATGCTTAATTATTTATAAATACCCGATACGAAACGAAAAATGATGTCACAAGCGGGGTTCGAACCCGCACCTATTGGGAATCCGGCCCAACCGTGCTGCCACTTACACCATCGTGAACTATTTTAGGACATGCAAATTTCGAATCATATTATATCTTACGTCTTCAAGGTGACGTATGCCATCTATCGGACAATGTTTACACATTGTATAGACTTAATACTTCAAACTTTACAGTTAGAATTGTATTAAACGATGACACAACCTTGTTATTCAAATTACTGAAATTTTTAGCATTTAATATGCTTAATTATTTATAAATACCCGATACGAAACGAAAAATAGGTGCGGGTTCGAACCCCGCTTGTGACATCATTTTTCGTTTCGTATCGGGTATTTATAAATAATTAAGCATATTAAATGCTAAAAATTTCAGTAATTTCACTACCACTAGTTTGATTTTTTTATAGAACCGGATGGTGACGGAAAGGTTAAATAGTGTACTACTAAGATATGATTGTTATTACAAAAGCTTTGTCTACCTATTACAGTACTTGTGTGGTAACGAATTAAGAATAAAATATGTCACACATTATCTGGCCGTGGGAGGCGTAAAACCGGCTAAGGGTATATCAAAGAGGTGGGCGGCAACTGTCGCCATTATGATAATCGCATGTTATTATAAGTCAAACTGTAATTGCCAATCCGCCTTCAAATATGGCATTATTCTTCCTTTACAGGATATAAATTATAAAGGGCTAATGAAACGATTCATGTCAGATTCAGGGAAATCTCTTTCCTTTAAAATAAACAATAAAAAACTTTTTATGATATCTGTTTATGGTAAATTATGCTGAAAATGCTTTGAGAACATTAAGTAAAATTTTCACAAACAGATTATGTATTGCCTTTTGAAGATCAGTCGAGATAATTAAAACAAAAAAATATTCGTATATTATTAATTTGACGATTTTAGCTTTTGAATTATTATGGCGGTTCATAAAATCACTTGTACATAAAAAAAATACATAGCTGAAACGGGTGTGACAGGATCAGTTCTACGCCCAATTATGGGGATTATAAAGAGTGAAGAAAAAGGTAGCCAGATTCTAGCAAAAATCCATTTTATCAACTAACATATTATTTCAACATAACAAACATATATTCAGATTTAAAAAAAAAATAGTGAAACAATTATAAGTTAACACCATTTATCCTTAAGGATACAACTTTGTCAATCCTTGTTCTTTTTAACCGCCTTTCCTATTAGTAACTCATAATAAGTTATAACTAATGCTAAATATAGACTAACGTAAATTATAAGCATTGTGAAAGTTTATAATTTAGAAGGTATTAGTATATATGTCGTTGCCTTACTTTGCTCGTGGATGTTGTAAAAGACAACTAAGAGCTTTATAATGACCTCGGCTAACTCCATCCAATGCCGTTTGGTGAACAATTACATTCTCAAGGAAGGTTGACGTCTAGCGGGCGGCCACTTATAAGTAACTTTTACTATATGTACTATGAAAGAAGAGTACATATTGTATCGACCCCAAGTAATTGTGATAAGAGTAGGAGAATGATGCGTATATATGACGTTTAATGCTTTTAAACTCATTCGATAGGTCACGTTCTATACTCTATGTTTCTTTTTCATAAAATATTCTAAAAGCTCTAATTAAGAGCTTTTGATGGAAAACTGAAATAACAGCTTATAAATTGATGTACCTATATATCTATATATAGGCTTTGAAAATAGAAATCGTTGAAGAATGCTACAAGACTAAAGAAGCTTAGAAACATTTTATTTTAAACTTATTTTAACACCTTCCTTGTTAAACTTAATGTTATCAAAGATTATTAAAAATAAATGTAATTTTGGTGATAAAGTAGATGGTGTATCACCGATGCCGAATATTGGTTTTCATTGGCCGGCTTATATGACGTAGACAGACAAGGACGTATACGGCAGATACAGCCTAATCCCAAAACAAAAGGATGTATAATACTTCAAAAAAGGATATTCTATATTATGGTCTATGTTTACTGATTTTTTTAAAATTATAAACTCCAAAGCGAATTGAATAAGAATTAAGAATATTTCACGTTGACGACAAACTTAAGTAAAAACTTATAAAAATATATATTGCACGCCTCATAAGCGAAGCGTTGAGGTCTTGCTCTACTCTCGAAATATGAAAATCAAGCACTTTTCAAACATAAAAATGATTGTAATTTTCTCACATTGCACTTATAGGATAATATTATAATATATATGTCAAGATAAAACATTCGTTTAAACGTATTTGATATTTTTAAAAAGCAATTATTTTGTTTAAAGTAAGAAAATAGTTGATTAAAAAAATATATTCGAAGACGTCGGAGAAAATATTTTGTATCTGGCAGGATCACGACCGTAAGAATGAATGTATCGTAGTTTTTCTTTTATTTAGATTTATTTGCAATCAGAAATCGTTTACTTATAAATACATAGTGTATAAAGAATTAACACACTAAAAAAGAGCTTAACATATCAAAATATTTTAAATTAATTTTATCATAAACTTTTTTTTTGTTATCGATGTATGTTCTAAACAGTAAGATCGTGTATCTCAATAATATTAAAATACGAAACAGCTATTAAATAACAGTTATTTACAGTTTGCATGCAGCTACGCTCATTTATATTTAGTTTTTATCACAATTTGTTTCGGATTATTGGCTCCAGTTATAATGATATAACAAGCGAAGAGTTTTTATTGTTTTTATACACTAGTCGAACGTTGTTGCTATCTTGTTAAAGCTATATATAACTATAGTTTAAGTTTTTTATATAACTAAATGAATGCATAACGCAAATCTGAATAACTATTGGTGGTAACTATCACCTGAGATATTAAAAGATGAAGATGAAGATGTTATTTAAAAAAAAAACTGTTCATTTGGAACAGAATTTTCAAAATATTTGTTTTTTGGAACAGAATTTTTTCATGAGTATGTTATTTTGAAAAGAAATGAAAGTATTCTTATAAAACATCTAAGCTGAACTCGTGGGTATCATGGATAGAATTACTACTGAGAAGAAAAATAAAATCAATGCCAATCCATCTGTCCAGTGTGGTATAGAAGGCTAATTTTTCTTATCAGGAGAAGGTCAGGAGAAGTAGTATTCAACAGTGGAACGTATATGGGCTGAATAAAAAAAAAAGAATATATATATAAGAGTACAATATTGTATTATAACTAATAAATTTTTGTGCAATTGATACTACTAAGAATTAATTTACTATGTATAGGTTATAATATTGAACATTTGTTTTTGTTTACAGGTTAAGAAGAAGAAGTAGAAATCAACAATATTTGTAAGTATATTAATCTTACTTTGACAGTGTCTTTATATACCGAAACGTATTTCACATATGATAAAATATTAATCTCGTTTACCTCAGCGGTTTAAAGCAATTAAAAAAATTTCATATACTAAATTGACTTACACGCTAATCATATGGGTTATTATAGGTTTACACTTCGAGTGTTTTTTCTCTTGTATGCTCAGTTACACGATACCTAACATAGACGATATCCGCTAGCGAAGAAGTGATATTTATTTGTATTTATAAAAATTCATTTACAAGCAATAATAGATGTCACACGTGGGACTTGAACCCACTTATTGCTTATTGGCAATCCGTTCCAATCATCCTACCACTTCGACATGTGTGAGCTGTTCTATGCCATTCAATTTGTGGCTTGTATTATTTTGTCATCTATATGGAAGACGTGTGCCATCTACCGGACAATAATTACACATCGTAACGATCATACGATAGCTCACACTTGTCTAAGTGGTAGGACGATTAAAATGGATTTCCAGTAGGTGTGAGTTCGAGTTCCTTGAGTGACATCATTCATTTTTCGCTTGTAAATAAGTTTTATAAATAACTAAGCATATTAAATGCTTAATCTCAGTAATTTATTTATTTATATTCTTACTTAAATATACAAGAGAAAATCAACATCTCTAGTCAATTTGAATAACACTTCCTCTCAAAACAACGCTTTGTGTATAGCTTTAATAATTGTTCTGTGTGGGAATCTTAACCTCCGGCGCGGGAGGTTGCTACTTAAAGCAGGGTACCATCTATAGAGGCCGTTGCAAGAACCATTGTGTCTCCATAATGAGAGTATACAATTCCTTTTATTATAATCAGACGCGCCTCGGGGGGTAGTTCCGTTTTATTACCAACGTCTCGTATTACAGAGATTGTATTTTTAATTTGTTCTTGTGGAAAAAATGGCAAGAAAATATTTAAAAATATTTTCGGACAACCTTAATCACGTTTGCCTTTAGGTTAAAAATTAAGAATGTAATGATTATTGAAGTAGAGTTTCAAGCATAATATAGAATTTATTTTGCAATTATCTATAAAGATGAATTTATTTGTTGCAATTTTAAGAAGTAAAGTTCGATTTGAAAAATCCCTTCTTGTAATTTTTGCCGATCTATGTTTGCTGAAAAAGGAACTCTATAATCTGTATCACTATAATTTAATCTTATAGATTAGTGAATATTAATCAATAAATATTAAGCAAATAAAATATAAGCAATATGATATATTTTTTTATAAAATTAAATACTCGTACATCACGAGTGATTAATTTAAAAACGTTTAAATTACTGAAATTTTCATATTTATTACGAAGCGTAATCGGGTTTTATAAATAATTAAGCATATTAAATGCTAAATTTCAGTCATTTAAATAACAAGGTTGTGTCATCGTTTAATACAATTCTAACTGCAAAGTTTGAAGTATTAAGCCTATAACAATGTGTAAACATTTTCGGGTAGATGTCACCTTAAGACGTAAATATGATACGAAGCGAAATTTGCATGTCCTATAATAAGTCACGGTGGTGTAGTGGCAGTACGGTTGGGCCGGAATCCCAATAGGCGCGGGTTTGAATCCCGCTTGTGACATCATTTTTCGCTTCGTAATCGGGTTTTATAAATAATTTAGAAATGGTTAAGTTCTTTGAAAATTTTTGTTAATAGGTCAAAGGATTTTTATATCAATAAAAATTTGCAAGAGGTGTAAATTTTTTAACGATATTAGTATAAAAATATACTTTATATTCTTTGGCAATTTTATAATGTTTGAGTAAAAGATGCTTTTACTACTTACAAACTTTCTAAAATCAATCTATGTTATCAATATTATAATATAAAAACTTGTCTAAATTTGAAGTGTTCGCATTTATAAATTTAATTGCTAGTTTATGCAAAAAATAATATATCTTATCATTTATTCGTATCGTTTATCTGGCAAGATAAAATCTATATATTTAGTACTTCATTGTATTCACAGAAATATTAAGTATTTCTGTGATTGTATTGTTGAGATTTATTTAGATTTACTTAATAGCAAGCAGATATACTGCTTCCTAAAAAAAAAGCCTGTCTGTTAAAATTAAAATAAATATGTATACTTTTTACTACATAATAAAATAAACTCCACTGGTTTAGTAGTTTTTGCAGCACCCGAAAAAAAATAAGTATAATAACATATTTTATTCCCACGTTCGTTATTAGACAGATTGACCCGTGCTTATGAATAAAAAAGTACATACGTAGGTAACGGCCTTGTTTATACACAATTCTAGCACTTAGTTAGATGTTTACAATGATATCTCATTATACTCCTCGTGTCATGCTTTAAATGTATAATAAGTCATCCCTTACTTACCTAGGGGAGTCGCAAAAACCCTCAACCAATTGCGATCTTTCATCCACCTGTCAAATATGGCGATTACTTATTAATCTTTGGGGGTTCTTTGTACAACATGAACGTCGATAGGTTGGTGGCTATTTGGCTGGGTGAATCACAATATATTGATATTTTTTTTATTGTTTATAACAAACATACAAACAGCACACTTGATGGTTGTATTACTGCCGCTCATGGACCTTTGCGATACCAGAGTGTACAGCTAGAAAACTGCCTACCAACCCAAATCCACCCAGAAAGCTGGACTTCTGGCTCTCTCATTTACAGAACGAGACGCCAAAGCATGTTGCCAATGCTCAAACAATGCTTTTCTGCAAGAGTCTGGCATTACCCCGGATGGACCGGGCCCCGGCTGTAGACAAAAAACTATCAACATTACTAAATTATAATATTTTTCATATTGCCCATTTTTTATTGGTTGTTACTACATACAACCAATAAAAAATAGGATGATTATTATATAATTTAAATTACTACAACAATTAATTATATAATTTTAATTACTATATAGCCGAATTCGTGTTCTAGTATGTTGAATTCATTAAGCTGAGGTATATTTATACAAAAGTACTGTGCTAACAGACAAATAATTTCACTGTTTCATTGATGTTAACATAACTAACATTTTCTCAGTCCTTGGCTTGTATAAAGCATTGTGTTTTCATTTAATTCAGTAGGTACATTTCACAATAGTAATGTAAGAAGAACTAGCAGTACAATTTTGTTAACTGAATAATATAATTAAAACACGTATGCTGTATCATATGTAAACGGTTCACAAATTTCTATGCAAATTTGGGACAAGTTAATTTTAACGGGTACTTTTATTCAATTGGAAGTACTTTCCTAGCATATATGTGAACATGCGACTATTTTTACGGGATATTCGAGGTGGGAAAAGTTATTGTACTACACAACGCTGGGTAGTTATTAAAAGTTTTTATTTTAATTTTAACTTCTCTCAATTATCATAATCACCTCAGCTAAAATAAGTCCTGCTGGATTCGAAACGCCTCCATAATGGGAGGCACAAAAGAAGGAGAACGAATTATAAGTGCTATGCCACGCTAATGAGACAGGTAGGATAGCGTTTTATTTCGAGTTCAAGAGAAGGAGCTTCTCTTGAAGTGATCATAACTACCTATATCTCTTAATGGATTTTTACGGTACTCACCGAAAAAGAAGATGTAGATGTGGTCCCATTACATCCTTACTTTGTCATAAAAATATATTATTATAGGACAACATCATTCGTAAAGACACAAATCCTCATCCTGCAGCAGACTTTACAAATATATAATTAACAGACACAAATAACCCAGACTCGTCACGATTATTTGTCGATTACACGAAAATGTCCTGCGTGAGGATTGAATACACAATACTCGCCATAAAGGTCGCTAATTATACATAAAAATCATACCGGTTTAATATTTACAATCCAATAATAATTTTATTAAGAAAGCTCTTATAAGCTAATATATTTAGTTTCAACAACTTTGAACAAAATGTCTTTCATAAAGTTTTATTTGAATCTCAAGTATATACAATAAAGGTAGTATATTTTTGAACGAGTCATCGTACTTTTATTTTATTAACAATGGACAGTCCAGCCATGTAAAATTGCGTGGGAACCCTGATCTTGACCGAAACTTTGTAGCATGAGAGTTAAATTGGTCTCGTCATCGTCATCCAACTCTCGACTTTGTGAGAACGTGAGCCACTTGACCTGGCACTTTTAGAGATAATATTGTACGCAAAAGTTTTTAGAAGAAATACTTTCCTTTCTTCTATTTCCTTATTTTAATTATAAAAAAAAAAGCAAACGTTGTGGTTTGTTAAGGAAAATGTATTTAATATTGGCTTTGAAATTAAAACATGAAAAATCATCTGGCCTTTTTTTACAATATAAGGTCTTTTAGGTTCAAATTACTCTTTAGCATTTAACATGCTTGATTATATATAAAAACTTGTTTACGAGCGAAAAATGATATTATGGGATCCCATATGTGACAATAATTTTTCGCTCGTAATCAAGTCTTTTAAGTTTTTTAAACATTTGATTATAATTTTATCGTTGTTTTGGTTTATATTTCAAAATTGTACGAGCTAATGAATTTGGAACCATTTAAAATAGATTTAATTGTAACTGAAATTGATTATTTATTATTAGTCTTTATTCGTTGTACATTAAAGTTATTGTCTAATGGCAGTTTTCATAAAAGTGATCGTTCAATTTATTCGCCTAATGGCTTGTTTAGTTCGGTATTCCTTAACTACCCAGGCATTGAAACAAACAGAACAATTATATATTCAAATCGATTGAGCCACTTTCAAGTTTCTGGGAGACTGGTATTTAGAAGATTTTGTAAGATAAGCATCTGTTTTTATATAAGCATCTATCTATATACATATAGATCCTTGCTTTCAACGTCCACTGTATGATACACCTACCCGGTTGTCTTACTAGGGAAGAGGGATAGTATCATAACTACCACGCTTATCAGGTGTTTTGATACTCCTTTAGTTGGTTTTACAATTCTCATAAGGAGATAAGGCGCGATGATATTATCTCGAGGAGATGAAACTTCATGAAAAGTTGTGTGGTAGCGGCTACGGATACTACCAACCCTTACTTTGCTCGTGGATGTCGTAAAAGATGACTAAGAGCCATATAAATGACCTGGGCCAACTTCATCTGATGCCGTTTGGTCAACAATTACATACCTAAGGAGAGTTGACGCCTGGCAGGCGGCCGGTCATAAAACTATTGCCCATAACTTTTACAATGTGTACTATGAAAGAAGAGTACATATTGTATCGACCCCAAGTAATTGGGATAAGAGTAGGAGAATGGTAATAATGAAACTTCATGAAAAATTATTTACAAGAAAGTTTGGGTTATTATTCTATGAAGTTTTTTTTAAAGCCGTGTTTGCTATGTAAATCGTTTTTGTGTAGGTACTCGGATCAGTTACATTGCCTTATTAAATTTTTGACAATAATTTCTTCCTTTTTGTTAAGGTTTTCAAACACCAAGTTATAATAAAATGTAACTCGGTTTATCTTATCGTTGCATATTATATCAACTTTTATAGAAAATGTTTCTATATTTGTTACTAACGAGCTCAACTTAAAAATAAATGTAAAGCTTTTCAAAAATCATATTGTTCATTTCTGTAAGCATTGCGATTCCTATTTAAGAGTTTAATAAAACATACAGAGAAAAATGTACAAAAATTATAAATATTTCAGTATTCCTTTCTTGGACATAATTGTTGGCATCAGATGTAGTTGATCAAGGTCGATATAAAGTTCTTAATCATCTTTTACGACGTCTAAGAGCAATGTAAGGGTTGGTAGTATTTGTAGCCGCTACCCACACCGCAAACTCGAGAGAACTTTTAAAATTCTATAGCTACAAATGAAATTGTGTATAATTTTGTCAATTTTAGTGTTAAGTAAATTACATATTTTGATCATAATAAAATAGATAATATACTTATAAACTATTATATTGATAGTATATTTTGACTGCACAGATGGCGTAGTGCTTAAGGTATCAATCAACAGTGCCAGTGTCATAAGTTCGATTCCTATGCGATTCCTACGATACTTTGTGCGATCCAACAATTATTGTTCTAAATCTACGTATCATTTGTATCTGTTAATTATATGTTTGTAAAATCGTCCGCAATTATTTCTTTAATGCAGGGTGTTGTGTTTAAAAAAAATATGGAAAAATCTACATGGTAATAGAGTTAGAATACAATTTACCATATTTGTTTTCATGTGTTTCGTAAAAATGACTAAGGGATATGACGCAATTAAAATCGACATAGGAAAATTAAATCTTCCCATAAAATTTTATGGTAATCCATTTGACCAGTTTAGTATAATAAATTAATGTTCCTTCCATTATGGAAGAGATTTGAGCTTAACAGTAGGGACTTATACAGTCCGAGAAGTGAGAAATTATCTACGTTAATAATATATGAAAATAATCAAAATTATGTCTCTTCCAAAAAAAAATGTATACTGGAAACAACCAATAATCCTAAAAAAATATAATAAACATTTTATTAATAAAAAGGTTAGGTAGGAAATGGGTTGTCCAGTTTGACTAGATCTTTAATTCATACATCCATCTGTCTGACGATATACACCGTTAAACACAGGCCTTCCACTTGGGAATAATGCAACCGCTCTCTACTATTTAAATAATCTCCAGGTTCCATGAGTATTTAAGTAATTTAGTGGCTAGCTCAGTAGGTTACCTTTTGGTATACCCTGAGTTACATTCCGGAATATTGCCGGATGTCGTTCTTATTCAGTATTCACACAAAAGTATATTGCTTCCGACCATTTATCATTAAGAACCAACGAAAACATCGCTAAGTAAACATAATAATACAGAATATTAAAATTATAAATGTATTCTTTTAGGATTTCATACACTCATTTCATAATTTTCGAAAGGGTCATCATTATTAAAATTATGTTTATCTTGCTTAAAACGTAAAATGCGGTACAATGAAGCAACATGAAAACCGTTTCAGGGATAATGAACATTGATGTCTGTGTAGCCAGGGATGGCGAGACCTTTCACATATTTTTGTAAAAGATTTGCTGGAAACTTTGGCTGTTGTGGTTATCTGTAACTCATCTAAAATAATTGCTAATAAAACAGCTAATATTTTAGTGTTCCTTTATATTAATTTTAAAAATACCTAATGTCTTTTCAAAATGAATATAAATGTAAAGTAATCAGGTTTTGAATTATTTTAAGCAAGTGAATATCTCTTTTTTTTGTACTTGTTAAGATCAAATATTTTATACTGTGTGATATCGGCGACGAATACTACCAACCCTTACTTCACTCGTGGATGTCGTAAAAGACGACTAAGAGCTTTTTATCAACCTGGGCCAACTCAACCTGACGCTGTCAGGTCGACAATTACATTCCTAAAAGTTGACGTCAGGCAGGTGGCTGATTATAAAACTATTGCCAGTAACTTTTGCAATATGTGTAAGCAGAGCATATATTGCGTTGACCCCAAGTTATTGAGTTAAGAACAGGATGATGACGATGATTACATTAAACGTTTTCTAGTTTTTTCTTTCCTTTTGTCGAAATTTTTGAAATTTTTTCCATGGCTCCATTCGCATAGTTTCTCGACGACAACTTCCTTCTCTATGAGACAGTATCTAGAGCGATCTAGAGTTCTCCATGTATGATTAAGAATTTGAGCTTATTCAATATTTTTAATTTTGCCAATAAATATATAATCGATTTTTTTCTGTTTCAAAGCTTGCAACTTATCTCTTTTTATAATACATCGTGATTCAATATTACCACCATTATATGGATTACATATATTGTAAATAGTGGCTGATGAACCCTGTTTACATTCAATTCCAGTGATATATTTTATTTAATAACTTTTGAGTTCGTTTTATAAAATGTTTATTATCGCTGATGTTACATTAGCGAAAATATTTTTATTTTCGTACAATCTTTTATACTCTATTAAAGATTGATAAGTCAGTATCGAGAGCTTTTAACAGGGGCCTTGAATAAAAGGAATCATGATTAATTAGCCACTCATTTTATTTTAATAGGTAATGTCGTGGATCTTTTTTGTGCTCTTATCTTCAAAGGAGAAGACATAAATGAAACATGTTTAAATTTTTATGGAACTTTTCAAGTCATACGATATTGAATAAGCTTGTTGTAATGTATTGGGTGCGACTTTTAGTACTGTTATTACTTCGGGCTTAGTAGAAACTCAATAAGTTTCTTGTCAGCCATAGTAACGGATACTTACATACGTTTGATGCAGAATATACTGATTAGTTGCTTCTTAGGCTACAAAAATACCGAGTCGGATTTGATTACGGATTAGGTAATCATTAATTCAAAAAAATATTGAATATAAAATATATCGCAATGTTAAAATAATTGTAATTAGGTTATTGGTTTTTTCGTTAATAAAATAAGTAAAATAAAAAAAAAATAAACAGCAGTTTTTGGGACTGCAGATATCAGTGAAAACTAAGTAACATGTGAATTGTATCGTCGAGTTATTAGATTATTATTTTTGAATTATTTTTGGTTTGCAAAGAAATTTTAAGCAATTTAAACTTCAATCCCTGATCATAAACTTTTCTTTATGTTTTCACTTCTGAAAGCATGCGGTGACGATGATGCGAGTTTCATGCTTTTTGTTCACCCAAGAAATATACTATATATACAGTATATACATATAGTTCATGGAAAGTGTTCAGTCTGTCAGTCACATCCAAAAGATGCTTAACGCGCCTACAGATGTTCTCACTTCAAAAAATATTATTTGTAACATTCATAATATCCTACACTTACTGCTTTTTTATTATAATTTAAAAAAAAATCCGGTATACTAAAGAATCAATTCTTGTTTCGCTCGCAGTTGTATGTACAATTTTATTGACAAATTATTCCAAGACTTGAAATAACATTTTGTGAATTTCAGAGAGCATTGCACCATGTGAATCATATCTATTTCATTGAGCAAGGAATGTCGATAAATAATAAAATTTTAGGCTATCTATGAAGCCGTTATATGTAAATTATCCGTGTGGTAAATTATCCGTGTGGTGATGGAGTAAGAATACAATTCACCACCCTTTATCTTACCTGTGGGTGATCGTTAGAGACGATTAAGGGATATATAATGCATATAACGTCTATGCAAGAGAGGGAAAACTCGAAACAAAACCCTATACCAACACGTCTGACCAGCGCGGTATAGTAGGTTACTTTCCTCCCATTACGGAGGAGGCCCGAGCCCAGCAGTGGGACATATATATGGGCTGTGATGGTGACGATGATGAAGCCAACTTTTAGTAAATTCTAGTTGTATGTCATATGTATTAATGTATACAGTATACATATTTCTAAATTGGTGTGTATGAGTAAGTGAACTATATATGTATTTGTACCCACGGTTATTACATAATTTTGTACCTTACAAAGAACATCTACCATGAAAAGTAAATGGTAGTAGTCTTGGTCTCGCAATTAGTCCCCGTAGTCTAATTAAAAGGAACGTGAAATGGAGCGGGAAAATTCTCTGTGCTCAATGGTATTGTCAAGAATGAATATACGAAAAGTCTTAGTAATTTTTTTTGTCCTTTGTAGGGTTAGTTTTTTAATTAGAATTATAATTATCTCAGTATTTTTGTATAGTCTAATAAATACAATCGAATAATTGGAATAATAATTTAAAATATAGTTTGAGACAAACATTTAAGAATAATTTGCGCCCCTCAGATTGACACAGTAACTTGTGTGGGCACCAATTGAGTGTACAGTACCGAGCAATTAACTACCTTAGTAGAAACCCGATTACGAAGCAAAAATGATGTCATAAGTGGGATATAAATAATTAAGCATATTAAATGCTAAATTTCAGTAATTTGAGTACCTTAGTAGGTTTGAAGTTGGACAGGCAGCGATCTTGAAAACCAATGTAATATATTTCAATCTTCTTCCATTTGCATTAGCAAAAAGGACTTATTGTGCTAATCTCATATAAATTGGCTTAATCCCGTGAGGATTACAATTATCTATTTATCTCTTTAATTGTTTTCAATTATATTTTGCGAAAAAGAATAGCAGTATCGCTTAATTTTTTTATTATACGATGTGAAAACTCACAATTCATAGATAACTTTATGATTAATCCAATGAATTCGCAATTCGAATGTCAAGGGTTCGATCTCTGCGAAGCATAATTCTTTGTATGAAACACATGATTGTTCTAAATATAAGTGTAGCTTCTGTAAATTAATGATTAACGCAGTGAATTCCCAATCCGAATGTCAATGTTTCGATTTCTGTGAAGGATAATTCTTTGTATGAAACACATATGATTGTTCTAAATCTAAGTGTAACTTCTATCAATTTTACCTTTAAGAATTTAGCTGTGATGTATCTATTATACCGTCTATTTTCTAATACCAGTGAATGAGTCGTTTCTGAAAAATAATAAGGCTCCTCTTTATGTGAGACGTGTGCCATCTACCGCAAAATGATTACACATTATACCGATTTAATATTCTAACTTTTCAGTTTAGTATTGTATTAAACGATGACGCGACCCTACTATCTAATTTAGTGAGATTTAGCATTTATCATGCTGTTTTCGCCCATAAACAAGTTATAAATAACCTAGCATGTTAAACGCTAATAAATATTAAAAATTAAGACGGGCCTAAATGTATATACTCGCAAAAAATACTAATACCTAGATACTTAACTAATACCCTCTAGATAAAAATTCTCATCATTTTGAATTTCATTTCAATAAAAGTTCAATCTATTTTAATATTTAATATCCTCTCAGCTCTTTAAACAATATCTTTCATCATGATACAATATACTAGAGGCAATTTTGCAACGGTTCCAATACACCATTAAATATATTGAACATTATCGATTTAGCAGTCACCAAACTAGCTTACCTATCGACTGCATCTGACCGAACGACGTAAACTACGGAAATGGATGACAAAATGATCGTTAGTAGGTAATGCCGACGCAATTTAGAATCAGAACTCAAAATCATTTTGCGGTTTTTGTGGCAAGATAACCGTTCGAGCTTCCATTTATTTTTATTCGTATTCTATATAAATTATTTTTGTTTTATTATTTATATAATAACCTGCTATGGCTGTGGTAAAAATAGTAATGAAAAAATACAAAACGTAATATTCTATTATTGAAATAATTATAACAAAAAATCTTAATCTAAAATAAAAAAGACCATTAATGAAAGCATGGTCATGGAACATTAAAAATACCTCTATTAGAGGTTCATGTTTCGTCTACTATGAGACTGTTGAAGTATCAAATCTCTAACAGATTTCATAAAAAAGACATGCACCTAAGTAGTTAATTAAGTTAGTATACGAATATAGCATCGACTAAAAAAGTCATTAAAAATATTAAAAAAAGAAATGACATCATACAAAATTTTAGAAGTTACATTTCAAAAATGCCTGCTGGGTTTCTGTATATATCCCTGTATATTTTAGGAAATAATTATATGCTGGAATATTTTAAGAAATATATATCAAATATTAAAGCAAATTTGCTCATATACTTATTTGGAAAGACAATATAACGACGCTCCGACCCACAGCGAGAGTGTGGGAAGCAATTTTCTGTTATTTTACACCAAGTTATGGTTGTGACCGCGCGTGAAATGAGACATCAGGACGTTGGGACCCAGATATGAGCGCCTTGATTACATTACCCTAATACAGGGTAAGTAACCATGTTTCCCAAGTTAATGGACATAGGCTTAATATTAATAAAGTATAATACATTTTAATGAGATTTTAAAACGTTAACATAAATAGCTCCGCATTACCTTCGGACTCTTATTATGATCATCATCATTATTTTAGCCTTTATAAGTCCCATTATTGGGCCCGAACTCTCCATAATGGGAGTGTCAGCCGTGTTTGTATAAGATTTTTTGTTGAGTTTTCCTTCTCTTGCATAAATTTTACCTACATTTAATATCAATTACTTACGGGCAAGAAAGGGGATGATAAATTGTATTCTTATTCCGTCATCTTACAGAAAATGACTCTTATAACGTTAGATTACAATACATAATCATTAATACTAGCGATCGCCCAATGGTTGAAATCGATTGTTTAGCAATGCAAAACCTGGACTAAAAGTCTAGAAACAGTATCATGCCCTCTTGAGTTTTCTAACGGATCTTTCTCAGTGTGGCCGCGTTCCAATCCAATGGTAGCACATTCCATTTATGTCAACGTAATTTAATAAATTGCCACATTATAATAATTATCACAATTTAATGTTTAATAATATGTTACATAAAAATATATTTTTTCTATATTGAATCATTTACATTTACCACTGAAAATGTATTAAATATGTTAAGTTTATTTCTCGTCACACAAGGAATTTCTCATTTCCCTTCGACATTGATGTTTAATCAAATAAATATTAATTTAATACAGAAAACAACATTCTAGCAACCTAAATACCAGTTCATGAAAGGATTATCTTTCTTTGTTACCTTAAAATATCAACATCATTCTCCTACTCTTGTCCCAATTGCTTGGGGTCGATACAATATGTACTCTTCTTTCATAGTACATATTGTAAAAGTTATTGGCAATAGTTTTATGACCGGCTACCTACCAGACGTCAACCCTCCTTGGGAATGTAATTGTTGACCAAAGGGAATCAGATGGAGTTAGCCCAGGTCGTTATAAGGCTCTTAGTCATCCTTTACGACATCCATGAGCAAAGTAAGGGTTGGTAGTATTCTTAGCCGCTACCACACAGCTAGACTTAAAATATATTTAGTGAAGTATTAAGAATACAATGTACTATTACTATTTATTTGCTTAGTAGAGTAATAAAAATCGGCTAAGATTACCTGGAGAATGGACAGCAGGAATTAACTGGATAATAAAACATATACTAAGTTACCTATCACGTAATTTGGGTACATTCCCTAACTTATAACATCAATTATCGAGCGTGACGATACATTATCTCTATCATAGGTAGGTCAAGGTAAAAAGTATGCATCGATTAGCTGATGGAGTATTACATTAATTGTCTGTTTTTGTATTCAGGAATAAAACTGGGCTCGAAAATAATACAAAATTTTAACAAATCAAAATGACTTTGAAACTTAGTTGAGGATAATAAAAAACTACTGGAAAGGTCTTAATTAATAAATAGGACTACATGAGAAGTGCCAGCTTCCAAATAAAATAATTATAAAAAAAAAATCGGTTCACCTAGAAAAAGTTCTAAGGTAACACACAAAAAAAATACAGACGAATTCAGAATCTCCTCCTTTTTTTTAAAGTCTGTAAAAAAAAATACTGAATTACCATTCAGAATATATCCATGTAATGAATCTATAAAAATATATTTCTTGTAAATAATTGAAAACACTAAATAAATCACGAAGAAAACGTTCGAAGCTTTCGCATTTGTCGAAGAGTCGTATTAATGGAACGTTAAATTGAATCATCCGTCTTTAAATGAACATCGTGTACATAAGCATATCGAATTTATTGAAAGTCCCCTACAGTATGGCTGGAGTGTTTGAATTTATTGATCACAGAATTTATTAAAATATTATATTTTGTCTACAACTTACTTCTTTTTATAGAGCATATACTTTTCTATGGCAACTAGGGTATAATGAAAATTTTAATAATTACATATATATATATATATATATATATATATATATATATATATATATATATATATATATATATATACATACATACATATCATCACGCCATATCCCTTGCAAGGTAGGCAGAGAGAACAGAGTGCCAGAGAATTCTATCCTTGCATACTTCACTCGCTTCCTCAATATTCATAATTCTCTTCATACACGCTCGCCGGTTTCGGAGACTCTTGACTTCACCTTCCTTCAGTACGTGACCAATCTGGTCTAGGTAGGTGAGTCTCGGTCACCCTCGGTCCCTACATCCTTTTTTTTTTTTTTTTTTTTTTTTTGGTGGACTATGGATTAGTCTCGCCCCGCCAAATCGGTCCGGGGTGACGGAAAAGGCGGCGCGTGACCCCATAGACCCACCGTAAAACTCCTCTCTCTTCGCCGTGCGAGCGGGTCACCGGGACCCGATTTTTAACTTCGGTGGCCCGCCCGGCGGTTCACCCTCGCGGGTTCCTCTCGTCGACGCCCCAACAGATTTCGCCGTCGGGGCGTCGCCCTCACGCGGTGGCCTCACGTCGGGTGACCGGACAATTCCCCGGTCCGATCACCCGAAGCCTCGGTTAGGGCGGCATCAGGCGCAGGTATTCGCGCCTGCGCCGCCCCGGCCGCTGGCGGCGGCCCGGGGCGCGGGAATCCTCCCTTGCCCGTTCCGCCGCTTCCTTCTGCGAGATGACAGCCTCGCAGAAGGCGGCGACCGCGTCCCAGTTCCTGATGCTGTCGACCATCGCTCTCGCGACGGCCGGCAGCGTCAGGTCGGCACCGATGACAGCGACGAGGTCACGGCGCTGCCGCTCCCATCCCGGACACACCTCCAGCGTGTGTTGCGCCGTGTCCTCGTCACTCCTGCAGTGGTGGCAGGCCGGAGTCCACTCCCTATACACGACCCTGTGCAGGTACAACCCAAAACACCCGTGCCCCGTCAATACCTGCACCAGCCGAAAGGTGAGGACTCCGTGCCGCCGCTCCATCCACTCTATCAATACGGGCCGGAGGGCCTCAACGGTCTCCACACCGTGCCTAGGCCTCTCCAGCCGCGTAGCCCAACGGGCGATGACGTCTCGGCGGGCATCCACGCGCCAGGTGGCTATCTCGCTCAACGATGGGGAGCCACCTTCCTCGCGCGCTGTGATAACCCGCCGGTAGAGGTCGGAGAGCATCTCCGCCTCTAGGTCCCACGGGGGTGTCCCGGCCAACAGGCACGCCGCCTCTGTCGACACCGTGCGGTACCCGCGAATGGCTCTGACCGCCATGGCTCTCTGTGGCCTCCACAGAACCGCCCTGAGCTGGGCGTTCAGAGCCCTCGCCCACACGGGTGCGCCGTACATGGCCATCGAGCGGATGACCCCCGCATACAGCCGTCGGGCCTCAAAACTGGGTCCGCCCACATTCGGCATGAGTCGAGAAAGGGCGGACGCCGCGCCGACAAGCCGGGGAGCAATCTGTCGGAAATGCTCCCGGAACCACCATCGCCCGTCGAGCACCAGACCCAAGTACCTCATATGGGCCTGGATGCTGATGTGGATGGAGTTTACCACTATCGAGGCGCCGATGGGCAGCCTCACACGGGGCCCATGGAAAAGTAGGGCCTCCGTCTTGTTTAGGGCCACCCTGAGCCCCAGCGCCTCGATCCGCCTGACCATCTCCTCGGTGCCGAGAGTGGCCAGGCTCGCCGCCTCTTCGAGTGTCCTGCCCCGGGCTGTGACGAGCGTGTCGTCAGCATAGCACACCAAGCTCAGCCCGGGGGGGAGACTCCCTCTCAACGCCCAGTCGTACCCGATGTCCCA
This sequence comes from Lymantria monacha, assembly GCA_905163515.2. Lineage (NCBI taxonomy): Eukaryota > Metazoa > Arthropoda > Insecta > Lepidoptera > Erebidae > Lymantria > Lymantria monacha. The sequence continues at coordinate 7,934,966 of LR991090.1, read as the reverse complement.
CAGAGTCAGCCCCAGAACCGACCCCTGTGGAACGCCGCACGACATGGGCATCCGCACAATGTCCCCTGCGGGACCCGCGCAGAGGATACTGCGGCCCTCCAAATAGTCTGCCACCAGCCGCCTGAGGTACAGGGGCACTCCATGGAACCGGAGCGCCTCCCTGATGCAGCCGAATGGCAGACTATTGAATGCGTTGGCGATGTCCAACGACACCGCCAACAGCACTCCCTTCCCGGCGACGGCCTCCGCGGCCGCCTGCCTCAGGCGTAATAGGGCCCCGATGGTCGAACGCCCCCTCCGAAACCCATACTGAGCGTCCGACAGATCGGGCCCCACCTCCTCCAGGTGTCGGACGATGCGGGCAGCGAGCACACGCTCCAGCAGCTTACCCACATCGTCGAGGAGCACGATGGGCCTGTAGGCCGACGGCAAATCCGGGGACCGTCCCGGCTTTGGCAGGAGAACCAACCTCCCTTCCTTCCAGCACTCAGGGAACCGTCCAGACGTCAGACAGGCGTTGAACAGCTGCCTGAGGCGAGGCTCGAAGTGCTCGAGGAGCGACGTCAGCACCCGGACTGGAATTCCGTCCGGGCCGGGGGCCGTGGTGGCGGAACGAATCTTCGCCACGGCCGCCCCCACTTCCGACTCCGTCACGGGCGGAACACTCTCGTCGTCGTCGTCCTCCCGGTCCTGATCTGGCGGAGCCATGACCGGGGGCGTGTGTTCCGACTGCCGTGGAAACAGCTCCTCGACCACCCTACGAAGGAAGTCGGGCTGGAGGGTCTCGGTGAGGGGGGGGGCCCGCGCGCGAAGCTTGTTCAGCGCCGCGCGATATGGGTGACCCCAGGGGTCACGGTCGAGACTGTCCAGCATCTCCTGCCAACTCGCGCCCTTGGCGGCACGGATGGCCAGCCGAAAGGCAGTCCGCGCACTGCGGTACGCCTCGTACAGCTGGCCCTCCCGCTCGACGTCGCGGTGACGCCGCCGGCTGCGGGTGTAGGACCTTCGGGCACTGATACACGCCGCACGAAGGTCCGCCAGTCTTGGGGACCACCAGTAGACCCCCTGCCTCGGAGGCGGACGCCGCCGCACTCTGGGCATGGCCGCATCGCAGATCTGCGTTAACGCACTGCGAATGCGGACAGCCTCAGCGTCCACTCCGTCCGCTGGGGGTGGTGAGGACAGCCACGTGCTGACAATGGCCGCCTCCGCCAGTAGATCCCTGTCAAGACGACCCACAGCCCACCGCGGAAACGCGGGAGCTCCGTCCGCCCTGTGACCCCTACCGGGTTCCCGGGGGGAGACCTCCATCCGGATGTACCGGTGGTCCGACAGGGTCTCCGCCTCCTCCAGGACACTCCAGTTCCTCACCCGTGGCGCGACAGCGGGGCTAGCGAACGACAAGTCCACTATCGACCCGCCCTGCCGCCGCACACACGTGTTCACCGAGCCTCTGTTCAGAACACAGAGGCCCAGTGAAGCCGCCCACTCGTTGACCGCCCGCCCGCGGTCGTCCGTCGTAGGGGACCCCCACGCCGTGGATTTGGCGTTAAAGTCCCCCAGAACCAGGACGAGGCCCGGTGCCAGTCGCCGTATCGAGGCCTCCAAGGTGGTGAGTGAGGCCCCGAAATCGTCCATCCTCCTAGTGGGGGAGAGGTATACGCTGTAGAGCGTGACCCCTCCCCACTCCGCCGCGACAAATTCCTCGCCCCTATCCAAAAGGGACAAGGACGGGAAGTGCCGCTGCGTTGAGACGACGATTGCCGCGGTACCGTTTCGACTGACCACCCAATTGGGGCGATCAGGCACGGCGTACGGTTCCGCGACTACGGCTGCACCAATCGACCACTCCGCCATGGATTGCAGGAGGAGATCCTGCGCTCCGGCGGAGTGGTTGGTGTTGGCCTGCAGGAGGAGGTGCATGGCTGGTGTACCCATTATCGGGTTATGTCCATGACCTCCTCGCCAGCGGGCGATCGGACCGCGCTAGGAGCGGGAGCGGCCGTGGTCGTAGGGCCGCCCCGCGCCTTTGGGGCCGAAGCTGGAGGTTTGCACGCCCCAGAGCCCATGCGGTGCTTGGCGGGCTTATTGCCCGCCGCACACGCGGGGCAGTGGGGCGGGGCGGCGCAAGATGCCAAGATGCTCCGACCCACAGCGAGAGTGTGGGAAGCAATTTTCTGTTATTTTACACCAAGTTATGGTTGTGACCGCGCGTGAAATGAGACATCAGGACGTTGGGACCCAGATATGAGCGCCTTGATTACATTACCCTAATACAGGGTAAGTAACCATGTTTCCCAAGTTAATGGACATAGGCTTAATATTAATAAAGTATAATACATTTTAATGAGATTTTAAAACGTTAACATAAATAGCTCCGCATTACCTTCGGACTCTTATTATGATCATCATCATTATTTTAGCCTTTATAAGTCCCATTATTGGGCCCGAACTCTCCATAATGGGAGTGTCAGCCGTGTTTGTATAAGATTTTTTGTTGAGTTTTCCTTCTCTTGCATAAATTTTACCTACATTTAATATCAATTACTTACGGGCAAGAAAGGGGATGATAAATTGTATTCTTATTCCGTCATCTTACAGAAAATGACTCTTATAACGTTAGATTACAATACATAATCATTAATACTAGCGATCGCCCAATGGTTGAAATCGATTGTTTAGCAATGCAAAACCTGGACTAAAAGTCTAGAAACAGTATCATGCCCTCTTGAGTTTTCTAACGGATCTTTCTCAGTGTGGCCGCGTTCCAATCCAATGGTAGCACATTCCATTTATGTCAACGTAATTTAATAAATTGCCACATTATAATAATTATCACAATTTAATGTTTAATAATATGTTACATAAAAATATATTTTTTCTATATTGAATCATTTACATTTACCACTGAAAATGTATTAAATATGTTAAGTTTATTTCTCGTCACACAAGGAATTTCTCATTTCCCTTCGACATTGATGTTTAATCAAATAAATATTAATTTAATACAGAAAACAACATTCTAGCAACCTAAATACCAGTTCATGAAAGGATTATCTTTCTTTGTTACCTTAAAATATCAACATCATTCTCCTACTCTTGTCCCAATTGCTTGGGGTCGATACAATATGTACTCTTCTTTCATAGTACATATTGTAAAAGTTATTGGCAATAGTTTTATGACCGGCTACCTACCAGACGTCAACCCTCCTTGGGAATGTAATTGTTGACCAAAGGGAATCAGATGGAGTTAGCCCAGGTCGTTATAAGGCTCTTAGTCATCCTTTACGACATCCATGAGCAAAGTAAGGGTTGGTAGTATTCTTAGCCGCTACCACACAGCTAGACTTAAAATATATTTAGTGAAGTATTAAGAATACAATGTACTATTACTATTTATTTGCTTAGTAGAGTAATAAAAATCGGCTAAGATTACCTGGAGAATGGACAGCAGGAATTAACTGGATAATAAAACATATACTAAGTTACCTATCACGTAATTTGGGTACATTCCCTAACTTATAACATCAATTATCGAGCGTGACGATACATTATCTCTATCATAGGTAGGTCAAGGTAAAAAGTATGCATCGATTAGCTGATGGAGTATTACATTAATTGTCTGTTTTTGTATTCAGGAATAAAACTGGGCTCGAAAATAATACAAAATTTTAACAAATCAAAATGACTTTGAAACTTAGTTGAGGATAATAAAAAACTACTGGAAAGGTCTTAATTAATAAATAGGACTACATGAGAAGTGCCAGCTTCCAAATAAAATAATTATAAAAAAAAAATCGGTTCACCTAGAAAAAGTTCTAAGGTAACACACAAAAAAAATACAGACGAATTCAGAATCTCCTCCTTTTTTTTAAAGTCTGTAAAAAAAAATACTGAATTACCATTCAGAATATATCCATGTAATGAATCTATAAAAATATATTTCTTGTAAATAATTGAAAACACTAAATAAATCACGAAGAAAACGTTCGAAGCTTTCGCATTTGTCGAAGAGTCGTATTAATGGAACGTTAAATTGAATCATCCGTCTTTAAATGAACATCGTGTACATAAGCATATCGAATTTATTGAAAGTCCCCTACAGTATGGCTGGAGTGTTTGAATTTATTGATCACAGAATTTATTAAAATATTATATTTTGTCTACAACTTACTTCTTTTTATAGAGCATATACTTTTCTATGGCAACTAGGGTATAATGAAAATTTTAATAATTACATATATATATATATATATATATATATATATATATATATATATATATATATATATATATATATACATACATACATATCATCACGCCATATCCCTTGCAAGGTAGGCAGAGAGAACAGAGTGCCAGAGAATTCTATCCTTGCATACTTCACTCGCTTCCTCAATATTCATAATTCTCTTCATACACGCTCGCCGGTTTCGGAGACTCTTGACTTCACCTTCCTTCAGTACGTGACCAATCTGGTCTAGGTAGGTGAGTCTCGGTCACCCTCGGTACCTACATCCTTTTTTTTTTTTTTTTTTTTTTTTTTGGTGGACTATGGATTAGTCTCGCCCCGCCAAATCGGTCCGGGGTGACGGAAAAGGCGGCGCGTGACCCCATAGACCCACCGTAAAACTCCTCTCTCTTCGCCGTGCGAGCGGGTCACCGGGACCCGATTTTTAACTTCGGTGGCCCGCCCGGCGGTTCACCCTCGCGGGTTCCTCTCGTCGACGCCCCAACAGATTTCGCCGTCGGGGCGTCGCCCTCACGCGGTGGCCTCACGTCGGGTGACCGGACAATTCCCCGGTCCGATCACCCGAAGCCTCGGTTAGGGCGGCATCAGGCGCAGGTATTCGCGCCTGCGCCGCCCCGGCCGCTGGCGGCGGCCCGGGGCGCGGGAATCCTCCCTTGCCCGTTCCGCCGCTTCCTTCTGCGAGATGACAGCCTCGCAGAAGGCGGCGACCGCGTCCCAGTTCCTGATGCTGTCGACCATCGCTCTCGCGACGGCCGGCAGCGTCAGGTCGGCACCGATGACAGCGACGAGGTCACGGCGCTGCCGCTCCCATCCCGGACACACCTCCAGCGTGTGTTGCGCCGTGTCCTCGTCACTCCTGCAGTGGTGGCAGGCCGGAGTCCACTCCCTATACACGACCCTGTGCAGGTACAACCCAAAACACCCGTGCCCCGTCAATACCTGCACCAGCCGAAAGGTGAGGACTCCGTGCCGCCGCTCCATCCACTCTATCAATACGGGCCGGAGGGCCTCAACGGTCTCCACACCGTGCCTAGGCCTCTCCAGCCGCGTAGCCCAACGGGCGATGACGTCTCGGCGGGCATCCACGCGCCAGGTGGCTATCTCGCTCAACGATGGGGAGCCACCTTCCTCGCGCGCTGTGATAACCCGCCGGTAGAGGTCGGAGAGCATCTCCGCCTCTAGGTCCCACGGGGGTGTCCCGGCCAACAGGCACGCCGCCTCTGTCGACACCGTGCGGTACCCGCGAATGGCTCTGACCGCCATGGCTCTCTGTGGCCTCCACAGAACCGCCCTGAGCTGGGCGTTCAGAGCCCTCGCCCACACGGGTGCGCCGTACATGGCCATCGAGCGGATGACCCCCGCATACAGCCGTCGGGCCTCAAAACTGGGTCCGCCCACATTCGGCATGAGTCGAGAAAGGGCGGACGCCGCGCCGACAAGCCGGGGAGCAATCTGTCGGAAATGCTCCCGGAACCACCATCGCCCGTCGAGCACCAGACCCAAGTACCTCATATGGGCCTGGATGCTGATGTGGATGGAGTTTACCACTATCGAGGCGCCGATGGGCAGCCTCACACGGGGCCCATGGAAAAGTAGGGCCTCCGTCTTGTTTAGGGCCACCCTGAGCCCCAGCGCCTCGATCCGCCTGACCATCTCCTCGGTGCCGAGAGTGGCCAGGCTCGCCGCCTCTTCGAGTGTCCTGCCCCGGGCTGTGACGAGCGTGTCGTCAGCATAGCACACCAAGCTCAGCCCGGGGGGGAGACTCCCTCTCAACGCCCAGTCGTACCCGATGTCCCACAGAGTCAGCCCCAGAACCGACCCCTGTGGAACGCCGCACGACATGGGCATCCGCACAATGTCCCCTGCGGGACCCGCGCAGAGGATACTGCGGCCCTCCAAATAGTCTGCCACCAGCCGCCTGAGGTACAGGGGCACTCCATGGAACCGGAGCGCCTCCCTGATGCAGCCGAATGGCAGACTATTGAATGCGTTGGCGATGTCCAACGACACCGCCAACAGCACTCCCTTCCCGGCGACGGCCTCCGCGGCCGCCTGCCTCAGGCGTAATAGGGCCCCGATGGTCGAACGCCCCCTCCGAAACCCATACTGAGCGTCCGACAGATCGGGCCCCACCTCCTCCAGGTGTCGGACGATGCGGGCAGCGAGCACACGCTCCAGCAGCTTACCCACATCGTCGAGGAGCACGATGGGCCTGTAGGCCGACGGCAAATCCGGGGACCGTCCCGGCTTTGGCAGGAGAACCAACCTCCCTTCCTTCCAGCACTCAGGGAACCGTCCAGACGTCAGACAGGCGTTGAACAGCTGCCTGAGGCGAGGCTCGAAGTGCTCGAGGAGCGACGTCAGCACCCGGACTGGAATTCCGTCCGGGCCGGGGGCCGTGGTGGCGGAACGAATCTTCGCCACGGCCGCCCCCACTTCCGACTCCGTCACGGGCGGAACACTCTCGTCGTCGTCGTCCTCCCGGTCCTGATCTGGCGGAGCCATGACCGGGGGCGTGTGTTCCGACTGCCGTGGAAACAGCTCCTCGACCACCCTACGAAGGAAGTCGGGCTGGAGGGTCTCGGTGAGGGGGGGGGCCCGCGCGCGAAGCTTGTTCAGCGCCGCGCGATATGGGTGACCCCAGGGGTCACGGTCGAGACCGTCCAGCATCTCCTGCCAACTCGCGCCCTTGGCGGCACGGATGGCCAGCCGAAAGGCAGTCCGCGCACTGCGGTACGCCTCGTACAGCTGGCCCTCCCGCTCGACGTCGCGGTGACGCCGCCGGCTGCGGGTGTAGGACCTTCGGGCACTGATACACGCCGCACGAAGGTCCGCCAGTCTTGGGGACCACCAGTAGACCCCCTGCCTCGGAGGCGGACGCCGCCGCACTCTGGGCATGGCCGCATCGCAGATCTGCGTTAACGCACTGCGAATGCGGACAGCCTCAGCGTCCACTCCGTCCGCTGGGGGTGGTGAGGACAGCCACGTGCTGACAATGGCCGCCTCCGCCAGTAGATCCCTGTCAAGACGACCCACAGCCCACCGCGGAAACGCGGGAGCTCCGTCCGCCCTGTGACCCCTACCGGGTTCCCGGGGGGAGACCTCCATCCGGATGTACCGGTGGTCCGACAGGGTCTCCGCCTCCTCCAGGACACTCCAGTTCCTCACCCGTGGCGCGACAGCGGGGCTAGCGAACGACAAGTCCACTATCGACCCGCCCTGCCGCCGCACACACGTGTTCACCGAGCCTCTGTTCAGAACACAGAGGCCCAGTGAAGCCGCCCACTCGTTGACCGCCCGCCCGCGGTCGTCCGTCGTAGGGGACCCCCACGCCGTGGATTTGGCGTTAAAGTCCCCCAGAACCAGGACGAGGCCCGGTGCCAGTCGCCGTATCGAGGCCTCCAAGGTGGTGAGTGAGGCCCCGAAATCGTCCATCCTCCTAGTGGGGGAGAGGTATACGCTGTAGAGCGTGACCCCTCCCCACTCCGCCGCGACAAATTCCTCGCCCCTATCCAAAAGGGACAAGGACGGGAAGTGCCGCTGCGTTGAGACGACGATTGCCGCGGTACCGTTTCGACTGACCACCCAATTGGGGCGATCAGGCACGGCGTACGGTTCCGCGACTACGGCTGCACCAATCGACCACTCCGCCATGGATTGCAGGAGGAGATCCTGCGCTCCGGCGGAGTGGTTGGTGTTGGCCTGCAGGAGGAGGTGCATGGCTGGTGTACCCATTATCGGGTTATGTCCATGACCTCCTCGCCAGCGGGCGATCGGACCGCGCTAGGAGCGGGAGCGGCCGTGGTCGTAGGGCCGCCCCGCGCCTTTGGGGCCGAAGCTGGAGGTTTGCACGCCCCAGAGCCCATGCGGTGCTTGGCGGGCTTATTGCCCGCCGCACACGCGGGGCAGTGGGGCGGGGCGGCGCAAGATGCCGCCACGTGCCCGGTCTGACCGCAGCGGAAACACAATCCGCCGCAGTCGAAGCAATTAGTGCACGTCGGTCGAGTGTGTCCGACCGCCATGCACTTGTAGCACCTCGCAGGCTGGTGCTCAAGCACGGTTACCCGCGCCGAGCTCCAGCCCACGAGGAGCCTGCCTGAGCCGGCCAGTTGCCTGACCGACTCCACCGGGCACTGCGCCCAGGCAGCACCTACGCCACCCGGACCGGGACGAATGGCACCGACCCGGACGGTGTCTATGGGACACCCGGTTTTCGAGACAATAGCCTCCCGGATGTCTTCCACCGTCACTGAATCGTCCAAACCCGAAATGCGCATTTCGGCGCACTTGACGGGCCTGGCGATCTTGATGCCACCCTCCTCGGCGAACAAACCTCTCAGCTTCTCGGCCACGCTGTCGGCCGTCTTGGCGCCCTCGGCCCCTGGGAACTCGAGAATTCGAGCCCCCGTCCGGGCCTTGCGGGTCCTGGCTTCGACGCCTCCAATATCGGAGACGTCTAGCTCCCGCCGGGCCTTCCTCAAGACGGCCTCGTAGCTGAGGCCCTTCTCGGCCGCCTCGGGCAGCACAGTGATCACCACTGCGGCCGTCTTCGGCGACTTGAGCCCCTTGCGCGGTCTCTTCTTCTGTCCGGCTCCTGCCTGAGGAGCGGGGACCTCAGCGGCGCGCTTGGCCTCCGCTCTCCTCCTTTGGCCGCGACTCCTTCTGTCGCGTTCGGCTACCTGCCAACCCTGTTCGGGTACGGCAGTCGTGCCAGACGCGGAAGGTCTCGTCGCGGCCTCGCTGGTCGTCGCCGGCGGTGTTGTTGCGGGCGACTTCAGCGGTCCGGCAGGGGCCGGAGCCATCTTCCTCCTCAGGGCGGGTCCCTTCGGAGCTGGGCCGGGGCCTTTGGGCTTAGGCCCGGCCGCGGCCGCGGCGTAGCTCCCCACGCGGCCACCCTGACAAGGCAGCGGGGCGGGGGCTGGTGCCACATGCGGCCGCTTGTCCGCGGCGAGAGGTGGTCGGACACGTGGTTCTGGAGGCAACCTCGCCTCCAGAACGGCGAAGCGCGCATCGACGAGCTTACCCACTGCGCCGATGATTTTGGCGAGGGCCTCGTCCGATATGCCTCCCACCTCAAACGGGGTCGGCTGAGCCTCCTTAGGGGCCCGTTCTACGGCGCCTAGCGGGTTTGGCGCCGCAGGGGCGCTAGCCGGCGGCAAGCGGTCCGCGGGGAGAGGCGTCAGCCTCACCACGGGAACAGGGAGTTTCACCGCGGTGACCGCGCCAGCGTCAGCCGGCGGCGCGCGCTTCGCGGCGACAGGCGTCTTCCTCGCCGCGGGGACGGGTGTGACGCTGACGCCATCACCCAACGTCGTCGGCGCCGCAGCGCGAGGCGGCTTTGGCGCCGCAGCGGCCGCCGAGTATCCGGCCCTGGCCGATAGCGCGGCTGGCGCGGGTGACACGAACAGCGCCACCTGCGCCTTGAGGTCGGCCACGTCTATCAACAGCTGGCGGTTTGCGCGACGCATTTCCGCCAGCATGTCGCCCAGGTTCCGGTTTCGGGTCCGCAGGCCTGACATCTCGCCTCTAAGGCGGACATTTTCGGCCTGCAGATCCGTGGCCTCGCCGGCGCGGACAGCGACCGCCGCCGCCCTTTCCATGACCGAGGTCCCTCGCCCTCTTCGGGAGGCCTGGATCTTGGGTGGAGGCATGTTGGCCACGCTCCCCTCGGTTTCGGCGCTCGAGCTGCCTCCCTTGCTCAGGGGGCGCTTTCGCACCTGCGAGGGGAGGGCCTCCTCCTTCTTAGTCGCGGTCGCCGGCGGCGTCTTTGCTGCTAGACGCGCCGACGACCTAGTGGGGCCTTCACCAGCCGACCCACTGTCCTTTTTGGACGGCCCTGCGGGAATATCACCGCCCTCGTCCATTCTGACGGTAGATCCGCCGCCCTCGTCTTCGGACGGCTCTGCGACATCGCTGTCGCCCTCGTCCGTCGACGGCTCTGCTGCGAGTCTACCGTCCTTCTTCTCTTCAGCGGCGGCAGCCTCCCTGCGCGCTCGCCGCTCCTCCAGCCGCCTTTTATGGCTCAGGCCGTTGCCCCGAGACTTTCGAGGCGACCTCCTCTTCTTCTTCTGGGCCTCCACAATTTGTGCCGGGCCCTCGGCGGACGCCTCAAGTCCTGAGGACGAGGCGTCGTCTTGGTCAGTTTTGCGTTGGCATGACTGGGCCTTGGGGTGAGAATCGCTAGGATTCCCGTCGGTTTTTTTTAAATTTGCAGTATCCATTAGATTCCCACGAGAATGGGAGATACATTTCGTCGACCCGGGCAGAGATCCCTATACCCGGGCAAGCCTACATTTACCAACCAGGGGGTCAGCCGGTGCCCTGGCTGGAGCGTGCTAACGACAGAACAACCCATCTGCCATGCATCTTCTCGCCGCACGCCAGAACTTAAGATTCTGGGTGATTTCTGAGTCCGAATGTTACTTCGAACTCTTTATAGAGGTTGTCTTCCTCGCGGTCCGGGCGGTTAAGCCAAGACCCTCGCTCCTGATACTACGCCTCAAGACAACGTGTCTTGAAGCAAGATACCAGGTTTACGATGTGTGGGCGGTGGCATGTGCCTGCCCAGCCCTCAAATGAATGAGTGACTGAGCCCGTCCCAATATTTCGCGTCCTATACCCTCTACTACGACTGTAGTAGAGTAAGGAGCGAAATCGCGCAGATATTCGCTACGGACGACAGTACAACAGAAGAACTGGGGACCGCCGCCCGCACCCAGGGTACACCGCGTGGAGGTTTCTGGGATAGTACCCCTCGGTACCTACATCCTGCGGCGTAGAATAATTATATCATTTCACACTAGTATACCTATTATCAATATGGTACTAATACACCAGTCTGTGCAATGCCAAAATTACACCATTTTTTTGTGATTCTGAATAACAAGGTTTGCAAAATAACAATATTCTAGTTTTATATTTGTATATAAATATAAGAAGCTTTGTGGTTAGCGGTTACGAATACTACCAACCCTTACTTTCTTTACATCGTAAAAGACGACTAAGAGCCTTATAACGACCTGGGCCAAATTTATCTGACGCCGTTTTGTCAACAATTACATTCCCAAGGAGGGTTGACGTCTGGCAGGTGGCCGGTCATAAAACTATTGCCAATAACTTTTACAATATGAAAGAAGAGTACATATTGTATCGACCCCAAGTAATTGGAATAAGAGTATCAGAATGATGATGATATAAATATAAGAAGCTAAGCGTATTAATTTTAATTCTGATTTTATAAATAACTTAGATAAATCGTAAGTGTATTTGTAGCAAAGATTGCATATTAGCTCGTCTTCTAAGGTATTACTGTCCATTAAATTAGGCGACCAAAACATTTCACTAATTGACATAGTAGTTTTTGAGAAAATTTGTACAAATGCTGATAATAGTTATTATTGAAGTAGTTAGATGTGAACGAAGTTGGTTCACTCAGTGTAAACATCATTAGCCTGTAACGGGCACTTCGAGAGTCTTCGAGTAGTGAAGATGCAATATTCCGAAGTGCCTGAAAACGTTTTGATCTAAAGTGGGATGAGTCACGAAGTAATGAGAACTCAATATTTGTGCTCGAACTAAATGGAATCACTTTATCTGTCTATAAACATTTTTAATTGAACAAATAAGATTGTGATTTTACGTGGATAAGTGATTTTTTCCCGTGTAATGATGGAGTAAGAAAACATTTCAATACCTCCTTTTTTGCCTGTGATTGTTGTATGAAACAGTTAAGGGATATCATGGGTAGATAATATCAACACTAAATGAAAATTTAGAGTGGAAAACTCCGTGTGGTGACGGAATTAGAATACAATTCATCACCCCCTTCATTCATCTTACCCGTGGGTGATCGTACGAGACGACTAAGGGATATAAAACGCATATAACATCTATGCAAGAGAAAGAAAACTCGAAATAAAACCTTATACCAACACGGCTGACCAGCGTGGTATAGTAGGTCAATTGCCCTTCCATTATGAAGGAGGCTCGAGCCCAACAGTGGGACATAAGTGAGGTGAGATAATGATGATGAAAAAACTCTATGCCAACAAGTCTGATCAGCGTGATATAGTAGGTAAATTTTCCTTCCACAATGAAGGAGACCCAAGTTCAAGAATGGGACGTACGTGGGCTAAGATAAATTATTTTTTTAGTTTAATAGATATTTATTACACACTCTAACTCTAAAACTCTTATCTTCACAAACTCTGCACGTCACAATATCTGGCATCAATTTCCCAACCATTCATCAGCATATTATTGTCCATTGTTGAACCATAGACCTTTCCATGAAGGTATAATGCTGTAATTAATAAAAATCCCTCCGCTTAGCAGTTAGATTAGCGGTGGCCGTTAGCATTAGTTTTTTAAGAAAATGTTGCTAGCCATTTTTCAGTCGATTGTTACGACTCACACAGAAAAGTAAGGGCTATATAGACCATTAGACATATAAAAGACAATGTTTAAGTTATCTTTTAAGTCCTTCACTATATAGCGTTCCTTCCTGTAATGTAAGATATATTTTTTCAAACAACTTGAATGATAAAAAAATAAAATACATACAATGAAACATAGAACCTCCTCCTTTTTGAAGTCGGTTAAAGAATTACTAGGCCGCCCACGGATGTTAAAGAATCGGTACCAGCGGTTGGTCCAATGGCGACGGGCAACAAATACGATAGGTTATGCGGCCACAATGCCAAAAAAGGAAACAATAATTCTAAATACAAAGGATAAAAATTTAAAAAAATATGTTTTAATAACCTGTGGACGGCTGCATGTGGGCTATGATGATTAATAACTTTCACTGGTGCGTTCACGTGAATATTTTTATCGATGACGAAATATTTTCATTTAAAAATTATTTATTCAACCCGTATATTCATTAAACGTACCCGTATCGATGTCTCGCGTGTAAGGAAAGTATAAACATTATTTATTTTGTTTTGATTATGGCCCTTATTCAACACACAATTTTATCCAATATTTTTGTTTGATTTTTGGATTTATAAATATGGGATATAATTTTACCAGATAAATCACCTCAGCTCATATATGCTCCACTATTGGGCTCGAGCCTCCTCCATAATGGGAGTGAAATTGACCTACTATACCAATATATATTATATTCGTGTATTATCCGTGTGGTGACGGAATAAGAATACGATTCTACTACCCTCTAACTTACCCGTGGGTGATCCTAAGAGACGACTAAGGGATATGAAACGCATATATCTAACATCTATGCAAGAGAAGAAAAACTCAAAACAAAACACTATACCAACACGTCTGACTAGCGTGGTCTAGTAGATCAATTTCCCTCCTACTATGGAGGAGACTCGAGCCCAACAGTGGGACATATATAGAGCTGAAATGTTGAAAAATATTTAATCAAATTCTTCCCAATTACTCTCTGTCATATACTTCCCAATTGCTGGTCTAGTGTCTCTCTATAACAGGAGGGAAAATGATCTACTTTACTGCGTTGGTCAGACTGATTGGTGTAGCGTTTTATTATGAGTTTTCCTTCTATTGATATCCTTGAATCGTGCCCCACTACAACTACGAATAAGATATGGGTTGGAGAATTGTATTCTAATTCCATCACCGTACAGAAGATTTAATTAAATAATGCACATATATTGTATATGTTTTTAGGTACTTAATATATTTAAAGAAAAAGGTATTTAATATATTGACTACATGGGTTATGGAACCACGCACTACCCTCCCTTCGCCCTGGATGAAACGGGCGACGTGTGTGCGGACCATAGCCTACCCAAAAAAAAAAGGGTACTTAATATATTGACCACACTTGTATTGCCTTAAATGTCAGCATTTACAGTTATTTAACGTCAAGTACTTGACATTGCAATAAATGCGAACACCGTATTTGGTATTATAACAGTTAGCTTTATGCTTTAAGAATATATATCCTCATTCTTGAACATAATAAACAGACTTTATAGTAAAATGCCTATTCAAAATAACGTAATGTATTCATTATTAATGAAATGTAGGGCGATTCTCTGTGGAAGCTAGTGTTCCCTTTGAATCAGATGAAAAGGAAGTGAAATCGGGTTAGACGTGCTGCGGCCTACAATGTGCCTTGTGAGAGTATATATGCGATGATTATAAGTAAAATTTATTTTAAAATTCTTCGAGCCTATATGTCAGTATATATTATATAGTATATTAGAAACTGTTATGTTTTCTTAATATCACAAATATGGGTGATTATATTATTTAACCGCTTAATGTTGTTTCTATTTTATTATTTCTTATTTTTAATTTATCTTTTATTTAACAGCAATCGTATGATACAAATATTATGTCACTAGATTGAAATAAAAAGTCATTAGTAATGAAATTAATATAAATTCAGAATAGTTTACAAATACACTAAATTTCAAATTAGTGAATAAATTGAAATTCATTTAGTATAAATCTCAAACGTTATATCATAAGTTACTAACATAGGAGTCTCCGAAACCAATGAGCGTGTATGAAGAGAATTATGAATGTTGAGGCAGCCAGTGAAGTATGCAAGGTTAGAGTTCTCTGTCACTCTGTTCTCTCTGCCTACCCTGCAAGGTATATGGCGTGATTATATGTATGTATGTACTAACATAGGATTTACTTAAAATAATTATCCCATGTTTTTTCATTTTTTTTAAGGACCGCCCTGCAGAAAATAATCCTTGTATTGCAGGGGACTTTACAAACATATATATAATACAGATAAATTATACTCAGATTCCAAACAATATTTTGTGGATCGCACAAAGTATTGTTATAGCACGGAAGGTCGGTATCTTAACCATTACGTCATCAGTTATATGCATATGCAGTTTAACTTATAGTCGATTACTGTAAAGACTCTTCAAATCATAATATACGTACGTTTGATTAAAAAATATTAATTAAAACATAACACACATGTGAGCAAGAATATATGTATATATAATATATCCTGTACCTGTAGCATTATATTAATATACAGATGAAGAAAATTACACGTAGTGGAGACGAGCATGTTTAAATATAGGTATATATAGTTTGATGAAGATGGGTAACAAAACGAACAACTTAAGAACATTAAATTACAGACCTTCTGTAAGCTACACGCTTGTTGGAAAAGTTAAAAAGGGACGCGACAAAAGTAATGTTAAGAGAGTTTCAAGTATGAGTTTTATTACAGGATCCAAAAAAAATGTAACGTTAATATAAATAGAGCTAGCTATCACAGATATTAAGAAAGAAGAAATTAAACAAATTAAAAGAAACATAGAGCCTAGATATAATTAGAATAAAGGATGATTCATTATTTCACCATCATCATCATTTCAGCTCATATATGTTCCACTGTTGGGCGCGAGCCTCCTCAGTAATGGAGGAAAGTTAACCTACTATACCACGCTAGTCAGACATGTTGGTATAGGGTTTTGTTTCAAGTTTTCCTTCTCTCGCATAGATGTTATATGCGTTTTATATCCCTTAGTCGTCTCTTACGATCACCCGCGGATAAGATAGGGAGTGGTGAATTTAATTCTTACTCCGTCACTACACGGATAAATTATTTATTATCCATACATCCACCAGACATCCAATGTTGGACATAGGCCTTCCCACAAGAATGCCGCTCAGAACGGTCCCGTGCCACTTACATCCAACGGCTGCCTGCGATTTTCGACATGTCGTCAGTCCACCTAGTTTATATTATTTTTCGTCAGTCTATTATTATTTGTTAGTATAATTGAAAATTCTTTTTGGTTTAATGATACATCTTACGTCTTACAGTTCTTTAAGAGCTAGCTTAGTTAGCTACCTGTGCGGTAGCGGCTACGATTACTACCAACCCTTACTTTGCTGTGGATGTCGTAAAAGACAACTAAGAGCTTTATAACAACCTGGGCCAACTCCATCTGATGCCGTTTGGTCAACAATTACATTCCCAAGGAGGGTTGACGTCTGGCGGGCGGCCGGTCATAAAACTATTGCCAATAACTTTTACAATATGTACTATAAAAGTACATATTGTATCGACCCCAAGTAATTGTGATAAGAGTAGGAGAATGATGATGATGAGTTGTTTAAGAATATAAAAACTCTATCATAATAACTAAATAACACTTACGTTAAGGTTAATACCAAAATGATTAAAATTCGTAAAGCATCATCATTTCTTCGTATAACTTAGAGTCATACTTAGCCGCGGCTGTTGGTCTGCTTGGTACGAAAGAGAAATTAAGAAACCTTAACATAGCTGTGTTATCTGTTAACAAGGACATCATAAGAGGACATTGTAAGAGGACATTGTAAGCGTGATTTAAGTTTAAAGAGAATTTTCATAATATTTGATTAATCATTTGATTAAAGCGACAATGTATTATAATCATATTTTTAAGAAAAATTCTTTTGCTGTTAAGTGAGTGTTTCCGCTCTTGCTGTGTGATAGCATATTTGCTGTCACACAGTAAGAGCATTACCTATTGGTAATACTACCAACCCTTACTTTGCTCGTGGGTGTCATAAAAGACAACTAAGAGCTTTATATCAACCTGGGCCAAATCCAACTAATGCCGTTTGGTCGAATGATTATGCTTTTAAAAGTAAAGAAAACTGGTAATATTAAATTTGATCTGTGATGATGATGATGATGACAATATTTATTTTTGTATTTTCTTAGATAGTCAAATAATAGATACAACATAAGAAACTATTATTTTTATACAATTTTATTGTAATTAGAGCCGACAACTATTTTGTTCTACGAAGATTAATGATAGGCAATTTCGTTTCAACAATGGATTAGCTGTCAGGTGAAATTCTCATAACAATATTGTATAGTTCCAAAAATAGTACAATTTTTGATGTATTATTTTTATTGATCAATTATATCCACTTGATTATTTTGAAAGTGCCTTTTTTAAGCATAAAACTCTAACACTATGAAATAAAGTTTAATGTTTATAGAATGAACCGACATATAATAAAGGGTAACAAAACTCAACCACAACCAAAGTGCTGCAGATATTTTATGTACATATAGTTTGTATTGTAAAACTATGCGTATTGCGAAAAATGTATCTTTGAATTTTTCTTTCGATAAAGCAATTCTATGCAAAAATAGTGCAGTGGTTGCCATATTAACAGCCAGGTGTCGAGGGATCTATTCCCATATATTACATTATTATATATGATCCTGTATAAGAGACAGTTCTTCAATGACTGAAATATGTAAAATACCACGAACGCACTATCCTAACTATGCACCTTGAGACAATTTTAGATTAACTCAGTGATAAAATAAATAAATTTAAGATATTACAGAAGGCTTTATAATAAATTAATTTAACATTGGTTTAACCTTAGAATTGCGTCGTCCCTTTAGTTTGCCGAGGTCAGATAGCAGTCACACCGTGACAAAATTTATATTCTGGAGAATTTGCTGACACACGAAACCTGTTCCTGTTATTATTGCAGTCGATTATATCAATACTAATATAATAATTACACAATGAAACTGATTTCTATGTGAAATGATATATTGCCTATGGTGGCAAACGATCAAGTAGCACACCTGATGGTAAGTGTCACTGCCGCCTATGGACCTTTCCTATACCACGGTATAGCTAGGCCGCTACCTACCAATCCCCCAAACCCACCCAATTGGGCTTCCGGCTCTCCCGTTCACCGAACGAAGTGCAATAGCACATTGCTATTATTCAGACGTCGATCTTCTGCGAGAGTGTGGTATTACCCCGGACGGACCACCCCGCGGCTATAGACAGGGATCTGTCGATAGCGTAGTCCTACCACTATTGATTCTTGCGTCTTTCTTTTCAGCTTATATGTATACGTACATATATATGTAGTCTCATTTTAACCAGTAAACATTATAAGAGGAAAATGTATCTAAAAAAAGCATATTTAACACGTATATTTTCTGTGTGGTGATGGAGTAAGAATACAAAAGAATACAATTCACCACTTTCTATCTTACATCTTACCCTTTTTTTTTTGCGGTGGGCTATGGACGTCGCACCCCGCCAAATTGGTCCGGGGTGACGGAAGAGGCGGCGCGCAACCCCATTGACCCACCCTGCAAGCACCTCTTCTTCGCCGTGCGAGCGGGCTTCCAGTACCCGATCTTTGTCTTCGGTGGCCCGCTCGGCGGTATGCCCTCTCGGCTTCCTATCTTACCCTAGGGTGATCGTAATAGGCGACTAAAGGATATAAAACGCATATAACATCTATACAAGAGATGGAAAACTCGAAACAAAACCCTATACCAACATGTCTGACCGACGTAGTACAGTAGGTCAATTTCCTGCCCATTACGGTGGAAACTCGAGCCCAATAGTGGCACATATATGAGCTGCCATAAATTAATGGAAGAATATTAATATAAGTTTTTTCAAATTACCTGCTTGCCTGTTTATAAATTACCCTTAGCAAAAACGGAGACGTGCTATATTTTATTCTTATCAGTTTTAAGAGCACAATTAATCTAGCCTATCTAACGTATTAAAGAATTAGAAACTCGTATCACGTTGAAATTTATAAACATAGAATATAGTTAACGAAAACATATCATGTTCAGATTTGGTACAATACTTTGTGAATCATACAGACTATTTTCCGTATTTTGTCTGGATGTAATCCAAAGTAGTTTGTCTGGAAACCGTATCCATGTGCGAACGGGATGAGAGATATCTGATTAGATTTCTATACCATCTGTGTAGTCACTATAAGGGTACCCATAACTATAAAAAATGTATTGTTAATTATTTTGGTAGATTTAATTTTTTTTATCTGTGTGGTGATAGAGTACGAATAAAATTCACCATCGCCTTTCTCTTTGTTGACCTCTCCTTGTTGACGAAACGGCATCAGATAGAGTTAGCCCAGGTTGTTATAAGGCTCTTAGGCGTCTTTTACGATATCCACGAGCAAAGTAAGGGTTGGTAGTATTCGTAGCCGTTACCACACAGCGTATAATATCTAAGTAAGAGAAGGAAATTAAAAAAAAAAACTCGAAATAACTACCCTTGACCAGCGTGGTATAGTTCTATAATTTCCCTCTTATTGTAGAGCTCGACTTTGTAATGGACCGTATATGAGCTGAGATGATATCTCATCATCTATCACAAAGATATTAATTTTCAAGAATTCTCTGAAATTGTAATCAACAAGCTGCTCAAGATTTGGATCTATGCCCAGCCTTTCAATTACGCAGGATTATTATATGACAAAATGTAGGTATATTTACAGATCTGCTTAATGTATATATGACGACGTAAGAGAGCGAGTAGGTATGAAAGAGAGTATTGGTGTAAAGATGCGAAAGGGAATGCTCCGATGGTTCGGACATGTGGAGATAATGCCGAACGAACGTCTGGTTAAGAAGATATACAATGCGAAAGTGGAAGGATGTAGGTACCGGGGGAGACCGAGACTTACCTACCTAGACCAGATCGGTCATGTACTGAAGGAAGGTGGAGTCAAGAGTCTCCGAAACCGGCGAGCGTGTATGAAGAGAATTATGAATGTTGAGGAAGCGAGTGATGTATGCAAAGATAGAGTTCTCTGGCACTCTGTTCTCTCTGCCTACCCTGCAAGGGATATGGCGTGACGATATGTATGTATGTATGCTTAATGTATCAGACATTATGGCTGTGTCATAATAAATAGAAAAATATTTAATTAAAAACATGGTTTACACACTAGATTTAACCATGCGGTGACGAATATACTTACAGGCGGATATTCTTACGAATACAATGATTCCCTTTCTCTCGCATGGGTGATCGTAAAAGAAGATTAAAAGACGTAAGCAGATAACATCATTATAAGACAACATAACCAGCGTAGTAGGTTAATGTACCACCGTGGAGGAAACTCAAGTCTTATAGTGGTTATAACAGTTGCGATGATAACAATAAATATGAATAAATAGAATATTTGATATCATCTACACCCAGTTTTATCTCTATATTTATATCAAATGGAACCAAATATTATTCCTAGCCTAGTTAAATTTGGTGTGAATTAAATTATATAGGGATGGAAACATAGACGTGATGTACGTGCGAAGTCAGTTAAAGTCATATCGATTCGTGGAATAATTTCTCGATATACTTTATCGAAAGAGTATGTTTTAACTTTATGACATCTATTATTTTAAGTATTTCAACATAAATAGTTTTTGAACGCGATTAAATCATTTATCGATACAATCTCTTACCCTAGCTGAAAGATTTAGTGCGAGTTTTTTCTATATTCAATTCACATATGTCCCACATTTAAGTATGAGCTTCCTCTAGATGACAAATTAGACAAGTGCTATATAAAATCCGATTACGAAATGAAAAATGATGTCGCAAGCGGGATTCGAACCCGCGCCTATTGGGATTCCGGCCCAATCGTGCTGCCACTGCACCACCGCGACTAATTGTAGGACATGCAAATTTCATTCCGTATTATATTTACGTCTTAAGGTGACGGTATGCTATCTACCCGACAATGTTTACACAACCGTTTTTTCGTAATCGGATTTTATAAATAATTAAGCATATTAAATGCTATATTTCAGTAATTTAAAAAAAGTGCTATATATTTATATGTAAATAAACTATGAAATATTTAGGTAATTCGTCTCTTTTTAGCTTATGTACGTTATTGATGAGCATTGGCCAGAAGTATCCTTTACTAATGAATAAAAAAATTCGTAATATATGAATCTGACCGGACGGGTAAGCACATTTATTTGAGTTTTTTTTTGTTGCGATATTATCTGCTTATATCTGTATTTAGGGCAACCGAAGAGGTAATGATTATAGTTACAACAGAGTTCTATTGGGTAATTATATGGTTACATTAAATTCATTTTAGTATTTTCAGTCAATTCAATTATTCTAGAACTATCTAGATTAATTTACCTCTAAGTTTATACATATTGATGATTCCAATATGTTTCCCATTGTGGAGGAACTTACTTTTTAAATGCCAAAGGCTGTTCTAACTAACGTTGGAAAATGTACATAGACATGTAGTAGGTATATATGCATGCATTAATAGAGATGAGTTGTTGAGTACCGGAAATTGTAGTCTGCTTCGTCAATTATACGATATAGACATACTCCAGTAAGCTTAGCAAGTTTATTTGCAAGCAAAACTCGTGTAGTGACGCGTTAATCATATAATTTACCATCCCCTTTCTTGTCGTAAAAGACCACTAAGGGATATAACATTTACAAGCCCAACTTGTCTGACCAGCGTGGTATAGTAGGTCAACTACCCTTTTAAGCAATGGTTGATCCTAGAAGTAGGACGTATATGAGCTGAGAAGTAGCAAGTTTTATCATTCAAATTCAAATCATCATGGTTGAAAATAATTAGATTATCATATATTCCTAATCATTTTAAAGATGACGATAATAACGAATTGAATTATTAGTAATGAATAAAATTGCACTATTAGAATTTATCTGTCTAATCATGTGCATTATATACTTGAATATGAAACTTTATGTCAAATTTTAATGACATAAGTCTAAAATCTATCACTATAAAACATGATGTTTGTATATATGACATCGCTAAACTCAGAAACTATTTGACCGATATATAGGTACATACATATCATCACGCCATATCCCTTGCAGGGTAGGCAGAGAGAATAGAGTACCAGAGAACAGAGTGCCAGAGAACTCTATCCTTGCACACTTCACTCGCTTCCTCAACATTCATAATTCTCTTCATACACGCTCGCCGGTTTCAGAGACTCTTGACTCCATCTTCCTTCAGTACGTGACTAATCTGGTCTAGGTAGGTAAGTCTCGGTCTCACCCAGTACCTACATCCTTTTATCCTTTACATCCTTCTTTACATCCTTCTTTAAGAAGATATACAATGCGAAAGTGGAAGAATGAAGGATATTTGACTGATCATTATGAAAATTGGTATGTATTATTATATGTATTTTTTCACGGAGAAGACTTATATGCCTATTAAAGTGACTCACTTCCAGGCGCCACTGCGATATATCGACTTTTACAAACAAACCAACGGGTTGGCTAATTAGTAATAAAATATTAAATAGTAATTAAATGTCAATTAACTGAAAATTAAATAAACTGTGTAAAATTGTAAATATATTCTTTTTGCAAGTCATTGTAATAATTTATGGTATCTTATATTATATGATACCTTATGAAGATACGATGCAAAATATGTACATCAAAATACATTAATGTAAACAGTAAATAACATATTATAGGTTATATTATATACTAATTATATTAAATTAATATATATTTCGTGGTAATGTACAACATAACAAGTAGTAATACACAATAACTCTTACCTCAAATCAATTATTCTTACAATATTCACGTCACATAGATTATCCCTTATTGCATGGTTGTTTGATCATCTATGCAAACCATTTGTATAAATACATACCAAGTAAGGAACTATTGGACTTTTAACGAATGTCAGTTGATAGACAGTTAGAGACCGCTGCGGTAGATCCGTGACTTATAAAGACTTCCTTGTTTAAAGATTGTAGGTTTTCACAAAACCTGACGGATCAAGCCATAGATTAAAAAACAGTATTTTAGTTCTGCGATAATTTCAATTATTGTTTTTTTTTATTTAATGGCAATCTATCGATATAGTAGCAATCAGCAACTTTTGCCAGTATCGTGTAATAACTACACATCTGGTGTATGAATTATTAAGAAAACGAGAAAAGTTAAACGTTTGAAATATATAAAAATTGTTTATTAAATTGGCACAATATGAATATTTTTTTTTTATTTATATGAGGCAACCAAAACAAAATATACCGATATATGATGAAAAGTAATCATATATTATTGGTTCATGTTATAAGTAGTATCCAAAGAAAATGATGTCAAAGGAAATTAGATTTTACTTAACGTTCCTTTCATAGACTTTTTTAGAGATGGGAAAATTAACTTTATAAAGATATACTTTCTAATTATATGATTAAAAAAATATATACAATTAATTATATCAACCGATATTTTTAAAATTGCTTCGTAACAGATTAACTTATTAAATAGTTTTTTTTTGGATTTTTAATATATATATATTATAATAATAAGATTTAAAGATATCTCTTTTTTATTGCATCTATGCAATAATGATTCCTACTGCACTGTCTAGTGATCATTTTATTAAAAGTATTAACACCAACTTATTTAAGCACTAACTGTTTCTATTGATTTAACTAGATATGTCACCAATACAAGTAACACAGAAGCAAGAATGTTTATTTTCATTCTTCAAACGTAATTTACGTGACATATTTACGTGAATCGAATACCTTTGACAATGTTTGAAACTGAAGCCTTGTAAGCAAGCTCATAACATAACTTCCGGTCTAATCGAGTGGGTAAAGGCTTCTCTGACAGCAGTTTCTTTGAGTTGTATTGTGATTTACTCAACATAATTCGCGTAGACAAATATCAGTTAGCGTATTCTATATTTATAATTATTTTTAAGTGAATATATACAATATAATAGCATAGTTACTTTTCTTTCTTCTTAATTTTCATTTGTGAATATTATTCTAAAACTATTTACACTTCCAAACCTTTCTAAATGCTCTCTTAAAAAGACCCTAGCAGGTATTGTGAGATGATCGTATAAGCGTGTAGAATACACTTCAGATGTACTCGTAAGTACCATAATCCTAATTAAATACTTCATCAAGTATTCTTAACATAAAAACCAGGAAATGAGGTTACGTTTATGTAATAAAGACAGATAGTTGTTTCATATACTGATTAATAGATAGTAAAGCCGGTTTATTCTCTTATTAGAGGTCTGATTAACCCTTAGGGATGATAAGCTTTGTGAGGTATGCTATCTCTTCATTATGGGCAAGGTTTATTGGAAATATTCCCTGTAGCAAACTGAAGGATAATATAACTATCTACTGAAAGTTGTGTATATATATATATATATATTTATATATATATATATATATATATATATATATATATATATTTATATATATATATATATATATATATATATATATATATATATATATATATATATATATATATATATATATATATATATATATATATATATATATATATATATATATATATATATATATATATACATTATTCAACGTTCTCTTTAATATTCCCAGTTGCTTTGGGAAATTAAATTTGTGAATGAAAACGTCAAGGTCATTACTTTTATTATGACAATTTATTACCATAATAAAAAGTAACTGGTAATATCATCATCATCTCAGCCAATATAGGTCACAACTGTTGAGCTTGAACCTCTTCAATAACGGGAGTGAAATTGACCTACTATACTACGCTGGTCAGACGTGTTCGTATAGTGATTAGTTTCGGGTATTCCTTTTCTTGCATAGATGCTATATGCATTTTATATCCCTTAGTTGACCACACGGAAAATATAATATATCGGAAAATATATACTGGTAATATACTATTATTATATTATAAACCATAATATGTAAATGTAGGTACTCAAAATTGGCTTTCGATCATAAATATTATTAAAATCAGCCAATTACGAGTTGTACTCGCGCATGAAGGGTTCCGTAAAACTAAATATGGGAGCCTCCTTTAAATGTTTTTTATTTATTTTTTGTATTTATTGTTATAGCGGCAATAGAAATACATCATCTGTGAAAATTTCAACTGTCTAGCTATCACCGTTTTTGAGATACAGCCTGGTGACAGATGGACGGACGGATGGACAGCGAAGTCTCAGTAATAGGGTCCCGTTTTTACCCTTTGGGTACAGAATTACAATATGAGGCAAATAGATCTACTATACGACGCTGGACAGACAGGTTAGTTAAAGGGGTTTATTTTGAGTTTTCTTTTTATTACATAAATGTTATAAGTATATCATATCTCTTAGTGGCCTTTTACGATATCTAAGGGCAAGATGAGGGGTCAAGAATTCTTACTGCCTGAACACCCGAAAAATTAAACACTTGAATTTAGCAAATTTTAAAAACAATAAATTATATTAAATAAAAAACCCTACATCGCTATGTTATGGTAGCGGCTACGAATACCACCAACTGTTACATTGCTCATGGGTGTCGTAAAAGAGGACTAAGAACTTTACATAGACCTGGACTAACTCTATCTGACTGATTAATAATTCATTTCGAAGGAGGTTT
Organism: Lymantria monacha; assembly: GCA_905163515.2. Taxonomy (NCBI): domain Eukaryota; kingdom Metazoa; phylum Arthropoda; class Insecta; order Lepidoptera; family Erebidae; genus Lymantria; species Lymantria monacha. The sequence goes on along the minus strand of LR991090.1, from coordinate 7,909,497 downwards.
GTCCCTAAATAGGCAACCGGTGTTAAAGCTTTTAACAATACTATTGCAATACAATAAAAGAAGAGTATTATAGTGCGTCGAACTCAAGTGATTGGGATAAGAGTTGTATGAAGATGATAAATTCAAAGGAACCGATTATACTTTAAAACTAATTATCAGGAGACGTCATTGATAATTCAAGCTCCCCCTCTCACCCTATGCAGACCTGTCTGATTAGCGTTGCTTAGTACGGCTTTCATATATTAAGATGCTGGTTAATAGTGGATTAATAGATTGAAAAATTACTATACCAACATCTTGTATATTTGTTACAAAAAATAACTATACACATTATTAATGCAACATTTCTTATCGTCACTTTTAAGCAGCCTATATAAAAACAATATTCTTGGCAACTAGTCTGTACCTATTTAAATTTTAAATTGTTCTTTAAGCCATCAAAACTTTTATGAATTGAAAGAAGCTTTTTAAATGAAAATATAGAATTGAAGTGAAATAATGTTTTTTTTCTCAAACATGCTTGGAAATTTGGAGCATTATTTTGACAACTATCTTCGAGATAAATTAAAATTTCTGTACTGACCAAATACATGCGAGCAGCGGCTGGCAAAAAAATTATGAAAATCCATATCTGTCGTGTTTTACTGGCCAAATAAATATATATGTTAATTCATATCTATCGTGTATTTTAAAAATGGAACGATTTGTTATTTCAAAACATGGCAACCAAATAGGCAAATTAACAGTCTTATTTAAATTTCGACCTGGCTTGAAAAAGAAACCTGTTTGATAATGAAAAAAAAACAAATGAACCCTTTAGCACGTGCAAAATGTTATTCGTTGTTCGTCATTTATACAGTTTTACTTAGTTTTAATTTCCGCGCATTATTTGAGAAAAGTACTATACAAGCCTTGGCCACAACTAGGAATTGATGGACTTACATATGTGCAACTTACCAACTCTATATATATATATATACACTCATTTGCAAAAAAAACGGGCACCTAAGCACTGAACCATTTCAAATGTTAATATTTCTTTGTTTGATAATTATAGGTAGTTTTATCCACACAATTTGGTAAATTAATAAGAAAATAATCGTTTTCATCAGTATTTCATAAAATTTAGATACAATTTATGGGAAATAATGCTAAACCTCGCTAGTAGTGTATATTCGCTAGTAGTGCATATGCTCATGAAGTAAAAATAAAAAAGATTTTTTGTTTGTTTTTCTTTAATAAAGTAAAAGCAGATAAATGTTTAGTATCGAGTGTGACCCCCTCTAGCTAAAATCACAGCTTGAATTCGTCTGGGCATGCTAGCGAGTATATCCCGGATACTTGCTTGCGGAATACGTTCCCACTCCGCAGTAATCACATTCTTCAGCTCTCTGATGGTCTGCGGAGCCGGGTGTACTGATCTCACACGCCGTTTCAGAACGTCCCAGACATGCTCTATGGGATTGAGGTCGGGACTTCGAGCTGGCCAATCCAAACGACGAATGCCGACCTCTTGCACATACGCATTAACATCGCGGGATCGGTGGGCGCGAGCATTGTCGTCCATAAAAATCGAGTCTTCACCTAGAGCGGCCAATGCGGGTTGTGCATGAGAAATTAGAACTTCCGTTATGTATCGATGCCCAGTCAGTGAGCCGTTTTCAATGAAGACTAACTCTGTACGATCCATTGAATTTATTCCTGCCCAAAACATAACAGAGCCCCTACCATAAGGTGTGATTTCTTCGAAACATGCCTCTGCAAAGCGTTCTCCTTGTCTTCTTAGCACTCGCCGACGTCGATCTTCACCGAACAGAGATATCCTGGCTTCATCAGAGAACAAAACCCTATTCCAATCGTCTTGAGTCCATGATTCACAATTTCTAGCGAACCTAAGCCTGTGAACTCTGTGCTCACGGAGTAATTTGGGGCCGCGGGCCGGGCGGTGACTGCGTATATTGGCAGCGAGAAGCCTCCTCCTGACCGTCCATAGACTAATATGCACATTTCTTACTTCTTGGAGGTTGTTCTTAAGATCCACATACGAAGATTTGCGATTTCTCAATGCGCGACTCACAAGAAAACGATCATCCCGTGGTTGGGTACATGGTTTTCTTCCAGAACCAGGCCTTCTCTCGACGGAACCAGTCTCCTGATATCGCTGCCAGGTCCTTTGGACTGTCGAGCGACTAACATTTAGCCTCCTAGCCACGAAACATTGGCTGCAACCCTCTTCAAGCAGCGCGATAATTTTGGTAGCTTTTACCACTTTATCTACCATTTTTGATACAGCCAAACAGCATTAAATAAAGCTTTGACAGTCAAGGATATGAAATTAATCGATAAAAATTGAATAAAAGTTATGAAAGTCGATGTTAACTTCTGGAACTTCGCGCCAAAAATGTAGGATAAAAAGGGGTTTTCTGTAAAAATGAACATCAAATGAAAAATTGAATTTAGAACCTACTTTTTTAAATACCACAGCATTTTTAAAACCGGCCAGTAACGTGTACAAACGATTGAAACCTTTTTGGTATTGTATCTTTTTAAATATTAATGAAAATCAAAACCGCCCGTTTTTTTTGCAAATGAGTTTATATATATTAAAGAAGTGAACGTTTTAGAATGTTATGTACTTAGAATAATAAAAACATGTTATTATAGCCTTAGAGGTTATGTGATTAATAAATATTTTACCAGAACATTTTACATTCCATTTGTATTTGTATTTTTTATCATCATAATTATTTTGCTTGCTTGCTGCGTGGTAGCGGCTAAGAATACTACCAACTCTTACTTTGCTCGTGGATTTAATATAGGCTAACCCCACCTAATGCCATTAAGTCAACAATTACATTCCCAAGAAGGGTTGACGTCAGGCAGGCGGCCGATCATAAAACTACTACTAATAATTTTTTGCAATATGTACAATGGAAACAGAGTACATATTTTGTCGATCTCAATTAATTTGGATAAGAGCAGGAGAATGATGATGGATTATTTTCCCCTCATCCCAATTACTTTAGATCGACGCAATATGTCCTCTATTTTACACAATTCTATCTGATCATCTTTGGGTTTAAATAATATCTATGCATGTTATGGCCCTTTGGAAATTGAATAAAGACATAATTGACATTAATTGTATAATATTTTAATTAAGAACATATGTCTTATATGTTCTTGAATTAATGATACATATTTAATTTCTCTTTTGCAAATCTGTGGTTTCACCATAGCATGCATCCAGGTGCACTTGAGGAGGACGTTGGATTGATGGAGTTTATATTATAATTTGCCTTTCTATCTTTTTAGTGAGATAACAATCTTGAAGAAGAAAGAGTCCTCGCGTCCTAGTTTCTTTTAGTGTTGACCATTATTCTAACGAGACTAGGCATGAGCAGAATAAATTTTTAGTAGGCATTTAGCCAAACCAGAAATTTCATTATTAAAATTAAATGTCATATTCACTGGTACGCACGACAGTAGAATAAGTTGCCAGTATTCTTGTTATAAGTATAATGTGAAAGATTTTTAGAAATATAATGCGTCTTATGATTTCGGATTATATCGTTACTTATTATTAAGTGGAAGTAATAATATAATTGTTAGCTATTAGTACTGTATCAGTATAAATAAACCGTTTTACCTTAAAATTTGCGCATTGAAAATTTTCCTGGCGAGGTATGGGCCCTTTTTATATAAAGCGATAAGAAGTACGTTTACGAGTATATCGCATTATCGCTATATCGTATATCGCTTATTCAATACGTATTCGTAACAATAAGAATAATTCTCCTTATGAACATTATTTTTCTTAATAATATTTCGAATTAATATTTGTTTATCCATGATTAGTAAAATTTGTTTCAAAATAAATAAACTAATAAATCAAGAAAATATATATATTTTTTAATACATTTATCGCAGAATAGGTTGGTAGAAATGTAAAACTTCCATATTGAGGCTACATAAAAAGCCTATTAATGGTAATAGGAATGGACTGGAATGGAACAGAAGAATGGATTATTATTTACTTATTCTATGTTATTAACATTTTTCGCTCCTATTAATTTAACAGAAATACAAAATATTATTCGAATCGCTATAGAACGCTTTCGCGATAGGAGCACTAATGCAATTATTTTATAAAATTCAAGTGTATTTAAAATATTACTATTTTTATGATTGATATAGTAACATAGTGTGTACTAACGTTCTATATGGAGTACTATATTATCTGAAGAACTTAGATACACTTTACCAAACTAATACTTCAATATACCCCGAAGTAAATGTTGGCTTTACGCCAAACTATCACGTTAGTAATAGCGTCGCTTCATGGAGTAACTTAATTCAGTAAAGAGCAAATGTAATACTATTAAGCATTTTTAGGTTAGTCATAAAATCTCCGTTAGTATTAGAGACTTATGTATTTATATAAAACATAGCTGATTGATAGCCTTGTTGACCAACTGGCGTATTTTACTCCGAGCTGAGGTTTTGTGTTCAAATTGTGGGTTTGGGATTTTTGGAGTTTACTCCTTAATAATCGATTTTCATATAAGGCGCCCGGTATGAGAAAAATTTGAGGAGTAAAATCTAGTGATCGAATGACCTCGTTACGTTTTTGGTGCGCAACCTATTCTGCTAACCTTTCACTTTCTGACGTGAGATAATACTTCATTGAACAGTTTTAATAAATGTAAATAAATATATATATATATTATTTTTAGTTAAATGACCTTTTTTTGCGCCTGTTTTGATAATCGTACTTAAGGAGTAAACTCCAGTCGTGCGTCGGAGCTGATACACACACTTTTTTTTATATATTAGTTAAAAAGTCTTGATATAAAGGATTTTCTCTAAATTATTAACAGAAAGCATGATATTTGAAAATGTGCCGGTTATCGGCCAATGCACACTCCTTTTTACACAGGCTAAAGGTGTGTGTGTGGGGAACTGTGTGAGCAGTGCATTCAAAACGTGTGAAGTTATAATAAAATAAAGGAATAAATATACGATTTTATTTATTCCTAATTGACCTAACAAATGCTATAAAAATAGAATTCCTTGAAATTGATCGCAACACCGCCTACCTTTAGCATTGTTTTAGTCAAAAAGCATCATTGCATTGTTGCGTTTTGGAAACGGTTTGGAGTACATCGGTTGGATGGTTTCAAAGCTTATAATAGTCGTAGACACATTTTTTATTTATGTTATATATTAGGTATAATTGTATATATATTGCGGTGTAGTAGCGACTACGTATACTACAAACCCTTACTTTGCTCGTCGTAAAGGCGACTAAGAGCTTTATATCGACCTAACCTAATGACGCATCTATCTGATGCCGTCTAGTCAACAATTATATTCCCAAGGAGGGTTGACGTGAAGCAGGCGGCTGGTTATAAAACTATTGCCAATAACTTTTGTAATACGTACGAATAAATATTACGTGGACCCCAAGTAATATATGGTATAATTATGCTCTTTATGAAGAAAATAAATTCTACATTTGTCTTTAATAGCGTATCAGATTTATGAATAATTGAGTATTTATTAATAATATAATTGATATTAAGGATACATTAGTCTTTTTTAATACATGAGTGTATAATGCTGTGATAAAAAATCGACCAAGTACGAGTTGTACTTTTGTTTTAAGGGTTCCGTAAAACTAAAAAGAAAAGCAAGTTTGTTGTATGGGAGCCCCCCTTAAATATTTATTTTATTTTATTTTCAGTATTTGTTGTTATAGCAGCTTATCTGTGAAAATTTCAACTGTTTAGCTATCACCGTTCTTGAGATACAGCCTGGTGACACGGATGGACGGACGGACGGACGGTGAGCGAAGTCTCAGTAATAGGGTTCCATTTTTACCGTTCAGGTACGGAACCCTAAAAAGAAATGGGTGCGTGTATTAATGTACGCATGTGAGAGGTCTTGGTATCTTTAAAAAATTGTTTTTAATTGCAAGTAAATAATTAATTGCAATAATATAAAAGGACTGGAAAAGGTTAATTTTTTCACTAATATTTACGGACAGTAAATAATATTAATCACAATATTCAATTTAAATCACTACTGTATATAATTTATTAGCATATATATAATTCGCACTTGTATGAAACTAAATTACGCGTAGTGAATGTACAAACTAGAAAGAGGTTTTATTTCTATTTTGCTTTAGCTTTTTTTCGAGAATTAATGAGCGGTTTTGCGGCCAATTTCTTATTAATATTTCACTCTCATAATTTTTTTATAACTTGCCTAAAGAAGTATAACTTCAAAAAGTTAGAGTAAATGTTTAACATGTTATATATGAATACATATTATAAGAGACGATGAGGGCTATTGTTATAGCTTTAATATAAATGTTGGTGGCTATAGAGGTAAATAAAGTTCAAAGAGAAGATATAAGAAATATGCAAAACATGATATGCACAAGAAGGAAATATAGGTAATTAGGGATTCGTTTTATTACATCGAAATTTTATTAAGTTTTTGTTGCTTTGAAATTATATGAAAAAGTTTCCTGAATAGTAGCTACTTACTTTAATCTACTGAATCTCTCTGGAAATTATATCTTAAAGTACCTTTTGTGGATGAGATGTAAAGGGTACAAAGTGGATAGTGGTAATAAAATAAGGATATATGTCTGCACGTTTATCAAAGAAATTATATTGTACCTCAAATGTATGTTTCTCCTAGATGTTTTCTTTTTTTTTATATTGCTTATGGTAGTAAACAAGCAAGCAGCACACCTGATGGTAAGTGTCACTGCCACCCATGCACCTTGCAATACCAAGGGTATAGCTAGGCCGCTACCTACCATTACAAACCTACCCAGTTGGGCTTTCGGCTCTCTCGCTCACCGAACGAAGCGCAATAGCACATTGCCATTACTCAGACGTCGATCTTCTGCGAGAGTGTGGTATTACCCCCGGACTACATCCTATAGTTATACACTACGTATACACTATCCCTCCCCTCAATAGGCCTGTATCCAACAGTGTATGTCGATAATCTGATAAATACGAGTATGTATCGTATATGAATGGATTAACAAATTTAACTAATGATAATTGTTATAAGTAACAATTTATTAAATTAAACCCAATCATCATCATTCTCCTACTCTCATCCCAATTACATGGGGTCGATACAATATATACATATTTTAGAAGTTCCTGGCAATAGTTTTATGACCGGCCACCTGCCTGACGCCAGCCCTCCTTGGGAATGTAATTGTTGACCAAACGGCATCAGATGAAGTTGGCCCAGGTCGTTATAAGGCTCTTAGTCGTCTCTTACGACAACCACAAGCAAGGCAAGGGTTGGTATTATTCGAAGTCGCTATCACACAGTTTAATTAAATGAAAGACAATATAGTTCTAAAACGCTACCATCGAATTGAAATACAGCCTTTGAGAAATATTTGGAAAGAAAACTTATATATGATATTGCCATAACGAACAGGCTTGCAGGCGACTTGGTGCAATTTTATTATAAATTTTCTAGGACAGTGTTGCAGCCAATTCTTGTGATGATTTCTCAATTGGATTTTACAACTCCCATTGAGAAAATAGCAGATGTTGAGGAATTGTATTCTTAAGCTATCACTAAACCTCCAGCCTCATTAAAAGAAAAAAAAATGAAAAAACAAAGACACAATAATATTAATTTTATGAAAAGGGAGTAAATGCTGTGCAATTTGAAGAATTAATACGCGGTTCACTACGATGAGTTGGAATTTTGTTCCAAACCGCCTTTTCCTTGTTACTCTGACTTGGTTATATTGCCTTCTTTGAACTAGTTAAGTTTCAAGTAAATTGCTGTCGGAACAAATTAAACTTGTACCTTTCATAACTCGCAAGTATGATTTGATTTAAAATATTTTCTGTAATTGTGGTTGTCTCGTTACTCTTTTTTTTATTGCTTATGGTGGCAGACGAGCAGACAGCACACCTGATGGTAAGTGTCACTGCCACCCATGGACCTTTGCCAATGGTATAGCTAGGCCGCTGCCTACCCATAAAAACCCCGAACCCACCCCAGTTGGGCTTCCGGCTCTCTCGCTCACCGAACGAAGCGCAATAGCACATTGCCATTACTCAGACGTTGATCTTCTGCGAGAGTGTGGTACTACCTCGGACGGACCGGCCCGCGGCTGTAGACAGAGAACCGTCCATAGCGTGGTCCTACCACAATAAAAAATAAAAAATACTCGTTTCATTTTTGAATTTTACTTAGTTTTAAGTCGAACTACCAGCTGAAGAATAGCTTAACTAGCCCGCACTAATCCCTTTGTCAAGGACAGAACTAATAAACAATCATGAGGTGAATTATATGATAATATCTCATATTAATGATAATAAATCATGAGGTGAATTAAATAATAATATTCACATAAGAGGGCGTAGCTATAGCAAGAATTATTTTAAGTACCAGGTATTTTAGTAAGTTTAATTCTCGACCATCTCAGTCTATATACGTCAATCTCTTGGATACGGCCCTATTCCAATTGAGAGAAATGTTCCTATTATATTGAGCGCCTATAAACGTCAACGTTATCTGTGTGGTGACGGAGTAAAAATACTATTCACCACCCCATATCTTACCCGTGGGTGATTGCACGAGACGACTAAGGGATATAAAAGGCATATAACATCTATGCGAGAGAAGGGAAACTCGAAACAAAACCCGATACCAACTCGTCTGACCAGCGCGGTATAGTAACCGCTCTTTTACGTCTCCAAGCTAAGAAGAAAGCCCCAGGCCCAGACGGAATCCCCGGACTAGTCCTCAGTATTGCCGCCGAATACCTTAGGGAGCAACTCCAGAATCTGCTCGACAAATGCCTAACATCTGGACATTTCCCGGATTCCTGGAAGGAGGATAAATTATACTTGCTCCAGAAGGAAGGTAGGCCCACCGACTCTCCCACGGCATACAGGCCACTTGTGTTCCTGAATGAGACTGCAAAGCTCTTCGAGAAAATACTTGCGGACCGCCTCGTACACCATCTCGAAGAGGTGGCACCGGGCTTGTCAGATGCACAATTCGGGTTCGTAAATCTGCTAAATCCGTGTCCCGGGAAGCATATTAAGTAGTTGGTCCCCTCTGTTAGAATCTTTAAATATATGCGTCGCCTAATTCTAGAATATAATAAGGAAAATAGTGAATGCCATGAAACCAGGATGATGTTGCTGTTCCTTCCTTTGGTCGGTTGTCACGGTTTTATTCAATCTTGAGGAGACTTATGCACAAGCACCTCGACAGTGATAGATTCGACTACACAGAAGGCGCAGTAGTTAAGATACCTATCATGCCAATATCGTGGGTTCGATTGCCATGCAAGACAATACTTTGTACGATCCACAATTTTTGTCATATATTCTTTTTCATTATAGAAAGGTCCTCATGGTTGCCAGTGGGATATGTAGCACGGTATATAACGATAGATAGATTAATCGGGTTGACATGCATTTCATATTCAGCTTTCCTTTGTTGCAATGTTGGTATATGCCCATGTCATTATTTATCTCTGGAAACACTGAGAAAAGAAGGCTTTGTGATAAATAATGGCATAGAAGTGGTCAATAAACTCATCACATTGTCACACCTGATTCAGGATCAAATATCTACTTTCTTGTGGTATACGTGAGTCATCAGAGAAATCGTGAGCGAAATGTCCCAAAGGTCGAAAGCATTTCATTGTTATTGTTGACAATGATGTCATTTTAGGTGGGTGTGATACCTTCCATCCGGGTTGTGATAAATGTAGTATATAAAATGTCACCGCGCTTTCCTTTCTCGTGATAATCGTAGGCAATAACCAATAAATATACATATATTTATTATTATCTACATATATAATGTTAATGAAGGGAAGTTAATTCGAAATCTGTGACATTTTATCCGGATAACGTTATTTAGAACACTTTTCTAGCGTCCGATCTATAGACAAGAAGAAAGTGTAATTACTATTTTTTTATAAATTTATCTTTTTAACTGTTTTATTATTGATTTAAATTTGTATGTATTGTTAATTGACTTGTCTATCATTCCGTGTGGTGACGATATAAGAATACAGTTCACCTTTCAGAATCTTGCTCGTAGATGTCGTAAAAGAAAAATAAGACATATAATATGAGTATAACATCTATGCAAGTGAAGGTCATCGTCATTCTCCTACGCTTATCCCAATTACTTGTGGTCGATGTAATATGTAGTTTTGTTTCATAATACATATTGTAAAAGTTATTGGTCAGTGTGGCAGACGTCAACCCTCCTTGGGAATGTAGATAATTATTGACTAAACAGCATCAGATGGTGTTGGCCCAGGTCATCATACAGCTCTTAGTTGTTTTTTACGACATCCACGGGCACATTAAGGGTTGGTCGTATTCGTAGCCGCTACCACACAGCTATGCAAGTGAAGGTAAGCTCGCAATAAAACTCTACCCAATCCATCTAAACCGCGTGTTGTAGTAAGTCAATTTCCCTCCTATTGTGTTGGAGGCTCGAGCCCAGCGGATCGTATATAAGCTGAGTTGATGATGATGATGATGATAATCACCTAAATTACCAAATATAGCGATGAATATATGCTAAATATTCAGTTAATTTCGTCATCATGTCAATGTGATAAGTTCGTTACGAACGCCACGTACTAAAACTATACCTAATCAATCAATTTGGATTTTTCAATTTTTTACAGTCCAATCAATTGCAAGTTTTGTAAGCTTAACGCCCAGTAGATTCTGTTCAGTTATTTAATAAAGTATTAAAAAATAACTGTACTTCAAAAGGATGCTCAGAAAATTATATTTAAGAGAATACTTGAATGAGATTCAAGTATATAAGTGAGGACTGCTGGATAGACAGATAAGTTAACTAAACAATATAAATTAATCATTTCATCATCATTTCAGTTCATATATGTCCCACTACTGGGCTCGAGCCTCCTCCATAATGGGAGGAAAATTGACCTACTACACCACGCTGGTCAGACGTGTTGGTATAGGGTTTTGTTTCGAGTTCTCCTTCTCTTGCATAGATGTTATATGCGTTTTAAATGCCTTAGTCGTCTCTTACGATCACCCACGAGTAAGATAGGGGTGGTAAATTGTATTCTCACTCCATCACCACACGGAAATATAAAGTAATAGTACACTTAAAAGATTTAAATTTATTGAACACAAGTAAAGATAATTTTAATAAATAATTGTTGAGGACTAAATATTTTTTTTTTTTTTTATTTTTTTTTTTTTAACGACACCACCCTGCACTAAGGAAATAAACCTTGTATTGCGGGGGACTTTACAAACATGCAATTAACGCAGACAAATTACACCCAGACTCAGAACAACACTTTGTGGATCGCACAAAGTAATGTCCTGCGTGGGAATCGAACCCATGGCACTGGAACGGAAGGTCGGTATCTTAACCACTACGCCATCTGTGCAGTCAAATTTGAAAGAAAAGACATGACTTTTGTTTCATTTACATTGTTGAGCATATTCAACTTAGGCCATGATGCCACACTTGTTAAACGTATTGGTGATTGCATTTGATGATATAAGTTCATCAGATCATTATCATCCTAGTGGTAGGACCACGCTGTTGACAGTTCTCTGTCTACAGCCGCGGGCCGGTCCATCCGAGGTAGTACCAGATTCTCACAGAAGATCAACATCTAATATAGCTATACCCTTGGTGTAGCAAAAGTCCATGGGCAGCAGTGATACTTACCCATCAGGTGTGCTGCTTGCTCGTTTGCCACCATAAGCAATAAATGCAAAAAAAAAGAGATTAATACTGCTTCCTCAGTAAATTTTCGACAGAGTCTATCTTTTTAAAAAAAGACAAAACCGTGCACTAAAGAAATATGCCGTGTATTGTGGAGGATTTTACAAACTTATAATTAACGGACTAAAACTTATATCCAAACTTAGAACGACAATTTGTGGGAATCGAACCCGAAACACTTGGCACGGTTACACGCTATTTGTGAAATCCTGTAGGACTCCCGCGGGACACATTGTATTATTTACATGTAGATCGTGTCATTAAATATAAATGAATATCTTCTCTATATAATCATCCTATGAATATTATAGATTCGATATAGTAAAAAAAAACATTCCTTGGATTAGATAGAACAAATACTGCACATTTGGCGTTACGGTCTAAGAAGCGACTTCGATGTCAAATGCTGTGGGTTTGATATTTATGTGGAGCAGTTCTTTGTACAATTCACGAATGATTATTTCGAGTCTGGGTGTCGTTTGCGTCAATTAACTGAATATATTTGAAGTCCTCGCGATACAAAGATTTATACTTGAAAACTTTGCACTTCGTTCTTTATAAAGATAATAATTAAAACTGTAACAAATAATCTATTTATTATGGTAGTAAAATGCCTGTAGTACTTTATTACGCTTGGTGTCCTTTTGTAAGTCATTCATTCATGATTCTCCTACTCTTATCCCAACTACTTGGAGTCGATATAAAATGTACTCTTGTTTCATAGTACATATTGCAAAAGATATTGGCGTAGTATTTTTTGTAGCGAAATTCCAAAATTAGTAAAAAAATTAATTTTTTTCATCGTCAACTTTGTTCACGCCAACTTTGTATAAGTAAAAATCATTCTTTGAAAAATTGCACCAAGCAGTCCCGAAATGGCATGTTTTGACATTGCTCCAGTTAATTAGCATGATATTACCGACTCTCTTATCTTTGTTAACGGGTTCGATGCTTTATACCTAACCTCAAAATAATTTTCAAAAATGCCTGTAAATTCATTAAATATTGGTTGGATAACTTTTATTTTATGAGTCAGTCCTTTTTTCTTCCCACTTTTGGTGGTTTGCTCGAAAAATTAAAAAAAATATATTTTTATCAAAAACTGTACTTTGACGACTCCTACTGGTGAACCAGTGCGAGTTACACAAAAAAACTTTAGGAATATTTTGAAGAGCGTGAAATTCCCCACAAGGTCCATCAAACCAATTTGCGATATTGTAAAAGCCGGGTAAGCATTAAAAATTTGAAAAAAATAGGAATTTTTACATGGTAAAACTTTAAATTTAAATTGCAAGTACTTAAAATTAATATTAAGATCTCAAATTTGGTGAAAATTTCTTTTTCTATGTGTAGATTAATATTTTACACGAGCACCGAAAAAAAAAAAATTGCGGAAATGAATCACCCTAATATATATATACATATATTTACATTTTTTTTATTTTATTACTGATGGTGGCAGACGAGCAGACAGCACACCTGATGGTAAGTGTCATTACCGCCCATGGACCTTTGCAATACTAAGGGTATAACTAGGCCGCTGCCTACCAATACAAACCCCTAACACACCCCAGTTGGGCTTCCGGCTCTCTCGCTCACCGAACGAAGCGCACATTGCCATTACTCAGAAATCGATTTTCTGCAAGAGTGTGGTACTACCCTGGACAGACCGGCCTGCAGCTGTACACAGAGAACTGTCCACAGCGTGGTCTTACCACTATTAAAAATCCACTACATTGTATGTCTAATAAATTATATATATTACATCAAAGTCCTTTGCTCTAATTTTATAACAACTTAATCATCCTTTCCAAAAGAAAAGGTAATACCTTCCAAAGTCGTTTATATATTATTAGCCAAGAACTTCGGAGTTTATTCGAGAGAGTTTTATTTTGTTAGAAATTCTTTATGCGGAAAAACCTAGAGGTTATCCATGATTAATTTAATTATAACTTTGTTGTTAAGTCTATTAATCTGTTTGTCTTATAACTTATATATTATACACGTAATAGTCGTATTATGTATAATTTTTAACGTATAGTTGTAGCTATAAAACAATAAGGAGCAATGACCCCTTGTTAGGATTAAATATAAAAAACTCCATAATGGGAGGCAAATTGACCTATTATACCACGCTGGTCAGACGTGTTGGTATTGGGTTTTGTTTCTAGTTTTCTTTCTCTTGTATAGATGTTATATGCCTTTTTATATCCCTTATACGTCTCTTACAATTACCCACGCGTAAGATAGGGGGTGGTGAATTGTATTCTTACTCCGTCACCACACGGAAAAGTAAGTAGGTAATATTATTTTTTATACATTTCAAGTCTGCACTGGTCACAAACACTTTTAAAAAATAAAATGCTCTGATAATCGATTATAGAATTTGTAGATACAATTATTATCTATTTACTGTCATTTTGAGATCACGATTACTGTAACTTTAAAAAAAAAGATAAAAGAAAATTCAACCTAATTTCAACCAGTAAGTATTGGCATACATTTTTATATAAAAAGCGTGTGATTTAGTTCGTAGATAACCCAAATATGAGCAAAATTATCCGTACAATCATCTTTAACGGAATTTTGGGATTAATTCGTAATTCGTGACCAACGCAACGTCATGCTCACAACAGCTATTAAATACTAGAGCGATACGTAATTGTGACTTTTTCTACAAACAAATGCTAGATTCTTAAGCGGGGTCGTTGAACCTTAAAATTACCGTTACTTTTGAATTTACTTTCAGTAAAGCTTATTTATTCTTTACAATAATAGTGTCGTACATACTTTTGATTGAATGACATAGAAAGTTAGATTAAGGGATCGTTGAAAGGCTTTCAATTTAGCTAATGTATCAAAGTATTTGTTGTACGGATCTTTATCCTAGATATAAGATTGCAAATACATCAGTACGGTCTTTAATAAAATATAAGAATAGAAATGCATTTATGTAGACAATGATTTGATTGTATTGATATTTTAACAATACAAGAAGTCTTTTGAATGGGTAGATTAACAGACAATCTATTGATATGCTTGTTAAATTAGAAAAATAAAAATGTATTGATAAGTTATCACTTTCATTTGAAATATAACTTTTGAACTTAGTGTTGGATATAAATGAAGAGTTTGCTAGATTAATTGCGATTTTAAAGCAACTATCTGTGTTAGTTGCAAATATTAATTTATTCAACCAAGGTTTTTTTTTAAACACCCCCTTTTTTTTTGGTAGGCTAGACACACTCTGTCCATCTCCTCTGGGGCGACGAAAGAGCAGCGCATGGCCTCTTAACCTACCGTACGGCCACTGTTATCGCTTCCTTGCCATCCGTGGCCAGCCCGGCGGGTTACCCTTTCGTGTACCATCTCTCGTCGACGCCCCGGCCTGCTTCTAGGACGTCACCCTCACGCGGTCAGCCTCTGTGCGGGTGACGGATTTTTCCCTGGTCCAGTCACCGCAGCCTTGGCTAGGGTGGCATCATGCGCAGATACTCGCGCCTGCACCGCCCAATGCATCAGCGGCGGAGCGTGTCAGCGTGGCGAGTCTCCTCTTTGACACGCCCCGCCGCCTCCTTCTGCGAGACGACTGGCTCACAGAAGGCGGCGACTGCGTCCCAGTTCACCGATTCTTTCTTAAATATCTTTGTTAAGTACATACTTATGATTAGATATAATATAGATGTATAAATCGGCATATATTTATATACATCGACTATATAGGAGGTACTATAGATTATTTCTCCACTGAAGACAAGGATCGGGTACCGGTGGCTTTTTCGCACGGCGCTGAGAGGTACATGAAGGGCGGATTATAGGGTCGCTAGCTGTTCCTTCCTTCGAACAGATATAGCGTGCTGTAACCATATCATAGCCCGCTGTCAAAAAAAAATGTCTCATAGGTTCCATAATCGAATTTTAATTTAAGGTTATGTAAAGAAAATACGTTATCGGAGTACTCTGCAATATTTTTCGGTCAAAAATACTTATGGAACTACACTTGGAATAATACTTGATTGATAGCAACAGATATGTAGAGAAATGTTGGTACTCTAAATCACTACCCATCCTTTAGAGAATAAAAGTCTATAAATAAAAATGTAGGTATGAAATAGTAATAAGCCTCAATGATTCACCTACTTTCGTATTTATATTAGTAGGACAACCGTGTCAGTCTTTGTTGGCACATCAATTAGATATTTATGGTTTTGTGATACTAAAATATACAACATAAATTATATGTCCATTCTATTGCCTATATAAATTATTTGATAAGCTTATGTAAATTAGTTCCTTAATATTTCTAAAATACCTTCTCTTTTGCTGTATTGTTAAAAGTTTTTTATTGTTAAACTTTGAGTATTATTTAAGCATCAAGTGAGAATGCTAAGTTATTGTTATTAATCCTGTTTTACTTGCTTAATCATCTCGGTTAATATACGCCCCACTACTGGGCTGCAAGAGGCTTACTCTTCCACAATGAGAGTGAGATTGATATACTAAACAACTCTGGTAAGACGTGTATGCATAGGGTTTTAATATAGAGCTTTCCATCTCTTGCATAGATATTATATATATATATATATATATATATATATATATATATATATATATATATATATATATATATATATATATATATATTCAATCCCTTAATTATCTTTATAGCAATCACGGAAAGAAGGGGGCGCTGAATTGTATTTCTACTTCGTCATTATCATCTCAGCTCATATATGTCCCACTGCTAGGCTCAAGCCTTCTTTATAATGGGAGGGAAATTGACCAACTATACCACGCTGGCTTGTTTCAAGTTTTACTTTTCTTGCATAGATGTTATATGCATTTTATATCCCTTAGTTGTTTCTTACGATCACCCACGGGTAAGATAAGAGATGGTGAATTGTATTCTTACTCCGTCATCACTCGAATATTTTACTATGCTTAACAGAATGAAAAGTATCTTATTATGTTACGCTGACCAGACGAGTTAGCATAGAGCCATCTTTATATTTTTTCGTTTTCTTTGAGCAAACTTTATATTAAAATCTTTTAGTCGCATTATAGACACTCTAAGGGAAAAAAAGGGTGGTCGCACATTGTATTCTTACTTCATCAATACACAGAATAATTTATTTTGCAATCTATCAAATAAATATTTATTCTATGTCAACATAATAACATCAACACAATATACTTGACAAAAAAGGTCCTTAAATCAATAAACTCTTTCGATTCAACAACAAAAAGCCCACGGACGCAACTTGAGCTTCTAAGAAACTGTAAATAAACATATTACGTACAATGCAATAAAATCACAGAATTAATAACCATCTTTGTAACCGTATACACAGTATTTAACCTCATTTCAAGTACATTTTAAATTGCACACCTTAACTCTGTCTGTCTGTCGCTCTTTCACGCCAATACTACTGAACCGATCTAAATGAAATTTGGTACACAGATAGTCTAAAGCCTGATAAAAGACATAGGCTACTTTTTAATGCAAAAAAATATTGTAAAGGAGGATGAAAAGTTGTAAGGAATTATCGTAATTTTTGAAGACAGAAGCTTGAAACTTATTGTTAGGCTATTGATTAGATATAAATAAATATGACATTACATATTGTAAAAATTTACCCTTAAGGGGTAACATAAAAATAGGGCATGTAAAACTTTAGGAAAGTAACCTTTTTCGCGGGCGAAGTCGCGGGCAGAAGCTAGTGTGGTAATATTAATACTTCATCATCATCACAGCTCATATATATCCCACTGTTGGGCTCGGGCCTCCTCCGTAATAGGAGGGAAAGTAACCTACTATACCGCGCTGGTCAGACGTGTTGGTATAGGGTTTTGTTTCGAGTTTTCCTTCTCTCGCATAGATGTTATATGCGTTTTATATCCCTTAGTCGTCTTGTACGATCATCCACGGGTAAGATATGAGATGGTGAATAGTATTCTACACCGTCACCACACAGAGAATATATATTAATACTTACGTTTATAAATTAGACGAGTTAATGCTTATTCACACATTTGTATTTTGATGACGTTAAAATGAGGCCTCCTCTATTACTAACGGTACATGCAATGTTGTTAAATACTTAAAATGTGTTGAACATTTGTTTGTGTAATTTACAACAAGCCAACGGTTAAGATGAAGACAGTTTTGTAACTGTTCTTTATAATAGTCACAGTTGTACATGGTTGTGATAATACAATAATACTTTCATTCATCATCATCATCGTTACAGCCCATATATGTCCCACTGTTGGGATCGGGCCTCTTCCGTAATAGGAGGGAAAGTAACCTACTATAACCACGCTGGTCAGACACGTTGGTATAGGGTTTTGTTTCGAGTTTTCCTTCTCTTGCATAGATGTTATATGCGTTTTTATATCCCTTAGTCGGCTCTTACGATCATCCACGGGTAAGATAGGTGATGGTGAATCGTATTCTTACTCCGTCACCACACGGATGTACTAATAATACTTTATTGCACACTATTTCTAAGTGCAGGTATAATATTTTGACTGCACAGATGGCATAGTGGTTAAAATATCGACTTTCCGTGACAGTGATGGGGGTTCGATTTCTACGTAGGATAATACTTTGTATGATCAAAGTGTTGTTCTGAGTCTAAGTGTAATTTGTCTAGGTTAATTATATGTTTTTAAAGTCCCCCGCAATACAAGAATTATTTTCTTAGTGATGTATGGTGTCTTCAAAAAAAAAAAATTAACATTGGTACAATTAGGCGGTCTTATCGTACTGCAATTTCTTTCAGATAACTTTAGGATTTTTATTTTTAGTGAGCTTAGTGCACTTTGGTGTATTAAACAATTAAAAGAGGACAGAAAGAAAAGCAAATAGAAGAATATACATATATTACTTGTCACATATATACTTACGAGCTGTTTGGTAGCGGCTACAAATATTACGAACCCTTAATTTTCTCGTAGATGTCGTAAAAGACGACTAAGAGCTTTATACCGACCTGAGCCTGAATTCTATCTGATGCCGTTTGGTCAACAACTACATTCCCAAGGAGGGTTGATGTCTGGCAGGCGTCCGGTCATAAAACGATTGCCAACAACTTTTACAATATGTACTATAAAAGAAGAGTACATATTGTATCGACCCTAAGCAAATGGGATAAGAGTAAAAAGAATGATGATGATAAAACAAATAACTCACAAATAAAACAACAATCATAAAATAAACCCATATGTTAAAAATAACAAAGAGGATTTGAGCCTATCACGGCATTATACGGCTGATTGGATTTTGATTAATTTTTACAATATAAATTTGAAAATTTATAATCAAATGGCAAACCCAGCTCTTTAGCCCTTTGATTGTATGTAGAAGTCGATATATCGCAGCGCCACCTGATGGCGAGTTACATACATACATACATACATATCATCACGGCATATCCCTTGCAGGGTAGGCAGAGAGAACAGAGTGCCAGAGAACTCTATCTCTGCATACTTCACTCGCTTCCTCAACATTCATAATTCTCTTCATACACGCTCGCCGGTTTGGGAGACTCTTGACTCCACCTTCCCTCAGTACATGACCGATCTGGTCTAGGTAGGTTAGTCTCGGTCTCCCTCGGTACCTACATCCTTCCACTTTCGCATTGTATATCTTCTTAACCAGACGTTCGTTCGGCATTCTTTCCACTTTCCGCGAGTTACATCAATGAGAATATAAACCTTCTCCGTAAAAATATATATATATATATATATATATATATATATATATATACCCGTACACTGTTTAATTGTTTCTTGTAACCGGCAGCAACAATTATCAATTTGTATAAAACGTAAAAACACATTGTTTTGGGTTTCATGTCACATGGAAATTAAATTACCGGCTAATTGCCAGTGGGTGTGTATTAGCATAGTGGCAATGAACTTGGAATAAAAGAACAGTAAACTAACGGTCAATAGCCAATAAGAATTTACCAAATACAATATAGATTGTCTTAATCTTTTAATAATATTTATTAATAGTATAAGTATCAACATATTTATGTATAGTATGGTAAGATACAGTAAGAATACACTATATAAATGAAAAAGAATAAATTATATATCTTTTATTGACAATATTTCGTAAATTAGAACATAATAATATTGTTATTATTAGTGTCAAAAGGGCTGTGTGGTAGCGGCTTTTTTTTTTTTTTTTCGCTGAGGAAACGCATTTACGCGCCATCCCCCGCTGGTGAGTGACGGAGGGGAGTGTGGGACGCGCCGGTCAGCTGCCCGACCGGAATACCCACTAAAACCACACCGGCCCCTTCCGCGCTTTTACGGGGCGCCAGAGAGATCGTCTACTGACATTCGATGCCCGACACTCCAACGCTTGGCCTTCTGGCCACGTCCTGTCAACCCTTAAGGCGGTGTAAGGAGGTGCGCATAACGGCGCCTCCTCCTCCCCGGTCGCCGGCCGCGGATTGAGTCAGCGGACGCAAGCGCCTCGCGTTCCCGCTCCGCGGCCTCCTTCCTTTCCATGATGGCCTCACAAAAGGAAGCCATCGATGACCAGCACCTGTCGCTGTCAAGCATCTTCGAGATGATGGTTGACAGCGACAGGTCTCTCCCAATGACCGCCATCAGGACGTGGCGCTGGGGACCCCAGGCGGGGCATACCTCCAGAGGGTGACGCGCATCGTCTAATGGCGCGCCACACTCGTGACATCCTGGGGTCCCTTCTCTTCCAATTCTGTGCAGGTACTTACCGAAGACGCACCTGTGTGTGTGGTAGCGGCTACGAATACTACCAACCCTTACTTTGCTCGTGGATGTCGTAAAAGACGACCAAAAGCCTTATAACGAACTAGGCCAACTCTATCTGATGCCGTATGGTCAACAATTACATTCCCAAGGAGGGTTGACGTCTGGTAGGTGGCCGGTCATAAAACTATTACCAATAACTACTACAATATATACTATGAAAGAAGAGTACATATTGTATCGACCCCAAGTAATTGGGATAAGAGTAGGAGAATGATGGTGTCAAAAGGGCGAAAACTCAGCATTTCTTTCTTTATAAGAAACAACAATTCTGCGCTAAGAAAATAATCCTTTTGTTGAGGGGTCTTTACAAACACACAATTAACCCAGAAATATTACATCTAGACTCAGAAACATAGTTTGTTTATCACTCAAAATATTATCCGGCATGGGAATCAAAGCCATAACACTGGCATGATTGATTGGTATCTGAACCATTACGCTATCTTTGTAGTCAGCACAGCATTAGTGTTATACTTGATTATTTAATCGAGCACTAATGCTAATATTTAGCTGTGACCCACGAATGTCTATATAATGCAATTATAAAACTTCGTCTTTATTGTCATATGATAGTTAACAGAAATTAAAAAAAAAATAATAGCAATAATAATAAAATACCTCTGAAGAGTGAAAGTAAATAACGTACTTACTGTAAATGAAGAAATATATAAAATAAGCCTAAACTATATAGTGATGGAGTGGTGACGGAAAAAGAATTTTATTCACCATCTGTCCCTACCCGTGGTTATCATAAAAAGGACGGAATGATGATGAATGTTGATGATGAATGAATGATGGAGGGAATATAATATGCATTTAACATTTATGTAAGAGAAAGAAAACTAGATATAAAACGCACAAACACCATCTTTCTCTGATCTGCGTGGTACAGTAAACCAATTCCCTTTCAGGTGTAGAGGGGATTCAAGCCTAGTTGTAGGACCTATATGAGCTGATAGGACGATAACGATACTAACATACAACCCATTTGACTAGCATGGTAGAGTAGTATCATTCTCCTACTCTTATCCCAATTACTTGAGGTCGGTACAATATGTACTCTTCTTTCATAATACATATTGTAAAAGTTATTGGCAATAGTTTTATGACCAGCCGCCTGTCAGACATCAACCCTCCTTGGGAATGTAATTGTTGACCAAACGGCATCAGATGGAGTTGACCCAAGTTGTTATAAAGCCCTAAGTCGTCTTTTACGACATCCACGAACAAAGTAAGGGTTGGTAGTATTCGTAGCCGCTACCACACAGCAGGTAGCGTGGTAAAGTAGTATAATGTTGCTTACTATTGTGTGAAGGCTCGTGGACAATGTGGGATGGTTATAAGAATATTTACCTATATACCATATAAGCAACCATTTTCAAATGCAAATATATTAAAGATTTATAAGTAATAGCAAATATTGTTAATTTTATTTTACCCGGTAAATAAGCAATCACTAGTTATTAGCATCATCATCATCATCTCAGCTCATATATGTCCCACTGTTGGGCTCGAGCCTCCTCCACAATGGGAGGGAAATTGACCTACTATACCACGTTGGTCAGACTTGTTGGTATAGGGCTTTGTTTCGAATTTTCCTTCTCTTAGATACATGTTATATTTATTTATATATTACGATCACCCACAGGTAAGATAGATCGGTGATTAATTGTATACTTACTCCGTCACCAGACGCATTGTTGTTATTAGCTTACTAGCAGACTATTGAATACGCTTCTTTCGACATAATATTTTTCTGATTTAAGTAAAACAGTGTTTAATTTCCTGATTTTTAATACCGCATAAAAGCTGTGTTTATTTATTACAATGTCATAAAAATCTTTAATAGGTATAAATAAATACTATTAAAAAAAAAGGCGCAGTTTGTGCAACAAGATTGCTGTATTAATTTTTATATCTTTAAGAATATAACTAATATAACAGTATTATTAATGCATACGTAAAACTTTTTTAAAATACTCGTCATCATTACCCAACCCCTCATTATTCTCAATAGTTTTTGGGTTGAGCGTTTAGTTTAACAGTGGACCAGAGTACCTAGAGAAGTGCTTTGCTTGATGCCAATTTTATTTTAATGAATTTACTTTAGGTACACAATGAACCGCTAGCAGACATATTTTTTTTTGGTGTAGTCGCTGCTTCAAATACGATAACATACTAACTCCTTAATTAGAATAAGAAATGATAAAAGTATTTCCATCCATCAGCCCGTAAACGTCCACTGTTGGACATAGGCCTCCCCACGAGAATGCCATCTATAACGGTCCTGTGCCACCTGCATCCAGCGGTTTCCTGCGACCTTGATGAGGTCATCAGTCCACCGAGTGGGGGGTCGTCCTACGCTGCGTCGTCCGATTCGTGGTCGCCACTCGAGAACCTTTTTTCCCCAACGGTTGTCGGTTCGTCAAGCGATGTGGCCTGCCCATTGCCACTTCAACGTGCTAATTCTTCGGGCTATGTCGGTTACACCCGTCCTTCTACGGATTTCCGTATTTCGGATTTTATCACGTAGAGAAATACCGAGCATAGCCCTCTCCATAGCACGCTGAGCGACTTTGAGCCTTTTTATGAGGCCGACATTTAGAGACCACGTTTGAGACACATTTAGAGAAAACGTGGTCTCTAAAAGTATTTGCTATCTTTCTTTTCAAACAGTATGAGACGCATTTTGAGCCAGTGTTCTATAGAAGTTAATTCGAATAGCATCAAACATTTTTAAATTAATATTATTGCCACAAAAATATTATTTAAATAAAAAAAAAATACAAATAAATAATAATAAATATTGTCAGCTATCGCAATATGCGTACCGTGTCATTCTTGCTTTTAAAAATACTAAAGTACTAAAATAGATTAATACACCCAATTTGTCAGTGTGATATAATTTCTTTGATTCCTTTAGTTTTTTTTACAACTCTTTTTACAAACCCCGCGGAAAAGTAAGGAGTAGCGATGTATTGTATTTTAAATCCATCACAATAGGCGTTAAAAATATGCAACAACGCTATTACCAAATGCGTGGCATATTTTATTTGTTTGAACTCATGCTCGATAGGGGTATGGATACACAAATGTTCATACGCCCATATCATTGATCTCCCACTAAATAATGTATCGCTTTTAGTTCTACTTATGTATTGCGTTTTAGTATGATCATGTTCGAATAGATTTGCATATACAATGAGATTTTCATACAATGAACATCAATCACAGCTTTCAATATTATTATGAAATTACTGTTTTGTTAATTTAGTGATATAAGTGTGTGATTACAGACCGTTAGGTTGGCGATTCGTATACTTAATCCTGGGTTACCTATTCGAGTACCGGTTTTTCGTCACGAATTTCTCATCAATTGAGTCTAAAATTGGATTCAGAAGGCGGTAATAAGATCCGCCCCTGTTACGTGTGGTTTAGAAGACACTTGTATTATGGTTAAGTCAGCTACGAGTCCTCTCGGACAAAAGTGTAGTATTATAAAGAAGTAGACTAAAATTACTAATTATAATCGAAATAGTTAACTTATTTTCCACCTGAGATATATTGTAATGTTATGACTGAATATATAATCCTGCCATGAAATACAACCGATAAATTATAATAATGCTTGCTAAATTTCTTATAGTATAGTTATTTTAGCTTTCTAGAGTAAGAATACTATTAACCACCCCATATCTTACCCGTGGGTGATCGTGAGACGACTAAGGGATATAAAACGCATATAACATCTATGCGAGAGAAGTATACCAACACGTCTGACCAGCGCGGTGTAGTAGGTTAATTTCCCTCCCATTAAGGAGGTGGCCCGAGCCCAACAGTGGGACATTTATGGGCTGTGATGATGATGATGATGATATATATATATATATATATATATATATATATATATATATATATAAATGCTTAGCTAAATCCACATCCATAAATATATATATATATATATATATATATGGATGTGGATTTAGCCGAGATGGACGGTATACCACTGATATAGAACGAAGAGTGAACGCGGGAAATAGAGTGAACGGAGCGTTGGGGCAACTTCTCAATAGCCACCACCTCAGCCAGAAGGCACGTGTAGCAATACATAACCCAGTGTTTGTCCCAACATTACTGTATGGAAGCGAGAGTTGGGTATGCAGAAAAGAGTATGATAGTAAAATTAATGCGGTTGAAATGCGATCTCTACGGAAAATCTGTGGATTTAGGCTGATCGATCGCATTCGTAACGACGACGTAAGAGAGCGAGTAGGTATGAATGTGAGTATTGGTGTAAAGATGCGAAAGGGAATGCTCCGATGGTTCGGACATGTGGAAAGAATGCCGAACGAACGTCTGGTTAAGAAGATAAACAATGCAAAAGTGAAAGGGTACCGGGGGAGACCGAGACTATCCTACCTAGACCAGATCGGTCATGTACTGAAGGAAGGTGGAGTCAACAGTCTTCGAAACCGGCGAGCGTGTATGAAGAGAATTATGAATGTTGAGGAAGTGAGTGAAGTATGCAAGGATAAAGTTCTCTAGCACTCTGTTCTCTCTGCCTACCCTGCAAGGGATATGGCGTGATGGTATGTATGTATATTTATTTTTGCTTTTGTAAATAGAATAATAACCGGAAAGCATATAAATATTTGAATGAAAAGTAAGAAAAATATTTATACTGCTTCCGTTTTACCATTTTACAATTTGTAGTATAACAAAACGTAGTTAAAAACAAACACAAATAACTTCCGACATAAAATAAACTAATTTTAACGAGAGACATTAAAGATAGTTGGCTGAGTTTGTGCTAATTCTATTTAATGAAATAATGATGATATTTTGTCAATATGAAACAACGCTACAATTGAAATAATTCTATCAACACATATGACATACTAGCTTTTGGTCGCGTAAAAAGTAACTTTCTTAAATTAGAACTGTTATCACAAAGGAACACATTATCACGATAAAAAATATCCTATGTGTTAATCCAGAATATTGTCTATCTGTATGCTAATTTTCATTCAAATCTGTTCAACGGTTTACGCGTGATTCTTTAACAAACATCACAATATCACAAACTTTCACATTTATAATATTCATCATCATCATCATCATCTCAACTCATATATGTCCCACCAATAGGCTCAAGCCACACTAGGAGGGAAATTGACCTAGTACTCCAAGCTGGTCAGATATGTTGATATAGGGTTTTATTTCGAGTTTTCCTTCTCTTGCGTAGATGTTATATGCATTCCGTATCCATTAGTTGTCTCTTACTATCACCTACGGGTAAGATAGGTGTGGTGAATTGTATTCTTACTCCTTTGTCACACAGAATTTATAATATTAGTAGGCTTATTTTTAAACAAACTTATTTAGTATTCTTCTAGTTTACTTGAATAACATCGTTACGATGGTCGTCGATCGTTACGATATAAGTTTGGATATATAAGTAAAATAAACGTTTACCCGACGATACGAGAATTCCACATCGAAAATCTTTCTAGCATTAAAAGCGGGCAAGCGTTGCATATTTGATAAACTCTCGTCCATGATAGACGTTGGTCGACGTTCAACTCGAGAACGATCTTCGAATGCGGTTACTTTATCGATTTAACAGTAGGCAAAGGTTTCAAATATTCATAGCAACGGTTTCAACCTCTAGCTAAGTTAAGTGTTAGGTCAATTCATCAGTAATTAGGAGTAATCAAGTTACGTATTTATTTGATTAAAGTAATGCAAAGTAAAACAAAACGTCTAATTTTTATTATCATTTTTGTTTAGAGTACATATACAATATATATGACGAATACGAAATGAAATTTGCATGTCCTACAATTAGTCACGGTGGTATAGTGGCAGTACGATTGGGCCGGAATCCCAATAGGCGCGGGTTCGAATCCCGCTTGTGACATCATTTTTCACTTCGTAATCGGTTTTATAAATAATTAAGCATATTAAATGCTAAAATTCAGTAATTTAAAGAAATTACTATAGTAAAAGTGTTCCAAATATTCTACTAAAAACAGACAGGTATAATAAATAAACAATGAATCATAACATTAATAATAAAACATTACAATACAAAATTAAGCTCATACATAACCAATAAATGTCACCGGTTATATAATTATAATGTGTTACACAATTATTACATCTAATATATAATCTAACCGGTCTATTGATCGAATTAATCATTTATTAATTAATACGCGTATTGTTCTGTGTCGAGCGCGAACGACCCATTTCACTGTTACATCATTTATGGCGTGTCAATGTCATTTCTCATGTGAATTTTGTGGCTTAAGTTATAAACGGAAGACTTAAAGAAAAGTTTATATATTTTTTTAAATTATTATTATGGTCGGATTTATAGTATACTACACTCATTTGCAAAAAAAACGGGCACCTAAGCAATGAACCATTTCAAATGTTAATATTTCTTTGTTTGATAATTATAGGTAGTTTTATCCACACAATTTGGTAAATTAATAAGAAAATAATCGTTTTCATCAGTATTTCATAAAATTTAGATACAATTTATGGGAAATAATGCTAAACCTCGCTAGTAGTGTATATTCGCTAGTAGTGCATATGCTCATGAAGTAAAAATAAAAAAGTTTTTTTGTTTGTTTTTCTTTAATAAAGTAAAAGCAGATAAATGTTTAGTACCGAGTGTGACCCCCTCTAGCTAAAATCACAGCTTGAATTCGTCTGGGCATGCTAGCGAGTATATCCCGGATACTTGCTTGCGGAATACGTTCCCACTCCGCAGTAATCACATTCTTCAGCTCTCTGATGGTCTGCGGAGCCGGGTGTACTGATCTCACACGCCGTTTCAGAACGTCCCAGACATGCTCTATGGGATTGAGGTCGGGACTTCGAGCTGGTCAATCCAAACGACGAATGCCGACCTCTTGCACATACGCATTAACATCGCGGGATCGGTGGGCGCGAGCATTGTCGTCCATAAAAATCGAGTCTTCACCTAGAGCGGCCAATGCGGGTTGTGCATGAGAAATTAGAACTTCCGTTATGTATCGATGCCCAGTCAGTGAGCCGTTTTCAATGAAGACTAACTCTGTACGATCCATTGAATTTATTCCTGCCCAAAACATAACAGAGCCCCCACCATAAGGTGTGATTTCTTCGAAACATGCCTCTGCAAAGCGTTCTCCTTGTCTTCTTAGCACTCGCCGACGTCGATCTTCACCGAACAGAGATATCCTGGCTTCGTCAGAGAACAAAACCCTATTCCAATCGTCTTGAGTCCATGATTCACAATTTCTAGCGAACCTAAGCCTGTGAACTCTGTGCTCACGGAGTAATTTGGGGCCGCGGGCCGGGCGGTGACTGCGTATATTGGCAGCGAGAAGCCTCCTCCTGACCGTCCATAGACTAATATGCACATTTCTTACTTCTTGGAGGTTGTTCTTAAGATCCACATACGAAGATTTGCGATTTCTCAATGCGCGACTCACAAGAAAACGATCATCCCGTGGTTGGGTACATGGTTTTCTTCCAGAACCAGGCCTTCTCTCGACGGAACCAGTCTCCTGATATCGCTGCCAGGTCCTTTGGACTGTCGAGCGACTAACATTTAGCCTCCTAGCCACGAAACATTGGCTGCAACCCTCTTCAAGCAGCGCGATAATTTTGGTAGCTTTTACCACTTTATCTACCATTTTTGATACAGCCAAACAGCATTAAATAAAGCTTTGACAGTCAAGGATATGAAATTAATCGATAAAAATTGAATAAAAGTTATGAAAGTCGATGTTAACTTCTGGAACTTCGCGCCAAAAATGTAGGATAAAAAGGGGTTTTCTGTAAAAATGAACATCAAATGAAAAATTGAATTTAGAACGTACTTTTTTAAATACCACAGCATTTTTAAAACCGGCCAGTAACGTGTACAAACGATTGAAACCTTTTTGGTATTGTATCTTTTTAAATATGAATGAAAATCAAAACCGCCCGTTTTTTTTGCAAATGAGTTTATTTTATCGAATTTTTTATTTAATTCTGTCTAAATATAAAATGAAATACATCAAAATAATAAAATATTTGTTTAATATATTTCATCGACTTTAAATGTCTTCAATGATTAAAATTTATTGTTAAGAAAAATCTTGTGCTGTTTCTATGGTATTACTTTTATGCTGACCATATTCTACATATTATTGGGTATACTACCTGAGGGGGAAATAATAGCCTGTATTTACTATCTCACGTTGATTACTGGTTAGTGTAAAATAAGCTTTGGAGTTTTCATCACAGTGATGTTATCTGTATATCTCTCTTAGTCCTCTTAGTCTTTTGACATCACTCGCAGGAAAGGAAGGAGTAATAAATTATATTCTTTTGCCGACATCATATAGAAATAGTCGCTCCTGAGAGATGTTATATATATAGATATTGTTTCTTCTCTATTATTATTATTATTAGTATACATATCTATGGATTAATGCCGAGAGATAAATTAAATAAATGCCTTGAGCCAACGTTATTTAAAATGTATTAAAAGTTGTTGTAAAGTAACAGAAGTTGTTTAATTAGGTAAGTCAAGCGTTTGATATCGGCTAAGTACAATTCAAGAATTGAGATTAGGAACTCTGATCAGCAAAACATCATTATGATATTCATAATATTTATCTGCATTAAATCGTAAATTTCATCAAATTTATCATGCCATGTAAAGCTCAATTCAATTTTAGTTTTAATTTTTAAATCTTGTCTAATCGCTTGTGAAGCATTTAATATCATATACATGTACCGAAAGTTATACATAAGGATATAAGAACCAGCTTTTGTCCGCTACTTTGTAATGATTCAAGCATTCATTTTAAATTCATTCACATTTCAAGCTTCTTCAAATTTTAAAATATTATTATTTGTGTTATAAGGTAAAAAACTTCAAAGCAAAATTATCACCACCACTATTTACCCACTGTTTTACATCCTTAGCGAATATATCCTGTGAGAAGCTGATTTTCAGATTATTCATTTTAGTGAGTTTCTACATTGCAAAAGTAAGAAACTGTGTATTATTTATTTAATTCAATAAGAAATCGAGAAAAATTTCATAACAAAATTCAATATTCTATTTTACATTTTTTTTTGGGTCAGGCTATGGTATAGTCACATCCAATTCAATTGGTCCAGGGAGACAAAAGGGACTTCAGTACATGTACTACTCAACGCCATGGCCTCGGCCATATGGCGTTATTGGTCATGTTGGCCATATGACCTTCCGTGGTCCGTTAGAAATATTTTTTTTATCTATTTTACAGAGGGAGGAATATTTATGCAAATTGGCAAATACTAAAAATCGAGTTGAACCAATTTTCATCATCTCAGCTCATACGCGTTCCAGTACTGGTCCCAAGTCTTCTGCACAATAGAAGGTAAATTGACCTTACATATACCACGTTATCAGTGTTGATATAAGGTTGTCCTTGTCTTGCATAGATGTTATATGCATATTATATCCCTTAGTCGTTTTTTACAACATCAACGGGAAAATAGGGAATGATAAATTGAATTATATTACTTACTTTTTCCGTCATTACACTGACATGTGATCATACTCGTATTTACTGAAGACAATTTGTGTTCAGCTTGAAAACAATCATTTATTCATTTTTCTTCTTCCCATACAAAGCTTACATTTCACCCAATTCGGAGTTAAATTGCTTAGTATTTTTAGTGAGTCTCTAGATCATAAAAAGAAACTACTATCAAAATTTCATGTTTCTAATTTCTGTAGTTTCTGCTTGCTATTAATGAGTCTGTCAACTAGCTTCTCTATAAATAGATGAAGGTCATTAAATAACATTTACATAATATACTTAATGTAAAAGAAGTAATGTAATGTAGTTACCTCTATTAATTTCCGCTCTAAATCCGCTGTCGTTTATGTTCAAAGA
Source organism: Lymantria monacha (assembly GCA_905163515.2). Lineage (NCBI taxonomy): Eukaryota > Metazoa > Arthropoda > Insecta > Lepidoptera > Erebidae > Lymantria > Lymantria monacha. The sequence continues at coordinate 7,878,934 of LR991090.1, read as the reverse complement.
CCACAAAGAATAACTGTCTCACGGGTCGCATCGGCAGCTTGTACCTAACGGGTCGCAGCGATTGTTGGCAGTCACCCGACCGTGAAACATCGGATTGCCGTAACAACCACTACGTCTGCATCATCAAGCAGCACATCTAAATTTCTGACAATTAGATTGTTCTTAAGTAATACACATGATGATGTCGGAATGTTACAATTACAGTTCATTTAATGTACGCTTTTGAAACAAGCGAATTATTACCGTTGTGATACCTTCTATCTTATAAAACATGTTGTGAAAGCATAATTATGATTAAAATTATACTAAGAAATAGGGTTATTGATATTATTTGTAATTACGTGTCAATCATGCCCCACACGCCTTTTTCTTTTTTCTTTTTTTTTTTGCTGGACTATAGATGCGTCTCGCCCCGCCAAATCGATCCGGGGTGACGGAGAAGGCGGCGCGTGACTCCATAGACCCACCGTAAAACTCCTCTCTATTCGCCGTGCGAGCGGGCCACCGGGACCCGATTTTTAACTTCGGTGGCATCATGCCCCACACGCCTACGACTTTTTGCGTCTGTATCTACATATTATAAATAGATATACTGCTAATATAATTCTTATTTCTAGCTTGTTGCTCTAATAAAGACCTCCATATTAGTTCTTCTTCAGTATCTATAATCTATGCTGTATTCCATTTGATGACGGAGTAAGTATACGATTTATATTACCTGTGGGTGATTGTAGAAGGCAACTAAGGGATAAAGTATGTACCTATACCATAAAGTCTGAGCAGCGTCGTGTAGTAGGTCAATTACCCTCCTAGTGTGGAGGAGGCTCCAGTCCAGCAGTGGAATATATATGAGCTGAGATGATGATGATTTATTATATATATATATATATATATATGTGTATATATATATATATTATATATATATATATATATATATATATATATATATATATATATATATATATATATATATATATATATATATATATATATATATATATATATATATTGTTACGATTTAATTATATGTGTAGATAAACAATAACTGCTACTATCTTATGGCTGCAGTGTTTACGTTAAAGAATTCATTATTTTGTATCCTGATTGATAGTTCAATTTATTCATCGATTTAACGAAGTAAATTATTAGCTTCCTAACAGATGGGGTAGTCCTGTAATCGTTACAATTTGCAGACCGGTTGGCGATCGCAACTGGTATTAAACATATCTCTCAGGAGAGCTACATATATAGCCCGCTTTCTTAATAAGCTTTTGAATGATTATTACTACTTCCACAAGCAAGTAGTAGTTGTATATTGTATTCTTACTATACGAGTGACTATTAATGAACACAAATAATAACCAAACTCTGAACAACAATTTGTGTTTGACACAAAGAATTATCATTATTAAAAATCGAACCTACTACACTTGTTACGGGAGGGCGATTAAGCATACGCCATCCATATAATTAGAACGTTAAATGGTGTTAAGTGATTGATAGCGTGCAGTTAATTCTTTATGGCGTATTTTTATTGTAATTACTGCTCTTTGAAAGACTCGCAAAACTGTACATTGCTTACATAACGCTTCATATGTCACCATTAAAGTTGAGCGACCTCTCATCTTATGAGTCGTGAGTCGTGTGGCCCACATATCGTCGGCAAACAACTTGTCAACACACAACGGAACCAACACCGCCAAAGCGAAGGTGGTTTCTTTGCCTTTTTATTTTCTTTTTTTTTCTTCATATTCCCACGATTTTTATTTAAATTAATTCGACGTTAATTTATTTACATATTTTGTAATGTATTCTTCAGTCACGATTATTCTTTTCTTTCAACACTTTAATTTTTCAGTATTGTATATATCTCCAATATTGGGGCTATATTTAAGCACAGAACTATTATACATTGGTAGTAAAAGTAATATACTATATGTGTTATATTAGTCGACGGATGTTATAAGGTTTAATTTCAATTATTACTTCGCTGTAAGCCCTCAACCATATTTTGCTAACCTCGCAGAAGTGTTGAATTATATTTTTACGACACTAAATACTCTCCCTGTAATGGGTTCAAAATATAAGGACCATATCATTAAATCATTAAATAAGCCCAGTTCCGTACTCTTTTATTGGGAACTTCTTTAGAATTGTCAGATGTTGATCGCCAGTGAGTTCAATATACAACCACTAGATCTGCAGTAAAATATTTAAATTACTGGTCTAATGAAACCTTCTAGTCTAGTAGTCCTCTTCTAGTCTAGTAGTCTTTCTAGTCTAGTACTTCGTCCGTAATCTTACAGACTATCATTTAGTTTTATAAACTAATAAATATAATCCGCGTTGTCATTCGCGAATATTTTTAAGTTTGTGTCGGAAATACCGCAGGTCCTTTTATTCCTTTCTTTTTGTATACCATCAAAATACGACATAAACATAATTTATTCATGTCAGGAGGTCGAGATGTTACGATGAACCTAACAGCTATTTTCTATCTCTCGAGTAGTGTGCTCTATTCGTGCCCCATATCTACATAAATGTCCCTGTGATCTTTTTTCTAGGTATAGATAAAATTTTATGTTGATGCTGTGGTTAGTGTATGAAAGCGTAAAAAATTATATTTTAGAGAGTTATAATTTTAGAGAGTATAGCACATTTATAATGACTTAATTTTTTAAATATTTTCATTTATTTAGCATTTGATATAGTTTTTTCTTGTTCACGCTGTGGAAATGCATATCCGCACTATCCTCCGCCGGTGACATAGTTGCGGTACTCACCGGCCTAGCCGGCCGGACTTCGGATTCGACCAGAATACCGCTGGCCGATTCCGCGCTTTTACGGGGTGCCGGAGAGATCGTCTATTGACATTCTATCTCCGACAGAATTTGATTTACTAAGTTTTTAAAAGTAATTTGAAATGATATAATTAATATTTATTGATTATATCAATTTACATGGAAGTCAATAAAGAAGAACTCATTAGCCAATTGAAAAATGATTGTATTGTCTAATTCTAGAGCATTCTTAGTTTTTATTGTTTTTGATTTTTTCTCGTGTTAGACATTAATTTTAAATTGTCCTCTCATTTTTATCTGCCAGAAATATATTAGTTAATTTTGTTATTTATTTTAAATTAAGTTGAACTTAAAAATAATCATATTTTAGTGCATTTCATATGTATAATCATGAAACCATTTTTTTATATATCAACAACCACCTGACCATTAGTTCATGTGTAATAATCACGTAATTAAACTAGTACCTAACTATTATTACGACAATATTCAAGTTGATTAATAATAATTGTTACATTTGTTTTAAAGTTTCATTACAATGCCATTAAACATTTTTAAAAATATAAAGAGTTTATAATCATTTACAAAATTGTATTTCTCATAATATTTGTAATGCAAAACATTTAATTTTCATTAATAGTTCTAGTTACATATTTTGTTTAAATATGTACGAAATATTATTACATATTTCTTAAGTGCTGCAAGTCTTTTGTTTGCTTAAAATTCGACATTTACGTACCTTATAAATTATTCTTTATTAATTAAATTTATACTATTCATAATTTATGGGTCAAATTGGCGATATTTTAACGAGAGGACATATTAAGAGTATGCGTAATCGTAGAGCATGCATGAAAACTATGATAAGTGTGAATGAAGCGATGGAAGTATGCTAGGGTTGTGGTTTGTGGCAATCTGTAGTCTCTGCCTACCCCCAGAGGGAAACAGGCGTGAGGCTATGTATGTATGTATGTGACTATTAAACTTTGCTAATTTACGATCCAGTAGACTTTTGATCGTTATGTTGAATTATATTTGAATTTCATATTAAAAGAAGAAAGAAAGAAAAACATTTATTTTGTTCTCGTTAAAAACTAATGAAAATAAACATAACTAAAGAAAACAACTTCTGGTATAAAATGACATTAACGAGAAACAAAAAGGCTATTGGCTCAGCAATGGCAAATTTAATTTTATAAAATAGCGCTGATATTCTGCCAACACCTTTTTTTTTTCACTATGTGGGACCATGGATGTTGTCGCGTCCCGGCAAATCGGCCCGGGGCGACGTAAGAGGCGGCAAGCAACCCCATGGACCCACCCTGCAAACACCTCTCTTCGCCGTGCGAGCGGGCCACCGGTACCCGGTCTTTGTCTTCGGTGGCCGGCCCGGTGGTATACCCTTGTGGGTTCCTCTCTTGTCGATGCCCCGACAGCTTTCGCCTTCGGAGCGTCGCCCTCAGGCGGTTGCCTCACGTCGGGTGACCGAACAACTCACCGATCCGATCACCCGAAGCCTTGGTTAGGGCGGCATCAGGCGCAGATACTCGCGCCTGCGCCTCCCCGGCCGCTGGCAGCGGCCCGGGTCTCTGGAATCCTCCCGGACTCGTTCCGCCGCCTCCTTCTGCGAGATGACAGCCTCGCAGAAGGCGGCGACCGCGTCCCAGTTTCTGACGTTGTCGACCATCGCTTTCGCGACAGCCGGCACCGTCAGGTTGGCACCGATGATAGCAACGAGGTCGCGGCGCTGCCCGTCCCAGCTCGAACATTCCTCGAGCGTATGTTGCGCCGTATCCTCATCACTACCGCAATGGTGGCAGGACGGAGTCCACTCCCTCCACACGACCGTGTGCAGGTACTTGCCGAAGCAACCGTACCCCGACAAAACCTGCACCAGTCGGAAAGAAAGGACCCTGTGCCGCCGCTCCATCCACTCCATCAGTACGGGCCGGAGGGCCTCAACGGTAACAACACCGTGTCTAGGCCTCTCCAGCCGTGTAACCCAACGGGCGATTACGTCTCGGTGGGCGTCCTCGCGCCAGGTGGCTACCTCGCTCAACGATGGGGAGCCACCTTCGTCACGCACTGAGGTAACCCGCCGGTAGAGGTCGGAGAGCATCTCCGCCTCCAGGTCCCACGGGGGTGTCCCTGCCAGTAGGCCGGTATGCCGCCTCGGTCGATACCGTGCGGATTCTGCCAACACCTGGGAAATTAATGGAGCCTACAGTTATATTTTTTCTAACTACCAATTACTATATGATGGACATTATAAATGTGCAGAAACCTGTAAGCGTGGACTCCAATTACCTAAGGTTATGTATTGATTGCGTCTTTGTTTCTATAGAGTGACTTGTCAGCATGCTGTCACAAATTGCATATAATAATATGTAATTTCGAGTAGCAGTTTGTATCCTACCTTAGAAATTTAAGCTCCCTTACACAGTGCTTTAAAACTGTATTATCATCACTATCCCCCTCTTATACCAATTATGGCGACAAATTGGGGCGACATAATTATTATGTATCCTTTTTCCGTCGTATATATTGTAAAAGTTATTAGCAATAGTTTTATGACCGGCAGCCTGCCTAATGTCAACCCTCCTTTGGAATATAATTTAGAAGAGCCCTAGCTCTCTCATCTTTTACGACATCCACGCACTAAACAAGAGTTGGTAGTATTCGTAGTCTATTAATTGGTATTAATAGTTTTAAAAACTCTATCGTTATCATGAGATAAATTAAATGATGATATTTTGTGTTCAGTTTCAGGTGCAAGAAAATTGTATGGGCGGTCGAGATGCGGGTGCTGTTATGTTTGCTGTTCTTCGCTTCATGCACGTTCGCTAACAAGAGTGACAATCGGTAAGATATTATCGTCTTATTAGATTAACATTTTCTTTAGCATAATGCTTTTAACTAAATAATTAAATAAACTGGTAAGGTTTAGTTACAAGGACAGTATTCATACAAAGCACAAGTAGCGATGTAGTTTATGTAATGAGCTCGCATCCCATCTTATTCCAACTGTTAGGGTTCGATCCCTGTGCAGTTTTTTGAACGCCACATATGATTAATCTAAGTCCGAGTATAATTTCTATTCCTGAATTGTATGTTTTTAAAGTGCCACGGCGTAAGGGCTATTTCTTAGGGCACGGAGTTGTTTTTTTTAAAGTATAGAAATATTCCATTCATTCATTTAAATTAAACCCTATTATTTTTTAGTAGTTGTTTAGTAATATATATATATATATATATATATATATATATATATATATATATATATATATATATATATATATATATATATATATATATATATATATATTGGATGTTTTACAGCTCTTTTCTATTTTAAAACCTTTAACTCCAAAACATTTTATACTAAACATTTCAAATATTTTTTTTAATATTTTCATCCATAATTTTTAATTTTTGTAGTAGAAAACTAAAACCTAATGTTTGTTTTTTTAATTTTGTTCATAAATTATATTACTATTTATACATAAAGGCGATCGTTTTGATCCGTTCAATTGATACATTCGTCATAATCATTTCTATATCCATCCATCCAAATAATTACATATGTTTGATATTTGGGTTGAAGAAAAATTCTCAAAGGGTCATCTTATTGATGCTTGATAGGCAAAAATACTTAATTTCTTTGTAAATGATAGGTAAATGGTAGGTTCTTTGTAAATGTTTGTATGTACATTTTTTTATGTAACCTGAATTAATTCAAAATCATGAGATGTATCTTTCGTATTAATAAGCACCATTATAATTTTTTCTTTTATTACTTAAAAATATTGTAATTTCTATTAATAATGAATATTATTTATTTTCAGGCGAAACAAATTACCATTCATCGCTGATGCAGTCGGAAATACTTTACCTCCACCTTCTAACGTACCAGCCAACGTTGGAAGCCCCGTAAACCTCTTAACTCCCGACCGTTATGAGTTTTATACTTTTGATGAATCAGGTGAACTTGTGAAAAGACTCATGACCTTAGAAGAAATTCAAGCCATAGTTGCTGCTGGGGAAGATACCGAAGGACTTGTTACATTTGCCAATGATAATCAACCTACTGTAGCTTTTAATGTTAACCCACCACCATACACCAAAATTCATAGTGTGGTTGCAAATGTCCAAAATGTTTTAAAAGCTCAAATAGAAGCTCATAAAAATAAACCACCTATACAACCTACATTTGACACACCAGATGTTTCAGATTCCTGGAGTCTTATATTGCCATCTATATTTGGTAATACGGGTGTTGATATAGTCCCTGATAAGTCTTCTGGAGCAGTCACAACTCCCGATACTGAAACTTTAGAGGACCAACTAGAAAATGAGGAAAACTTGTTAAGTAAAGAAGGTGACAGAGATGTGTCGAGCAGTTCAACAACGAAGGAGGATGAAAAGTTTCTAGTTACAGAAAAGACAGAGGACAAAACTACAGAAGCATCTATGACAAAAATTATTACAACCGCAATAAATGGTGCACCTACCTCTAACCCGCTTACTTCAAGTTCTCCTGTGATTATAACTACAAAGCAACCTGCTATTTTGACAACACTTCAATCAACAACGATCAAAACAACTTCAAGCAATATCCAAACTGACACTACCAGTAGACCACGCCCTACAATTACAAATATTAATCCAACAACATCACAACCATTAACTAAAACTACAACTAAAATAATTACACCAACAGAAATAACTACGAAAAAATATCTTTTGAGTATTTTAAATACTACAAATGAGAAAATTAATGTAGATATTTATCATAATTCAAATACTATTTCTAGCACTGAAAAAAATGCTTTTGATAAGATTAGTACTTTTATTCCAGTGTCAACAATTGGTTATGTTTCTGAACGCACTACACAAAAACCTATAAGTTCAACACAACCAATCAGAGTATTTGCGAGTACGACCAAGAGATCGATTCTCTCTACTACTAGACAACCAAATACGCAAATAACTAAAGTTGAGTCTTTTACAACTACCAAAAAGCCGATTATTACCACGATTGCTTCCTTTACATTTAAGCCACAAAATGAGGAGAAAATTAATTTAACAACAATAACAACTCAGTCAGTCTCTCCATCAACTACAGTTTCATCAACTGAATTTTTAACGTTTGATAAATTAAATTTGCCTAATAATGAAAATAAACCTAATTTAGAAAATAATCCTAATATAGAAGATAATCCGGATGTAGATACTAGTAGCAATATTGAAAAATACGATGACCCATTACCGTTGTTTGACGTTGCTCAAAGCATTAGTCAAATAGCTTCAGATCTTGGTGGAAACTATCAACCTATTCCTACAACAAGTGATTTATTAGATACTACTAATATTAACGTACAAGACTTAGAAAGCAAAGAAAACATAGATATGGACATTCCATCTAATATTGCAAAAGAAACAACTATAAAAGTGCCAGAAATTGGAATTCAAAATAATGATAATTTTGTGCAGATATCTACTATAAATCCCCATAACAAAAGTGAAGATAGCCCATTTACTGAAAAATTTACTACTAATAATACTATAGAAAATATAGAAAAAGAAAATAAAAATGATAAAACCAATATTGTCATAGATGCTGTGCAAAAAGTTGAAATTGCTACCAAATTATCAACTATTGAGTCAACAACAATTGATCCAGTTCTATTTGAATCTATGGGAGATCTCATGTCCCAGGTTGTAAATGACGTACCATCTATAATGAATTCAGATATAAAAAATGATAATGATTCAATAATAATCACAACTGAAAAAACTGCAGCGACTACCGTTCTTGAAAATATAAATGACATAAAAATATCAACCGAAATATTCCCTCAATCTAATAATCTTACGTATTCATCAACTGAAAAATCATTTGACATAATAAGTGAAAGGGAAACTACCAAACTAAATGAGAGTACTTTAGAAAATAAAACTAATATACCCCCTAAAATAACTGAAACAGTAAGTAATAATAATGTTTCTAAGTTAAGCAACAATAACACGCTTGAATACAATGAAACTAGTAATGAAAAACATTTTGTACAAATATCGGGTTCTCCTGGTGCAAAGATAGAATCAATCGTTGGAAGTAAAAATGAAGTTGAAGGTAATTTAACTTCTGTTATTACTGAAATCAAAGAAAAAAGTACCCAAAAACCTAATCTCACAATTTCAACAACTAAAGTAACAAAATCTACTGAACCAATATTAAAAAATATAACTAGTACTGAAAGTACTATAGTTTTATCAGATCTACATATTCCCGAAACGACTACTATAATAAAAACTGAGAGACCTCCTCAAAGTAATAAATCAAATTCAAAGAATACAGATAATACAATTAATAAAAAGGAAAAGCTTCCCGAATTGTTACCAAAGGTGGATGATTATAAAAAGAAAATTCAGAAAGTAAACATTGACGACGAGGAACTTATGAGTGAACGAAATAATACGTGGAAACTTATACCCACACTTTCACCACCAAAAGCTAATGAAATTCCGAAGGACAAAGTAAAATCCGACAATTATTATAATTCTGATAGTAATTATAACAAAGATATTGTATTGGAGTTCTCCAGTGAAAATCAGGGTTTGGAGGTAACTACAAAATATTTAGAAGAAGATGTTACACGTTTTACAGAACTTTTTAATGAACTAGCTTTTCGAAATTGGAACGTAATAATTGAAGATATTGGCAAAAGGAGGAGTTTTGTATTTTCTCCTTACTCCACATTTTCTATGCTAGCCATGATATTTATGGGAGCAAGAGGAGCTACCTCAGGAGAAATGAATGAAATACTAAAATTGGACGACATGGTTACTTTTAATCCTCATTTTACTTTAAAAAATATCTCTGATTCAATTGAAACTTCCGCACAATCTGGAGTTGCTGTCTCTGCATTTATTCGTGAACTCTATAGTGATAGAAACAAAGGAAAAATTTTAACTTTTTACAAGGAACGAGCACAACACTTCTACAATGGCCACGTTGAGGAAGTTAACTTTAAATTGATAAGTGATATTATCAGAAGAAGGACAAATTTGCTCGTCAAGAGATACACTTGGGGCAAGATTCCTGAATATATGAAGACTAACAACATCGTCTTGCAACCACCTTTAGCAGCGTTTACCGCTAACATATTTCAGGTAGGTGTTTAGCTGATATATTGTTTATATAAAAAATGATTATGAAATTTTCTCCTTTATAGCTTATACGCCACTTGAGCTCTAGTCCATTTCATAATGTTTACATACAGGCTACTACAGGTAAAGGTTGGTCGGGTTGACATAAGGTTTAAGTTTTGAAGATTCCTTCTCTTTCGATTTCCACGGGGATGTTATCTCTTTACGTTTTCATATTTTATAACATTGACGGAAAGGTCATGAGCGAATGGCAGTACATTTTTAGACCATAATCCTATGTATTGATTTGTTGAATATTTATTTTTACTCAAATGCCCATTTATTCGTATTACAGACTGACTGCACGGGTACGTCGGTGGATGGTAGAGATGGTGAAATGTACTTCGTAGTTTCACCAAATGTTCGTCAGAGGCGACTTGTTCCCGTGCCAGCTGTTGTGTATAAAAAAGGATTTTTAGCGGGTTATGATCCAGTCTTAGATGTGACTGTAGCTGCTTTAGGAAGTACTAACACTGTAATAAGCACATTATTCTTGATGCCTGGACAACAGGGTAATGTTGTACATGCTGATGATTTAGAAAAACTTGAGCAGCGGTTTCTTGAAGTTATTCCAACGCAACCGACTTGGAACCGTATCTTACGAACACTGTTACCACGTATTGGCTTAGAGCTACAAATCCCAAGATTCTCACATAAATCCATCTTCAATGCTTCTTTAACTTTGAAGAAAATGGGATTAAAAGATCTTTTTGACGGTGCACACGCTGATTTGGGTGGACTGAATGGACCGTCAAAGGATCTTTATTTGTCTGACATGATACAACTTAATACATTTGTTACTTGCGGTGAAGGAGTAATTGGAGAGCAGCATCATATTGAAGAATACCCAGAAAACGTTGGAGTAGTACAAAATCGTAGAGCTAGATGGTTGAATGATTGGGATGAACCACGAGATTACCAGAGAGCTTTTCATGATCCTCATGACATTAGCGATGCAATGCATTTGCCTCTTCATCTCAGGCCCAGACAAGCACGTTTACCTACAAGGAGCACTCAGCCAGCACGACTAAAGTACGATAGACCCTTCCTCTACTTCGTGAGGCACAACCCAACAGGAATGATACTATACTTTGGTCGATACAATCCCCGACTTCTCCCTTGAAGCCGTTAAAAAGACTGTTAGCTTAGAGTAATTAACATTCCTAAGAGGAAAGTGATAAGAGAATATTTGTGTGTGTGATAATGAGTTGTTCAATGAGCATTTACGTGACAGTATTAATAAGTGTAGTGGGAGAAAGCTCGATCAACGGTATATTCATTGTATGACTGAATGTATATTCAGTTTTCCTATCATGTGTGCGTGCAAGTGTATGTGAAATGTGCAGAAGAATCCTAGTTTTAGTGTACTCATAAATTGTATTGTAATAGTAAATAATTACGTATCGTAATTTAAAATTAAGTGTGATTGACTAAATGTCAATGGTCAATGTATCGTCTTTAGTTTCAATATTAGAATAAACACGATGTTTTCATAAGTTAAAAGTTGTTTTCTTTTTTCTTTTATTTACAAATGGTTCATCATTTTATTATTATTAGGATATTTTATACAATTATAATAAAATTAATAATAAACTGCATTGCATAAGAATGCAAACCTTTAAATAAAGCATTTATAATAGTAAACTTTGCAAAGTGTTATTCTTCAAATTACTGAAATTTTTAGCATTTAATATGCTTAATTATTTATAAATACCCGATACGAAACGAAAAATCATGTCACAAGTGGGGTGACCCCGCTTGTGACACATGATTTTTCGTTTCGTATCGGGTATTTATAAAGTGTTATTCTTATTAGATAGCTTTCTTTAGGTAGAGTAACAGGCCGCTTCTGGGACGATAATCATCCTAATATAAATAAACTTTGTTTGTATATTAACCCTTACATGATTTAACTACTCAGTGATCGTCGTGATATTTTGGTTAATTAAAGATACAGCAAAGACCATCGAGCATCTTTTATTGAAGAAAAATGTACTGTTCCCGAGAAATAAAAATATTTTGATAACATCTAAATTAACGCGAGTGAAGATGCAGGCAAACTGAATTTAAAATAATGATCATTCCCTTGGTCTTGTATTATTGGCCACCGAAGACAAAGATCGGGTACCGGTGGCCCGCTCACACGGCGAAGAAGAGGTGCTTGCAGGGTGGGTCAATGGGGTTGCGCGCCGCCTCTTCCGTCACCCCGGACCGATTTGGCGGGGTGCGACGTCCATAGCCCACCGCAACAAAAAAAAAAAAAAAAAAAAATGGTCTTATATTATTAATAAGTTTAAGCAGCGTGTCTTCTCTCAGCAACACATATGAAAGTGGCAGAATATTTTGCTGTGAGTGTGATAGCAGGGTTAGGATAATTGATTGATCTAAGTTAACTTCAGTCACTCACTCTGTACTACGAGTATCACGCACTCTTTCGGGTATTTTCGCTATAATTTAGATAAAAAATACATACTAATATAATATTAATATTTTTAAATTCTACCGACATAGTAAGGATCATCATCATCACAGCCCATATATGTGTCCCATTGTTGGGCTCGGGCCTCTTCTGTAATCGGAGGGAAATTAACCTACTATACCACGCTAGGCAGACGTGTTGGTATAGAGTTTTGTTTCGAGTTTTCCCATGGGACCTATAGGGCGGAGATGCTCTCCGACCTCTACCGGCGGGTTACCTCAGTGCGCGACGAAGGTGGCTTCCCATCGTTGAGCGAGATAGCCACCTGGCGCGAGGACGCCCGCCGAGACGTCATCGCCCGTTGGGTTACGCGGCTGGAGAGTCCTAGACACGGTGTCGTTACCGTCGAGGCCCTCCGGCTCGTACTGATGGAATGGATGGAGCGGCGGCACGGGGTCCTTACCTTCCGACTGGTGCAGGTGTTGACGGGGCACGGGTGCTTCGGGAAATACCTGCACACGGTCGTGTGCAGGGAATGGACTCCGGCCTGCCATCATTGCAGTAGTGACGAGGACACGGCGCAACATACGCTCTAGGATTGTTCGGGCTGGGACGGGCAGCGCCGCGACCTCGTCGCTATTATCGGTGCCGACCTGACGCTGCCGGCTGTCGCGAGGGCGATGGTTGACAGCGTCAGGAATTGGGACACGGCCGCCGCCTTCTGCGAGGTTATCATCTCGCGGAAGGAGGCGGCGGAACGAGTCAGGGAGGACTCCCGCGACCCGGGCCGCCGCCAGCGGCTGGGGCGGCGCAGGCGCGAATACCTGCGCCTGATGCCGCCCTATGCCGCCTGCTTGGCGGGGCGAGACGCATCCATAGTCCACCAATAAAAAAATAAAAAAAAAAAAATATATATTATATGCATTTTATATCCCTTAGTCATCTATTACCCACGGGTAAGATAGGGGGTGGTGAATTGCATTCTTACTCCGTCACCACACGGACATAATAAGGATAGGAACTGGTTATTAAAATCAAAGAACAAATAAAAAATAATTGATGAAATAATTAAAAAAGGGAAATATAATAAAAAAATAAAACATGAATTGAACTAAGGCCGTCTGGATTTTATTCTTGATGGCAAAAAGATCATTTAAAAATTTAAAAAAAAAGAGAAAGAACGTGTGGCCTTCGTATCCTAATTAAATTTTTTCCTTGACTAGAATACTGTTAAAACAAAGATTTCTGACCGAATGAAACCTAACTAGATCGATTTATTGCCTTGGATACCACCTGCATATTAAATTTCATGGAAATCGTTGAAGTTATTGCCGAGATTCTGAATATATAGAAATATAACAGAGGAAATACTACAATTTAATGGTTCAAATGCAAATTTCATAGGAAATATAGCCACGACCACAGTTCTTTTACAAATATGTGCCTAAATCTATTATAAACAGAAAATGTGGATTTTTTTTTTTTGGTGGGTGGCTATGGAATGCTCACACCCCGCTAAATCCGTCCGGGGCGACAAAAGAAGCGGCACATACCCCATAGACCCGCCCTACATGTACCTATCTTGACTGAGCGAGCGGACCACCGGAACCCAGTCTTTGTCTTCGGTGGTCTAAACTGAAAATGTATATATGGTAATTGTTGCTCTTTGCAAGCTTGACGTCTATTGAAGCAGTACTGTAAAGTGTAGAGCCAATGTACGTCCAGATTCCTTAGCTATTTCACATGGCAATATGGCAGTTCAAATTCTATATCCAAATAAATGTATAATTCAAAGTTATTAGCGAAAAACTTAGGTATAAGGATTAAGCCTACGTTTTTACAGTCTTGTCATAATTTTATCAAAATTTTGTATTTATTATAATTTTGACTGCTCAGATAGCGTGGTGGTGAATCCTCCGACCCAGTGCCGTGGGTTCGATTCCTATGCTGGACAATACTTTTTGCGATCCACAAACTGTTATTCTGAGTCTGGGCGTAATTTGTCCGCGTTAATTCATCATCATCATCTCAGCTCATATACGTCCCACTATTCGGGCCTCCTCCATATTGAGAGGGCAATTGACCTACTATATCACGCTGGTCAGACGTGTTGGTATAGGGTTTTGTTTCGAGTTTTCCTTATCTCGCACAGATGTTATGTGCGTTTTATATCCCTTAGTCGTCTCGTACGATCACCCACGGGTAAGATAGGGGTGATGAATTGTATTCTTACTCCGTCACCACACGGATAGACAACAAAACATAAATAAATAAAAAAATAAATGAAATTGCAAGAGCGAACAACATTGCGAACAACTTTGAATACAATATAGAAGGATTTAATAATATCACGTTTATATGTATATAATAGTTGTATATGTTTAAGCATATAATATACATATTGTCTAAACACATGCTATAACACAAAGTTACGACAGATTTTAAAACATATCTCATATAATAACTAAATACTTTGTAAAAGTATGTAAGCTTCCTTGTTTCAAATTTTGTATAAATATTTTAATATTATACTATAACATGCATACATACATATCATCACATCATATCCCTTGCAGGGTAGGCAGAGAGAACAGAGTGCCAGAGAACTCTATCCTCGCATACTTCACTCGCTTCCTCAACATTCATAATTTGAGCAACATTCATATTGGCGAGTGTGTATGAAGAATACACGCTCGTCGGTTTCGAAGACTCGTGACTCCACCTTCCTTCAGTACGTGACCAATCTGGTCTAGGTAGGTTAGTCTCGGTCTCCCCCGGTACCTACATCCTTCCACTTTCGTTCCTTCACCTTCATACTATAACAACACGAAATAATCTATGTTTATAACTAGAAATCGAAGAAAAATAATTAAAGCTATCATACGCACTTAGTGTCTTATAACGACCTGGGTCAACTCCGTCTGATGGCGTTCGGTCAACAATTACATTCCCAAGAAGGGTTGACATCTGGCAGGCGGCCGGTCATAAAAGTATTGCCAATAACTTTTACAATAGGTACTATGAAAGAAGAGCAAATTTTGTATCGACCCCAAGTAATTGGGATAAGAGTAGGAAAATGATGATACGTACTTAGCGTGGTGTAGCGACTGTTGATTGCTGTGTGGTAGCGGTTACGAATACTACCAACCTTATTTTACTTGTAGGTGTCGAAAAAGGCAACTAGCAACTTTATATCGACCTGGGCCAACTCCACCTGATGCCGTTTGATTAACAATTACATTCCCAAGTAGGGTTGACGTCAGGCCGGCGGCAGTTCATAAAACTATTAGCAATAATTTTGCACGTTGACAGAGGAGTACATATTGCGTCTAGTAAAGAGCAGGATACTGATATAATGTACTTAGTGTGGGGATGGAGTAAGAATACAATTCACCAGTCTCTTATTTCTCACGGGAATCGTAAAAGATGACTCAAATAGTATATAAATAAATAGCATGAGAACAAGAAGAACCCTATATCAACTTGTCTGACCAGCGTGGTATAGCAGGTCAATTCCCTTTTGTGTGCAGGAGGCTCCAAGCACTGCTGGAGTAGGACAACCATGAGCTGAACCGACAAAGATATAACGAGGAATATGAAGTACGAAACCATGTATCAGTATAATTGATCAGCATGGTAATATCCAGAACATTAAAAAAAACAGGGAAATAAATTATTTGAATGGGTCAGAATAAGAATTTATTTTTCTCCCGCAAGGTGGACCATGGATGTGGTTGCGCACCGACAAAACGTCCGGGGCGACAGAAAAGGCGGCACGCAACCCCATAGACCCACCCTGCAAACTCCTCTCTTCGCCGTGCGAGCAGGCCACCGGTACCCGATCTTTGACTTCGGTGGCCCGCCCGGCGGTATACCCTTGCGGGTTCCTCTCTTGTCGATGCCCCGACAGCTTTCGCCGTTGGGGCGACGTCCTCACACGGTGGCCTCACGTCGGGTGACCGGACAATTCCCCGGTCCGATCACCTGAAGCCTCGGTTAGGGCGGCATCAGGCGGTCAGAATAAGAATACAGTTTACCATTTGTATTTTTACTGCAAGTGTCATAAGAGGTACTCCATCATCACATGGATTTACTGCACCAATATTATGTTATACCTATTAATAATTCCAAATTTCCAATACATTCTTCTGTTCTCGTTGAGGAATACCTCATGATTATGTTTTCAACGTTTGCATAATGTAATAGCATTTAGGTATTTTTTTTAGTACTCACTCAAATTAACTTATGTATATTGTCTTAATGAAGAAGTGCCCAATACTATAGACAAAAAACTGCCAATATTAATTAATAAATGAGAATAATGAAGAAAACTGTAAAAGCAGAAAGACAGGTCAACTGATAAGTTATTAATTTTGTAACAGTGACATCTATTGAAGATTGTTAGAATCATCAACTTTATGTTTTGGTTTCAAATATTTGAAAGCCCAAAGAAAGGTTTAGTAGAGAGACTTAAGGCAAATTATAAAAGTACCATACGTCAACTATAGATGGCGCTGTTTATAATTATTCTCAAAATTTTCATATTTTCTTCATTATACGACTAAAAATTAATAATAATTACTTAATAAAATTACTATACATAAAATAATCATCATCATCATCACAGCCCATATATGTCCTACTATTTGGCACAGGCTTCCTCCGAAAGGAAAATTAACCTACTATACCGCGCTGGTGAGACGTGTTGGTACAGGATTGTTTCGAGTTTTCCTTCTCTTGCACTGATGTTATATGCGTTTTATATCCCTTAGTTGTCTCATTCGATCACCCACGGGTAAGATAGGGGGTGATGAATTGTATATAAAATAAAACGTAATAATAATAGCAAATGTGTATCAGAATGGGCTTTTATATAAAAAAGGGCTTTTAGATATGTAAATATCACGCAGAAGTAAATATATACTTATACACATGTCTAAGCCTGCTACTTAAAATAAGTTATACTAGAAACATGACACAAAATTTGAGTAAAAATAAATGATATATAAGAATTCAATTCAGAACCTTCTTTTTTGCACCTTTGTATCATAAAAGACAACTAAGAGATACAATAGGTAGATAACATTACCACAAGAAAAGAAAGACTCGAAATAAAACCCAATACCAACCTATGCAGGGTAGCCTTTTAATAAATAAAATATATATGGTACCTATAATACACATACATACATATCATCACGCCATATCCCTTGCAGGGTAGGCAGAGAGAACAGAGTGCCAGAGAACTCTATCTCTGCATACTTCACTCGCTTCCTCAACATTCATAATTCTCTTCATACACGCTCGCCGGTTTCGGAGACTCTTGACTCCACCTTCCTTCAGTACATGACCGATCTGGTCTAGGTAGGTTAG
This sequence comes from Lymantria monacha, assembly GCA_905163515.2. Classification (NCBI taxonomy): domain Eukaryota; kingdom Metazoa; phylum Arthropoda; class Insecta; order Lepidoptera; family Erebidae; genus Lymantria; species Lymantria monacha. The sequence goes on along the minus strand of LR991090.1, from coordinate 7,861,132 downwards.
TCTCGGTCTCCCTCGGTACCTACATCCTTCCACTTTCGCATTGTATATCTTCTTAACCAGGCGTTTGTTCGGCATTCTTTCCACATGTCCGAACACCATCGGAGCATTCCCTCTCGCATCTTTACACCAATACTCTCTTTCATACCTACTCGCTCTCTTACGTCGTCGTTACGAATGCGGTCGGTCAGCCTAACTCCACAGATTTTCCGCAGAGATCGCATTTCGACCGCATTAATTTTACTATCATACTCTTTTCTGCATACCCAACTCTCGCTTCCATACAGTAATGTTGGGACAAGCACTGCGTTATGTATTGCTACACGTGCCTTCTGGCTGAGGTGGTGGCTGCCGAGAAGTTGCCCCAACGCTCCGTTCACTCTATTTCCCGCATTCACTCTTCGTTCTATATCAGTGGTGTACCTTCCATCTCGGCTAAATCCACATCCAAGATATACAAATTCATCCACTTGCTCTAGTACATCATTAGCTATTGTTACTCTTACATCTGTTCTGGTTTTATCTCTTTCAAAGACCATTATTTTGGTTTTGCTCACATTCACGCGTAGACCCCTTTTCTTACAATCTTCTGTCATTGTGTCGACTAGGGTCTGCAGGTCAGTCGCTGACTGTGCCAGCAGGACTGCATCATCTGCATAAAGCAGAGCAGTGACCACTGAGTCGCCCATCTGGACTCCCACATTCATATCGTTCAACCTTTGGAGACCTGGTACCTATAATGTAGTTTCAATTTAATTTTATAATTTTTATACTTTTTCTGGTAATCATTTAAGAACTTAAATAGGAATATGATCAGCTTCGTGTAGTAGGTCAGTTATCAATCCTATTGTGGAGAAGGCGCGAAGTGAGATTTATATAGGCTCTTCTCATTCTATATACCTACGTATACGAAAAAGAAATTAATTGAAATATCAATTTCATTGTATAAAATATATTCATAAATGCATTTAAGTCGATACATAAGAAACGGGTGAAAACTTTACTATTAATTTACTTAGTGCAAGAAGCAATTTAAACATTTTTTTCTTCTTTATTTAGCGTTTTTTATGAAGTGGATGTCTTATGTAACCATTGTCTGCATTCATCCATATGAGTTTTTAGCGCATTACAATTACCTTCATCGCTGATGTTACAATTCTGAAAAATGAAAATAAAGATATAATAAAAGATATGAATATAGGATTAGCCTCCATTGAGTACGCAGATGCGACTGCGCATTCGCTCTAATAAAGAGGATCCCAAGCCCAGTTCTACGTAATCAATCTTAATACATTAATAGCCATTCATATATATCAAACTTAGGGTAACTTCAACACTAAAACAATGTACCTCGAAATAACAATTTAAATTTAATAAAGATAAAATACCCCGTAGTAACGAATAAATCCTTCTATGGCGAAGGACTTAGTTAATATATATGTAACTGCATTGCACAAGGAATTGTCCTCTATGAGTATCGAGACCGCATCATTCGAACTAAAAGTCGTATGTTTAGACCACCAGCCATTTATAGACTCTATCTAGAGTTAAGAGTATTCTAAACTTCCTGTGATAAACTAAAAATCAAGCTAGAGGATTAATGACATCTCAAAAGGCGCAGGATCTGGTTCAATTCAAAGCTTAACTAGTTACAAGTGGCACTGAATAAGTAACATTTTCGTGGGGATGGCTATGTCCAGCACTGGAATCTACACGCTGATGAATAGATGAACTAACACGTTCAAGTTGTTCAAGCAACGTAATATGTTACATCAACTTTCCTTCCAATATGCAACAATCTCATACATATGTATAAGTCTAAAAAATAAAGTTTAAAACTATGAAGAAACAGTGAAATTGTTTCCTTCGCAATAAAAACTGGACTAATAACATAGAATATATATATAACTAACTCCGCCCGCGGCTTCGCTCTCGTAAAAGGTTACTTTCCTAAAGCTTTTCATCCCCTATTTTTATTTTACCCCATAAAGGTAATTTTTTTACGAAATTTTAATGTCATATTTATTTATAGCTAATTATCTAATCTATTGATTAAATAAGTTAAGTTAAGCCTAAAAATAAGTTTCGAGCTTTAAAAATGATGATAATTCCTTACAACTTTTCATCCCCTTTTACAATCCTTTTTTGCATTAAAAAGTGGCCTATGTTTTTATCAGGCTCTAGACTATCTGTGTACCAAATTTCATTTAGATCGGATCAGTAGTTTTGACGTGAAAGAGCGAGAGACAGACAGAGTTACTTTCACATTTATAATATTAGTAAGGATTTATAAGTTAATTATTAGCCGATATTAGCATCATCCTAATATGTATGAGGTTGGTCCACCATTTGTACAATATGTTTTCTTCCTCTCATCCCGATAAAAGAAGAGCAAAACAGACTGAATAAGATATTAGCAAAATTTTATAACTGGCCGCCTCTGTCTTTTTTTTTTTCATGCAAACATTTTCCCAGCATTTCCTGCCACCGTTATAAACATAAACTATCCGGGGCGACAGAATAACGGCCTGCAGCCCCACATTAGTCTTATTATCCCTCACGGCTAATTGAATAAGCCCTGAGCAGGTTGCCTTTTCGGGTACTTAATTCATTCAATACTTAAATCATTCTCCTACTCTTATCTCAATTATATTTTATTTATAAATTTATCATCATTATCATCACAGTCCACAAACGTCCCACTGTTGGGCTCGGGCGCCCTCCGTAATGGGAGGGAAATTAACCTACTATACCACGCTGCTCAGACGTGTGGATAGGGTTTTTTTTCGCTTTTTCTTTCTCTCGCATAGATGTTATATGCGTTTTATATCCCTTAGTCGTCTTGTACGATCACCCACGGGTAAGATATGGGGTGGTGAATAGTATTTTTACTCCGTCACCACACGGAATTTATAATTATGCACAAAAATAGTACAAGGCGGACTTAATGCCATAGGCATTCTCTGCCAGTCTACCTAGGGTGGTGCAGAAATAGTGCGAGGTAGGTGCAATGTAAAGTAGGGAGACAAAAAAGTGCTAAGAAAAACTGAATTATTAACTATATGTACTTATACTACAATTACTTGGGGTCGATACAATATGTACTCTTCTTTCATAGTACATATTGTAGAAATTATTAAGAATAGTTTTATGATCGGACGCCTGCCAGACCAATAGCACTTCTTTGTGGTCAACCTCTTGACAGATGGCGGACTAATCACCAGATCCTCCATTCAACTCGCGCCTGTCTGGCGTAAACACTACTTTTGGAATAAATTAACCACGTCGCCCGATTTGATACAGGTGAAGTTTTTGTCAGTCATGTTACGATTAGTATTCCTGGATGCTATCACCACTCGGCATATTATAATTAAAAAATAATTATATGAAAGATGGTATTATTCATCATCTCAGCTCATTTACGTCCCACTGTGGGGCCCCGAGCCTCCTCCAAAATGTAAGTGAAACCGACCTAACTATATCACGCTGATCAGAGGTGATGGTATGGGGTTTTGTTTCGAGCTTTCCTTCTCTCGCATAGATGTTATATGCGTTTTATATCCCTTAGTCGTCTGTTACGATCACCCACGGGTAAGATAGGGTGTGGTGAATTGTATTCTTACTCCGTCACCACACGGAATGGTATTATTAACTTAAGAAAACCAAAGAAATGCTTACCCATATAATATTAGTTGTTACACAAATATAAAGCTTGTCAACATCGCAGGAATGATTGAATAATGGCCCAAATGGTCTTTGTGGAACTGGAGGTCCATCTTCCTTTCGGAAACATACTTCTTTAGCTTTTTGTACGCCTTCAGCAATATGGGTTTGATTTTCAGCCCAAGCATCTAAGAATGGTTCTAACTTATCATAGTCAAGTTTATCTTCGGCATCGAGAAGTCCCTTATTTCTGAACAGACACGTCTGTGGTACGCACTGGAAATTAATATGAAACTGTTATAAAAATAAGCGACTGTATTTTTTTGCTATTTAATTATATTTTTCATGATTAGACATACATACATACATATCATCACGCCATATCCCTTGCAGGGTAGGCAGAGAGAACAGAGTGCCAGAAAACTCTATCTCTGCATACTTCACTCGCTTCCTCAACATTCATAATTCTCTTCATACACGCTCGCCGGTTTCATGATTAGAACTTTGTTAAATACGAGTATTTCAATCCATTAACTTTGTACTATAAAATACTTAGTAGTTTTTCTTCCTTTCAACTTAGTAATGATCTATTGTTGGGTAAAAATTTCATCCACAATAGGAGGATAATCAGGCTGTTAGATTCCTCTAACCAACGCCGATATGGTATTACATTGAGTTGATTCAAATGTTACGGTTTTATACATTCATGTCTCTTATTCTAGTGACAGAGTCATGCTACTGACAGTACTCTGGCTGCAGCCATAAATGGGTCGATTTAAACGAGATAGTATCATATTTTAAAATTGATATCTAAATAGTAGGTTCGGTGAATGAGAGAGCCAGAGATATGAACCAACCTTAGGATATGCAGCTATATTGGCCCTTTGAAATATCCTGGTACAGCGACTTGGCTGTACCAGAATATTTCAAAGGGCCAGTGAGTGTTAGTTACCAGTACAGATATATAAACAATGCTGATGTACAATTCTAATAGAATTTGAGTACTTACGTCAAAGTTATCCTTTGGAGGAACACCACGATTTGGTTTCTCATAACCACATGCCTCCAAGTCTTCAATCGTGTACATAGGAGCGAGAGGGCAACATCTTTGAAGGTGCACCTATTGACAAAGTATTTAATTCATCCATCCATCCATCAGCCCGTAAACGTCCACTGTTGGACATAGGCCTCCCCACGAGAATGCCATCTATAACGGTCCTGTGCCACCTGCATCCAGCGGTTTCCTGCGACCTTGATGAGGTCATCAGTCCACCGAGTGGGGGGTCGTCCTACTTTGCGTCGTCCGATTCGTGGTCGCCACTCGAGAACCTTTTTTCCCCAATGGTTGTCGGTTCGTCGAGCGATGTGGCCTGCCCATTGCCACTTCAACGTGCTAATTCTTCGGGCTATGTCGATATTATAGTATTTAATTAGTAGATTGGAAATCAAAAATTGTACTCTAATAATTTTGGCCTCTTTCAGTACGTTCGACATAACCATAATATAATATTTAAATATTTTTTACATTATATAATATCTCATTTTTTGTATGACGGTGGCCACGAATACTACCATCCCTTATATTGCATGTGGGTCATAAAAGATAATTAAAAGCTTTAACAGAGAGAAACAACTCCACCTCATGTCGTCTTGTCAATAATTACACTCCCAAGGAGTATTGACATCAGGCAGATGGTCGGTCTTAAAAATTTTGCAACAGCCCATATATGTCCCACTGTTGGGCTCGGGCCTCCTTCGTAATGGGAGAGAAATTAACCTACTATACAACGCTAGACAGACGTGTTGGTATAGGGTTTTGTTTCGAGTTTGCCTTCTCTTGCATAGAACATCTATATCTTTATTATATTACGGATTTAGAAGTAGAATTCATATTACATCAAACCCAAATAATTAGTAACCCCAAATATTGGTAAGAGCAGGATGACGATGATGATATCTTAAATGACATTAAACATGTCACCACCCCTTACGAATCCCATTGGGGTTCGTAAGGGGTGGTGACAAATATTGATTTGTGAAGACCGTCTGCGGGGTCACCAGGAGAGAAAATTTATAACAGCAACTCCGAGCGCCGACTTGCCTGTCAAGCATGACGAATATAGTATTATTCTACCTCTCCGAGACTAAATAGTGAAGTTCGATGGACTGATGGATGGATAGATAATATATCACTTACACCTTGAGGTGGTCCCCAACATTCTTGTGGTATACTTGGGTCTATAGGCGGATGTATGAATGGTCCTTTCTCATCTTGAGTAAATATCGCCTGAAAAATAACATACTGATTATATGTACAATTAATTATTTAAAACCATTATTAGATTCTTCATAATACAAACATGGGGTTTGTCAAAGATAATAAAAATAAATTGTACTTTATTTTACACGTCACAAATAATATTATACTTTTTTATTTTTCCGCTTCATGGCAAATTTGGGTCGAGAAAACAGTGTTGTTATTGATATTTTAGCAATTAAATTTTCAGTACTAAACATAAAGTTATCAACCCCGAATAGTTTGCATTTTAGTAGCCATTATATAGTGGGACAGTAAAAAACCCGATAACGCCGCTGTGTTTACTCTCCGTTTTTACAATAAACCACGACATATCTGGGTTAACTTTAAAGTACTTATCACGTGTTATAACTAAGTTTATTGTTTAGGATTAAAATGAGAGATGAAATATATTAAACACTGTTTTTATCACGATTTAAAAAATAAAACAATACGAAATGACGTAGATACGCGATTCAATTGAAAATTTTCTATTATAGGCAAATATTTTAATTGTCCATCAATAACTTTTGAATAATGATTATTTACATAAAATTATGATAACGAAAAAAGCGTATGTTTCAATCATATTATAACCGGGTGGGTTATAAAAAGATTCTTTTCGGGTTGAGAGCCTTCAGCGCTCACCCACAGTCCGGGTAAAGTTGTCATAGCCATCTGAGGCTAACAGCTAAGTCACACAATAAAAATAAAAAAAATATTCACTTCCTGTTTGCTGTCCTAAAGCTGTATGGTGGCTACGAATACTACCAATCCTTACTTTGGTCGTGGATATTGTAAAAGACTACTAAGTACTTTATATTGACATGGGCCAACTCCACCTGATGCCTTTTGGTCAATAATTCCATTTCCAAGGAAGATTGACGTCAGGCAGGGGGCCGATTATAAAATTAATGCCAATAACTTTTGCAATATGTACGAGTACTTATTGCGTCGAACTCAAGTCATTGGGATATGAGCAGGGAAGGGCTAAAAAGATTTACTTCAAAAGATATTGATTCTTTTCAATCTTACACTTCTGTTCAGGATCTTACCTGAATCACAGCAGCAAACACAAGCACACTTAAGGATGTAGACATGATCTTACACTAAAGTAAAGTGATGGTGTGACGTAGGTCCAGACAGTTATATAGCAAACGGCTACCGGCCATGACTATTGTGAACACGGGAAACAATCAAGGTATTGTACCAAGAATAAGAAATGTGACGGAAATTTTTGTAGACATGTTAAATACAAGAATTAAATAATCTGAAATAGTCATTATCGTATATTTAAACCCAAAAGTCATATTTTTTGCTTTATATTGGACTTATCAGTCATTCTTTAGTCTATAGATGTCTACTGCTTAACCTAATTAGATTTTTGTTGCCCATTCATCTGGAGCTTCTTCAACTCTTTGGACTTCCTTCCACATTCACCTCCTCCCTCTCTTTTCTACATTCAGTTCTCACTTTGAACGAAGGTAATACGAATTTAAGTGCCCTAGACTTTTTATATTCTTAAGCCGTCACCACACACAGACTCATTTGAGAAAAAGGTCCGCATCCGCATCTTTATATAATAAATAAAAACAATGTAAATAGGTACAATACTGTAAGTGTAACCTCTGAATAATTAAAATGCCTGCTATTTAACAATTAATAAAATTTGTGAAGATAATGATGATTTCATGACTGGCGTAAAATGTGTCTGTATGTAATTTTTTTTTAACATCTACTTATAAAAACATTACCTACATCAATTTAATATTAAATATAATTAAATAACCTTAACCCAAGTTATATTTAATATCCAGGGAGTATTTTTTTAAATTTTGTGTATTTATATTTTTTGTTATTATTTTTTTTTTATTAAGCAAGCATGTTAGGTTTTTAATTAAACTATTCAGCGGATTGAAAAACAGATTTAGTACTGGTGAAATTTAACTATACATAATTGTTCTTGCTTTTCTCATTTTCACCAGCAATTATTTTCTAGTAGGTGTCGTGAAAATCGATTACAACCAACTCCAAGTAAACCGTTTGACCAGCACCGTATAGTGCACTAATTCCCATCAATAGGATCCTCACAGCTAACAGCGAAACATGTAGCCTTGTGAAGAACAAAAATGAAAAAGTATTATATTTTCTATTAATAGTTTCGGTTCCATATATTGTCTGGCGCTGGTAGAACTGCTGTTTTAAAAGTGGACATAGAAAAGACCTAATAGTCTCCATTCTGGAAAAGACAACAAAAATTACATAGTGCTTCTTAATCACTCACACACACACACACACACACACATCGACATATTGTTGTTCTGAGTCGGGGTATAATATTTATTCGGTAATTATATTTGCAAAATGTTTGCAAATTCCCCCATAATCCAAGGAATATTTCTTCAGTGTAGGGTAGTCTTTAAAGACTAGTCCGGTCACCCGAAGTGAGGCCACCGCGTGAGGTCGATGCCCCGACGGCGAAAGCTGTCGGGACATCGACTCGAGAGGAACCGCCGGGCGGGCCACGGAAGACAAAGATAGGGTACCGGCGGCCCGCTCGCACGGCGAAGAGAGGTGCTTGCATGGTGGGTCTATGGGTCTATGGCTTGCATGGTGGGTATATGACCGTTTTGGCAGGGCGCGACTATCTCCATAGTCCGCCATAAAAAGAAAAAAAGGGTAGTCTTTAAAAAAATAATAATCAAAGAAATATTGTATAAGTATGTGGAAACAAGAATGATGAACTTTATTGTTAATTGCCTGAACCTATACCTTGTGTTTTAATAACATCTGTAATTTAAGCACTGCTTTCATACGCATATCTTCAGGCTCCCCCTAATGTGTTTAAGTATATCCTTAGATAGATAAAGTCACTACTATAGTTTTCCGTGTGGTTACGGAGTAAGAATACAATTCACCTCCTATTTTACGACTATGTGATATAAAACGCAATATTACATCCACGCAAAACTCGAAACAAAACCCTATAACAGCTCGTCTGACCAGCGTGGTATAGTAAAATCAACTTTCCTCCCATTACGGAGGAGGCTTGAGCCCAATAGTGGGGCATATATATAAGCTGAGATGATGATGATGATGATAATTGTAGGTGGCACTACGGCTTTTCTCTTCATGTCATATGCATCCCACTCTTAGACATGAGTTTCCTTTACATCATGAGGGAATTTGACCTACTATGACACGTTGGTTAAACATATTTTCTTTGTTTTTCTCTTCCAGTAATATATTCTGATAAAACGCCTTAGTCGTCCGTATAACAATAATAGGAAAGGAACGGGTGGTAAATTGTAGGCTATTACTATCATACCGTAGGAAGGGTACACCATATGGAGATCCCGTGCTAAATGCGAAGGAATTTTTTTTTAGATTATACACCAGTAAAATAGATGCATGTGAACTTCTTGTTTCCATATCCATGTTTTCACTTTTATATAAAATCGCTGTTCGCTTGCCTGATGTTAATTCTTCTTGGGAATGTAATTAATGAACAAGTGGTAACAGATGGATTTGTACCAGGTCAATCTTAAACTCTTATTACGTTTTTTTACAACACCCACAACCAATGTAAGGGTTACCAACCCGTATAGCCCTCACCATAGTTAATTATTAAAGAATTTTATGTTTTAAAAATTTGGAATCATCTATTGGCTACTTGGCTTTCAATAAACAAATTACGTAATTTGAAATCGACTGTTTAAGTGAAACTAAACAATGATTAACTTTGGGATAATAACAACAATAGCCGTGGAAGTGTGTCGGATGTCCTCAAGGAAGCCTATCATTAAGTTGAGCGAATCAGTGTCAAGTACTACCAAGTGATCTTAAGACCTTGAGTGGTATATACGTTGGATAATTACGCCAGGTACAATGAACTATGGATAATACTAAGTTAACTACTTATACCGGGTGTAATAGAGAATGGAAAAGTGATGACAAAATTTATAACTTTAAATGTTTCTAATTCTGTAATACTAGGGCCGCACCTGCGTGAATCGTCCCGAAGTAATGTGTGGCGAAGCTTCGTACTTTGTGCTAATAATTACGTAATGATTTTTTTGGATCCCTTCATGGGTTCCGCTTCATAATGGTGTAAAAATTCTAACACCATTTCATCACTCCACTCCATATTTATTGATTAACTAGAGATCCTCGAATGCGTCTAAACTCATCGAAAATTTCCGCTGAAATAAAAAAACGCTAGTGTGACCGCAGAGCGCGATATATTAGCGCGCTAAAACCCTTTGACTTATCGCCAACCAAGTGATAACACACACGAAGCCCGAATGTTCGCGACGATAGCCAATAATGACCGGTCACATCTGCGTGTATCGTCTCATTGCACGAAGCTTCGTGACGATACAGACACAGTGGTGCGGCCATAATAATATGATAAATACCTAAAATAAATAAAAATTTCTGAGATTTGGTCAAAAGGTATTTCATTTTGAAAATACCTATTTTGCATTTAGCATTTGAAATACAAAACGCAAAACTATTTGGTATTTTGCATTTGAAATAGTAAATCTGAAAAGTATTTTGCATTTTGTATTTAAATGCTTTTTTAAACGTTTGTACGAAGCTTCATGACGATAGATACATGCAGGTAGGTAACGAATTGACATTTTTCCTTCAAATTTTTTTTATAAGTTCCCACTATCGTTGCCTACCATCCTTCTGACCAGCTATACCATTCTCTATTATTTAAGGTATTCTTATATTATGAAAGCAATAAAGATAAGTACTCTTAAGTCTAAACTCTAAAGATTGTGATACATTAGGTATATTTTTTCCTGTATAGTGTCATAGATAAAGAATATAATTTATTACGAACCTTTACTGAAGTCGTAAAAACTGGCTGAGAGATCACTAGAACGAGGAAGAAAGGTATGTTAGTGGTTCTAATGTATTATTTGTGCTTGGTACATGTGCAATTTTAGATATTTAGATTGCACACATGGCGTAATGGTTAGGATACCAACCTTCCGTGCCAGTGTTATGTGGTTCTATCCCTAAGCAGGACAAAACTTTGTGTGATCCACAAAGTGTTGTTCTGAGTCTGATTGTAATTTATCTGCGTTAATTATATATCTGTAAAGTCTCCCGCAATACAAAGATTATTTCCTTAATGCAGGGTTGGTGTCTTTAAAAAAAATGCAGAAATACATCTTTTGAAATTCTTATCAACTTAAAATAGCGCTTTTCTAAGCCAAAATTTCAACAATGAATTCCTTTATATACTACACTACTAATTAATTAGAAAACTCATTAAAACGAATTTATTTGCATTCGAAAGTGAAATTATCAAGTTACAAGTCAAAAAAATGCACTGAGAAGTCCCTCTCGAGGTTGCCCTGCCTATGTCAAATTAATCCCTGGTTCGTCTACCCGCAGACTCGTCTTTCATCGCGTTCTTTGGCGGAGCATATCGGTGTGGAGGTTCTCTACTTTTTTTTGGGTACGGACACACGCCGCTCGTTCTGTCCGGGGCGACGGAAGGGCAGCGCGTGGCTTAATAACCCACCGTATTCCCTCCCCATCGCCATTGGGCCGGCCACTGGTACCGCTTCCTTGACATCTGTGGCAAGCCCGGCGGGTTACCCTTTCGGGTACCATCCCGCGTCGACGCCCTAGCTAACTGTCGGGGCGTCGCCCTCACGCGGTCAGCTTCTCTGCGGGTGACGGACTATTCCCCGGTCCAGTCACCCACGGCCTGGGCTAGGGCGGTATCAGGTGCAGATACTCGCGCTGGTGGCAGAGCGTGTCTCCGAAGAGGATTTTCTCTCGGAGCCGCCCCACCGCATCCGCATTCCGCGAGACGACTGTTTAGTAGAAGGCGGCGACCGCGTCCCTGTTACTGACACTGTCGAGCATCGCTTTAGCGACGGTTGACAGCGCCAGGTCGGCACCGATGATTGCAACGAGTTCACGGCACTGCTCTGCCTAGGCCACACAGACCTCGAGCGTGTGCTGCGCCGTGTACTCGTCGCAATCGCAGTGGTGGCAGGACGGTGTCCTCTCCCTCCTCACGACCGTGTGGCAGGTACTTACCGAAGCAATCATGCCCCGTTAAGACCTGCACCAGTTGGAAGGAAAGGAAAAGGAACCACTCCATCAGCACCGGCCGGAAAGCCTCGATAGTCCGAACATCGAACCGAGGTCTCTCCAACCGGATTGCCTAACGGACAATGTCGTCACGGCGGGCATCGGCCTGCCAAGCGGCCATCTTGCTGAGTGAGAGGTGCCGGCCCCTGCCTGCGTCGTTGACACCCGGCGGTACAGTCCGGCGAGCATCTCCGCCTCCAAGTCCCACAGGGAAGGTTTTCTACTTGAGATGCATTTTACTCCGAAGGTCTTACATCAGTCTGAATTCTGAAACAAGGCCTCTTCAAGCAGACTGCGTAATGGGCAATGACATGCCACCACATGTCACCCTGACTAGTGATCAAATCGCCAGGCGAGAGGTAACCACCCACTGCCTGCATCATCGATACACAAAAAATCTTATTATTATGAATAGATAGGCAGTAATATTATTATGAATAGATTTTAAGCTATCCATAAAATGAATAAATAATAATCTTGGTGCAACAGAAAAATACAAAGAACAAAGGTCTGATTATGTTAGAGGTTTCCTGATCCAGGTCTAACTAACCTGGATAACCTTAATAAATAAAAAAATGCCTATCCATAATAATACTGTAAAGGCAGCGAGATTATTGTTCAAAATAGACAAAATAAATGAAATATCATATAAATTACATTAGCGTTTATTGAATTTAATCATATGTTCTATGATATTGCTGTACTAGCATTTCCACGCTTCCGCAGGGCATTTCTGTAACAAATGATAATCTAATTAACAATTTGTATAATCTAATTAATTGCAGAAATCCAGAGTTGCAATTATTCTAAAATATTTTTTGTTTTAATCATAACGTATTCAAATCTATTTCTAGAGGCTTATTCATATCATAATATAATATAATATATAATAACTATCTAATACGGTATTTACAACAAAATCATATTTTTAATTATAGTAAAGATCCATTGTCTGTCCTAACTGGATTATACTTTTCTTCATCGTTTATACTTTTTTGACGATTATTGACAAACTCTTCTGTTTACTTCGAAATAGTTTTCAATTTTCAACTGCTGTGCCATGTGATTGCCACTTAAGAGTTTATGCTACCCAAAAATAGTTGTTTTAAGTCTATATGTATGACCATTCCATAGCTTGCCGCCAAAAAAAAAAGTTGGAATGTATGTTTTTACTGTTCATTTTATGTTTGTAAAGTCAAGTTTGTGTAGTGGTAGGAACACGCTTTTGACAGTTTTCTGTCTACAGCCGCAGGCCGGTCCGTTCGGGGTAGTACCACACTCTCGCAGAAGATCGACGTCTGAGCAATGGCAATGTGCTGTTACGCTTCGTTCGGTGAGCGAGAGAGCCGGAAGCCCAAGTGGGTGGGTTTGGGGTTTATATTGGTAGGCAGCGGCCTAGCTCTACTTCTGGTATAGCAAAGATCCATGGGCGGCAGTAACACTTACGATCAGGTGTGCTTCTTGCTCGTTTGCTATCAAAAGCAATATAAAAAAAACATATAGAATTGTTAGTACAACTATAAAACAAAAAGTAGTGTACTGATTACGTTATTCATACATTAATAGAAAAACGGTATTATTGATAAATATTATTGAAAAATGATTACCTTCAATAAAGCTATTCCCGTGCAAGTGAAGACATCGTAAGCTTTGCAAGGATATTTCAGGTGCTGCCTTGGATCTACATCGACGCAGTCACTAATCGCCTTTTCAACAGCAATTGACCATCCGCTGTGAGTTTCTGCCCATTTATGCAAGTGATTTTTATATACCTCCTTATTCAAATTATCCTTGTCTATGAGGAAACCCGATTCTTGAAAAATACATTGAACTTCGTTGCACTAAAAAAATAGAAGATCATTCAGAATAAATATCAATTATGACCTTATTTTACACGTAGTACAGAATTAATTCCCATTCCATGCCATCGGTGTGGTAACTGAAAAGAGGAATAAATTTCACTTCCTTTTCCAAGGGTGTAAAAGTACTAAGAACTAAAGGATAAACTATGCATATAATATATATGTAAGAGAAGAATAATTTAAAATAAAATCCTATAGTACCCAAGTCATTTTTCCTCTTATGTGGAGGAAGCTTAAATCCTGCCGGGTGCAAGACGTCTATGAGCTGAGGAATCTCCGCTTTCTTTCCATGCGTGTTGCAAGAGGTGATACAGGTATTCCAGTAGATACTATCACTACAAGAAAAGGAGAACTCGAAATAAAACTTCATGCAAAACCAGTTAACCAACATAGTTAACCTAGCTTGTATTTAGAAATAGGAAAAAGGTTAGAGAAGAATCATCATCTCAGCCCATATATGTCCCACTGCTGGGCTCGAGCCTCTTCCACAATGGGAGGGAAATTGACCTACTATACCACGCTGGTCAGACGTGTTGGTATAGGGTTTTGTTTCGAGTTTTCCTTCTCTCGCATAGATGTTATATGCATTTTATATCGCTTAGTCGTCTCGTACAATCACTCAAGGGTTAAGATAGGGCGTGGTGAATTGTATTCTTACTACGTCACCACACTGAAATGAGAGAAGAATAATAATAACAAATTTGATTAAGTAGAACAAATTTTAAGATGAATGTCTTATGTAAAAAATAAAATGTTAAAATTATTACCATGTTATTAAAATGTTATTTTTTATATGTCTATTCGGATGGAGTTTTATAATTAATATTAAACTAACTTCTCGATGAGCTAGATACTTGAAAGTGGTATGCCGTTGATGTCCTAAACAAAATCATAAATGACCAATTTAATGTGAAAAAAATAATCTAATTTAATGAGCTTCATAGGCCTTTTGTGCAGTAACCCGGTGATGTAGGAATATATATTTTTTTTGTAATAGAATATACATTTAAAGCCCAACAAAACAGGGTATCTTTCATTAATTCACAACAAGAAACCGTACTCCATACTTCAATGGGTATTCCCCTTTGGACCATTGATCAGATGTGGCTGATAATGCATAAAAATGTGAAAAAGAAGACAAATAATAAAAAAGATAAAGTACTAAAATCATTATTAATTATCTGTTGTATGCGTCCCATATTTTTCGTTTTCAATCTGGAGAAAAGAAATTATTTTATATTCTTTTTCCCGTTATAAAAATACGGTACATTATTGTTTTATTCTTATTATTGTTTTTACCATTAATTTAATATATGAATACTTACTAGTCCCTTCATTTTAGGATTGCTACATGTAGCCAAATGTTTTGCATCACCGATTTCTGGTATATCACAGCATACAGATAACGGTTTCTGAAATAACATGTAGCATTACTTGATGATCAAAATTCTTTACTCGAAAAATAAAAAGCCTTACCAATGTTGCACCTTTGCTACTTTCTTGAGTAATGAAATCTGCATCGTTTATCTGAAAATATATATTTAGTATAATAATTTTTAACAAGCATATGAATATTATTACAAATTATGTTAATTAAATGATGTTTTCTAAACGTTTTTTTTCTTTTTCATTTACTTCAACTAATCATTAAGCTTCACGCTTCACAATTTTGTAGTTAAATTCACACATTTTGTATTTAAGTAAATATATTTTTCATTGAACGATCATAAATAGTCCGGTTAATTTAGACATTCGAAGCTACATAAATTCCCAACAAGCTGAAAATCAGTAAGATTGTTTAAAATATGATTAAAAATAAAATTTGAAAGTTCCCCATCTTTCCCCTGTATGGAAAAAAATTCAATTCTATCGGTCATTGTAACTTACACCTATAATATAAAATATACATAAGTTATAACTATAAGAATATGACCAACTTCCAACCCCCGTCTGGCTGAGACCCTAGCGGTCTAGCTTATAACCAAGCCACTCTTGAACTTGGATTTGATGAGCAGCAACTGAGTTGTTAATATCAAAATCTACCTATTTTAACATATATTACAACTGCAGAGATGTACTCGTATATATGTGGCGTACTCATGCATATTATGACGATTACAACTTTTTGAACAGTTATATCTCAAACATGGTGACTCGTAGGAAACAGTATTGATACATTTTTTTTAGATAATTTTATGATGTACAATTTTTGACTCTTTTTTTTTGAATCTTTGACTAAAATACTATTTTCAATAAATCTATGTAGGATTTAGAAGTAGATAAGACTGCCTTTTCGATTAAAAGTATGTTGACTATAGTAGTCACACGTCTGTTTGTCATTTGAGTTTAAAATTATTTGTCTTTATAAAGAACTTAAGTGCTAAAATACATTAATAAAAAATTAATATTTATTCACCTATTACAAATTTTATCATTAAGGATTTAACGTTAAACTGATACAATTTATGTTTTCATCAAAAAATAAGAGAAATAATAAATTTTATATGCTGCAGCATCTTCACTACACACACAAAGTATTGACATTGGTATATGGTAACTAAATATCTTAACATCTACGCCATCTTTGTAGTCAAAATATTATATGCCTTAGTCTTCTTTTACGATACCCGCTGGGAGGACAGGAGAACTATATTCTTATTTCGTTAACATACATACCTACATACATATCATCACGCCATATCCCTTGCAGGGAAGGCAGAGAGAACAGAGTGTCAGAGAACTCTATCCTTGCATACTTCACTCGCTTCCTCAACATTCATAATTCTCTTCATACACGCTCGCCGGTTTCGGAGACTCTTGACTCCACCTTCCTTCAGTACATGACAGATCTGGTCTAGGTAGTATTCCGTTAACACACGGATCAATATATGATAAAATAGCTTTAAAAATAATTAATACCTTTAAAATATTACTTACATAACATAATAAAAGAAAAGCAACAAACTTGTACATCTTTAAAAATGCGTACGATTGATACGTCTATTTTGTTGTGACTGATTTAAAATTAAAATAAAAAGACAATAATAATATTTATTATCATGTTTATAATTACTATATTATCACAATGTCAAAGTGCAACAATAAATATTCTTAGTAGTTACAGTTCATAGTGTTCTTAGAATACTCTTTTGTTATTGTGATATCGAAAAGCAATGTGTATGATTACAGGTCGTAACCTCTGTTTAAGATATATATACATTATTCTAATATTTACTCTCACTTTTATGCTACCTTTATTCTTAACATAATAGAATATTCCTGTGTAAGTACATAAGTATTTTGAGCTCAAAATTGTAAATAATAATAGTAATATTATCATAATCATTTCAGTTCATGAAGTCTCATTGTTAGGCTCCTCAATAATGGAAGGGAAATTAGACTAATATGCTCTGGTCGGACGTGTAAGTATAGCGTTTTATGTCTAATTTATTTGCATTTCGTATGCCTTAATCGTCTTTTACAATATCCACGGGCATGAAATAACGGACGGACAGAATAAAAAAATAAACCTATTAGCGCCATTTGGTTTTATTTTTCTTATTCCGTCACCACATGGACGATAGTAGCAATATAACATATAAATAAATATAAATTAAAGATAATGAATGTTTTTATACAATAATTTATACTTAGATTTGACTGTTTTTAATTATAATAAATTAGATACAGTGTATACGCTATTTTATTATTGACATTATTAGGAATATGAAAATTATCTTGAACTTGACGTGTAGTAGATATTGAAGTAATTACCTAGAATTATGTGCTGTATGGTGGCGGCTACGAATATACTACCAATCCTTACTTTGCTTGTGGGTGTCGTAAAAGGCGATTAGGTGCTTTACTTCAACCTTTTTGATAGTGGTAGACCACGCTGTGGACAGTTTTCTGTCTACAGCCGCGGGTCGGTCCGTCCGGGGTAGTACCACACTCTCATAGAAGATCGACGTCTGAGTAATGGCAATATGCTATTGCGCTTCGTTCGGGGAGCGAGAGAGCCGGAAGCCCAACTGGGCTAAGTTTGGGGTTTGTATTGGTAGACAGCGGCCTAACTATACCCTTGGTATTGCAAAGATCCATGGGTGGCAGTGATACTTACAATCAGGTGTGCTATCTGCACGTTTGCCACCATCCCTACTTAATATATAAATGTGAATGTAAGTTTGTTTGTTTCACTTTCATGCTAAAACTACTCAACCGATCATCATGAAACATTGTACACATATTCTTGGAGGTATTAAAAGTAACATAGGATACTTTTTATTAAAAAAAAAACAAAATTTTTATATGAAAAATAAAAAAATTGTTTGTCAAAAAATCTCAAAATTTAGCTTCTTCAACGCCATCTAGCAGTCCAGTAATGAAGTTCCAACCCTGAGTATTGTAATACCGTTGCGCTGTATTACCGACGGTCAAAAATAAAAATAGGGAATCAAAAACTTTAGGAAAGTAACCTTTTACGCGGGCGAAGCCGCGGGCAGAAGCTAGAAAGCTATAAAAAAAACCTGTGTCAACTATATCTGATGCCATCTACAATTACATTTCCAAGTAGGGTTGACGTCTGGCCAGCGGTCGTTCATAAAAATAAAGCTAATAACTTACGGAATATATACGATGAAAGTGGAATATGTATTGGCGTCGATCTCATGTAATTGGGATAAGAGTAGGATGGTGATGAATTATTAGCCTCAAATTATAAATATGAGGTAGGCAGAGAGAACAGAGTGCCAGAGAACTCTATCCTTGCATACTTCACTCGCTTTCTCAACATTCATAATTCTCTTCATACACGCTCGCCGGTTTCGGAGACTCTTGACTCCATCTTCCTCCAGTACGTGACCAATCTGGTCTAGGTAGGTGAGTCTCGGTCTCCCCCGGTACCTACATCCTTCCACTTTCGCATTGTATATCTTCTTAACCAGACGTTCGTTCGGCATTCTTTCTACATGTCCGAACCATCGGAGCATTCCCTTTCGCATCTTTACACTCTGTTCTCTCTGCCTACCCTGCAAAGGATAAGGCGTGATGATATGTATGTATGTATAAATATAATAAAACATGTTTTCATTAAAATATTATAAGATTTTTTTATTATTTTTCTTTCCCTTTTTTTAAACCCTACACTATGGAAATAATACTTGTATTGCGAGGGACTATTCACATATAAAGAATCCATGTGGTGACGGAGTAAGAATACAAATCACCACCTCCCTATCTTACACGTGGGTGATCATACGAGACGACTAAGGGATACAAAAGGCATATAACATCTATTCAAGAGAAGGAAAACTTATAACAAAAACCTATACCAATACGTCTGACCAGCGCGGTATAGTAGGTTAACTTCCTTCCGAGAAGACCCGAGCCCAACAATGGTAGATATATGGGCTGTGATGACTCACATATAATTAAATGGAAACAAAATACATCCAAACTAAGGACATTAAAATTTATGGATTGCACAAAGTATTGTCCAAGTGGGAATCGAACTAAGCACTGGCACTGCAGGTCACTTTAACCACTATGCCAACTGTACAGTTATTGTTATAAGCACTGTATTTTTTTAATATTTTATGAGTTGTTAACATTTGCCTTTTATGTATTCATATTTCAAATGAACCAATAATAGAAGAAAATATATAACTTTAAACATATTTGCAAGCTCCTGTTAACAGTCTACATTAAACTTTGTATAAATATATACATTTAAATGCAAAATATACTTGTTTGGAATAGTTGAATAACACAATAGTAATACTTTGAAGTATTCACTTGTTAGTAGCAAAATAAGCTAACAGCAATTTGTAATATTCTGCTTACTAGTTAATAGCTTTTTAGTCTAAACAGCATAATACCATAAATGGTATTTTGTTAGTATATATGTAATGATTTGTGTTATTGAATTATTTATTTAAAGTTAAGAAAAAAGTACAAGAGGAGGGCGATTCGATATAAAAATAAATCAACCCGTTTGCATTGCATTGAATAGTAGGTTAATTTATTTCTTTGGAGGCGGCTCGAGCCCAACCTTGGGACGGATAAGAACTGAGATGATGATGATGAGATAATACAAAAAAACGCATATACACAATATCATGATATATAATTATACATATTTTAGAATGATAATCAAAAATAATCAAAATCGTAACGACGACGTAAGAGAGCGAGAAGGTATGAAAGAGAGTATTGGTGTAAAGATGCGAAAGGGAATGCTCCGATGGTTCGGACATGTGGAAAGAATGCCGAACGAACGTCTGGTTAAGAAGATATACAATGCGAAAGTGGAAGGTTGTAGGTACCGAGGGAGACAGAGACTAACCTACCTAGACCAGATCGGTCATGTACTAAAGGGAGGTGGAGTCAAGAGTCTCCGAAACCGGCGAGAGTGTATGAAGAGAATTATGAATGTTGAGGAAGCGAGTGAAGTATGCAGAGATAGAGTTCTCTGGCACTCTGTTCTCTCTGCCTACCCTGCAAGGGATATGGCGTGATGATATGTATGTATGTATGTATAATCAGAAATAGCCGCGACTACAATAAAAAAAATGTTTTATCATAAATTAGTTTAAATAAAATATGTTAAGTAAAAATATGAATTTGAATATTATATAGTAAAAAAGATACGAAATAAATGATTATTAAATTTAAAAGTTTACTGTGGCTCGGAACATTTAATTTATTTTCACCAAACTTCTTATATTTAATAATGTTAAACGTATATATTTCATACAAATAAATTGTTATTATTATGTATATATATATATATTTATTTATCCCATTTATTTGGGATGGATACAATATATACTCTACTTCCATCGTACTTATTGCAACAAATTAGTAGCAATAGTTTTATAACTGACCACCTTTTTTTACGATTGGCTATGGACGTCGCACCCCGCCAAATCGGTCCGGGGTGACGGAAGAGGCGGCGCGCAACCCCATTGACCCACCTGCAAGCACCTCTTCTTCGCCGTGCCAGCGGGCCACCGGTACCCGATCTTTGTCTTCGGTGGCCCGCTCGGCGGTATGCCCTCTCGGCATAACTGACCACCTGCCACACGTCAACTCTCCTTAGGAATGTAATTGTTGACCAAACAGCATCGGGTGGAATTAGCCCAGGTCGATATAAAGCTTTTTAGTTGTTTTTAAGAAATCCATGAGCAAAGTAAGGGTTAATAGTATTCGTCGATGGTGCAAACTGTCCGGGCGCCGACATGAGAGGGGATACCTGTGAGGGTATACCACCGGGTGGGCCACTGAAGAAAAAGACCGCGTACCAGTGGACCACCTGCATGGCGTCGAGAGGTATATTGTAAGGCGGGTCTACGGGGTCTTGCGCCGCTTTTCCTGTCGCCCCGGACGGATTAGCGGGGATTGACGTACTGTAGCCGGCCGCCAAAAAAAAAAAGTAGTATTCGTAGCCGCTAATACACAGCTTTTTATACATATTTGTTGTTATTTTTAAAAAAAAATCTAAAAATTGCCTTCATTATTTCTCCGCTTAATAGAATAAAAAAAAATGATTATATTTAAAACATTCTAAAGCTTACCTTCATTATTTATCCGCTTAGTAGAATCTTTAAAACAAAAAAATAAAACCGATAATCTTATTGTCGTTATGTCCGTATACATAAAATAATATTATTTAATAAATTTATTGATATTATTCTCATTAAATATAGTCATCATCTCAGCCTATGCCCGTCCACTGCTGGACGTAGGCCTCCCTCATGTTACGCCACAGAGTGCCGTCCTGTGCCGCTTGCATCCAACGACGCCCTTTTTTTTGCTACCTTCACAAGGTCGTCTGTCCACCTAGTTTATCCTACACTGCATCGTCCGGTACGTGGCCGCCATTTTAGAACCTTTCTTCCCCAGCGGTTGTCGGTTCTTCGAACGATGTGACCTATCCATTGCCACTTTAGCGTGCTAATTCTTCGTGCTATGTCGGTTACACCCGTTCTTCTCCGGATTTTCGTATTTCGGATTCTAACTCGCAATGAAATGCCGAGCATAGCCTGCTCTATAGCACAAAATAAATATAGTAATTATCATTAATTGTATTAATCATAGCAACGAGTCAATTAATAACTTATTGAATAACGAGTAGTTTAGGCGCTAACTAAGAACTAACTATGTATTTACGTACATATATAGATAATAAAAACTTAATTAAGCTTTAAATTTTTAATTTTAATTGAGTAACAAACACTCAAACATGCAAAAATCTTCACAAACACATTTATAATGTTAGTAGGAGGTTTATGAGTTTTTTCTTTCTTTCTGTTCCCAATATAGTAATTATTTCTGGGTTCTATTATAGCTTCTACCACATCCGAATGATAGAAAGATTTTGTTTTTAGTATTTTTTTAAGTCTCAAACATCTTTTACAATTTTGCCTTGGCTATGGGTGAGCATGACTCTCAATCCATAATATATATAGGATAGAAAATCCTGTCTTTTACTTTTTAAGAAGACAACGCCCTGAACCGAGGAAATAACCCTTGTATTTCAAGGAAATTTACAAACATATAAATTACACCCAGACTCAGAACAATATTTGTACATATAATAGATAGTGTCCTTTCCGTGTGGTGACGGAGTAAGAATATAATTCACCACCCCCTATCTTACCTGCGGGTGATCGTACGAGACGACTAAGCAATATAAAACGCATATAACATCTATGCAAGAGAAGGAAACCTGGAAACAAAACCCTATACCAACACGTCTGACCAGCTTGGTATAGTAGGTCCATTACCCTCCCATTATGGAGGAGGAGAAAGAGCCGAAAGCCCAACTGGGTGGGTTTGGAGTTTGTAATAGTAGGCATGGGCTTAGCTATAGCCTTGGTTATAGCAAAGGTCCATGGGCGACAGAGACGCTTACCATCAGGTGTGCTGCTTGGTCATTTGCCACCATTAGCAATAAAAAAAAAGGGCTCGAGCCCAACAGTGGGGACATATATGATGATGATGATAATATTGTCCTGCATGGGAATTGAACCCCGATACTTAGCACTGTAGATCGGCATCCAACAGAAAGTACCCGTGATACATTGTATTTATTATTCCCTTTACTAAACGCAAACACAATTCATCAAACTACTGTATATATTACAAGACTGTTATTGTGTTGCTTCAAGTTTACAAACTTCAGTAACTTAAGTTATAATAAATCTGAATAAAACGCTATTTTGTAAATAGAATGTTATCTGAAAAGAAAGTTTTAATAGCTATAACTTTTTTACTCTCGGTTTCTTTATTTTTATAACAATTTCTAGTCTATGTTATTTCTATTTTTTTAATCAATTGGGGCATAATTGAATTCGTTTCGTATGCTGTCGGAGTAAAACTACAATTACAACTTATACCTTTTACACAAGTGTTATCTAAGAGATCACCTCTTGGTATAGTAGGTGCATTACCTTAGGGAACGTGTCCAATATGGGTTGGCAAACAACATGGAATAAGCCTATTGCCATCTATCAAGAACCTTTATAGGCTACGTAAAAGATCTAAGAGCATTTTATGTCCAGCTCAGTATTCAACAATCACATGCTTCCAAATGAGCAATAAAGTTTAATTAATATAGCAAAAACGTAATTAATTTCATCAATATAAGGGCTGAATCTTTCATTAAAAGTGTCTCATTGATAAAGTGCAAAAACATATAATATTATACTAGCTTCTGCCCGCGACTTCGCCCGTGTAAAAGGTTACTATCCTAAAGTGTTTTTACCCTATTTTAATGTTACCCCATCAGAGTATTTTTTTTACAAAATAAATACTATAGTAGTAGTACATATTTATTTATATCTAATCTAATCAATAGCCTAAAAATAAGTTTCAAGCTTCTGTCTTCTAAAATAACGATACTTCATTACAACTTTTCATCCCCATTTGCAACCTTTTTTTGCATTAAAAAGTAGTCTATGTCCTTTATCAGGCACTAGGCTATCTGTGTGCCAATTTTCATTTAGATCGGTTCAGTAGATATGGCGTGAAAGTGCGACAGACAGACAGACAGAGTTACTTTCGCATTTATAATATTAGTTAGGATTAATAAAGACATTGCAATATATAAATTATGAACCTTCAGTCTTAAATAGATTTTTAACAGCCATAAAAAAATTAACTGTTTTAGTAGTGTCACCGTTAATCTTCTGCTTATTTTCTGATTTAATTATCTAGTGGATGGATATCTATTATAAAATCGACGTCCAATGTGGTACATGGGATCAGTTTATGACTTTTACTATGTCATTGACTTACCTAACGTGTAGCGTTTTACTTTGCGATACCATTTCCTAACGGGCGGAAAAAGCGCTGCGCGGGACATAGTAATCTGGCATATTATACGCCACTGCCAATTAAGCGGGCCATAAGGATCGGCTGTTTGATTTCAGTGGCCCATCCGGTGTGTAGTGTGCAGCACTGTATGAAGCCGTCAATCGAGAAGATTTCTTTCTTAACGGATTGCGGAGAAATATGCGTCTCATATCATTTTATCAAACAAATCCCTAGCTTATCTCGTAAAAGAAAAGCCAAGTAACCTTAAGCTTTCTTTAGCATATTAACATTCAAGGACCACGTTTCTCGGTCGTAAGTCATCATCATTCATAACACACACTGATACTAGTCCTTTGTTCTCCGACATTCTCGTTGAACTATTTTTAAGTTTTCTTAAATTTAAAAATTGCGGGCAATTATTAATAAGTTCAATAATTTTATGGTAATTTTCATACGTCCAAACTCTAATATAGATATTATTTTATAAGACAATGACCTTATTTTTGTAAAATGAATTATACGTCAATATGACCAGTCAAACCCTCATCCAATTTGTCCCTATCGAATATGCATTAATATTAGACATACTTGAGTTACTAGCATCTGATATTAACACATAAAGCTGTCAAATGAAATTCATAGTTAATACTAGCTGTGCCTTTTTTTTTTTTTTTGTTATCGCTGAGGAAATGCTTTTGCGCACATCCCCCGCCAGTGATAGACGGGGGGGTGTGTGGGACTCGCCGGCCATGAGATTGACGGCCGGAATACCCACTAAAACCTAACAGCGGTCCCTTCCGCGCTTTTACGGGATGCCGGAGAGATCGTCTATTGACATTCTATCCCCGACACCCCTACGCTTAGCCATCTGGCCACGACCAGTCAGCCGTCAAGGCGGTGGGAGAAGGTGCGCGTAGCGGCGCCTCCCTCTCCCTGGTCGCCGCCGGCGGAGCGAGTTCGCAGACGCGAGTGCTTCGCGTTCCCGCTCCGCGGCCTCCTTTGCAGAGATGACTTCCTCGCAAAAGGAGGCCATCGACGTCCAGTACCTGTCGCTGTCAAGCATCTTGTTGATGACGGTCGACAACGACAGGTCCGCTCCTATGACCGCCGACAGGTCGTGGCGCTGAGGCCCCCAGGCGGGACATACTTCCAGGGTGTGACGCGCGTCATCAATTTGCGCGCCACACTCATGGCATCCAGGGGCCTCTTCACGTCTAATTCGGTGCAGGTACTTACCGAAGACCCCGTGTCCGGTAAGTACCTGCGTCATCCTGAATGACAGGTTGCCGTGCCCTCGTTTCATCCAGCGGTGAAGGTGGGGCGCTACCGCCTCAACGGTCCCCCGTCCTGCTACGGGGGACTCCAGTTCCTCCCTCCACCGCAGGACTACTGCCCTTCGAGCCGCTTCCTTCGCCCTACTCAGTCCCCTCGCGGTGACGCGTTCCCCATTCACCTGCGCCGCAGCGCGGAACTGGTAGACTTCCGCCTGTGCCCTGGCCTGAAGTGGCCAGGGTGGATCGCCCGCTAGCAGTGTGGCTGCAGTCCAGGATACTGTACGGTACCCCCTTATTGTCCTCACCGCCATGGCTCTCTGCGCCTTTCGCAATAAGGCCTTATTGGAGGCGGTGAGCGACTGCGTCCAAATCGGGGCACCGTACAGTGCCATAGACCGTAAAATGCCGGCGTAAAGCCGCCGGCAGGACGATCCAGGACCACCAGTATTGGGCAGAAGCCTACCCAGCGCCGCGGCCGACTTTGAAAGTCTAGGGACGAGCTGGGCAAAATGCGGCCCGAAGTTCCATTTACTATCCAGGTGCAGACCCAGGTACTTCATTCGGGTCTGCACCGGCACGGCAACCCCAGACACACTGAGTTGTGCCCCTCGGGGGAGACCTTGGCTGGGACCATAAAATAGGAGAGCCTCCGTCTTCTCCAACGAGACTCTCAGGCCCAACTTGCCAATCCGGTCAACGACGAGCGCTACTCCGACTCTTGCTAGTCGGGCGGCGTCACGGAAGTCAGCCCTCCTCACCGTGATGAGAGTGTCATCTGCGTAGCAAATTACCCCCATCCCGGGGAGAAGCTGGCCCCGCAACAACCAATCAAATCCGACGTTCCACAAGGTCGGACCGAGGACCGAACCCTGTGGAACGCCACACTCTACCCTATGACGATGTATGCGCCCATCGTCCCCCTCCCAGAGCACGTGCCTCCTCTCGAGGTATGCCTCCAATAGCCTCCGGAGATACGGAGGCACCCCGTGATATCGGAGCGCCTCCTTTAGAGTCTCATGTGGGAGACTATTGAAGGCGTTTTTAATATCGAGCGAGACTGCCAGAACTACATCCTTTTCGGCCACCGCTTCGGTGGCCAGGGTCTTCAGGGCGGCCAATGCATCGATTGTTGACCGGCCGCACCTGAACCCGAACTGATTTTCCGACAGTCCCGGCCCGATAGCCTCGAGGTGCCGGACGAGACGGTCCGCGAGGATTTTTTCAAACAATTTTGCCGTCTCGTCCAGCAGCACCAGTGGTCTATACGCAGAAGGAGAGTCGATTGGGCGACCCTCCTTCCGCAGCAAGCACAATTTTCCAGTCTTCCATTGTTCCGGGAACTGCCCGGACCTCAAACATTCATTGAGCAGTTCCCGGAGTACATCCATGCAATATTCTGCGACGACGCCGAGCACAAGCCCCGGGACACCGTCCGGGCCAGGCGCTTTTCTTTTTCCTTTAAGTCGGGAGAGGGCCACTTCCAGTTCATCATCAGTGATAGGGGGGATGGGTGTTTCCTCCTCCACCACCGACCGAGGAGCCATCCTGGGGGGAATATGTCCCGTAGAGTGTGGGAACAGTTCCCCAATTAGCCCCGACAGGAAATCCGCGTCCAGTGTTTCAATTATGGGAGCGCCGCAGGCACGGAGCTTGTTCCGTGCTCTCTGGTACGGGCGCCCCCAGGGATCCCTGTCGAGGCCCGCAAGAAGCTCCTTGCGGGCCCTCTCTTTCGCCTGGCTGATGGCCAGCTGCAGAGTCTTCTTCCTTGTCTTGTATTCCATCCGCAGCTGGCTCTCGAGGACGTTGTCCCGGTCTCTCCTCTGTCGGCAACGGACATAGGCGCGCCGCGCTCGATTGGAGGCCACCCGAAGATTGGAGATTTCGGGCGACCACCAGTAAACTTGACGTCGCGGCGGCCTCCGCCGTGCCCTCGGCATCGCCGCATCACATGCATCCTGCAGGATATTTTTTAAATGGCCTGCGAGCCGCTCCACTCCCACGATGTGCTGTCCCGTGGAACCCCAGCGCTGTACAATGGCAGCCTCCCGGGCCATCTCTGGGTTGAATTGCCCAATGGCCCATTTGGGAAGGCAGCGTCTTCCTCCGCGCCGAGGTCCTAGTGGCCCCGGAGGGGAGGACACCTCGAATCGTATGTAACGATGGTCCGAGAGTGTCTCCACCTCTACCTCGACCCTCCAACCGCTCACCTCACGCGCGACACCGGGGGTGGCGAACGAAAGATCCACCACGGACCCTCCGCGATGTCGCACGCATGTGTGGACTGTCCCCCTGTTGAGAAGGGACAGGTCGGAGAGATTGGACCACTCTTCGACGGCCCTACCCTTCGCATTCGTGGCGGGGTTCCCCCACGCCCGAGACTTCGCATTAAAGTCGCCGAAGACAACAATTCTCCTCGGCGACTGACGACGGACCGCGGCACTGACGGAGTCCAAGAAAAGTTCAAACTCCGCCAGCCCGCGATTGGGGGAAAAGTACAAACCGATTACAGCGAAGTCTCGCCACCCCGCCACAACAAAACCATTACCTCTCTCAAGAACGGAGAGAGGGGGGCCGTTACACCCTCTGGTCAGGACAGCAACATCATTATTCAGATCACCCGCCCAATTGGGTGAAGGAGGGATGAAGTATGGCTCGCAGGCCACCGCCAGGTCTGTATTCCACTCCGCCATGGACTGCAGTAGCAGGTCCTGAGCCCCGGCACAGTGGTTCAGATTAGCCTGAAGGAAGGCGACTTTGTCTCCCATTAGTGGGACATCGCAACTTCCTCCTGGGCCTGGCGGCTCGTACTGGCTATGGTGACCTGAGGTCCTTGGGTCACCTTACCTCTAGATGAGGGGGCTTTACACAATTTCCCCCCCATCTTGTGCCCCGAAGAGCGTCCGGCATCGGCGCAGACCGCGCATCGGTGCGCCGCCATGCAGTCGGCTGCCTTGTGCCCATTGCCACCGCACCGAAAGCAGAGTCCGGAGCGGTCGGTGGAAGATGGGCATAGAGCGGTAGTGTGCCCCAGTTCCAGGCACCGGAAACATCTTAGAGGCAGGTTTTCTAGCACCTGGACACCTGCCGAACTCCAGCCGACGAGGAGTCTCCCCGCGTCAGCGAGCGTCTTGGCGGCGGTGACGGGGCACCTCACCTTGACCATGCCCATGCCGCGGGGCCCACGTTGGATCTCTCCCACTTGGATTTCCGCGGCATTGCACCCACATGTGCGGGCAACTGCAGCCTGAACTTTTTCCGCCGTAATGGAGTCATCCATGCCGGTCAGTCGAAGATCGGTCCGTTTGACTGGGCGTACGACATCCGCCACACCAGCCAACACCGTGCGCAGTCCGGCCGCTAGGCGGTCCGCGGTTTCCGGCGTCTGAGTTTTAGGGAGTTGTAAAACTCGTCCACCTGTCATAGAACGCCTTACTTTCAAACCCTCCGCAATCCCCAGCTCCTGCAGATTTACTTCCTTTTCGGCGCGGAGCATTGCCTCTGCATAGGTGACGCCCCTCTGCTCGGCCTCAGGCTGTAGTTTTAATATCACAACCGGAGAGCGCGGGGCTGTCAACGCCGACTTAATGTTCCTCCGCGCTACATCAGCTGGGCTGGGGACCTTGGAGGGTACAGCTGCTGGAGGAGCCACTACAACAGGGGAAGACTTCTTCTTACCCTTGCGAACGACGGTGGCCCAGTTTTCCGAGGTGACAGGCTGGGCCAGGGGAGCTTCTTGTGCTGGGCTATTTGGTACCTTAGGCACCGGTACAGCCTTTTTTGCAACCTGTTTGGTCGCTGGTGCAGGCTTCAAGACAACCTGTTTAGTTGCCACAGAATCAGCACCTTTCTTTTTATCTGCCGCCAGAGGCGGACGCACGACCTTGGCTGGGAGAAGACGGTCTTCGATCGCGTCAAATCGTGCCGTCATCATCTCCCCCAGCGACCTTATGAGTGTGGATTTTAGGTCCTCAAGTGCGTCCACCTCCGGAGCAGTGACAGATTGTGCTGTTCTCGGAGTGCGAGACTTCCTCAAGTCCTCAAACTGGAGCCTGTGTGCCTTCACCTCGGCCTTAAGGCTCTCATTCTCCTGCCGAAGTCTTGCAATATCCGCACGAAGGGCGCGCAACTCCTTTGGCTCCGAGCGTTCGGACAGCACCGAAATATATTTATTAAGGTTGGACGCACTGTCTTGCAGCATCTTCCGGTGCGTTCCCTTTAAATTTCCAGACTTACGGATAGTCTCTGCAATCTTGCAGAGCTCATTGCACCCTAACAACCTAATGTCCTCTGGCCCTGCAGTAGCCAGTTGCTCATCCGGGATGTAGTCCTCGTCGTCAGGTGAAGACGCTCTTACAGAGAAGAAACCAATTTCGGACATTTCGTCTTCATCCTCTTCATCCTCTGCCATTTGGTCTCTGATTGCCAGTTCCTTCTTTGCCCGTGAAAGGCCGTCCTTTGGCCTTGCCTTTTCCCCTCTTTGACGTGCTGACCTTAGGTCTAGGCTCGCAATCAGTCTCCGATTCGGATATAGCAGTTCTGGTGGAGAAGGTCTCCGATCCAGATGCCTCCGATCGAACTGCCGATCCCTGGTAATATTTTAGTTTTACCACCTGGCCACTATGGCTATCAATCGCTTTATACAAACGCTTACCTGAGCGAAGAGAGTACGAGGCCTCATCCAGGGGATTGGCGGGCGGGGGCATAGAAGCCCCGGCCCCTTCCTCAACACTCATCTTAAAGAACTAATAAACTATACAACAATTCTATATACAAAATTTTATACAAAAATTATATACAGAAATAATATTTAAACCAGTAAAAGAACAAATATATATACAAACAAACAATAATACAAACTATTATACAACAAGAAGAATATATACACATCCAGGGTGGTCTTAACATTCAACCCTGAGCTGAAGCTCATCGAATCCAATTGTTATGTAAAAAGAAAAAGTACCTACAATAACAAAAACGAACGAAAGACAAGAACGAAATGCCACATTAATTGTATCTACCTACAACGAACAATAATAATTTATACCAGAGTATATATACAACACGAAATAACCTAGACAGTGCATAAATTAACCTCCCATATGCAATCCCCAATAAAAATTTGACACAACAAACAAATAAAAACGACCTGCCAAGACAATTAAACGACAAGAGCGCCTAACGACCGATGCCGATACCGCCTCAAATGCATACGTCCGACCGGTACGAGTGCCTGTCGGCGTATAATACTAGCTGTGCCTGATATTTTACTTACGTTCATTGCTTAAATAATTATTAATTTCAGATTTATTTTTATTTTTTTCACTTAGACTTCTAGCAAGATATCGGTGAAAAATGCATTCATTGGGATAAGAGTAAGAGAATGATGATGATATATATATGTGCATATATCGATCTGTCATAATTGTATTACATATACATATAATAATTGATAGTAGATATAATATAGACATAAAGCAAATAATATGAGACGTCATATATTTTTAAACTAAATAAATTTATCAAAGTAAAAATATCTTGCAAAATGTTATCACACTAATTACAATTTCATAGAAATGCCACGCAAATTTTATAAGATGGCCGCATTAATTATCTGCTTTTTATAGGATATTTATTGCTAATAATATTTGATGGCATGACTGGTGGAGAGATCAAAACCCAAAACTATTAAGAATTTATTCCTTCTTATAATAAGAGCAGGCTCCCGTATACTTCTCAGGGTATCAACGAAATTCATCTTACAGAAAAGAGTGAATGGAAATACACAGTTTCCTTTTAGGAAATGGTGTAGTAAAATAAGGCAGAGCCCGAATTGGAAAATCGTAATTAGAAAGGAGCGGTAATAATATAGCAATCACTATACAGCATTTTTGTTTCAACGTCTTTTTTTGAGAAAATTTTATTATATTCTATTCTCTTAACAATGGATACTGTAATTTATCACTGGATAACGTACGTAGATCATGGAACTTTATTTTCAGACACAGAAATATTAGACAACAAGTTGCTTCTAAGTTTATCGAAGCCCAGACAAGTTGTTTCTAAGTTAACCGAGCCAGCCAGCCCAGCCTTTACCTGATGTCGTTGACTGACATTTTCTCCTGAATTTAGTATACTTAACTCAAATTTTTTTTCTAATTTAATCATAGTGTATGGCAATGACTAATTTGCTCAAGTATCGATTTTTACAGCTGAAGACAGGACACCCACGGGTGGCATAATATCGGCCAAAGATTTACTATTGATATTTTAAGTTGCCCATTATAGTTATTTTTTCTTTAACTTTAATTTTCTTAATTATAACCTCGTCATCATCATCTTGCTCTTATTCCAATAAATTGCAGTCGACACAATGCGTACTTTTCTTCTGTTGTATATATTTCAAAACTTTTGGCAATAGTTTTATGACCAGGCCATTCAAACAGCTGCCGGACTGACGTCAACCCTCCTTGGGTATGTAATTGTTGACTAGACGGTATAAAATAGAGTTAGCCCAGATCGACATAAAACTCTTAGTCATCTCACACGATAGCTACGATATATGTAAGTTGAAAGTATTCGTTGCTACCATAACACTGCATGCACGAACATCGATAATAGTAAATATTCAATTAAATTGATTGAATTCAACCATATTTAATTACAAGTTTTCTTTCTGGTCCTATCTAATTAGATCTAGAAATAACCTATACAGTGATTTTTATAGACCCATAACTTAGTTAATTTGGATCACAGCAAGTTAAGGCCCCACTCGAGACCGAGTTAAATTATTTCTAAAGGTGAGGATATGGTGGACTTAATCAAGCGGGGTACATAATTGAGGACAAGTTAGTAGTTCCATTTGTGTATTACCAAAATAAACTATATACTATAAATATACAACTGTAAATAAAATTGCATGTCGCCTTCACACTTATAAAATGAAAATAAGTTCATATTGACGCTTGAAAGGCAATAATTACCAAGCGACATGTTAATGAAAAGATAGTTATTCATAAGCCATTAAAATTATAATTGCTTGTTCGTCGAAAACTGAGTTATTGCGATTTTTTTTAGTTACACAGTAACAACAGAACTTTTTTAGTGGTATTACAGAATAACCAATTGACATATAATTTTTGTTTTTTTTTTTTTGTTTTTTTTTTTATTTGATTTTAATGATATATGTAACTCTTTCAATGATGTATATTGCTTAAAAAGTCGCTTGTTTTAGCAATTATTGCCTTTCAAGCGTCAATATGTAACTGACTGATTAAAATTATTTGAATAAGTCGTGAATATTTTTTTAATATTTATAATTTAATTTTATTTTATTAATTTATATTCATTAATTTGAGCAGGATTACATCGAAATTATTTGGTTGATGCTGCCACTGTAAAGTAAAGATCCTTTTTCACCATTCTAATATTTATGAATTTACTCTATAAATATAATTATTATATGTTTAATACATCTAAATATATATGGGAGATACTTATAATCATTCTATTATATAAAAGTAATATCTTCCAATTAAAGATATAACATGTTTTTAACGACTTTAAAAACAAATTTTCCTCGCCAGTTACAAAAACACAACAGAGACTTATATTAATGAAAATATATTTCGCAATACAAGCTATGTTGTAGATGAAAATTGTTGCTTTTCAACATTTTGTTTTTCCCATTTATATAGATTATGATTCACAGTCCTTTTGGGCCCTTTTAAATTGTAAGCCTTCTAAATAATAGGCTTCATTAACTGTCTATTCAGCGACAGAATCATCTGAAATATTTCTGTAATTTGTAACGATCAAGGCACAAAATATTTTAAAAATATTTTGTGGTTGGTACACATCAAAGAAATTAATCATAATCAGTTTAAATAATTCACCAGATTTCGTTGTACTTACCAGTTCATTATAAAATCTTAATGTAACTAAATAAAACGAACATTGGTAAATGTTTTAAGTGTAAGGTTTAGTCGCTCCCTTATCGAGATCTTACTTCAACTATTTACATTGATTTTTATGTAATAGGAGCGTGAGGGCGATCACTTATTGGCGTGGTTTATGTGTCGTAAACTGTACTTGTGAGTCGGAATGAAGACGCCTCGAGAATATGGCATGACGCACAATCGTTACGTATCACTATAGTGGGTGTACCTAATAAAATGTAAAGATTTCTGGTTATTTATCAGCCCTATCGATATTCACTCGACGAGATAGAGATTTTCAGGTAAGAGTGATAATATTATAATCACCGTTGTCGAACTGTTTGGCGATCATTGCTAGTATATAATAACTCAGGAGAGAGCTACTGCTCAATTTTTGTTGCTCATTTATCTGGGTTTTAGGTATTCCACGGAAACTAAAGGCCGACGTATTGTAATCATAATCCGAAGGATTGAGGTTAATTGAAATAATAATATTGAAAATAGTATTTCTCGTCTCATTTTCGAGGTTGAGCATCCTCCGCAATAGGGGAGAAATTGATTTACATAAGTAATTGTAAGTAAATTATTTGTATAAACAAGGTTGATCAGACGGGTTAGTTTCTAGAATTATTTTGAGTTTTCTTTCTCTGGCTTAGATGATATTTACATGTCACTGCCATTAGTGGTGATATATGACACTCACGGGCAAGAAAACTGGTGGTGATTTCACTATACGAAAATATAATTTATTATTATTTAACGAAACACAATCTTATATTGTTAGTAGAGTGTAGTGTCGCGTTTTACAATACGAATGGCATAAATGGCTTATATTAGTTTGGTACTCAAACAGAAAATATTATAATTAAAAATGTAGCCTGAAATTATATTAACATAGATTAATGTTTTTCCGTGTGGTGACGGAGTAAGAATACAGTTTACGACCCCTTATCTTACCCGTGGGTGATCGAAAGAGACGACTAAGGGATACAAAATGCATATAACGTCTAGGCGATAGAATGCAAACTCGAAACAAAACCCTATACCAACACGTCTGACCAGCGTGGTACAGGAGGTCAATTGCCCTCGTATTATCGAGGAGGCTCGAGACCAGCAGTTGGGACATATACGAGATGATGATGAGGAACGCTTCGAATCTGTGATTCGTAAGGTAACTAATTTCTCAGAACTGAAATTATTATTGCATTAAAAACTGAGAAGCAAAATATAAGATTAAAAAGCTACCATCACCGTACATTTGCATGGAGATGTGAACTATAAAGAAAAATTAATATAATTGATTCTAGGATGACTTTATTAAAAAGCACTTAATATATTACTTGTCTGAGAGTACATTAAGCCCGTTGGGCCGATTAATGCCTTTACTATATAGCCTGCTGACCTGATTTTTGCATTCAATTATTTTAGTATTCTTTATTAGCAATGCTATTTCGGTGTCTTTTTAAAATGTTTTTTTTTAGATAAAATGTAAGCATTGCTGTGTGGTAGCGGCTACGAATACTACCAACCCTTACTTTGCTTATGGATGTCGTAAAAGACGACGACGAGTCTTATAACGACCTTTTTTTTTTGCAGTGGACTATGGATGCGTCTCGCCCCGCCAAATCGGTCCGAGGTGACGGAAAAGTCGGCGCGTGACCCCATAGACCCACTGTGCAAGAGAGGAGCTCTTCGCCGTGCAAGCGGGCCACCGGTACCCGATCTTTGTCTTCGGTGGCAGCCTTATAACGACCTAGGTAAATTCCATCTGATGCCGTTTGGTCAACAATTACATTCCCCAGGACGATTGACGTATGGCAGGCGGCTGGTCATAAAACTATTGCCAATAACTTTTACAATAGGTACTATGAAATAAGAGTACATATTGCATCGACCCCAAGTAATTGGGATAAAAGTAAGCGAATGACAATGATAAAGTGTAAGCATTGTTTACAATATTTTCTTACATGATATGTCTTATGCCAGAATGGAAGCTATCTATCAGTCAAACCAGTAATATTGATTAAATAAAAAAATAATTTTAAAGTATTATTTTTAGATTAGATATTTTGTAATTTACCATTTTTTTTAATTATCTATATACTCGCATATATTAATCTCAGCTCATATATGTGTCACCGTTGGGTTCGAGCCTCCTCCATAATGTGAGAGAAATTGATCTACTATACCACACTGGTCAGACGTTTTGGTATAGGGTTTTGTTTCGAGTTTTCCTTCCCTTGCATAGATGTTATATGCGTTTCTTAACCCTTAGTCGTCTCTTACGATCACTCTCGGGTAAGATAGGGGGTGGTGAATTGTATTCTTACTCCATCGTCAGTCATATTAAACATTTAATTTATGATAATTATTATATTGTAGCAATGCACTAGTTTAAAAATCTAACAAAAACTATTATACTAAAAAAACATATATTAAATAAAAATTTAATACCTACATTATATTATTTGTAAATTAATAATGTATATATGTTAACTATTTTAAGAACATAATTTACAATATAATCATTTTATAATATGACTACCAGTTATATTATTCAAAATGGCGGAAATATGGAAAGGCTACCTTTTTTTAATGTTGTAAGGACGTTTTTACGACGGTTTAACGCAATTACCTTTATCCACTAAACAAAAACGGGTCGCCATATAATAATATGCCTATGATATTATGAGGCTTATTTTAAGATTTTGTGATATTATTAACTGGTGCCAGCAGTTTCGCTTGTGACACGTTGTATCTTGCAGAATGTTCTGCATCATATCAAATGTCCTTATCAAAATTAAATAAAAGTTCTAATTTGTACCATTTTTTTATTGCTTATGGTGGCAAACGAGTAGACAGCACACCTGATGGTAAGTGTCACTGCTGCCCATGGACCTTTGCAATATCAAGAGTATAGCTAGGCCGGTGCCTACCAATACCAACCCCGAACCCACCCCAGTTGGCCTTCCGGCTCTCTCGCTCACCGAACGAAGTGCAATAGCACATTGCCATTACTCAGACGTCGATCTTCTGTGAGAGTGTGGTACTACTCCGGACGGACCGGCCCGCAGCTGTAGACAAAGAACTGTCCACAGCGTGGTCCTACCAATATAACAATATTAATTGTTTAGGGCAATGCATGAATCAAAATGCATGACGTTTATTTTTTAAACTTAACTATATTATTATGGTAGTTATAATTTTATTAAATTTTTATAATTTAAAGACTTATTTGATTATTATATTCATTAAAGAAATCTTTCTAATTTTATTCGATTTTGTACTGTAAATTACAGTTGTGTATGCACATCTTGAGTAAATATCCGATGATAACCTCATCATTCTCCTACTCTTATCCCAATTACTTGGGGTCGATACATTATGTAATCTTCTTTCATAGTACATGTTGTAAAAGTTAATGGCAATAGTTTTATGACCGGCCGCCTGCCAGACGTCAACCCTCCTTGGGAATGTAATTGTTGACCAAAAGGCATCAGATGGAGTTGGCCCAGGTCGCTATAAGGCTCTTAGTCGTCTTTTATGATATCCACGAACAAAGTAAGTGTTGGTAGTATTCGTAGCCGCTACCACACAGCATATCCGATGATAACCTATTCGATAAAAATCCAATATCGTATAAGTATGTATTTCAATAAAAAAAAATCTTGTGCCATGTTTTACTTTTTTCGAGATTTTCATCAAAAGGGTTGTATGAACTCTCTGAACTAGGAGTCAGTACCGGTGACTCACTCAAATGGCGACTGAGATGTAGTGCACAGCAGCATATATTGGTAGGCAGCGGCTTAGCTGGTATTGCAAAGGTTCATGGGCGGCTGCAACACTTACCATCAGTTGTGTTTGCATAGTCGTTTGCCCGCCCAAAACAATAAAAAAAACCAAAGTTATTGGTGTAACATTAGTGACAATAACAATTTTGGAGCCTGTTGATTATGATATCACCCCGATAAAATCAATTCAGTCTACAAAAATCTTCAATAAAACTTTTATCTTATACTCGATCCAGGTTTAAAATCCTACACTTCACGATCACAGTACCATACAGAATGTAGTAACCTATAATTTTATTACGAAGAGTATTGTAACGATTCACTAGCTAATAAAAATATATAACTCAGTTGTTGTTACGTAACAATTATTTTCACTTCAAGCGAGAATTTAAAGGTTTTTATTAAGTAAGAGTCACCCAGTAAAGGAAAAACTTGGGTTATATAGGCTGCAATCTAAAAAATTGTCCTAACAATACCTTCTTGTGAGTTAAGAATGCCTTTGTATCCCACGTTTTCAATCGAACGATTCATTGGCGTGTGATTCCTGATTCCTCTCCTTTATACTGAGCCTATTGGTGCGTTAACTTGGTATATTTTTATATTTAAGATCATACATAATTTATATGTATAAAATAAAAATATATTCACGTCAGGGTTACCGCTGTCTGTATCTGAATTAGTACTGGCGAACCACGTAATTAGCGGTGAGGTTCGGACATGCCAGTATATAAGTTAAAAATAGCAATTAAGAATAAATTTTATAAATAAACTTTCTATAAAATTTCAGATTATTTAGATGATAATACAGATTATACTACTGTAATTGTAAAGCTTAGTTTGTTTAGCCTAATGTTTTTTTTTCGACTAATTTATTTTCGTGGCAAATTGCTCGTGTTCACTTAAAGTTCTGCTTGCGGTAGCTATATGGAGCGAAACTCAATCGCTGTTCTAGTAGTAACTCGTGATCGAGGGCCGCTTGTAAAATCTGGTTCAGCTATAATCTTGTACATTATATTCGAGAAATATCGTAGTTTGAATGCCCTTCAGGGCATCATAATGGATCTAATACTCTTTAAGCATGTTAAATGTAAGTTTAATGTAAAATAAATTAGAACAAAAAATTAGTCAAACCCACTGAGTTTCTTGCTGGATATTCTCAATGCGGTCGCGTTCCGTCCCGGTGGTAAATTTTTGGATTAATTTAGATTATATCATCATCATCATTCCCCTGCTCTTATCCCAATTACTTGGGGTCGACGCAATATGTACTCCTCTTACTACATATTGCAAGAGTTACTGGCAATAATTTTATGACCGGCCGCCTGCCTGACGTCAACCCTCCTTGGGAATGCAATTGCTGACCAAAGGGCATCAGGTGGTGTTGGCCCAGGTCGAAATTAATTTAGATTATATGAATTTGTTAATATTAGTTTGTGGTGGCATTCGTAGTTTCTGCCTAAGTGAAACGGGCGTTAAGCTACATAGTTTTTAATACATACATATGTTTTTTTAATAATCGGATCATATTTAAACAATTAAATCAACATATGGTTAAGGTAAATATGCTTTCTTCATTATGCTACTTTGTATAACTATACATCTTTCAAAAAAGTAGTAAGTTATAAGTGAAGGCAGACAACGTGTGATTTAAAGTTTTATTTCAAATTTATAATATTTATGACATGCATATCTGTCTAGAGACTAGAACAAAGCTGTAAATCTCCTTACTATCAAGTTGGTTTTTTTGTGGTTTTTCATGTGAATCTGAAAGTTAGATTAAAAAGCGTAAATCTCTATTATCCGTCAAACTGAGATAGTTTATGCATATTTTACTGTTGGGCTCAAGCCTTCTTCCAGTTAAAGGTAAATCGACCTATTGTATTACGTTGGTCAAAAGTATTGCATAGAATTCTATTTAAAGTTTACCTTCTTTTAATACTAACAATCGATAGAGTAAAATATTGTTAAAGTAATGATTTCTGATTGCACTGATATACTATTGCTGTTTTGAACTAAATTAAAAAGTTCATAATAGGCAAACAAATTCTTCTCCAACTTTATGGTGACGAAGAATGTGAACAACCCATTTGCTGGGCGAAGATTATGTTGGAGAGTATGTTAGCCACCAAGTATGGAAAAACCCGTGGCGAAACCGAACACCTCCAGTGTTGAAAGCTACACACACCGTATTTATTTTATCCATTTTACAGCGCCCCAAGCATTCCCTGAAGACAGATATTTACGATATCTACATATATCAAACATATGTTCTGTGGTAGCGGCTACGAATACTACCAACCCTTACCATGCTCGTAGATGTCGTAAAAGACGACTAAGAGATTTATGCGTGACCTGAGCCAACTCCACTAGATGCCGTTTGGTCAACAAATACATTCCCAAGAAGGGTTGACGTCAGACTGTTGGCCGGTCATAAAACTATTGCCAATAACTTTTGCAATATGTAAAAGTACACAACGTCGATCCCAAGTAATTGGGATAAGAGCAGGGGAATGATGATATATCAAACATAACTTTTATAAATTTTTATATAAATATGTCAGAAAATAATTGTTAAGTATGACAATATTTATATATATGTAGTACCAACCCTATGCTTGAATGATTTCTCTTGGGTTTTGGTATCAAAACTTGGTTAAGGAATAGACTGATATTATTTCCTTTTTGCCTATTTCTTGATCGTAAGTTAACCTAGTTTTGAACAGTTTGACACGAAATTTTTATATATACATATTTTACTGTATTGGCTGGCTGTTTTTATATCTTTTCATTATCTTAGTGTATGGTTTTCATAGTATACAGATTAGGCTCGGATTGATTAGTATTCGGAACCAGAAGGCCTTCCGGTCGTTGCTGATAGAGTGGTGGGGTCGGCAGCATAGGGTCCGCTATTGGTTGCTTCGCCAAGTATCTGCACATGGTCGCGAGGAGGGCGAGGACACCGTGCTGCCAACATTGCGATTGCAATGAAGACATGGCGCAACACACACTCGAGGTCTCTGTGGTCTGGGCAGAACAGCGCCGTGAGTTCATCGCAGTCATCGGTCATTAACGAACTGACATCGCTAAGACGATTCTCGACACCGGCAAGACTTGGAACGCGGTCATCACTTTCTGTGAGGCATTTCCCAGAAAGAGGCAGCGGAGCATATCAGAGAGAAGTTTCTCCACACTGAAACACTCCGTTACCGTCGCCTCGGGCAGTGGAGGCGCGAGTACCTGCGCCTGATGCCATCCTAGCTGAGGTCGCGGGAGATTAGTCCGCCATCCACAGATAGAACAACCGTGTGAGCGACGCCCCAGCAACACTATTGTATATTGCCGGGGTATTGACGGAGATGACACCCGAAAGGGTAACCAGCCGGGCTGTAGATATTCAGCGTGTCATATTTAGCGTGATGACAATGATCTGCTTTATCAGGTATACGTCAGGGTTATCGGATCGCGGATATGTTGAAGGGCTTATAGTTACCCGACCAAAACACTAAGGGGCTAGGGAAATCTTTGCAGTCAAAATAGTTTTGAAAGCAACGCTTCAAGAACTATCTAATGGCCGGCAGTTCGAGGTCGATGTGAAAGTTGACATCACGAATGAATAACCGTGCTCTTGTAGCTTGGTGCATGAACCTATTCCGCAGAGTCTGTATCCTGTAGATCTTGTGTGCCTTAATACATGTCGACACCACGCTGGCATAGGCCATTATAGGCGGCAGGCGGAGTATAATCTGTCCATTTTGCTCAAGGACTTGTGTGACCTAGAGTTTAATAAAGATTGACGTTTCATCATAATGCGCGCGCGCAGATTTGCCTTATATAAGGTATGGGGTTATCCAGGAACAGAAAATGTATTTATTTTTGTAGGTGATTAGTTATTAGCTGCAAATGGATATTTATTTTGAACAGTTTTCCTCAAACTGTGGGTGAACGCTGAGGACACTCAATCCGGAGAAAAATTAAATATAATAAAAAAATAAGATTAAAAGCTATTAAAATAAACTAAAAGTAAAAATGGTAATAACAAAAAAGTAAAAAAAAGCAATTTGTGTGTTACATAGTTGGTTATGACAATTTTACCCGGACTTATGGGTGAATGTTGAGGGCGCTCAACTCGATAAAAAAAAAAGTTTTTTGTATTTGTCGCAGATGGCTTATTTTTGAGAACTGTTAATCCGACAAAAACACGAAGTTCACCATCTCTTTCAAGGTGAGATTTCCGAAAATCCTTTCTAAGTGAGCGCCTACAACATAAAAGGCGTCAACTATAAAAAACTAATTAAGTGGACCAGACTGTGCGATTGTGAATGAATCAATCAATCATATAAATTATAAACAAAATACTGTAGGTATTTTGTTTATAATGTATACCTATAATAGATTAAAAATTACAGGTTATAAATTGTAATTTATAATATACTAGCAGACCGGGCCACGCGTTTTTATTTTTATTTTCCAAACTTTAATTGTTTGGGCATACGGTTCCCCTGACATGATCAGGGACCTTAAATTAGCAGTGCTTAATAAAATTATTATTATGTACAAACTTAAAATTAGATAAAAATAATAAATAATAATACTAACTTAATGTTACTACAAGAAGCAAAAATTTAGATGAAGACAAGTTATACAAATTATACTACAAGAGAGTAAATAACAATAGAGATAACAAGTTAAGAAGAGAAAAGTAACAGATTAAGGAAATAGTAATTAGAAAATAGAATTGAGGAAAGCTAAAGTTAAGGAAAAATAAAGAGTTAAAGTGACATAAAAGGTAATACTAACTTAATATAGGCAACATATATTTTGCTCAATTTAAAATAATATAATAAACTATAGTCCCAAAAATATACATAGCTTACATTTTTTTTTTTCTTTTTTTAGGATTGTAAGTAGTAGAGCTTATGGTAATAAAAACAAAAAAGGAAGAAGAAGTCAGTAGCAGATAGTAAAAGTAATAGAATAAGATATAGAATTGATTGTGAGTGAATACATTGTTTACTCTGCTAATATTGATTATTAGTTACAATTGTTATTATGTTGAAATGGGAGACAAAATATAGATTCGGTAATTACTTCATTGTTAGTAGTAACATCTGTTTAATAGTTAGGTGGCATTAGTCCCAAGAAAAATATACTATACTATAGATACCC
This sequence comes from Lymantria monacha, assembly GCA_905163515.2. Lineage (NCBI taxonomy): Eukaryota > Metazoa > Arthropoda > Insecta > Lepidoptera > Erebidae > Lymantria > Lymantria monacha. The sequence continues at coordinate 7,818,709 of LR991090.1, read as the reverse complement.
GTAAGTTTCCCAGATGGCAGACTACAGACTTCCTTTGCATAAATCATGTTTCTTTCGCTTTATTAAGATTCTTTATATTTAATGCATACATATCGTTTAAAAAATATAAGAAGAATATTATAGAACCTGACTTAATTTATTACATTAATATAAATATTTTTATTTATAAAATAGTAGATTAAGATATAAAAATCATTATACCCCCGCGTTGCTGTGGCTTAGGTTAGCCTCAGTAACACTTTTTGTTTAATCTAACAAATTTTAGCTTATATGAAGCGTTTGTACATTTAACATAGCGCCATCTATTAAATACTTACTGAATCCAGTCAACAGATGCCGCCATCTTTTAAAATCCTTTTGATATAACATATGATTTTGACTGTCAAATATTAGACAAATAATTAGCAATAAAATAATATTACTATAAATTGAGATTTAAGCTATCTTATCTTTTAAGTTGGATCAAACTACACATGCTGTGCAAATTTGGTTAAAATCGGTTAAGTACTTTATGAGTCCATCGCGGACAAACAACGTGACACGTAATTTATATATATTAAGATAGGCCACGCCTGGTCTGTAGGCTATTCGCTATTATCATGTACAAATTATGTTATTAAAATCTTTTTACCGTTTACGTTTTTAAATATAAATGGAATTAATAGGACTGTAGGCCCAAATTCTAAGATGACGTATCGTTTATAGGTGATAAATGTCTGTCTAGTATCATACAATGTCGTCGACTACAACCCTCGCAATGCCCATTAACACTTTTTATTACTATTTATCGCAACCATTTGTTTTACGAGCAAGTAACCTATTTGCATCTTCGATTGAAATACATTTGTGAGATTGTAATCCTATTGCTTTAACTTGTTGTAATCGTTAAAATTTCCTCATGTCCTTATCTTATTTTCTTGCAATTACATAGCGTATTATTAATATAATATAATTTGTATCCATACAAAGTGGAAGGATGTAGGTACCGGGGGAGACCGAGACTAACCTACCTAGACCAGATTGGTCACGTACGGAAGGAAGGTGGAGTCAAGATTCTCCGAAACCGGCGAGCGTGTATGAAGAGAATTATGAATATTGTGGAAGCGAGTGAAGTATGCTAGGATAGAGTTCTCTGGCACTCTGTTCTCCCTGCCTACCCTGCAAGGGATATGGCGTGTTGATATGTATGTATGTAATTACATGCCGTAAATACATAGATTTTTGGATAGACTTCACTTTCTTTCTAGGTATGGTGACAGGTTAGGAATACAGTGAGTCGTTACACCTTTTTGTCGTCGTCACTTTCTGAAGCGTACTACTGCGGAAAATGAGCACATTTTCCTGGTAATATTCTAATCGGTATTTACGGCTCTCACGGGTATAGTAAAAGACGATTAGATCATCACCACACTAGTACTGTAAATAGAGCCCAAAACTATTTTAATCTTTATTTACAGCCAGTAATTATATTTCATTATTATAATCATCTTAGCTCATATCCATCCAATTATTGAACTGGCAGTTCCTCAACAATATGAAGTCTTTTTTTTTTCAGAGACCCTATATTGTAGAGGTACTGAGATCTATTGAATGAGTTCTATTGAACTACTATACTATGATGATGAAATGGGATAGTATAGAGTTTTGCTTAAATGATATATGCATATTATATCTCTAAGTCGTCTTTTACAACGGGCAAGAAAAGAGTGTGATGAATTATATTCTTACTCCGTTGCCACACGGAGAGTTGTCAGTAATTATGCTTAATCGTTACTAATATTATAAATGAGAAAGTAACTCTGTCTGTCTGTCTGTCTGTCGCTCTTTCACGCCAAAACTACTGAACCGATCTAAATGAAATTTGGTACACAGATGGTCTAGAGCCTGATAAAGGACATAAGCTACTTTTTAATGCAAAAAAGGTTGTAAAGGAAGATGAAAACTTGTAAGGAAGTATCTTCATTTTTAAAGCCAGAAGCTTGAAACTTATTTTTAGGCTACTGATTAGATATAAATAAATATGACATTATAAAAACAGGGGATGAAAACCTTTAGGAAAGTAACCTTTTACGCGGGCGAAGCTGCGGGCAGAAGCTAGTATGTTTATAATAAACTCATTTGCAAAAAAAACGGGCGGTTTTGATTTTCATTCATATTTAAAAAGATACAATACCAAAAAGGTTTCAATCGTTTGTACACGTTACTGGCCGGTTTTAAAAATGCTGTGGTATTTAAAAAAGGACGTTCTAAATTCAATTTTTCATTTGATGTTCATTTTTACAGAAAACCCCTTTTTATCCTACATTTTTGGCGCGAAGTTCCAGAAGTTAACATCGACTTTCATAACTTTTATTCAATTTTTATCGATTAATTTCATATCCTTGACTGTCAAAGCTTTATTTAATGCTGTTTGGCTGTATCAAAAATGGTAGATAAAGTGGTAAAAGCTACCAAAATTATCGCGCTGCTTGAAGAGGGTTGCAGCCAATGTTTCGTGGCTAGAAGGCTAAATGTTAGTCGCTCGACAGTCCAAAGGACCTGGCAGCGATATCAGGAGACTGGTTCCGTCGAGAGAAGGCCTGGTTCTGGAAGAAAACCATGTACCCAACCACGGGATGATCGTTTTCTTGTGAGTCGCGCATTGAGAAATCGCAAATCTTCGTATGTGGATCTTAAGAACAACCTCCAAGAAGTAAGAAATGTGCATATTAGTCTATGGACGGTCAGGAGGAGGCTTCTCGCTGCCAATATACGCAGTCACCGCCCGGCCCGCGGCCCCAAATTACTCCGTGAGCACAGAGTTCACAGGCTTAGGTTCGCTAGAAATTGTGAATCATGGACTCAAGACGATTGGAATAGGGTTTTGTTCTCTGATGAAGCCAGGATATCTCTGTTCGGTGAAGATCGACGTCGGCGAGTGCTAAGAAGACAAGGAGAACGCTTTGCAGAGGCATGTTTCGAAGAAATCACACCTTATGGTGGGGGCTCTGTTATGTTTTGGGCAGGAATAAATTCAATGGATCGTACAGAGTTAGTCTTCATTGAAAACGGCTCACTGACTGGGCATCGATACATAACGGAAGTTCTAATTTCTCATGCACAACCCGCATTGGCCGCTCTAGGTGAAGACTCGATTTTTATGGACGACAATGCTCGCGCCCACCGATCCCGCGATGTTAATGCGTATGTGCAAGAGGTCGGCATTCGTCGTTTGGATTGGCCAGCTCGAAGTCCCGACCTCAATCCCATACAGCATGTCTGGGACGTTCTGAAACGGCGTGTGAGATCAGTACACCCGGCTCCGCAGACCATCAGAGAGCTGAAGAATGTGATTACTGCGGAGTGGGAACGTATTCCGCAAGCAAGTATCCGGGATATACTCGCTAGCATGCTCAGACGAATTCAAGCTGTGATTTTAGCTAGAGGGGGTCACACTCGATACTAAACATTTATCTGCTTTTACTTTATTAAAGAAAAACAAACAAAAAAACTTTTTTATTTTTACTTCATGAGCATATGCACTACTAGCGAATATACACTACTAGCGAGGTTTAGCATTATTTCCCATAAATTGTATCTAAATTTTATGAAATACTGATGAAAACGATTATTTTCTTATTAATTTACCAAATTGTGTGGATAAAACTACCTATAATTATCAAACAAAGAAATATTAACATTTGAAATGGTTCATTGCTTAGGTGCCCGTTTTTTTTGCAAATGAGTGTATAAAGAGCCCAGTTATTGGATTCACCACTTTGTATAATGAAATATTTACAAATCCAACAATAACTGATATGTTTTTGTAATTTATCAATTGAAATCTACATTTGATTGAAATATTATAAACGTTTCGCCACAGCTTTTTGGTTAATCCTAATGGATTTTGTTAGGTTAAATCATTTATAATTAATATGTCAGCAATTTAATTTTTTTTTTTTTTTATTTTTTTTTTTTATTGTTTATGGTGGTAAATGAGCTAGCAACACATCGCATAGTAAATGTCACTGCCGCCCATGGATCTTTGCTATAACCAAGGCTATAGCTAGGCTGCTGCCTACCATTACCAATCCCAAACCCACCCAGTTGGGCTACCGGATCTCTCGCTCACCGAACGAAATGCAATAGTACATTGCTATTACTCAGACGTCGATCTTCTGCGAGAGTGTGGTACTACCCCGAACGGACCGGCTCGCGGCTGTAGACAGAGAACTGTCAACAGCGTGGTACTACCACATTTTTAGTATACCTCTATTAAATTTATGTAAATATTTTTCTTTCACTGTTTTTATATACTTATAGGCAGGTCAGAAACGAGGTACAAACATGCGGATACAAAGTTGTAAATGCCCGTACTGCAAGTAATCACAATTACTTTCACAGGCATATGCCAATCACAACTCACTCTAATTAAACCCACAACGTACACTTAGGTAATCGTTTTTGTACAAACAACTGCACTGGTGATAGTTCGTCACATGATAGTCTTTCCCGTGTGACCACGGGACAAGATTGAAACCGTCGCCACCCCTTTACTTACCCGTGGAATACTCAGCCAAATCGGCCAAGGGTTCACTAAGAGAACGAGCTGCAGCTCTTCTCCGGGAAACGTACAATACCCACCGCTACCGTCAGTGCACCTGACAAGCGTGACAACCATGGCACCACTCTCTCGCATGAATGACAGCATGAGAGATGCCCACATGGCTAGCGTAAGTGACTTACGCTAGCATACTGATGCGGTATGCGACAAGTCTATCGTGCCACTCACGGACTTAAACTACCAAACAGGTTTTTTGTTGTGTCTTAGTTGTTAGCTTCAGATGGCTATGACAACTTTACCAGGACTGTGGGTGAGCGCTGAGGGCTCTCAACCCGAAGCCAAACGGATTTTTTTTTGTTTCTGGTAACGCAGTGGCTAAAAAAATGCATTTTCCGCACTTCCGCCCGGGCGGGGAATGTGGGACTCGCAGCCCCTGAAGGGTGACTGAATACCCACTAAAAAAACCAACTGCGAGCTGTTAGCTGATGTGGCTTTCACAGCTAAACCGGTCTATGGGCGAGCCTTCTGGGCTCTCAACCCGAACAAGGTAAACTAAGCGACTTCGCCCGAGGGCTCCCCCGCAGGGGAACGGACCTCGGCTTGGGGCGTCGGTGGAAGCAAAGTGGACGTGTCCACGTTTGGGTTGGTTATTATTGCGCGCCATGCTTTCGCACCTCGACGGCGAGGACGAAACCGCGAATGTTTGAATGAGATGGCCTCGCGGGCGGCGTAGGCTTTTGTTTGGGCGAGTGTTATTTGATCGTCATCGTCATTGAGGACGTGACGCGGACGTCGAATTTTAGATATACGCGATGGGGTATAGGAAGCCGCCCCAACCACTAGTGGGTTGGGGTGTGTCATGACAGAAGAAGCCAAACGGAGCTCATTCGCTTTCTTTTATACACGTCTTAAAACAAATTCGCGTGGTGGGAAGCGAACGATGCGCCAGGTGGCGTGATCAGTAAATATATTGTTAACATATTGCCGCTTAGCATGTACGATAAACGCAAGTTCCGTCATACTTTATATTTAACTGATTATTTTTAAGATTTCCATCGCAATAATAACAACAGAGAGGGGCAGTCAGAAGAAGAGAGTCATAAGACGCACGAGACTTTTCTAATGGTATTCTCCAAAAAATTCTGCAATTATAATGAATATTATAAATATTGACTATAATCGTCTCAGCATACATCCCACGGCTGGGCTCGAGCCTACACAATTGAAAGAAAATTGAACTTGAAATCTACTATAACCACGCTGCTTGTACGAGTTAGTAAAAGGATTTATTTCAAGTTTTCCCTTTCAATATTTTTGTCCACGTGTGAACTATTACCGTGTGTATATTAAAACTTATAAAAAATAGGAGTGCGAGTCACACTCCTATCTTAATCAGCTATGCCTCCAACATTTATAACTATCTAAGATTACACTAGACCACGCTAAAGTTTGATATTCTTTCTCTTCGATTTTCAATTATATATATATCAAATGTATCAAAGTATCAGAGACTTTACAAGGAATATTCATATTTTGACTAAGTAATTTTATACGTGCTCAACTAAATGTAGAGTTACTAATATGATACGCAAATAAATTCTGACTTTTATCAACATGATTTGCATTTAGATGTAAGATGTGCTACTGAAGTTACTCTCGATATTTCAAGAAAACCTTATATGACAATATTTGAATGACAGCATGAATAAGAAGAAAAGAAAAAAATATATATTCAATACTGGAGTTACATACTCAAGCAATTTATACTCAAAAATGCAAGCAAAGATATAACGTACGCTATTATTATTTAATTTTTGTTCTCTCTTGAAGCTGTGTAGCAGCGGCTACGAATACTATCAACCCTTACTTTGCTCGTAGATGTCATAAAAGACGACTAAGAGATTTATAGCTGGCCAACTCCATCTGATGCCGTTTGGTCAACAATTACATTCCCAAGGAGGTTTGACGTCTGGTAGGCGTCCGGTCGTAAAACTATTGCCAGTAACTTTTACAATATGTACTATAAAAGAAAAGTACATATTGTATCGACCCCAAGTAATTGGGATAAGAGTAAGAGAATGATGATGTTCTCTCTTGAAAACTAACAGGAAACTGAATAACACTTTTTACCTTACCCAGGATTACTTGACCTTACTATAACCAGTCACATGTTTAGATCAATTGATTTTCTTCATCTTGTCACTGGTTATATAATTCCTTCGCACTTGAAGGTATTTTTCTAATATAACACTGACCAAACGTATAGTAGAAGGATTTTTTTCTAGCCCTGCATTCGTTAGTTGTTATTCTTAGCGAGAAAAGAAAGCGTCGGTGGCGTTTTGCGTAATCTTATTTAAAGCCACCAGATAGGCTAGATAAAATAAATTAAACCCCTTTTCTTGACCAGATATCCTCTAGAAGAATTGAGATGGAGATGCTCACCAAATATTCCGGCAACATATATATATATATATATATATATATATATATATATATATATATATATATGTCATTGTCAAACATGCTGGGAAAGAATCTCATTTTATGATTAATAAAAAAAAAATACACACGCATACTTAACTACGTCTCCCTTTATAAAGACAAATTGCACTCACCATCAAAAATTCTTTCGTAATCATATAGTTAAGTATCACAATAACTTTCAATAGCCACGAGTTAGCATTCACTTAGGAACAAAACGAGCCTCTATTAATATTCCTTAGCTTTCTCGCCGTTCTGCCACTAAAAACCTAAGCGTATTATGGTATACGAGCACCATTAAACGTTTTGCGATCCACTCTTGGACTTATTGACCGTATCTCATTTAATAGCTTAGTGAATCACCCAAAGACGTCGGCATTACATCAGGCTATCACTTAAAAAAATTCTCTTGAAATGTTATGAACTTTTTTTGAATTAAGGATTAAGTGTTAATTGTTTAGGTCACCTTTATTCAAATTCAAATTCATTTATTATGTATAAACCCTAAGAGGGCACTTACATATTGTCATTTTATTTTGATATACACTAATCTGGAACGTTTTTATATATATATTCTTCCCGTTTATTCGTGAGGGTTTGTAGAAGGTGTTGTGTTTGAGGTTGACCACTATGTAAGCCAACTCCTCACTAGCCACAGTAATTATGAAAGTAAATTATTCTATTTTAAACTAGTATCTTTACCATTTTGGCAATATTCCATTATCATCATCATCACAGCCCATATATGTCCCACTGTTGGGTTCGGGCCTCCTCCATAATGGGAGGAAAATTAAGCTACTATACTGCGTTGGTCAGACGTGTTCGTATGGGGTTTTGTTTCGTGTTTTCCTTCTCTTGCATAGATGTTATATGCGTTTTTAGAATAGAATAGAATCATATTTATTGGTAATATAACAAATGAGCAAATAGGTAACAGTTATAATATATGTATCACTTTTATGAACTAATTACACATTATATTGTCAACAGGGGAATGCTCAGCGCTGTATGGCATAGTATATATGCACGGCTGGTTTTCAGCAAACCCCTAGAGCAGTGATAGGCAAAGTACGGCCCGCGGAAGTATTTAATCTGACCCGCCGAGAGTCCATCCATCCTAAATATTCTAGTCAGCATTTTGGCGCGTAAAATAAAATCTGACGTTTATAATTGAAAATCTTCGAATTTTTAATGAAAGCTTTACTCATTTTCTACGTTTAAAAACCATGTCACCAGTGAGTGAGAACAAACTACAAGAATTCAGTCAGGCGTTGAAAAAACTTCACACAGAATTTGTAACTAGGTTTCAAAATTTTAAGAACATTCAATCATCGCTAGATGTTTTCTCGATGCCGTTTAATGTAGATCCGGAAAATGTATCTGCTGAATTGCAGTTGGAAATTATTGAAATGCAGTACCCATTTAAAGCAATTGTTCTTGAATTGCACAAAACTAGATTTTTATAGAGCACTACCGAAAGCTGAATTCCCAAAGATCATTGCACACGCCCAGAAAATTATGGCGATGTTTGCGTCGTCTTATGTATGCGAACAGACCTTTTCAACCATGAAATTGTGGGAAAACTCAATCAGAAACCGATTGACTGATGAACACCTCTTCACAATGCTGAAAGTTGCTTAGTCACAGAAGGAACCTGCTTTCGAAAATATTATGGAAAATCAAAAACAATTCCATATGTCTGTAAAGTAAAAGGCATTTTGTTTATTAAAAAGCTTTAATACAAAATGCATTTTTTTTTATAATTCTGGCCCTCCTCTAGAATTTCTTAAACTTTGTGGCCCGCCATTAAAAAAGTTTGACCACCACTGCCCTAGAGAGTAAAAAAATAATGTGTAATTTTATGTCCCTTAGTCGCCTCTTACGATCACCCACGGGTAAGATAAGGGGTAGTGAATTGTATTCTTACTCCGTCACCACACGGATTATATTCCATATTTACTTGCAATTTGAACAAATAGCTCACCATATCGGTGAGAATAACAAGTTTGATTTTATGTTAGACAGGCTACAACTCAGGTCTGAGATAGTATACTACAAGAATCTTGTTGCAACTTGAGAAAGCTGCTATACTTTCAGGTGTTTCTACCATACCTACTATTGTAATCAATCTTAGAGGCTCACATATACGCCGCTTAAGCTAATTCATATCTATCGTGCTGTATTGCTGCACTTCTCGTGTAGAAATGGGCAGGTTACATCGCCTGCCATACCAACAACCATTAGGAAGGTAAATTCTCGAGTGGCAACCACGAAACGGATACGCAGCGTAGGACGATCCCCCATTAGGTGAATTGACGACATCTTTATAGTCGCAAGATGCTGTTGGATGCAGGTAACACAGGACTGTTCTGAGTGGTGTTTTCGTGGGGAGGATTGTGTCCAACAGAGGACATCTACAGGCTGATGGATGGATAAATGATAATATATATATAACTGTCTAATATCTATAAACGAGCAATTATTGTATGTTTGGGGGCCCCCAATAATTACGTGAGGTATTCAGAGTTAGTTGTCGAGCCGAATCTTTCTAAATCTCACTTGGGGGAGAGGGGTCGAGCCGAATTTTACTAAATCTCACTTGGGGGAGTGGGGAGATCTTGGCAAATATCACGTATTTTTTTTTTATTCAGCAGAAAATGGTGTAAAACTGCGTGAAAGTTAAGTTAAATTTAAGTTGAATGAAAGTATAAACATTTATACTTAAGTACAAGTTTTAAAAATCTCACGTGAGATTGGGAAACAAGGGAGGAGATCGAGAAAAATCTTACGACAATTCACCAAGGAGGAAAGGAAGTCAAAAACTCTTCAAAAATGCCTCACGTAATTCATTGACGCCCTCTTTCTATTCAGGATCTTAAAAGTAACTCCAACGATTTCTATGAAATTTAGTATGCAGGACGTTGCAGGAGTAATAAATCGTTTATAGAAACTTCTGTCAGTGTCTTCAGACAATATAGAAAATATAATTAGAATATAAAATTAAATATATAGTTCCTGCCATCAATAGTGAAATTAGCTCAGTTGCGAAGTCGACTAAATCGCATCCAGACAGCCCCGACTCTATCTTTGGCTTACCTTTTTTATTATATTCTCTCTTTAATTTGAATTTTATTTTTTATTATTTCATCAAATATTTTTTTATTTTATTTTTATATCGATATGTTATAAAAATATTCATAGATTATCATCGTATGTAATTTGTATATAAATATATACGAAATTGCGTAACAACTCAGTTTGGTCATCGATATATTACTTTATTACGGATATATTATAAAATGGGGCACAGAGTAATCAGCATAGCATACAATAGTAGCAGAACTAGAAAGCATTTCAAAAAATAATAGATAAAAACATATTCTATTACACTTTTTGCGAACCTACGTTAAATAAAAGGGTTCCAGTGATAGATCAAGGGGATCCATTTTCTCTTTATAAATATTATCTTTATGAGACCTACTAATCCATTTCTTTTCATACTTACTTATATTGTAATAACAGGATACCAATCTTTAAAACTTGACCATATTTTATCTCATGGCACCAGTAATATAAATATGTGAATTCAAATCAGATCCACATCTATCCACCAGTATATCAACATTCAAGACTAAATACAGACTTCCTCGTGTGTACCTATGTTTTTCTAAAATGATGGATTGACAATTGCATTCAAAATCCATTCTATGTATGCCCTCTCTTAGGCAGGTACCCTTTTCCCTCTATACTTATATAATTACTTGTCTAAAATAAATTAGTCTACATTATTGCTGACGGAACAAATTCACAGTGGATTTTATTTCGAGTTTTTCTTCTCTAGCTCTTATGCCCAATAGAAAGGAAGGGATGGTAACATATTGTATTCTTATACACAAATAAGCAAGCAACCTATCTGATCACAAGTGATAACTGAGGCTCTTTGATATTAGGAATGCCAGAGGCAGAGCCTTTTTCTCTTTATAATGGATAAGGCTCGCGCCCAGTAGTGGGATGTATAGATGAGAAGAAACTAAACAGGATATGACAGAATGCACAGATGGCGTAGTGATTAAGATATTGACCTTCCGTGCCAGTGTCGTGGGTTCGACTCCTGCGCAGGACAATAGTTTGTGCGATCCACAAAATGATGTTCTGAGTGGGTGTAATTTGTCTGCGTTAATTGCATGTTTGTAAAGTACCCCGCAATACAAGGATTATTTCCTTAGCTTGAGCTGGGTGGTGTCTAAGCTGGTAAGCTGCTGCCCTCGGTTTCGCCCACGTAAAAGGTTGCTTTCCTAAAGTTTTTCATCCCCTATTTTTATTTTACCCCTTAAGGGTTAATTTTTTACGAAATTTTAATGTCATATTTATTTATATCTAATCAATAGCCTAAAAATAAGTTTCTAGCTTCTGACTTTAAAAATGACGATAATTCCTAACTAATCTAATAACTTTTCATCCCCCTTTACAACCATTTTTTGCATTAAAAAGTAGCCTATGTCCTTTATCAGGCTCTAGCCTATCTGTGTACCAAATTTCAATTAGATCAATTCAGTAGTTTTGGCGTGAAAGAGCGACAAACAGACAGACAGACAGAATTACTTTCGCATTTATAACATTAGTAAGGATTATGATTGGAATACTGATCCTTTCTTCTAAAACTACGTTAAATACCAGCAAAGGTATATTTCTTAATGAAGATACTAAATAGGTTAAAAGGCGTGTACTATAATTAGTATTGAGTTCAAGCATTACTAGGTTATAGATAAAAGTTATATTATATACCTTTGTTATCGTATACTCACAGGCGCTATTTATAAAGCATTAATCCACCTCGTTGACCATGAACTGATACCCGATACAGCTCACCATGGAACGTAGGCGCCTTTCGTCATCCCGTACCAATCATATTTCCTTTTGTTTGCTCACAGTCTCCCCATAGCCGGCGACACTATTGTCCGGTAAGAAAAGTTGGAACCCCTACTAATGGAATCAGATGTAAAAATTTCGTGATAAATACATTCTATTTGGGAAACATGAAGGTTAAAAAAATTACAATTCTATTTATATTCACGACTTTATTTTTAAATATTATGATTGTATTCTTTTAGTAAAATTTGTTGTAAAATCCACTTTAACGCTTTGAATTGACATGTGAATTAAATGACGTCTTTGTTACAAGTATTTTACATACATAGGCAATTGCATATTTATACTTTACTGAAAGAAATTTTACACTTCGAACAAATCGAACACTTTACAGTGATCATGGTAACTTTACAGTCCTCAAATTCGTCAGGAAATCAAAAATCAAATACAAACGCGATAAAATCCGTGAAGGAAATCTTATAATATTCCGCTATCCCTTCTCATCTTTGCCTTTCCAGTGAATCACCAATGTGGTACTGTCACTATCACCAAACTCTAAATTTTTTTTAATAGCTTCAGTAAAAGTTTTTATACGCGCCTATTAAGTAATTATATTAAATTCGGTTTACTGCGACAATTACGTATCCCTACTAATATACAAATGTGAATGTAAGTTTGTTTGTTACGCTTTCACGCTAAAACTACTCAACCGATCATCCTGAAACATTGTACACATATTCTTGGAGGTATTAAAAATAACATAGGATACTTTTTATTAAAAAAAAATCAAAATTTTTATATGAAAAATTAAAAAAATGTTTGTCAAAAAATCTCAAAATCTAGCTTCTTCAACGCCATCTAGCAGTCCAGTAATGAAGTTCCAACTGTATTACCGACGGTCCACTGTATTACCGATGGTCAAAAATAAAAAGAGGGGATCAAAAACTTTAGGAAAGTAACCTTTTACGCCGGCGAAGCCGCGGGCATGTCAGAACTGGTATAAACCAAACAATGTAAATAGTCGTAAGTTGCCTTAATAACTCACTGTGTGGCGCTACTGTCTATGCGGTGATTTAGTCTTTTCTTTTCTGTCATATAATACGTAACTTAATGTCAACTGTTGTACTGTGTGTTAACTCAACTACAAATAAATCCAACGTTATCAAATCAATCCTCTGTATTATTTGCCAATTCCCATTAGGTTATGGGCCCAGAATACGCGAAGATTAAGTGTGCATAAATAGAAAATCGTAAAATACAAGAAAGACGAAATGTCGCATAAGGACGTAATTCCGGTACCGACGCCTTCATCTTCAACAGCAACAAGTTCCGGAATTACAGTCAATTTTGAGAAGCTTAGTGGCATATCTAACTATGGAAACTGGAAGTTTTTGATGCGGATGTACTTAGTCCATGAAGATTTATGGGATTGTATCGAAGAATCTGCACCGGGTGTTCCCAAGGTCATCGACGACCGCAAACAATTACGGGCACTCGCAAAGATATGTTTGATGGTTCAACCCTCGTCTTTTTCCCACGTTAGAAATGCTGCCACTGGTTATGAGGCTTGGAACAACCTAAAAACAGTCTATGAAGACAGGGGGCTATGTCGTCGTCTTGGACTTTTACGTACGTTGTTTGGATTGAAATTGGAACAATTTAGTGACATGGAAGCATATATCTTGAAAATCACGGACTTGGATCAACAATTACGAGATATAAACGCCCCATTGGAAGATGATTTTCTGTCAGTATTAATGCTAAGCGGCTTACCCCCAGACTATGATCCGCTTATCATGGCTTTGGAAAATTCGAACATTAAATTGTGCAGTGAAACAGTGAAGAGTAAGTTATTACAAGAAAATTTACGTAGAGACTTTGATAAGAGTGAAGAAGGTACGATGTTTACAAACCGGTCTAAATATTCAAAATTCAAGTGCTTTATCTGTAAGAAATCGAATCATATTGCTAAGGACTGTCCAACTAAAATGAACAATAAAAATAATAATAAACGGGGCGAAAAGTGCGAAAATGCGTGGAACGGAACGTTATTGACAGCACTAGCTGTAAACATTAACACGAATGCCTGGTATATCGACTCCGGCGCTACTTGTCACATGACAAACAACAAAAATCTATTGAAAAACTATGTTGTAGACACTCCGCGGTTAGTAATAGTTGCTAATAATCAGAAAATGCATAGTGAAGGACATGGTGAGGTGGAATTATTGTTGAAAGGACAAACTCAAATTACTAAATTAAATGAGGTTATTTTTGTGCCAGGACTGTCAACAAACCTTATTTCTGTAGGCAAAATGGCTTCTAAGGGACTTGAAGTTCATTTTGACACTGAAAAGTGTAATGTTTATTACGAAAATATGTCAGTTGCTAGTGCTACGAGGGTAAATGATGTCTATGAACTGGACACAGTGAGTCAACAATCAACAAATGGTCATGAGCCAGCTGCGACACGTCACACGGTGGCCTTGGTGGAGCCACAGATCCAATCGATGGATGAGAAACACGCAGAAGCTGTGAATTTATGTGAAGCAAATCAATCACAGGAGATTTGGCATCGAAGACTCGGCCACCTGAACAGACGAAGCATGAATTTACTGAAACAAGGTATGGCAAATGGAATTAATTACACTTATAGTAAACATACTCTCTGTGTAGCATGTATTGAAGGGAAGCACAGCAGAATACCATTCCCAAAACAATCCTTTAGTCGAGCCACTGAGAAATTAGGTCTCATACATTCAGATTTATGTGGGCCTATGTCAGTTTCCTCATTAAGTGGTGCCAAGTATCTATTAACATTTATAGATGACTACACTAGGATGACATTTGGTTATTTTATTAAAACTAAAGATGAAGTTCTGTCTGTATTCAAGATCTTTAAAAATTTTGTAGAAAAACAAACTAATTTGAAAATAAAGATGATTAGAACAGACAATGGTTGTGAATATGTCAATAAATATTTCCAAATATTCCTTCAAGAGCATGGCATTGTACATCAGACAACTGTGCCCTACTCTCCACAACAGAATGGAGTTGCGGAGAGGGCAAATCGCACAATTGTGGAGACCGGACGATGTATGCTACAAGATGCAGGAATGGACCAAAGATTCTGGGCGGAGGCTTTGAATACCGCAATCTTCATCAAAAATAAATCACCAAGCAAAGCGGTAAGAGGAACCACACCAGAAGAAAAATGGTCTGGTTGTAAAGTTAATTTGTCAATTTTAAGAATATTTGGCTGTGTTGCTTATGCAAAGATCCCTGATGAGAGGCGTAAGAAATTAGATGCAAAGAGTAAACAATATATATTTGTAGGATATTGTAACGAGTCAAAAGGATATAGATTAATTGATCCTCAAAATCCTTCCAAATGTATTAAATCTAGAGATGTGTGCTTCTTAGAAGGAATGATGTATAAAGACTTAAAAACAAATCAGGAAAACGCTACTACTGATTGTCAAACAATTTTAAATAATGAAATAGAAAATGTTGTGAGGACAAATGATGATAATAATGTTAATCCCTTGCCTACTATAGAGTTATCTGACTCGATCTCATCTAATTCAGCTATTAGTGACTCCAGCTCTGTGGATGACCCCAATGATGTCACATGGAATCCAAACATGACTCAAGATCAAGAATCTAGTTATTATGAAGATATTGATGAAAGCGTGAATGCTGTAATTGCAATGACTGCAATTAGTCATGATGGAGAACCACAGACAATTGAGGAAGCACTATCAGGAGCTGAAAAGGAACACTGGAGGGAAGCTATTAAAGATGAATATAAATCATTTGAAAAGAATAAGGCTTGGAGTTTGACATTACTGCCTGAAGGGAAGAAAGCTGTGCGCTGCAAGTGGGTATTCACGAAGAAGCTAGGACCAGAAGGCCAGTTACTTCGGTATAAAGCACGCCTTGTAGCAAAGGGCTATACCCAGGAATATGGGATCGACTACAAGGAAACCTACTCACCTGTGGTACGGTATTCTACTATACGTACATTAATTGCTCTGGCAGTAAATCTGAATTTACACATTGATCACATGGATGTAAAGACAGCTTTCTTAAACGGTGATCTACACGAGACCGTTTACATGGAGCAGCCAAATGGATATAAAATTAATGGTAAAGAAGATCATGTATTTAAACTTCATAAAGCTATATATGGGCTTAAGCAAGCCTCAAAGGCATGGTATGACAAGATCGATAATGTCTTGACAGATCTTCAGTTTAGAAAAACACTCAGTGAGCCTTGTGTATACATTAAAGAAGACAACTCAGGAAATCTTACTATATTGGCATTGTACGTCGATGACATTTTGCTTATAAGTAAAAATACACCAGAAAAGAAAGCACTCAAGGAGAAACTGATGAAAAGGTTTGAAATGAAAGATCTTGGCCGAGCTACGCATGTATTAGGAATGAGATTAAATCAAGAACAAAATCAAATTACATTGGATCAGAAAAACTATATACAGAAAGTATTAAATCAATTTAATATGGCTGACAGTAAGCCCGTTAATACACCCCTGGAATGTGGCATAAAGCTTGAGAAAGGAGACCAAACGGATAACGATTCCAAGTATAGAAATCTAGTGGGATGTATCATGTACATAGCTGTTTGTACGAGGCCAGATATTATGCATGCAGCAAGCTTACTGAGTCAATTTAATAATTGTCATTCTAATACACACTGGAAAGCGGCCAAACGTGTGTTGCGATATTTAAAAGGAACTATTAATTATAACATAGTGTATGAAAAATCCTCATTAAGCGTTACAGGATATGTAGATGCAGACTGGGCGTCTAATCAGCTAGACCGTCGCTCATATACTGGTTATGTGTTTAAATTAGGAAATTCAGCCGTGTCATGGGAGAGTCGAAAACAAAGAACTGTGGCGTTATCAAGCACAGAAGCTGAGTATATGGCATTGTGTGAAGGGGCAAAGGAGGCTAAATTTCTTAGAAGCTTTCTTTATGAATGTTTAGGTATACATTTATCAGTAACTTTGTTCAATGATAGTCAATCAGCGCAAAATATTTGCAACAATTATGTTAATCATAGCCGTAGTAAACACATAGATATAAGACATCATTTTGTACGACAAATTATAAAAGATAAAATTGTAATGTTAGAATACTTATCTACTGAAAATATGCCAGCAGATGTTTTAACTAAATGTTTGAGTAAAGATAAACATTTTAATTGTATAAAAAATCTTGGATTACGGATTGTTTAGTTTAAGGGCAGGTGTCAGAACTGGTATAAACCAAACAATGTAAATAGTCGTAAGTTGCCTTAATAACTCACTGTGTGGCGCTACTGTCTATGCGGTGATTTAGTCTTTTCTTTTCTGTCATATAATACGTAACTTAATGTCAACTGTTGTACTGTGTGTTAACTCAACTACAAATAAATCCAACGTTATCAAATCAATCCTCTATATTATTTGCCAATTCCCATTAGGGCAGAAGCTAGTTTTTAATAATTTCGAATACTTAAACTTGCAAATTTATTAATTTCAAATTAATTCTTTAACAATAGACTCTTTTACTTATCAATATATCTCTCCCTTATTTGCATTCATGAATCAGATTCTTAGCTTTCAATTAAACGATCTGAAGACAATGTTTATTCTCTCAAAGCAATATATAATTCAAATCATTTCTATTGTTCAGTTCAAAAGAGATTGTGGAAATATTAGATTGTTTGTCGTTAGTGCTATCCTTAATTTAATGTCGTTTATGTAATACCTGAAGAATTTATAAATCGACTAAAGATAAACGTTATCATAAAATATATTTAAATAAATTAGCCCTAGTTGTAACGAACGCCTGGTTAAGAAGATATACAATGCGAAAGTGGAAGGATGTAGGTACCGAGGGAGACCGAGACTAACCTATCTAGACCAGATCGGTCATGTACTGAAGGAAGGTGGAGTCAAGAGTCTCCGAAACCGGCGAGCGTGTATGAAGAGAATTATGAATGTTGAGGAAGCGAGTGAAGTATGCAGAGATAGAGTTCTCTGGCACTCTGTTCTCTCTGCCTACCCTGCAAGGGATATGGCGTGATGATATGTATGTATCCCTAGTTGTTTAATTTATCTTTTATTAAATAATATTTGTTATAGATTTTTGAAGTGAAACTTATTTATCGACGTTTGGGAGAAAAAAAATATTGTAACGTTTTTCTGTTAGGCGCTATCTTTATTTCTAAGTCACATTTTCCGTTACGCGCCATATTTATTTTGAATTAAAACTTCTTTGATGATGGTAATTTTTTTACAGATGAAACGTTACACTAGAAATGCGGCATGAGAGAGAGAGAGAAAGAGAGAGAATACACGCTATTGGTTGATGTAGGTAAACGAGATTTCAAAATTTGTTTGCCAAAGTTTTACTTCTGATATGTGTACTTTGTACGCACGTATATTTTTTTTTTATTTAGAGATATTACGAAATTTTGCAATAGATTTATTTTTGTAGATGTGTGTATATATTTTTTGCTCGTTAATAAAACTTGGAACTAAGGAATAACCAAGTGAATGGGCAGTAGCACGCTTCCAGGAAATATAACAGAAAGAACGATTGCCAAACTATGAAGCGTGGCCATTGTGCCAGTTTCCTCTCTTGGAGATACCTATGTATTGAACATCCAGTAATGTCTACTAATGATTGATGATTCCACCACAGATCATTATCATTTTTGTGTGGTGACGGCGTAAGAATACAATTAACAGATCTCTTGTTTTGTCCATGGATGTCGTAAAAGACAATTCAACATCATCATATCACCTCATATTTGTCTCACTGTTGGGCTCGAGCCTCCTCCATAATGGAAGGGAAATTGACCTACTATACCACGCTGGTCAGACGTGTTGGTATAGGATTTTGTTTCGAGTTTTCCATCTCTTGCATATATGTTATATGCGTTTTATACCCCTACGTCGTCTCTTACAATCACCCACGGGTAAAATAAGGGGTGGTGAATTGTATTCTTACTCCGTGACCACGCGGAAACGACAATTAGTGTATATAAAATACATATAACAACTATACAAGAAAAGAAAAAGCCAAAAAAGGAAAACACTATACAAACCCGTTTGACCACTATGGTTTTCTGTCTTATTGTGAAGGAGGATCAAGCTCAATAGTGGAGTATATACGAGGAGTAAGAATAAAAATCACCACCCCCTATTTTATCCGTGGGTATCGTATATGCACATGACATCTGTACAAGGAAAGGACAACTCGAAATAAAACCCTATACCAACTAGGTCAATTTCCCTCCCATAGTGGAGGAGGCCCGAGCACAACAGTGGGACATATATGGGCTGAGATGATGATGATGATGATGTATTTGTTTAGAACTAATCTATTAGTAGGAAAATAAAAAAGGGTTGTTGATGATGAATAGAATAGAAAAATGGGATACGTTTATTATGGTAAAAGACGATGTACTACCATAAGTAAACAAATTCTATCTTTATAAATAATTATTAAAATAATACCAAGCATGTATAACGACTATTTATGGCACAATCCGGTCTTAACTTTTTTTTTCTTTCACGGTGGACCATGGATGCGTGGCGCCACACCAAATCGGTCCGGGGTGACGGAAGAGGCGGCGTGTGACCCCATAGACCCATCATGCAACTCCTCTCTTTGGCGTGCGAGCGGGCCACCGGTACCCGATCTTTGTCTTCGGTGGCTCGCCCGGCGGTTTACCTTCGCGGGTTCCTCTCGTCGTCCGATCACCCGAGGCCTAATCCGGTCTTAACTAAGCAATATATTGGCTAGAAGTAATCAATGTTGATCTTTCGTTAACTTAGGGATGTCCTACACCAAAAATAACACCAAATGGAGAAGAAATTACTTTAATAATATAATAGTACATTAGTAGAAAGTTAGAACTTTACAATAGTATAAAGATAGAAATTTCATTGGATCACGCACATTAAAAACATATTAAATTACCTACTTAAAATAATAGTGAAGAGTCAAATAGTGAAATGCTATAATAATTATATAGATATTTCAATAAAAAAAAAAATATTGATTTTTTAGAAAGTATTGATGTATATTTAAATGTCTATACCTTTTTCGATGAGCATCGTCTATGATTATAGAAGATCCATGCTAAAATGCTAGTTGATACCTTTCTTTTGACAAATTATGGTCCAGTCACATCTTGCCTAATCTGTCTGGTGCAGCGCAACGGTAGGGAGCCCCAGAAACTATTTTATTACCTTCTCACGTCATTTGACGGACTACCGATACTGAGCTCTTTGGTTACCTATTTGCCGGGCTATTCGAAGATAAGAACTCACCAACCAACTCAACTTTCGGGTACTAAAAATGCACCGGGGCGTCTATTTCAATATAAAGATGGCTATAATAAAAAATAAGAAAGAAAATAAATTAAAGTACGCTATTTTCGAGTGTTGTTATATAAAACCTTAGTAGGGGATTAGTAATAAAATAAATAACTATACATATTTGTGGCCCAACAATTAGTGAAGCTCATTCTTGGCTACATATAGTAAAAATGTCCCATATTAGAATGCGTTTACACTTATGACGTCATAAAATTACTAATATGTACCATAAATTAAAATATAAGGTCGTGACTAGATAATACATCATATTAAGGGTAAGTCCAAGTTTAGTAATTTATGTCCGTTTTCTTAATAGTTATTTTTTATTTGAATAAAGTTAATAGTTGGATTATTTTTGTCATTTTAATATTACTGGGCGTACCATCTCAATATCATCATTCTCCAACTCTTATCCCAATTACTTGGTGACCCCAAGATATAAATATGTACTCTTATTTCATAGTACATATTGTAAAAGTTATTGGCAATAGTTTTATGACCAGCCGCCTACCAGATGTCAACGCTCCTTGGGAATGCAATTGTTGACCAAACGGCATCAGATGGAGTTGGCTCAGGTCGTAATAAGGCTGTTAGTTGTCTTTTATGATATCCACGAGCAAAGTAAGAGTTGGTAATTTTCGTAGCCACTAACCACACAACAAATAATAAAATTATAACAAGCTGATATACTTTAAATATTGAAGAAAACTAATATTAAGGCTCTTTATTAGAGCAACAGAAGCCCGTAAACAAAGTTTAAGCGTCCTTGAACACGGGATGACTAAGGTGAAACACGTGCAACAAGCCATTGTTATTACAGTGAGGTTTGGATCTATATC
This sequence comes from Lymantria monacha, assembly GCA_905163515.2. NCBI lineage: Eukaryota > Metazoa > Arthropoda > Insecta > Lepidoptera > Erebidae > Lymantria > Lymantria monacha. The sequence continues at coordinate 7,797,575 of LR991090.1, read as the reverse complement.
ACTAAACAGTTAACGCATTTGCGGTATGGCTGTGATATTTCCTACGACCCGAGTTTTACAGTAAGATTTTTTGTTTGTATTTTAACTCATTCGTTACTTTTATGTAGTACCAATGCAAGAAGAATGTATTAGAATTTTGATATAAATTTTTGTCAATAAAATTACATAGATGACTGGTGAATACTTAATAGTGGTGGAACCATGCTGTTGACAGTTTTCTGTCTACAGCCGCGGGCCGGTCCGTCCGAGGTGAAGGTCTCCACACTCTTGGAGAAGATCGACGTCTGAGTAATGGCAATGTGCAAGAGCAAAAATGAGCAAGAGACCCGGATGCCCCACTGGATGGGTTTGGAGATTTTATTGGTAGGCAGCGGCCTAAGCTATACCCTTGGCATAGGTCCATGGGTGGCAGTGATACTTATCATCAGTTGTGCTGCTTGCTCGCTCGCCACCATAAGTAATAAAATAAAGAGTTTGATTCGGGGAATAATTGTTCTTTTTGATCTAAAAATTATTATTCTGAATCTAAATGAATTTTGTATTTATTGATTGTACATTTATGAAGTGGCTTGCAATTCATTTTTTTATGTAAAAATATAAATTAATGTACTTATCTTGACTAAACAACCTGAATAATCGTATTTTTATCACAATAAATACCTACATATATTATTATATATTTTTTAATGCCAGCTCTAAGGAAGTAATCCTTGTATTGGACTATATAAACATATAATTCACGTTCACAAATTACACCCAAACTCGGAATAACAAATTCTGGATCACACAACATTTTATCTCACGTAGAAATGGCACGGTAATTCGATATCTTAATTAATACGTTATTTGTGCAGTCAATTAATAGTCAACAGCCCACCACGTAAATGTATTTGCTATCGCCTTTTACTTTCTATGGAAATTATTATAGCTGATTTATTTATTTAGAGATTATCAGTGTAATAGGCATCAGTACTTTAGCTACTGCAAACTTATAGTTCCAATTGCTATTGCTAATCCGACTGTCAAGCGTGGTGAATATGGCATTACCTACAAGCGGAATCTTATTGTCCAGCGGTGGACGTCAGTAAGTTCAGAATAGATAGATATCAATAGGACAAATTTACATACATACATACATATCATCACGCCATTTCCCTTGCAGGGTAGGCAGAGAGAACAGAGTGCCAGAGAACTCTATCTTTGCATACTTCACTCGCTTCCTCAACATTCATAATTCTCTTCATACACGCTCGCCGGTTTCGGAGACTCTTGACTCCACCTTCCTTCAGTATATGACCGATCTGGTCTAGGTAGGTTAATCTCGGTCTCCCCCGGTACCTACATCCTTCCACTTTCGTATTGTATATCTTCTTAACCAGACGTTTGTTCGGCATTCTTTCCACATGTCCGAACCATCGGAGCATTCCCTTTCGCATCTTTACACCAATACTCTCTTTCATACCTACTCGCTCTCTTACGTCGTCGTTATGAATGCGGTCGGTCAGCCTAACTCCACAGATTTTCCGAAGAGATCGCATTTCGACCGCATTAATTTTACTTTCATACTCTTTTATGCATACCCAACTCTCGCTTCCATACAGTAATGTTGGGACAAGCACTGCGTTATGTATTGCTACACGTGCCTTCTGACTGAGGTGGTGGCTGCCGAGAAGTTGCCCCAACGCTCCGTTCACTCTATTTCCCGCATTCACTCTTCGCTCTTTATCAGTGGTGTACCTTCCATCTCGGCTAAATCCACATCCAAGATATACAAATTCATCGGACGAATTTAATATTCAAAACTCTAAATAAAATGTGCGTTTTTAATGTAAATTATACAGCAATGGGTCAGTCCGTCCGGGGTAGTACCAAACTCTAGTAGAAATCGTTTGATCAGTGCCAATGTATTGTTTCGCTTCGTTCGGTGATCAAGACAGCCGGCAGCCTAACTTTCTAGATGAGTTTGGGTTGGTAGGACACGGCCTATCTGTATCGTTGATTCTGTATTGGAGGATTCCATGAACTAGGATAATACTTGCCATCACAGCATAGCTGCTTACTCGTTTATCACCATCACTCTCATACTCTTATCCCAATTAATTGAGGTCGATACAATATGTATTTTTCTTTGATAGTATATCTTCTTATATAGTATATAGTTATTGGCAATAGTTTTATGACCGGCCGCCTGCCAGACGCCAACCCTCCTTGGGAATGTAATTGTTAACCAAACGGTATCAGATGGAGTTGGCCCAGGTCATTATAAGACTCTTAGTCGTATTTTACGACATCCACGAGCGAAGTAATGGTTGGTAGTATTCGTAGCCGCTACACAGCTCGTTTATCACCATAAGTGATATAAGAATTTACATCACCTATATAGTTTCTAAACATGAAATCAAATTTATACTCAAATAAATAATTGTTATTATATTATCAATTTTATTAATATTATATCTTAAATTGATACAATAAACTACTACAAGATCGGAACGATCGCCATAGAGAATACTCGGCAAGAAACTCGGGTTCGTCTGTTATTTATTTTATTTATATGTAATATTTTTTATTAACTTCAGTGATGCCTTTCAAACAATTATATAATATTATTCTCATGTATAATATAAAAAATATATGGCTTCAGATACAGCCATACGAGATACGACATATAACATAAGCATAAGTTACCCAACAAATAGAATTTTATACACTTATCACAGCCTTTAAGTGACTAATAGAATAATACAGATGGTATATATATTATATTTTTGTTTTAATGTACTATTTTAAGAATTCTATTTTAACGTCACAGGTACAATATCTTTGAAATCTGTCATTATTGTTTTTACGTAGTCTTCGTTAATGAATGTGTTAACGAATATGTACACAAAACTTTTTTATTTTATATATATATTTTTTGTCTGTTTGTCATTTTCTATACATACATTTTTCTATATTTTTTGGGTCTGCTGTCAATCGCCACATCCTACAGGACGTTACGGAAGAACAGCGTTGTGGTTTCTCATATGAGCTACCACAACATTATGCTGAGTAGCGATCCTTTTCACTTGCTCGCGGTTGGGACATTAGTTCTTATGTGTTTGTGTTTTTACATATCTCTCGTGTTATTTTTTCTATTACCTAATACTATGTTATATACTTATGTGTCCCTCTGCGAGGGAGAAATAAATCATTTTTCTTTCTTCTTTTTTTCTTTCTGTATAAGAATTCCATTAGAATAACTAAAACGATTGCTTTGTCACTTTCAATAACGGAGTATGTATGTGGAGTAGTATATAACCCAAAAAAATTATAATGTAGATATTGAATTCGTCATGTCAGGCAAATAGAATCTATTTCACTAGGTAGCTTATCTTGCATATATATCAATAAATACATAGCATTTATTATATGTATATATTTTTTTTTATTGCTTATGGTGGCAAACGAGCGGATAGTGTCATTGCCGCCCATGGAGCTTTGCAATACCAAAAGTACAGCTAGGCCGCTGCCTACCAATGCAAACCCCAAACCCACCCCAGTTGGGATATATATACAGGGTGCCGACTTTATTACTAGAATAACTTAAACTAGGTGTAGGAATGACGTCATAAAAAACATTAAAGTTATTTGCAGACTCCTAGCTCTACCCAATCCCGAGATAAAGTGATTTGTTTCTTATCAAAACAGTAGGTTTGTCACCGTACATTGACCTGTAGGTACATTTCTACCCAGCTGTGCGGCGGCGAGCGTAGCGCGAGCGGGACTATTTACCTACTAGTTCAGTGTCACACGCATGAGTATATGCCTACATCGAATTTTTATAGTACAAGTGTATTGACCGCTTATCAGTATGGCAATTTAATTAAAACGTAGGTACTATTTTTTTTTACTGATTTGGATATATATATATATATATATATATATATATATATATATATATATATATATATATATATATATATATATATATATATAGATATAGATATATATATATATATATATATATATATATATATATATACTTATATACCAGCGACCCGCCCTCGCTTCGCTTCGGTTACGTCAGTTCAGTTGTGTAGTTTACTTTCGCTACATAGAATTCCTTTTGAAGAAGGAATTTCTTAAAATTCTACTTCAACTGACCTTTATAGGGCAGAAAGAAAGTTCACTCTGCCTACCCTGCAAGGGATATGGCGTGATGATATATGTATATCTAATGTTCAATCGAGTATTTACATATTTCAAATAAAATTATTTTTATGGTTTACATATACCACAAGCGCGTTTTATTTTATTTTTATATTTTTTATTGCTGGTGATGGCAAACGAACAAGCACACATCTTTTTTTTGGGTAGGCTATGGTCCGGACACACCGTTTCGTCCGGGGCAATGGAAGTGCAGCGCGTGGCCCCATAATCCACCGTACTCCCTCCCCATCGCCATTGGACCGCCGCTACCGCTTCCTTGCCATGCGTGTCCTGCCCGGCGGGAAGTACCCACCTAATGGTAAGCGACACTGTCGCTCATGAACCTTTTCAATACCAGGGCATAACTAGGCCGCAGACTATAGTCAAGAAAGCGCTCTTCTTAAACCTCGTTTAAAAAAAGGATATGTCATAGCACTCGGGAAACACAGCAGTAATTCATTCCAGCTCCTGTCCGTACGTAGGAGAAATGATCGCTGAAAACCTACAGTTGACGACCGTTCCAAGTAAAATGCATGAACCCTGCTACGGTGTCAAGTGGTGCGGTGATAAAATGGTGATGGTGGTACCGTGTTAAACAATTCCTCAGAGTTTATATTGGGAGTTCATATTGTTTTGTACTTTATAGTCGCGACTACAAATGCTATCAACACTTACATTGATCGCGAGTGTTGTAAAAGAGAAACAAGAGAGAAAAATGACTAAGAGTTTTACATTAACCAGAGCCAACTCCATCTGATGCCATCTGAGAAATAATGACATTTCCCAGGAGGTTTGTCGTTTGGCAGGCGACCGGTATTAAAACTATTGACAATAACTTTTGCAATATATATGACGGAAGAAAATTTCATGAGTGAAGAGTAATTGAGATTTAGAGCAGGATGATGATGATATCGTGAATGTATTTCATTTTTAATTTCTTGAGTATTCGAACACTTTACAGTATTAATGGTCAAGGGACTAAGATGTGTCATGTTCATCAAATCAACTTTTTAAAGAGATTTCAAGTGTTTGGAATGTCAGGGCGTTAAAAATAAAATAGATACATACATAGCCTCACGCCTGTTTCCCAAAAGGGTAGACAGAGACTATAGATTGCTACAAATCACTTTATTCACTCTCATCATAGTCTTCATGCATGCTCTACGATTAAGCATACTCATAAGATGACCTTTCGTCAACATATCTCCAACTTGGTCCAGAAAAGTATGAAGTGGTCTCCTTGTAGTCATCTCATTCACGATTCCTGTATATATTTGTTTAGTCAACCTCTCCTCACCCACTCTCTCTACATGTCCAAACCACCTTAGCGTACCCTTTTTAATCTTTGTCACTAAAAATAAAATATAAATACGATATAATACGTAAAAATAGATTGATTTCAAATATTTTTATTGGATTGTGAAATGAAAATAGAATATTTATCGCACCTTCCGTCCTGTTGATATCGTAAAAATCGATTAGAGTAAGCAGATTAGGTCACTACAAAAAAAAACTCAAAATAAAACCCAATGCAAACTAGAATAGCTCTCTAAGCTAGAATTTTCTTTATTCAGTGGTGATTCTTGTAGGCTTCAAGCAATAATGAGACCTATATAGGGTGAAAAAAAGATAATATTCTATAAACTTTTCTCAAGTCTCATGAGAATTAGCCGACGAATATAGTGTCTTTTTGTGAGAATTCAAAAATTTATCTGATATTCAAGAATATTTTTATTATTATATTTTCAACTGTATCCATTTTTTTATGTTATCTCATACGAAATTATTCACAGTGTTATTATATTTTTATTTAAAAGTTATAATATGAAAAATGTTTGTTTTACAACTTAATATACTCTACATCAAGTACATATGTGTGTAAGTGTATATATCATTTCAATGAATCTGTTTTACCTAATTATTCAATGATAACTATTGTTTGATAATAATGATAAATTTCTTTTTTTTTTGTGTCACACATGCTACATATATAGATGTCTTTTATATAAAACAGTAAATTATTTTAACAAAAATAAATGAAAACTATTAATAATTTTATTAATTTTGGATCCATAATAATTTGATTATATATTAGATCTATATGAATATAGTGAAAAAGATAAGTTGGGAAGCCTATGAATCATGAATGTCATAAAATATCCGACAAAATTGTAACTGACAATAATTTTCTGTGGAAACATAAACATAAGTGATAATTGGAATGAAAAGTTATGAAGTTTTATTATTGGTTGTATGTATTTTTGTTTTTTAAAGACAAAACTCTGCAGTAAGGCAATAATTCTTGTATTGCGGGGCTTTACACACATACAATTAACGCTAAAAATTATACACCCAAACTCAAAATAATAGTTTGGGGATCGCACACAGTATTGTCTTGCGTGGGAATCGAACCTACGATACTGGCACGATAGGTTGGTATTTTAACCACTACGCTATCTATGTAGTCGATAATAAATAAATATGATTGTAGACATCACTTCTTAAAATTACTATTTTTAGATAAATTGTCTATTACTAGCCCGATTCACCGCCCGCTTTTCAAAAAAGAAAACTCTTTAATATAAAGACTTTTCAACCCTTTACCGTTGTTTCAGAATACATAACTTAATTTTAATATTTTAACAACAAGAATATTAATTGAGTTTTAATACCGTTACTACCTTCTACGTCTTAAATAATTTTGAAATTTTAATAGGATTTAAAGTACTTTTACAATGATCTTATATATAATTTCTTCTAACAGTGAAACTAAAAATATTTCGACATAGATAATATGTGATGCAGTATTTTGCTTGTTCATGGTAAACGAATTTTGTTTTGGCAACACTTCTACGTTCCATTTTGCCAAGGGTAAGACAGGTATGTTAAATTAAAAACCGCACACAATCTCCTACAAAGTTTACCGGCCAGTAATTTCTATTTTTTTAAAATAGCATCATCGACGTACTGCTTCTTTTGTATAATGTATATAGGAATAGGATTATCGTCTGCGAGGACTTCTGGATTTGATTTTCATATTGAGTAAAGATTTTATTTAGTTTTTATTTTTTAGCAAATTGGCTGTACAGCGTCAGGTATAGGTTAGAGCTTAACTAAATAGTAATACTATCCATCTATTTATCCAATCTAACAATATCCATTATTACAAATAAGTCTTTATAAGGAGGAATAAAGGCATAATCATCACACTGGACCAGCTGATTGATAATAGCAGTTAATCATCATCTTGCATTTATCGAACCTTCTTAGAAAGTGAGGGTTGAAGTGAGGGAGGAAGAGAGGTGAACTTTTTGGGAGTGAGGCCAGGTGGATGTAAAGTTCTTAGATGCCTTTTACGACACCCATGTCTAAAATAAGCGTTGGTAGTATTCGTACCCGCTATCACACAGTGTGGTGTGTGAAAGCAATTGATGTTATAAATATTAGTCACACAGCCGGAAGGCAATGAGTGGTAACATTAAAATTGGAATTTTAACTCGGGCACCCTGTAGGTGATAGGATGTTGAACCAAAATTAGACAGTGGTGAGTTCTTACCCACCGTTGTCCAATTTTGGTTTAATTTTGGTGGCCCAAAATTACATAGGTCTCTTTTTTTTGAGTCATTTCTATTTCCTAGGATTTCTTTTTGTGCAAAAAGAATACAGTCAGACACTACTCTTTGCCGTCATTATTGTAAAAAACGACTAAAGGATATATATATATTACGCGTTTGAAGTCTATGCAAGAGAAAACACTCGAAATAAAATCCTATACTCAGTAATTAGTAGGTCAATTGCCGTCCTATTTTGGTAGCAGCTCTAGCTTACTAGTAGGATGCAAATGAGTTGAGATGAAGGACTTTTTTATTGCCTTTTGTGTATAAAAGCTTATTGAAAATAAGTTGTCTTTAATTCTGTCATGTTGTTTTTTTTTTAAATTATACAAATTTATTATAATTGAAGTTACTCAGTCCAAACTACTTTTTATTAATATGTAGCATATTAACCAAATTCATTTCAGCCCAAACTACTTCTTACTAAAATGTAATATATTAGTAAAAAGTAGTTTGGCTGAATAACTTGAATTATAATAATTTATGTATAATTTTATATTTTATATAAATAAAATTAAACTTTAAGATATATAAAAAAGACAAATAGAAAAGAATACCTACATTAATTATAAGTTATGCTACAATTTTTGAAGGTTAAGATCTAAAAGTATAAAATTTCATTAAAGATATGGTATATTTACTAATGCACATACGAAGTTCTTGAATAAGAAATATTAAAAAGAAATAAACAACGAAATATTGGCCTTTTACAACGTAATCCTATTATCTGATATTACATACATACATACATATCATCACGCCATATCCCTTGCAGGGTAGGCAGAGAGAACAGAGTGCCAGAGAACTCTATCTCTGCATAATTCACTCGCTTCCTCAACACTCATAATTCTCTTCATACACGCTCGCCGGTTTCGAAGACTCTTGACTCCACCTTCCTTCAGTACATGACCGATCTGGTCTAGGTAGGTTAGTCTTGGTCTCCCTCGGTACCTTCATCCTTCCACTTTCGTATTGTATATCTTCTTAACCAGGCGTTCGTTCGGCATTCTTTCCACATGTCCGAACCATCGGAGCATTCCCTTTCGCATCTTTACACCAATACTCTCTTTCATATCTACTCGCTCTCTTACGTCGTCGTTATGAATGCGGTCGGTCAGCCTAACTCCACAGATTTGCCGCAGAGATCGCATTTCGACCGCATTAATTTTACTATCATACTCTTTTCTGCATACCCAACTCTCGCTTCCATACAGTAATGTTGGGACAAGCACTACGTTATGTACTGCTACACGTGCCTTCTGGCGGAGGTGGTGGCTGCCGAGAAGTTGCCCCAACGCTCCGTTCACTCTATTTCCCGCATTCACTCTTCGCTCTATATCTGATATTAATATAATATATCTTCAATTTTAGTGAGAGGTTATTGAGGTGCAATCTTGGACCTGGCAAAAGAAAACATTTAACGCTGGTTACCTTAGTTTTATAATATTTTCTTATAATACTTTCTCATAAGCTCGAATTTTGTCGTCATGTTCGTTAACAAAGCGATCGCTCCCTATTCCGTGTGCCAAAAAAATATGTAGTAGAATTTATTTATTTACTTAATCAACTTTCGTATTTCTAATAACGTAGTCATACGCAATAAGGTAATAGAAAATGTACACAACGAGAAAACAAACCAAAAAACATATTATTAAAGAAATATAGAATAGCTATAACATAATTAAAATATGTAAACAAAATACCTACGTCTGAGTAATGGCAATGTGTTATTGCGCTTCATTCGGTGAGTAAGAGAGCCGGTAGCCTAACTGGGTGGGTTTGGGGATTTTATTGGTAGGCAGCGGCCTAGACTATACCCTTGGTATTGTAAAGATTCCATGGGCGGCAGTGACACGTACCATCAGGTGTGCTCTTTGCTCGTTTGCCACCATAAGCAATAAAAAAAAATATATAAATAGAAAATTAAGCATAACAATTGTGGATTAACATATACTGCTGTCAATGGTTAGTGTCTCTACCAACTTATACACGAAAATAAGTGAAATGAAGGATCAGAAGCTGGGATCAGATCTATGTAGTGTAACGCGCGAGGAAGCGCAGTATGCAAGCAGAGGTCGTTGTTGTTCGCGCAACTTGCCTATGACCTAGCGAGGAATAATCCATTTTATTTAGAATATCTATATTGCAAAGGTTTTTACTCCTTCGAGTATGAAAGTGTGAAAATATAAAATTATAATTTTGTATGTGTCATCATCATCATCATTTTAGTTCATATAGATCTTAAGAACATATTATCTTAGGTCAAATTCTTTTCTACTTCATAGTAGAAAGGAAATGGACCTGAGATAATGGCCTAATATGGAGGGTTTTTCGAGATGTTCTTCTCTCGCATAGATGTTATGTACATACTATATACCTTACTCTAATACTTGCATTCACCACTATTTGTTTAATTTCTCTCAAACAATCATAGCCGACATAAGATAGAATAAATATATTTCTATTATACTCTTCTTTTTCATACATGTCTGCCACAATATGAAAGACAAAAAGACCAGCTAGTTATCACAACCTAAAACCAGTACAGTAACTTTTCGTTATTTCTGCCGTTTTACCTTGCCAAGGCCCAATCTTAGATTTTCATCTCACTGCTGGGTTCAGGCCTCCTCCATAATGAAAATGACTTATTACACTCCACTGATCAGACGTATTGGTAAAGCATTTTAGTTCTAGTTTTCCTTCTTTTTATATAGATGCTATATGCATATATAGATGTTATATATCTCTTAGCCGTCTTTTGCAAACCACACACACACACCCACAATCAAAATAGCGGGTGAACTGTATTTTTATTACATTATGTATTATTACGGATAATTTAACGTAACCCACGTTAAAACAATTTGCATTTCTATACATCGCCACACGGAAGATACACAAAAAATATCTAAAAGATTTTATAAATTTCGGCACTCAATGTCAAAATGTGTCTTTTTACCCGCTAAATATATATTCAATTTAAATCATCACATAATTATGTTGCCTAAAATTGAAATGCAAACTATGTTAGTAGCATTCCGAGGATGATTAGGGCGGTGGGCGGGCGCCGCCCGCCCTGGCGTTCACTATATAAGCTCTCAACTGTGCGGCCGACTGCACAACACCACTTGTTGCCGATAGTAGTGCCTGCCTGTTGCCGTTGTTGCTGCAACAACTTCATACGTATCAGGTAAGTGATAGTGCATATAAAAAATTGTATAACTATGATTTTACATTAATATTTGGACCATTTTAAGTAAAAAAAAACATAAAAAAAATATTTTGTTATAAATTTAATAATAAATAGTATAGATAATATGAATTCTGAAAACGATTTCGATTATAGTAAATGATTTCAAAATTCTGACCAAAGCGAAAAATACATAATCTTATTATATCTAAATAAATATATTACATATATAAATAAAAAATATATATATAATTCAAAACGATTAATAAAATCTTGAAAATTATTAAGCTTTTTTAATTTATATTTCTAAAGTATTTTAAACTCAATAATTACACCGACATGATTTTATTTCATTTGTTTTGCGTAGTTTAAAAGTTTTTTTAAACTCCATTTTTTCTCCATACTATAAATATATCGTAACAGCAAGTCTTAAAATGCAAAATATTAATTAATAATTTATATTTATAAAGAGCATTAACAAATATTTATATATTATTGTATATGAAAATTCTTTTTCAAGCTTAACAATGTTAGAACTGCGAAATTTTAAAGATCAGACATGTATATTATCAATATTAACATGATATCCCTTCACTTAAGATACTTTTGTCAAAGTATTTCTATAATGGCTTCCTAACGATCACTAGTAAAAAAATTACTGCATAGTGACTTCAAGTTAAGATAGGAATTTTGGTTATAAATTTTTGAAAATAACTTTTTGCTATACTTATAGTTACGATAGAATTTTTCTTATCCCACTTATATTCTGATATCATCTTATAAAAGAGAGACGGCTTCGTGTTATTTAATGAGGCACTTTTCATTACGCAACCTAAACTTGAAATGTAACGATGAAGTTAGTCGTACACGCTGTGAGGAAACTATAAAAAGTTTCAGGATTAAAGCGATTGTTGAGAATTATTAGAAAAGTTTAATTTTACTATCCTTTTTACCCTTTTGGTAAAATAAAAATTTGCAATATTTTGATGATTGTACTTAATAATCATAAAGTATTAAAATAATTTTGTAATAGTATATTATTACACTACAATTGAAAAAACGCAAAATGAAAAAACGCAAAGCTGGTCTTATTTTACACAGAAAATGTTACAGAATTCAAAAACCACGAGTATCTAATTTTCATTTGCACTAGTCAAACTCGTTAACGTCTTTGCTAATATAATGTAGTTTAATGAATCTTTATAGCATAGTTTTGTGAGAAATTATATAATTTTAGCCTTATTTCAAACGAACAAACGATAAATCTTTTTTAAAATAACTAAATTTAATTTTAAACTTTTCTTTTAATATGTTAATAAACAATTTGTCGATGAATTTACCATTCTAATACGAATGCTGTTGGTACACCTATGTATCGCAATTTATGATAATATTAATATTTAATAAACAAAAGATATATGATATGCGTTATATCCTAAGAAAAACATTCCATTTCTATTATGACTTCCCTATTCTTTTTCTAAGACACTTCATAGACATTCCACCATATTGTTCAATGGAAAACAATACACCTACAAGAGTAGTGTAAAACAATGAACGCCATAACATCCGACATATCTAGTACCTGCATAGTTTTATCAATCAAATAACATCACGATCAATGCGATATCAAGAAAATATTGAATTTAAATCAATCTTCATTAAAATAGTCAATGTAATTTTTTTAGATTAACTAAAAGCCATTTTTTTTAAGTATGTGATAGCGAGCTAAGAATACAATGTATTGAAATTTAATATTTTCTTATGGAAGTCGTAACCAGCGACTGAAAGGGCATCAGAATGGGTAGTTTCTGGGAAACTTAGAACATTATAGACGATTGCCAATCCGCCTACCAAGCATGATCACTATGGCATTATCCGCGCTTGGTAAGGCCTACCGTCATCCGCGCGATGGCAATAAATTAACGCATGAATGGATGAAAATGGCAGTTAATAATTAAAGTAAATATTTTAACAATCAATCATATAAGCAAATATAGAGTAATAAATAATGTTCTACTTAAGTAAAAATTAATATGTAGCTATATCATCATTATTATTCTCCTACTCTTATCCCAATCACTTGGGGTCGATACAATTTGTACTCTTCTTTCATAGTGCATATTGTAAAAGTTAGTAGCAATAGTTTTATGACCGGCCGCCTGCCAGATGTCAACCCTCCTTGGTAATGCAATTGTTAACAGAACGGCATCAGATGGAGTTGGCCAAGGTCGTAATAAGGCTCTTAGTCGTCTTTTACGACATCCACGAGCAAAGTAAGGGTTGGTAGTATTCGCAACCGCTACCACACAGCTTGTATATAAAAATATAGCTGTACAAAATATATAATAGCTTCGTATTGAAATTTTCAATACACTTTTTTATTATTAAAGCAGAAGAACATAAAAAGATACTATACTCAAAATAATGTATTCAGGTGGCTTTTTCTTGGGTAAAATTAATTAAAACCTGGTGGCATAACAACCATGAAGCCGACATACCAACTAACCCTACGCATATTTCAGGCCTAAAGCATATAATGTTGAAATGAGATATTAATCGCGCAGAGAATATGTCTTTGTTATTAAATAAATTACGGTAACACTGTGAAATACCAGTTTAATTTTCAAAATCTAGACCCAGTTTCGTTCTGAGATTACATCAGTTATGTGAAATTGGATAGTAGATTTTTACCACACCTTTATGCTATATTAGTTATTGTAGATTAAAAGTTAAGGTATCATTCTTCTTTTTAATAGAATTCTCTTCCGTTGAATATAAAAATGATGAGTAAATGGTGAATATTATACAATATCATCTAAACATACATATAATCAGGCCATATCCCTTGCAGGGTAGGCAGAGAGAACAGAGTGTAAGACACATAATTACGCAATTAGTGAAAAGAATAGTGTACAAGCCCTACACTTTCTAGAATAACTAAAATACTACAATATTTTTATTAAAATGTAATGATATGCAGTAGATATTTGCTGTATTCTATATTAAATACTCTATAGAATAGAAGATTAAAAATGTTGATAGTTCTATAATTTATCTATCTGCACGCATATATCATTCTCTGAACACTTCCTGTCATCCGTGTGGAGTCGCGTTAATAATGAAATATGATCTATTCCTTACTTATAAAATCCGATTACGAAATGAAAAATGATGTCGCAAGCGGGATTCGAACCTGCGCCTATTGGGATTCCGGCCCAATCGTGCTGCCACTGCACCACCGCGACTAATTGTAGGACATGCAAATTTCACTTCGTAATATATTTACGTCTTAAGGTGACGGTATGCTATCTACCCGACAATGTTTACACATTGTTATAGGCTTAATACTTCAAACTTTACAGTTAGAATTGTATTAAACGATGACACAACCTTGTTATTTAAATTACTGAAATTTAGCATTTAATATGCTTAATTATTTATAAAATCCGATTACGAAATGAAAAATGATGTCGCAAGCGGGATTCGAACCCGATCCGATTCGATTCCTTACTTTCTAGTGCGAGACGTAAAATCTGATTAAATAATCACTTGCTGAGCAATAGTTATCGCCAGGAATATTTATAACCTCAACGTTAACCACCAAGTCACCTGCCAACCGTGACAATAATGGCAATAGAAATATTAGACATGGGCGTATGACATCCTTTCCGTGTGGTGACGGAGTAAGAATACAATTCACCACCCCCTATCCTACCCGTGGGTGATCGTATGAGGTGACTAAGGGATATAAAACGTATGTAACATCCATGCGAGAGAAGGAAAACTCGAAATAAAACCCTATACCAATACGTCTGACCAGCGTGGTATAATAGGTCAATTACCTTTCCATTATGGAGGATGCTCGAGCCCAACAGTGGGACATACATGAGCTGAGATGATGATGATGATGATGTATGACATCCATGAGAAAGAAATAATTGGTCATATGTGATATTCTTGGTCTATATTATATATGATTAATTTTATCGTCATCACCGTATAAGCTCATATACATCATATTACTAGGCTAAAGCTTTCTTCACAGCAGAAAGGAAATCATGCTACTCTGCTGATCAAACGTGTTGGTATAGGGTGTTATTTCGAGTTTTCCTTTTCCTATATAAATAGTGTAGATGCATATAATATTCATTTTATATCTCTTAGTCGTTAACAACGCCCATGAATAAGACAGGATGGTGAAGCGTAATTTTACTACGTCACAACACGACAAATCAGCTATATGGATTACTTTCGAAAAATTATAAAAAATCAGACTAGCTGCGGTAAATTCGTTGAAGTTTAATATACATATATACAAAATATTAATAGCTTTTTTCAAAAATTGTATAATGCTAGTAATTATTCACGGAATATCTGAATATAAATACAATTTACCACCCCCTATCTTACACGTGGTTGATCGTAAGAGACGACTAAGGCATATATAACGCATATAACATCTATGCAAGAGAAGGAAAACTCGAAACAAAACCCTATATCAACACGTCTGACTAGTGTGGTATAGAAGCTCAATTTTTCTCCCGTTATGGAGGAGGCTCGAGTCCAACAGTAGGGCATATATGAGCTGAGATGAATAATAAAATAAGCATTACACATACATACATATCATGACGCCATATCCCTTGCAGGGTAGGCAGAGTGAACAGAGTGCCAGAGAACTCTATCCTTGCATACTTCACTCGCTTCCTCAACATTCATAATTCTCTTCATACACACTCGCCGGCTTCGGAGACTCTTGACTCCACCTTCCTTCAGTAGGTACGTGACCAATCTGGTCTAGGTAGGTTAGTCTCGGTCTCCCCCGGTACCTAAAATACATACATAAATATTCTTATAGAAATAATTGAATAAATAAAATATGCCATCTGATATTCAATAATAAAGTAACTGTTTTGAGAAGAATGATGTGAAATACGTATATTATTTGACATTGGGAACCTGAGACCGTGAGTACAATATACATACATACATTATGATGAGTCATGAACAAACACACACCCTTCTCACTAATAGATAGAGCTTTGGTTTATTTTTAAACACATGCTTTTTAGGTGCTATGCATAAAACAGTCATAATGAATACCGATACTAATAAAAAAAATACTATCCTATCTTGTAATACCTTAATGTGTTTAAAAATTGTTTGTATCATAATTGAAATGTATATATCTTACTTATAGATAGATAATGTATACATATGCCTTGAATGATGACGGGAAAATATCAGTGATATATATTAATAGAAAAATTGCTTAATTAAAACACACAACACATTAATGAATTTCTTGAATTTAATAACAAAATAATATAGTAACCATTATCGGCTCATATACGCCACGCTGCTAGGCATGACATTGTTAACAGTATAAGGAAAATCAACCTATTATACCACATTGGTTAGATGTATTGATATAGGGTTTAGTTTCCAGTTGATCTTTATTTGCTTATGTTGTCTGGATATTTTGTCTCTTACTTGTCTTTTATGACAATTATGAGAAAGAAATGGGTCGATGATTTATTTTTCTGACAATTTAAAATTCTCCTTCTATATTATTAATAACCATTATGAAACCTGTGCCACAATTTGTTATTTCAAATGATATATTATATATTGCCTTTGCTCTTGATTTTTAAGAAATGCATGTTAAAGTATATTGATACATTCATGTATTAAAATTTGTTAAAATGTAAATCAACTGGTAGATTATGAATGTACCTATTATAATTTAATAATTGACCAATATCACACATACAAACATTCTAATTTTAAACATATTGGCACAATTTTGTATAAAAGAAATAGGTAGAAATATATTGGTTGCGGGTAGCACAGAATTACATTTTGTGGCGAAATATGAGGGAGCCCTACGTCCGACTATGTGTGGTAAAAGGCTGAATGATGATGATGATGAAAAATAAATAATAGGCATAGAAAATTCTAAAATGGTGGAAAGGAAGGAAGACCCAGTACTTCTCCACGGGTAATCAATATATTGCACACCTCAAGAAAGAAAGGAATACGAGATGGGATCAAGGTAGAATGGGATATAACGAAATCTTACTGTTATGAGAGCACCCTCCAGAGCTTCTACTTGCAATTTTCCGCAGAACTTCGAATAATGATTCGAAACGTGTTTTACCTCTAAACTAGGTATCCTCTGGACGGTACCGCTTCAAATGCGCATTTAAATTCTGGAGGATGCTCATCAGAGGGTTAAGGTTTTCTTATATCCTATTCCACCTTGATCCCATCCCGTATTCCATCTTGAAGTGTGCAGTATATTGATTAACCGTAGGGAAGTGGTGGATCTTCCTTTCTTTCCTCCAATTTAGAATAATAATGGATTGCCTGCGGCAATCCATTATTATTCCATCCATCCATTCCATGTATCTCCTAATTCATTCAATTATAGAGATGGAAAATAAAAATAATAGACAAACACGCAGAGTTTCTTTTCGTATCTTCTCAATGGCGGTTGCATTCCGATCCGGTGATAGTTTCTTGGACTAATTTCAGGTAAAATGTTAAATTAACAATATATAAGTACCCCTGCCGCATTTATACATAATAAATGATTTTGAATTTGAATTTCAAATCAACTTAAGATCTGAGATCTTGATCGATTCTCGAATATTTATAACATTGGATTCTTTAGATGCTTCCGCATTGAAGTATTAAAGTTCCCTACAGTGAACAATCAAACAATGTAATTTAAATTAGATTCAAGTACATGGATTCAAAGTAAGCAATATATACTCTTCTATTCTAACATTGTCCTATCTTGTATCGTTTGTTAATAAAACTATATGACCTTTTGTTTGACAGTGTGGTTAGTACGAAAACTCCGCAAACAATTTCTGGCAACTACTACTAATTAGCTTTGTCAATATAGGACTTTATTATAATAATTTACTACGTGTGGTTTCAAGATTGAAATATAATGTGTTGTTCTGTGCTAGCTCTTAATTTTCGAAAGGAATAATATAAACGGCAAAAGGGACGTCATAAGATTGAGCACCAGTGCTTTCTTTAAAAACTCTGTAATAATATGCCATGAAAATCAATGATAAGCGTCAATAAGTTGGCGGATGGATAAAGAGTCGTAAAACTTAAAAAAAATCCATCCCAATATCAATTTCGGTCTTGGATTGTGTCAGATATTTAAACATTATAATCAAATATCAGTTATAATCAATACTTTTTTCCAAAGCCCGTGACACAGAGCGAAGATTGATTAAAGCTTATCATCGATAATCCTTTTATCTTTCTCCTTTAGAGCGATAAATTCACGTCCGTCGTAATCATTCATTAATATATTTATTAACATATATATTTAATAACTTTCCGTGTGGTGACGGAGTATGCAAACAATTTACCATTCCTATCTTACCTGTGGGTGATCGTAAGAGATGACTAAGGGATATAAAACGCATATAACATCTATGCAAGAGATGGAAAACTCGAAACAAAACTCTATACCAACACGTCTGACCAGCGTTGTATAGTAGGTCAATATCCCTCTTATTAGGGAGGAGGCTCGAGCCCAACAGTGGGACATATATAAGCTGAAATCATGAGATGATGATATTTAATATAACACATTAATATATCTTTGTTAGTCCAGTGTCATTAGGACTTTTAAAACAACTACGAATTGTAGTAAATGTGTTTCTGTTTACACTTTTGTTTAGCACTTTGGCGATGAAATCGTAAGACTATTAAAAATAAAAATCAATAGAATAATATCGTGTACTTTCATCATGACCTCAACTAATTTAACTGTTAAGCGAGCCTCCTCTAAAGTGAAAGGGAAATTCACCTGCTATACCATACGAATTAGAACGGTTAGTAGAGGA
Organism: Lymantria monacha; assembly: GCA_905163515.2. Classification (NCBI taxonomy): domain Eukaryota; kingdom Metazoa; phylum Arthropoda; class Insecta; order Lepidoptera; family Erebidae; genus Lymantria; species Lymantria monacha. Next base: position 7,778,700 of record LR991090.1, on the reverse strand, counting down.
TTTTATTTCGATTTCGTCATCCTATAAATTCAAAAGATTGCTTCAATTTTATTGCTGTAAAAATCTTCATAATAGTTTTCTTTATTATAGATATATTACTACTATAGACATATTATATATAGATATATTATAGATAACTAGCCGCGGTTTTACCTATATAGGGCCCATTATCGTGGGAATACAGAGATAAAATATAGCCTATGTTACTTTCTGCTAATATAGTTTCCCATCGGTAAAAGAATTTTTAAAATCAGTATAGTGGTTTAAGCGTGGAAGCGTAACATACAAATAAATTTATATCCCCATTTATATTACTCGGTATTGACAAATATCGGCCTCTGCAGTTTAATAATATGTATAGATTTAATAATTACTACTCTTCTCAGGTAACATGATTAAAGGACACATTATGGCGTAACAATCAGTACTGATAAGTTGACATTTGTTCGCCACTTAAATAAGACTTATTACGATTTGATTACGGCTTAGAGATAAAACTTGTTACAGTGACTGACTTTGTGCTTATCATAACCGAATTACCGTATTGATCTAGTGTTGACTAAATATATGCTTGACTGCTTAAGGAATGGATACGAATTCTAGTTTATGCAAAAAATATTAACCTTTTCTCAGCGTATGTATGCCCCACTATTGGACTCGAGCCTTCTCTATAACGGGAGGTAAATTAACTTACTATACCACGCTGGTCAGACGTGTTAGTATAGGGTTTTGTTTTGAGTTTTCCTTCTTTTGTATGGTTTAACATCCATACAAAAGAAGGAAAATTCGGACAATTCACCACCCTTTATCTTACCTGTAGATAATTGTAAGAGACGACGTGGATTATAATTACGCGGGTTAGAACAGACTGATAATGGGTTTTATTTGGAGTCTCCTTTATTTTATACTAGCTTCTGCCCGCGGCTTCGCCTGTGTAATAGGTTACTTTCCTAAAGTTGAACTATTATCGCAAGGGAACACATTACCGGGATAATAGTATCCTATATGTTATATAGAAAATGACAATACTTCCTTACAACTTTTCATCCTCCTTTACAACCCTTTTTTTTGCATTAAAAAGTAGCCTATGTCCTTTGTCGAGTTCTAGACTATCCGTGTACCAAATTTCATTTAGATCGGTTCGGTAGTTTTGGCATGAAAGAGTGACAGACAGACAGAGTTACTTTCGCATTTATAATATTAGTAAGGATGTATATCATATCCCTTAGTCAGAGCTGTGTGGTAGCGGCTACGAATATTACCAACCCTTACTTTGCTCGTGGATGTCGTAAAAGACGACTAAGAGTCTTTTTGGACCTCGACCAACACCACATGATGCCGTTTGGTCAACAATTACATTCCCAAGGAGGTTTGACGTTAGGCAAAAATTATTGCCAACAATTATTGCAATATGTAGGAAGACGAGTACATATTGCTTCACCAAGTAATTGGGATAAGAGCAGGAGAATGATGATGATGATCATATCACTTAGTCATATTTTAGTACAATCTTAGGCAAGAAAGAGGGTGGTGAATTGTATTCTTATTCCGTTAACTAGATTATGTTCTATGAATATGTTCTTCAATGATTATGTACATATAATATCATTTAAATCTATTAAACGTAATTTTGTGTCCCTGTTTGATATTCTGTTTAACAACATTGGGCTGTTTATGGGTTATTTGAAATTCCTGCAACCATAGATGATATAATGTGTTTACCATATATACATAATTAGATATTTTTAACACCACCCTGCATTAAGAAATTTTTCAAACATATAATTATGCGAAAGGGCATGCTCCGATGGTTCGGACATGTGGAAAGAATGCCGAACGAACGTCTGGTTAAGAAGATATACAATGCAAAAGTGGAAGGATGTAGGTACCGAGGGAGACCGAGACTAAACTACCTAAACCAGATCGGTCATGTACTCAAGGAAGGTGGAGTCAAGAGTCTCCGAAACCGGCGAGCGTATATGAAGAGAATAATGAATGTTGAGGAAGCGAGTGAAGTATGCAGAGATAGAGTTCTCTGGCACTCTGTTCTCTCTGCCTACCCTGCAAGGGATATGGTGTGATGATATGTATGTATGTATGTATAATTAACGCAGATAAATTACACCTAAACACAGAACAACAAATTGTGGCTCGCACAAAATATTGTCCTGCGTAGGAATCGAACCCATCTCACAGGCACGGAAGCTATCTTAAATACTACACCATCTGTGCAGTCTATATATGGCATATCTATATGACAATTATATGCAGATGGTATTTAACAACCAGAGCGATTTAGGACTTAAGCCGGCCCTTATAATATGCATATCCACGTCTCTATTTAATTCTGCATTTAAAGTGCATTTAAGTTTTGTTATTTAAATAAATTATATTTTACAAGTGTACGTTGCACAAATATGTAAAATAGTTAAGCTTCTGAGAGATCCAGAATACTGAAGTGTTCTTTTGAAACCACTTTTAGTAAAAACTTCGTAGCCGCTTTTGTGGATTCATTAGCTTTGTAAAAAAGTGGTTTTTATTAAACATTTTGTATCTAAGTTATACACTCCACGAAGTGGAGTTCAGAGATCGTCTGTGGAAATTTATGGTCTCTAAAAAAATAATCCCCAATTTATAAAACTTGGCGATGTTGTTATGGGTAAAGGATATAGTATGTTATCACTTCTTATTTTCCCAAAGGAATCATAAAAACTGATTTGGGATTTACCAGGAGAATTAGCTACAACACTCTCCTGGTTAACTTTCTATTGGCCTATATACTCATACTATTAGCCTATATGCGATCGCCAAAATTCCTGCCAAGTATGGCGATTGTGCCATTATCACCCCTTAGATAGGTTCATCAATAGACGTGGATAGGTTGATGAATAGATTGTAGATGCATAATAAAGATAAAGAAGTTTATCTGATTACACAATTACACAACATAGCCTTTTGTATTAAAGTCAGCAAATAGGTGCCTAGTATTTATAATTTACTCTTTTGAGAACTGAAAACCATAATAGAAATTGCAGTAAATAAAATTTGCTGAAACTCTAAGACCATAAATTTGATAATATATATATATATATATATATATATATATATATATATATATATATATATATATATATATATATATATATAAGTTTAACTAACAAATTTTATGAATTGAAATTACTAAACATAAGGAAAATTATACTCATTTTAAAACGGTTAATACTTGCTCAAATATTTTGAGGAATAATATACATCAATTTTAAAAATGGAGCTATGGTTAGCAACTGTATAAACAAATTATTCGCTCGAAGTAATAAAAATTAAGTATAATAAAAAAGAAGTAATAATGCTTAGCGAGTATTATAATTTAAAATTGTCTGCTATTTATAGCAGAAAATAATATAAGAGTAATCACTGTAGTTATGGAGTAAGGATATAATAATTTACCACGTTTTTCTTTCCTATGGAGAGCATGTGAGACGAATAACTGGCTATAACCGGCTTTCGTTCAGTGCCAAAGTGAGCCGTATTTCACCTCCCCATCTATACAGTAGATTGCCGGCACTGATGCTTTTACTTTTGTCGCCTACTTAACAGGATATTCCTTCAAATATCGTCGATAGGTTGCCAAGCTTGGGATCATTAATACTTCAAAAAAAATAGCAAGACTTTCAAGAAATGCTGTATACAAAATTACGCCTAATTTAATTAAAGAGCCCTTTTAAAACGTCATCTTTCAGTTCTTGATAAAATGAGATCCATAATCCATTATGACGTCAATGTCGTGAATATTTATTAAAATGATTGACAGCGAATTGGATGGTTGGCAACTTTCAAAGTTGTAGCTTATTATGCAACAGTCAACATTTTTTTAATGTAACTTCTTGAAAATATCAAAGGCAAGATGGTTCAGGTAAAATTTTCAAATGAATCTTTAGCTTTATTTGATTAATTAGGGGTAAGCCAAAAGTAAGAAAATCATAAATTTATATTTACAAGGTTGATGATGATGGAGGTAAAATTTTGAATGTTCAAAAATATTAACACAAGGCATTTTTAATTTTTATTCATGCATTTACTTCGATGTCCACTACTGTACATGATCTCTCTAAAGAAAGAAAATACTGTAATTATTAAGCTTAGTTGATTTGCATGCATTTGGCATCTTTAGTTTTCCAAGAGATTGCTGCGGTTAATTCTTCTGGTGAATCCCTCAACCGAGTATAAGTCTTTCACGAGAATTAAGGGGTAGTGACACAATGTACACTTAACTGGTCAGTTTTCTGTCTACAGCCACGGGCCAGTCCGTTAGGAGTAGTACCACACTCTCGCAGAAAACCAACCTCTGAGCAATGGCAATGTACTGCTATGCACGGTCAGCGAGATATATATATATATATATATATATATATATATATATATATATATATATATATATATATATATATATATATATATATATATACATATATATATACATATATATATATATATATATATATATATATATATATATATATATATATATATATATATATATATATATATATATATATATATATATATATATATATATATATACTTTCTGGGTGTGTTTGGAGTTTTTGTTGGTAGACAGAGGTCTAGCTTTACCCCTGGTATTGCAAAGGTTCATGGGCAGCAGTAACACTTATAAGTGTGCAGCTTGCGCGTTTGCCACAAGCAATAAAAAAAAACAAAGAACTCGTCACCATACAAAGAAGTTAATATAACGAAAACATAAAAAAAATATTACATAAAAAAACATACAATGGACAATTTTTTAATTACTATATATTTACACAGTACAGGATATTTGAGTGGCCAGGAATACTAATAACTATAATTGAGCTAGAAGTTGTTTTAAAGCCGAATACTTAAAGATTACATACATACATACATATCATCACGCCATATCCCTTGCAGGGTAGGCAGAGAGAACAGAGTGCCAGAGAATTCTATCCTTGCATACCTTACTCGCTTCTTCAACATTCATAATTCTCTTCATACACGCTCGCCGGTTTCGGAGATTCTTGACTCCACCTTCCTTCAGTACGTGACCAATCTGGTCTAGGTAGGTGAGTCTCGGTCTCCCCTCGTACCTACATCCTTCCATTTTCGCATTGTATATCTTCTTAACCAGACGTTCGTTCGGCATATACTTAAAGATTAATTACACCTAATAACGTGTAGTCCATGACCGCATTTCTAAGGATGATTGAGATCAAACAGGCGGCTGCTCATAAGATTTAGACCATATTTGCACTTCTTGCATCTGTATTTGAGAAAAAGACTTGCTTCGTCGCAAATAATTACGGCAAGAGTAGTGCTCCTACCATAATGGTAATGAGTTTTAATTCTGTAGGGCTTTTTGGCCAGAGTATTAATAAACTTAACTCAAAATCTGTCTAAAAGTTTTTTTTTTCAACATTAGTAAGAAAATTTGTATAATTTTATTCATGTTTACATATGTTATATGATTATATATTTTTTTAAAGGTAGCGTAATAAATAAATAGTGGTGACAATGGTACATTATTATATATTGAATACTTAAATGGCAATATTTAGAAGAATAATGTAATTTCATCATCTCATCATATCTCAGTACATACACATCCCACGCCCTATTGGGCTCGAGTTTCCTCTAAACGGGAAGGATGCACGAAGGATGCATGAAGGATGGACGCATGAAAGATGCATGAAGGATGGACCTACCACACCACGCTTATCAGAGTATAGGTCAGTCTTAATATAGGGTTTTGTTGGGAAATTTCCTTCTCTTGCGTAGATGTTATATGCATTTTATATCCCTTAGTCGTCTTTTACGATCACTCACGAATAAGGTAGGGGGTAGTAAATTGTATACTTACTCCGTCACCACATAGTTAAATGAAAATGTAATTTAATGAAAAGTAAAATAAGCACTGATTTCGTAGTTCACATTAGAGGTGCGGAAACATACATTGCGCTATCAGTGTATCAATTGATCAGTAGATTCGATCAGTAAGTTAACTAATATAAATGAAAAGAAAACACAACTTGTTTCCTTATACCCACGGGATATTTGCTCGAATTTGGCTTTCGCATTCAATGAATCGCATCGGTATCTAATACGACTATATTTCACACCCCGTCGTTAGGGCTTGATTATACAAAGACATCCCTCGAGAAATTGAACAAAAGATGATTATTCCTGAAATGGATGCTAAGGAAATGCGTAGGTAGTTATATACATTTTAGTTGTAAATGTATTTAGATATTATACCCAAGTATCTAGTTATCCTTTTGATGTGAAGATCCAAGTAATAATTATAAAACTGTACGACACCATTTGTAGCGTATAATACACTGTCTCAAATTATACAAAGCTAAGGTGGAAAATTAATATTTTGATTTTATTTTTTTATAATTAGTGATCCTCTTTATATAAATTAAACTAGATTACTAAATATTTCATGATATTTTAACATGGTTAATATAAAAAATAGAATTTATTTACATCTTTTTATTAATTATAATTTTTTACTATTATTTAATATTTTAGTTTTATTAGGATTAGTCCCCTATCCCCTATATAACTTAATCCTATTTTTTTTGTACTTGTGAAAGTTTCTATTTCTCTTAATCAATGTCTCTTGCTTTTCAAGAAGTAAGACTGGAATTTTCGACATTCTCGGCCATAGCACTCATATTAGTACTATAGTATCAATGTCGATGATTGGTGATAAAACTGCTGAAATTCCTAATATTTTAAAGTTCTTTATAAAAACATCAACCTCTTTTTTGATAATTTATAAAGTAGTTCAGGGGAAGTTTTGTCTTCACTTATATATTTCTTTTGCACTAGTTCATGGTTCAAAATTCAAAATAAATAACTGCAATTATAATGAATAGATAAAAACTTCTATAATAAATATAATATAATTATACATGAAACACTTCATTTGTGATAGTAAAAGCAATATTTAAATTTATTAAATGGCGTAAATAATATGTTATTAAAAGACTACTCTCGGCACTAAGGTAATAATCCTTGTATTGCGGAGAACTTTACATACATATATATTTCTGTCACTTAAATTAGTGACAGAAATTACACCTAGTCCCAGAACAACAAGGAGTTACTATTTTTTTTTATTGCTCTTAGTGGCAGACGAGCATCTAGCACACCTTATGATAAGTATTACTGCCACCCATGGACTTTTGCAATACCTGAGGTACAGCTATGCCGTTGCCTATCAATAATCCCAAATCCACCCAAAAAGTTGGTCTTCCAGCTCTCTCGCTCATCGAATGAAGCACAGCAGCATATTGCCACTGCTCAGGCGTTGATTTTCTGTGAGAGTGTGGTACTACTCCGGACGGACCGGCCCGCGGCTGTAGACAGAACTGTAAATAGTGTGATCCTACCACTTTTGAAGTAGACTTATTTTCAATTTAAATAACCTAATGATATAGTTAAATACATACATACATACATATCGTCACGCCATATCCCTTGCAGGATAGGCAGAGAGAACAGAGTGCCAGAGAACTCTATCCTTGCATACTTCACTCGCTTCCTCAACATTCATAATTCTCTTCATACACGCTCGCCGGTTTCGGAGACTCTTGACTCCACCTTCCTTCAGTACATGACCGATCTCGTCTAGGTAGGTGAGTCTCGGTCTCCCACGGTACCTACATCCTTCCACTTTCGCATTGTATATCTTCTTAACCAGACGTTCGTTCGGCATTCTTTCCACATGTCCAAACCATAATTAAAAGTGTTATAAATAACATTCGAACCCAATGTTATAAATATATATGACAATTTTGTTTTATCATTCACATTTTATTGTCTTTCATTTTACATAATAATCTTGACGTTAACATCTTACTATTGTGTCGGGATATATTGTGTAAATATACACACGACGCTTTTACTTTTTTTAAATAGATACTCGTTAATGAAATGTTAATATTATACGAGTAATTTCATTTCATGGGATTGACTTTGTGGTGGTAGGATTACACTGTTGACAGATTCTATCTACAGACATCTGAGTAGAAACAATATGCTGCGTTTTATTCGGTGAGCGAGAGCCCCGGCAGCCCAACTTTCTGGGTAGATTTTGGTTGGCAGGCCTGGCTGTACCCCTTGTATATAAAGGTTGTGAGTAGCAGTAACACCATCAGGTATGCTGCTCGCTCATATACCACCATAAGCAAGAAAAAAATGATATTTTTGTTACGATGATGAGTTAACTTCTAATAAATGAAAAGAATTAACACTATTTATTAGCGCGTTAGTTATTCAGAATGACCATAAGTGCTTGTTAATTACATACTTTGTCGTTCATCATCATCATCATCTCATATTTATCCCACTTTTGGTCTCGAGCCTCCTCCGTTACGGAAGAGTAATTGACCTACTATAACACGCTGTTCAGACGTGTTGTTATAGGGTTTTGTTTCGAGTTTTCCTTCTCTCGCATAGATGTTATTTGCGTTTTATATCTCTTAGTCGTCTCGTACGATCACCCACGAGTAAGATAGGGGGTGGTGAATTGTATTCGTATGCCGTCACCAAAGGAAAAAAACTTTGTCGTTCACAAATATATGTACAATACAATACAAGTACAATAGTTATATGTACAATCTAGAAGCATATACAAGCATTATCAATTTGATAAACGTTAGTACAACAAAAACCTATTTTAAAAGTAGAAGATAAAAAATTGAAAAAGTCAACATTAAAAGGATTAAAATTTTGCCTCTAGAAAAGTTCTTAAATGAAATAGTCAAAAGAGATTTGTTGCTAGAAAAGTTCTTAAATGAAATAGTCAAAAGAGATTTGTTGCTAGAAAAGTTCTTAAATGAAATAAACAGAACTCAAATATCGAAACGAATTAAGATTTTGAAGTAAATTTCTAATTAGTATACAAGATGCGAACACTATTATAATATTAAATAATAATAAATAATTCATTATCCGTGTGGTGACGGAGTAAGAATTACAATTCACCACCCCCTATCTTACCCATGGGTTATCGTAGAAGACGACTAAGGGATATAAAACGCATATGTATTAAACATCTCGAAATGCGTACCGCAATGCGGGTTAGGGCGTCCCCCGGAGGCGACGCGTACCGACCCGCCCCCGTCGGTACGAACATCGGCAGTTGCGGCGATGGGGGCCGCCACCCATCACGCCTTGCCCAGTTAGGCGAGTCGAGGAGAAAGGAGTGCAGGGTGGGCACGTGGAATGTAAGAGGTTGTGTGGAAGGTAAGTTGCACGAGCTGATATCCGTCATGGCGGACAAACAGCTAGACGTGCTCTGTGTAACAGAGACCAAGCGAAGGGGCAGCGACGCCTGCGATCTTCCTGGTGGCGGGATGGCTCTGTGGTCTGGTGTACCACAGAGCGATCGAGCCAGCATGGGGGTAGGAGTGCTGTTGTCCTCTCGCTTGGCCTCAGGTGTGAAGGATTACGGAATGTATGATCCCAGACTTCTCTGGGTCCGTATAAAACTAGGTGTCACCAAGGTATTCATGGTTGTAGCATATGCTCCCGTAGGATCCTCGGTGGCATCAGACCTAGAGAAGTTTTGGGATAATGTTAGGGAAGTTCTGGATATGGCAGAAACCAGTGAACGCGTGATTGTATGCGGAGATTTGAACGGATGGGTGGGGACCAAGCGTCCCGACTATGAGGACGTACTTGGTCCATTTGGTGATAAGAGAGTGAACGACGCAGGTAGGCTCATAGCGGATGTATAGAAACCTTATTGTGTCAAACACATTTTTTCAACATAAGGACATCCATATGTATACATGGAGAAGGAATGAACAGAAAAGCATAATAGATTTAATTTTGGTAGACAGTCGCCTCCGAAGCAAAATATTGGACGCAAGAGCCTACAGGGGCCCCACAGTCGACACGGACCACTATCTCGTTATTGCGAGATTTAGTGGTCTGTTCAGAAAGTGGAGGCACTGGCGAGAGCGTGTCCACTTCGGAGGGCTTGAAAGAATAAAGGTTGAAAGGTTGCAAGAAGAGTGTGTAAGAGAAAAGTATGCAGAGGGTGTCCGAGAACGGCTGACGATGGCAAGCCAGCCGCAATCGGACATTGAAGAATGCTGGAGAGTATTGAAAGGGAGTATGGTAGATACAGCGAAAGAAGTATGTGGAAGTTCAAGGAAGCATAGAAACACAAATGGTGATGCATGGTGGGATGCGGAAGTGGCAGCTTCCGTAGAGCAAAAGAAGAAAGCGTGGCTGGACTATGTCTCTTCTTTGAATCTGAATGACAGTATGACTGAACAGAAGAAAGAAATATATCGGCAATGTAAGAATGACACCAAGGCCTTAGTGAAAGAGAAACGTGATAGAGCAAGTATGAGTGCAGAAGATAGGCTGACTAAAAACTTCGAGGGTAACACCAAACTCTTTTGGAGGGAGGTGAAGAAGTCTCGGGGTGGTTGGTCAGCCTTCAGAATGAATAAAATAAGGTCTAAAGGTGGAGACATTCTTACACAAACACAAGACGTGTTAAGCCGATGGAGTGAATATTTTGGCGATATGTATGCGGATGCTACGGTTGGCGCCGGTGTTGGATGTGGTTTAGTAGATCAACATTCGACAACGGCGTCCTCCGATGGCATCAGTATGGATGAAGTTGAATGGGCGATAAGAAGTTTGAAAAATGGTAAGGCAGCGGGCATTGATATGGTGTCTGCCGAGATGATCAAGCTCGGTGGCTCTTGTGTCTGGGAGGCGTTCCTGTTGCTCCTCAATTTATGTTGGAGCTTGGGAATGGTTCCCAGGGACTGGCATAGCGCAGTCATCGTGCCTTTGTTTAAAAACAAGGGTTCACGTCATGACTGCGCAAATTACAGAGCCATAAGCTTGACCAGTTTGGCAGCAAAAGTGTATGGAAAAATTATTGAAAGGAGAATGAGGATGGTGTCCGATGGTTTACTGTGTGAGACACAAGGAGGTTTCAGGAGTGGAAGGGGATGCATGGATCAAGTGTTCTCTCTGCGCAACATTGTGGAGAAGCATCTGGCTCTAGGTCAGAGGGTTTTCTGCAGTTTTATGGATCTGGAGAGAGCATTTGACACGGTTGTACGAAAGGAACTTTGGGACATTTTACCGGAGTATGGTATTAACGGTAAACTGCTACAGGCTGTGCAGTCCAGTTACATGGGCTGTAGAGCCTGTGTGCGGCTGGATGATGGAATGTCGCCTTGGTTTGACGTCAATATCGGCGTTAAGCAGGGGTGCGTTCTGTCAGCCAGGCTGTTTATCATATATCTGGATAAATGTCTCCAAAGGTTGAACGATATGAATGTGGGAGTCCAGGTGGGCGACTCAGTGGTCACTGCTCTGCTTTATGCAGATGATGCAGTCCTGCTGGCACAGTCAGCGACTGATCTGCAGACCCTAGTCGACACAATGACAGAAGATTGTAAGAAAAGGGGTCTACGCGTGAATGTGAGCAAAACCAAAATAATGGTCTTTGAAAGAGATAAAACCAGAACAGATGTAAGAGTAACAATAGGTAATGATGTACTAGAGCAAGTGGATGAACTTGTATATCTTGGATGTGGATTTAGCCGAGATGGAAGGTACACCACTGATATAGAGCGAAGAGTGAATGCGGGAAATAGAGTGAACGGAGCGTTGGGGCAACTTTTCGGCAGCCACCACCTCAGCCAGAAGGCACGTGTAGCAATACATAACGCAGTGCTTGTCCCAACATTACTGTATGGAAGCGAGAGTTGGGTATGCAGAAAAGAGTATGATAGTAAAATTAATGCGGTCGAAATGCGATCTCTGCGGAAAATCTGTGGAGTTAGGCTGACCGACCGCATTCGTAACGACGACGTAAGAGAGCGAGTAGGTATGAAAGAGAGTATTGGTGTAAAGATGCGAAAGGGAATGCTCCGATGGTTCGGACATGTGGAAAGAATGCCGAACGAACGCCTGGTTAAGAAGATATACAATGCGAAAGTGGAAGGATGTAGGTACCGAGGGAGACCGAGACTAACCTACCTAGACCAGATCGGTCATGTACTGAAGGAAGGTGGAGTCAAGAGTCTCCGAAACCGGCGAGCGTGTATGAAGAGAATTATGAATGTTGAGGAAGCGAGTGAAGTATGCAGAGATAGAGTTCTCTGGCACTCTGTTCTCTCTGCCTACCCTGCAAGGGATATGGCGTGATGATATGTATGTATGTATGTATGTGTATTAAACATGTATATAGCATTTATGTAAGAGAGGGAAAACTCGAAACAAAACCCTATACAAACATGTCTGGCCAGCGTGGTATAGTAGGTGAATTTCCCTCCCATTATGGAGGAGGCTCGAGCCCAACAGTGGGACATATATAAGCTGAGATGATGATGATCAATATTAAAGCAATTATTAAAGTATTATACTTCTAAATACTTATACCATAAAAGTATTTCATACTAAGTAATTTGAACTATTTAATATCAAGTGCCAAGCATATTTTAAAAATCTTTACGCATACATGAAAAGCGTTTTTATTGAGAAAATTTATAGGCTATAAAACTATACTATGGCGGATAAAAGCTAAACAGTTACTATATATATCACGAATATTGACGGAAAATGGCAATGTAATCTAAGATGGTCGGCATTAACTATGAAAAACGGGATTGCCTTATCCAATTACTTGGGCTCGATACAATATGTACTCTTCTTTCATAGTACATATTATAAAAGTAATTGGCAATAGTTTTATGACTGGCCCCTTGCCAAACATCAACCCTTCTTGGTAATGTAATTGTTGACCAAACGGCATAAGATGGAGTTGGTTGTTATAAATGGACCACAGTAATATACTAATATAAAATAAATCCTTTAATTTCCTATTCGATACTGGCTGAAAATTTACTTAATTATTTAGCAGCTAGTGAATATGTTGAGGACGGCATGTCAATTTCACATATCCACATTTTGACACATATATTATTATACGTTTTAGCGACATTATTTTTCCATATACCTATATATTATTTAAGGCCTATTAGATTGCATTTAGAAATATATAATACGTATTTTTTATTTACTTAACATGTCTTTAATTAATGCTCAATATCTTAATTATTCGTGTGGTGATGGAGTAAGAATACAATTCACCACCCCCTATCTTGCCCATGGGTGATCATAAGAGACGACTAAGGGATATAAAACGCATATAACATCTATGCAAGAGAACGAAAACTTGAAACAAAACCCTATACCAACACGTCTGACCAGCGCGGTATAGTAGGTTAATTTCCCTCCCATTAAGGAGAAGGCCCGAACCAACAGTCGGACATATATGGGCTGCGATGATGATGATGATCTTAATTAAACTATTTAATAACAAATTTAAACTCTTTATTAAAATATGACCCGTTTTTTTTTTAAATACATACATACACATACATACATATCATCACGCCATATCCCTTGCAGGGTAGGCAGAGAGAACAGAGTGCCAGAGAACTCTATCTCTGCATACTTCGCTCGCTTCCTCAACATTCATAATTCTCTTCATACACGCTCGCCGGTTTCGGAGACTCTTGACTCCACCTTCCTTCATTCAGTACATGACCGATCTGGTCTAGGTAGGTTAGTCTCGGTCTCCCTCGGTACCTACATCCTTCCACTTTCGCATTGTATATCTTCTTAACCAGACGTTCGTTCGGCATTCTTTCCACATGTCCGAACCATCGGAGCATTCCCTTTCGCATCTTTACACCAATACTCTCTTTCATACCTACTCGCTCTCTTACGTCGTCGTTACGAATGCGGTCGGTCAGCCTAACTCCACAGATTTTCCGAAGAGATCGCATTTCGACCGCATTAATTTTACTTTCATACTCTTTTCTGCATACCCAACTCTCGCTTCCATACAGTAATGTTGGGACAAGCACTGCGTTATGTATTGCTACACGTGCCTTCTGGCTGAGGTGGTGGCTGCCGAGAAGTTGCCCCAACGCTCCGTTCACTCTATTTCCCGCATTCACTCTTCGCTCTATATCAGTGGTGTACCGTCCATCTCGGCTAAATCCACATCCAAGATATACAAATTCATCCACTTGCTCTAGTACATCATTACCTATTGTTACTCTTACATCTGTTCTGGCTTCATCTCTTTCAAAGACCATTATTTTGGTTTTGCTCACATTCACGCGTAGACCCCTGTTCTTACAATCTTCTGTCATTGTGTCGACTAGGGTCTGCAGGTCAGTCGCTGACTGTGCCAGCAGGACTGCATCATCTGCATAAAGCAGAGCAGAGACCACTGAGTCCCCCATCTGGACTCCCACATTCATATCGTTCAACCTTTGGAGACATTTATCCAGATATATGATAAACAGCCTGGCTGATAGAACGCAGCCCTGCTTAACGCCGATATTGACGTCAAACCAAGGCGACATTCCATCATCCAGCCTCACACAGGCTCTACAGCCCATGTAACTGGATTGCACAGCCTGCAGCAGTTTACCGTTAATACCATACTCCGGTAAAATGTCCCAAAGTTCCTTTCGTACAACCGTGTCAAATGCTCTCTCCAGATCCACAAAACTGCAGAAAACCCTCTGACCTAGGGCCAGATGCTTCTCCACAATGTTGCGCAGAGAGAACACTTGATCCATGCATCCCCTTCCACTCCTGAAACCTCCTTGTGTCTCACACAGTAAACCATCGGACACCATCCTCATTCTCCTTTCAATAATATAATTTTACCATACACTTTTGCTGCCAAACTGGTCAAGCTTATGGCTCTGTAATTTGCGCAGTCATAACGTGAACCCTTGTTTTTAAACAAAGGCACGATGACTGCGCTATTCCAGTCCCCGGGAACCATTCCCGAGCTCCAACATAAATTGAGGAGCAACAGGAACGCCTCCCGGACACAGGAGCCACCAAGCTTGATCATCTCGGCAGACACCATATCAATGCCCGCTGCCTTACCATTTTTCAAGTTTCTTATCGCCCATTCAACGTCATCCATACTGATGCCATCGGAGGACGCCGTCGCCGAATGTTGATCTACTAGACCACATGCGACACCAGCGCCAACCGTAGTATCCGCATACATATCGCCAAAATATTCACTCCATCGGCTTAACACGTCTTGTGTTTGTGTAAGAATGTCTTCACCTTTAGACCTTATTTTATTCATTCTGAAGGCTGACCAACCACCCCGAGACTTCTTCACCTCCCTCCAAAAGAGTTTGGTGTTACCCTCGAAGTTTTTAGTCAGCCTATCTTCTGCACTCATACTTGCTCTATCACGTTTCTCTTTCACTAAGGCCTTGGTGTCATTCTTACATTGCCGATATATTTCTTTCTTCTGTTCAGTCATACTGTCATTCAGATTCAAAGAAGCGACATAGTCCAGCCACGCTTTCTTCTTTTGCTCTACGGAAGCTGCCACTTCCGCATCCCACCATGCATCACCATTTGTGTTTCTATGCTTCTTTGAACTTCCACATACTTCTTTCGCTGTGTCTACCATACTCTCTTTCAATACTCTCCAGCATTCTTCAATGTCCGATTGCGGCTGGCTTGCCATCGTCAGCCGTTCTCGGACACCCTCTGCATACTTTTCTCTTACACACTCTTCTTGCAACCTTTCAACCTTTATTCTTTCAAGCCCTCCGAAGTGGACACGCTCTCGCCAGTGCCTCCACTTTCTGAACAGACCACTAAATCTCGCAATAACGAGATAGTGGTCCGTATCGACTGTGGGGCCCCTGTAGGCTCTTGCGTCCTATATTTTGCTTCGGAGGCGACTGTCTACCAAAATTAAATCTATTATACTTTTCTGTTCATTCCTTCTCCATGTATACATATGGATGTCCTTATGTTGGAAAATGTGTTTGACACAATAAGGTTTCTCTCCATGCATACATCCGCTATGAGCCTACCTGCGTCGTTCACTCTCTTATCACCAAATGGACCAAGTACGTCCTCATAGTAGGGACGCTTGGTCCCCACCCATCCGTTCAAATCTCCGCATACAATCACGCGTTCACTGGTTTCTGCCATATCCAGAACTTCCCTAACATTATCCCAAAACTTCTCTAGGTCTGATGCCACCGAGGATCCTACGGGAGCATATGCTACAACCATGAATACCTTGGTGACACCAAGTTTTATACGGACCCAAAGAAGTCTGGGATCATACATTCCGTAATCCTTCACACCTGAGGCCAAGCGAGAGGACAGCAGTACTCCTACCCCCATGCTGGCTCGATCGCTCTGTGGTACACCAGACCACAGAGCCATCCCGCCACCAGGAAGATCGCAGGCGTCGCTGCCCCTTCACTTGGTCTCTGTTACACAGAGCACGTCTAGCTGTTTGTCCGCCATGACGGATATCAGCTCGTGCAACTTACCTTCCACACAACCTCTTACATTCCACGTGCCCACCCGGCACTCTGCTCTCCTCGACTCGCCTGACTGGGCAAGGCATGATGGGACGGCCCCCATCGCCGCAACTGCCGAAGTTCGTACCGACGGGGGCGGGTCGGTACGCGTCGCCTCCGGGGGACGCCCTAACCCGCATTGCGGTACGCATTTCGAGCCGGATTAGCAGTCTAATTAGACTGGCAGGGGACGCGAACGAGCACGCTCCGGACTATGCCCCCCTTTTTTAAATAAAGTGAATATAATCGTTAAAATTTATTGAAAAATCAAATTAGTTAATTCGTATTCGTTTTAAGACAGTAATCATTGCACGGTATAATGATGGAGACAGCATACCATGGTATATTTATTAAATTTCAAATTTAGTGGTGGTCCTACCACACTGTTGACAGTTTTCTGTCTACAGCCGCGGGCCGGTCCATCTGGGGTCCCACTCTCGCAGAAAATCGATGTCTGAGTAGTGGCAATATGCTGTTGTGCTTTGTTCGTGAGTGTGAGAGCTGGCAGCCCAATTTTCTGGATGGGTTTGGGTTTTTTTTATTGCTTGTGGTGGCAAACTGTTGTCGGTTTGGTCCAAGACCCCAGATCCAAGCTAACTCGGCACTATACCGAAGAAATGCCGGACGTCAGCTTGTACGAGATCAGAATGGCTCTAATACAATTAAAGAATGGAAAGGCACCGGGAAATGACAGACTTACCACAGAGCGTCTGAGGGCAGGTGGCAAGCCAGTTATAAAAGCCCTACAGAAGTTGTTTAATTCTGTCATTCTCGGGGGCGACGTTCCAGAGTTGTGGACCAGGAGTGTGGTGGTGTTGTTATTCAAGAAGGGCGATAAAATGCTCTTAAAGAATTACAGACCCATCTCACTCCTGACCCACGTGTACAAATTGTTTTCAAGAGTCATTACGAACCAACTCGCGAGCAAGCTAAACGACTTCCAGCCGCCCGAACAAGCCGGTTGCCGAAAAGGTTATAGTATTAAAAGGTTATAGTATCCTATTGTGGTAGGGCCACACTGTTGATAGTTCTCTATCTACAGCCGCAGGCAGGCCCGACCGGGGTGGTACCACACTCTCGCAGAATATCGACGTATGAATGGTGGCTTTTGCCGCTGTGCTTCGTTCGGTGAGCGAGAGAGCCGGAGCCTAACTTTCCGGGTGTGTTTTCGTGTGGTGGGTTCTGGTGATGCTTGAAATTTACGGTGGTAAGGTCTTGGTTGGGGCATTGGGCGTGAGGGTCTGATATGGGGTACAGGGAGACCCGGTGGGAATGGTCACCGCCGGCCACCTGCCGGTCAGCAGGGGACCCGAGCCCAGGACTATCCCCCCTGGGAGGCTGTCCCGCCAACCGGCGAAAATCCCGTTGCGGAGTCGTCGTGCCGGAGTGGGAAACCGGAGTGGAGCCCGACGACTACGGGCGGGGGGGCACCGGGGGCCCTTCCGTGCTTCGTGTCAGCTCCTCACAAAACCCACCCTCCAACCATGTACTATGCCCCGCACCTTTTTTTTTGGCATCACCGGACCCCATTCCACGAAAGTACACTCCCTTCCTCTTCTTATACAAAACCCATGAAAAGGAAACACAAAAAGAGAAGGTTTTACACGGCGGTCCCTCTATCCACATTTGACGTGGACTTTTGTAACATTAGGGGTTTACACAGCAATCTCGACGCCGTCCACCAACACCTCGAGACGGCGCGGCCTGCCTTGCTCTTTTTAACGGAGACGCAGATAAGTGCCCCGGATGATATTTCGTACCTAAATTATCCAGGCTACGAGTTGGAACACTCCTTCCACCGTAAATCTGGGGTGTGCGTGTTCATCCGGGATGACATCTGTTGTCGCCGCCTTAGGGCCCTCGAACATGGTGACCTGTCAATTTTATGGTTACGCGTAGACTATGGAGGGTATACCCGCATCTACGCGTGCCTCTACAGGTCCCATGGCAGTGATTCAGGGTCAACTCAGTTATTCGAGAACGTTCAATGGGGGATTGACGAAATATTGGAGCAGTGTCCATCAGCGGAGGTGGTGGTTCTTGGAGACTTTAATGCTCATCATAAAGAGTGGTTGGGGTCCCGAACCACTAACCTCTTGGGTAGGCATCTCTTCAATATGGTCTCGGCCTATGGTCTCTCACAACTGGTAACACAGCCCACCCGTGTTCCAGACATTGAGAGCCATGAGCCGTCTTTACTGGATCTTCTGCTGACTACACACCAGCACGGATACCGGGTAGTGGTCGAAGCTCCTCTTGGGTCATCTGACCACTGCTTGGTCCGTAGCAAAGCCCCTATTGCGAGGCCTAATCGCTCTAAAGCGACTGGGACTCGCAGAGTCTGGCAATATAAGTCAGCAGATTGGGATAGGCTTCGCGAGTTCTACGCATCCTACCCATGGAAGCAGCTTTGCTTCGCCTCTAGGGACCCTAGCATTTGTGCGGATTGCGTTACCGATACCGTTATTACGGGGATGGAATTATTCATCCCCAACACCAAAATACCGGTCGGTGGCCGCAGCCGGCCTTGGTTTAATAAAACCTGCAGGACGGCTGCACAGCAAAAGCAGTCCGCATACCAGGCCTGGAATATGGCCCAAAACTGTCGGGACCCAAATGTCAGGGAGGAGAAGCGAAAATTTAATGCTGCTTCTAGATCTAGTAAGAAGGCTATTGCCAGAGCCAAGGCGGAACATGTTGCCAGAATCGGCGAGCGATTGGAGAGCTATCCCGCCGGGAGTCGTGCATTCTGGTCGCTCGCCAAAGCTGCCCAAGGCAACTTCTGCCAGTCCAATCTCCCACCACTGCAGAAAAATGATCGCAGTCTAGCCCACAGTGCAAAGGAGAAGGCCGATCTTTTAGGTCAATTCTTTGCCTGTAACTCGACTTTGGACGCTGGAACCGTCACACCACCTATCATCCCGCGGTGTGAAAGCTCTCTGCCTAAAATCCGCATTACGCAGCGAGCGGTGAGGCGGGAGCTGCGGCTAATAGACGTACATAAGTCGAGCGGGCCGGATGGCATCCCTGCAGTGGTCCTGAAAACGTGCGCCCCCGAGTTGACCCCCGTCCTCACGCGCTTATACCGACTTTCCTATGATACTTGTAGGGTTCCATCTTCGTGGAAGATAGCCCATGTCCACCCGATCCCGAAAAAGGGAGACCGGTCGGACCCGTCGAATTACAGGCCGATTGCGATTACATCCTTGCTCTCCAAGATAATGGAGAAAATAATCAACCATCAGCTTCTGCAGTACCTTGAGGATCATCAACTGATCAGTGACCGCCAATATGGGTTTCGTCATGGTCGGTCGGCTGGTGATCTTCTTGTGTACCTCACACACCGTTGGGCGGAGGCCTTGGAGGGCAAGGGTGAGGCGCTAGCGTTCAGCCTAGATATCGCGAAGGCGTTCGACAGGGTTTGGCACAGGGCCCTTCTATCGAAGCTACCATCATATGGAATCCCCGAGGGACTCTGTAATTGGATCACCAGTTTTTTGGATGGTCGGAGCATAAAAGTAGTCGTCGATGGCTCCTACTCCGAGACCATGCCCATTAATGCTGGTGTACCACAAGGCTCGGTGCTCTCCCCGACGTTGTTTATTCTGCATATCAATGACATGCTCTCCATAGAGAGTATTCGTTGCTATGCGGATGACAGCACGGGTGACGAGCGATACACCGAGCATCAGAATGTCCCTCGGAGTATGTTACAGGAAAGACGGGCTCAACTTGTGTCTGAAGTCGAGCGCTCTCTAGGGCGGGCCTCAAAGTGGGGTGAACGGAATTTAGTCCAGTTCAACCCCACTAAGACACAAGTTTGCGCGTTCACTGCGAAGAAGGACCCTTTTATCATGGCGCCTCAGTTCCAAGGAGTAACTCTCCAAATCTCCGAGAGTATTGGGATCCTCGGCGTCGAGCTATCGAACAAAGTCCAGTTTGGGAGTCATTTGGAGGACAAAGCCAAATTGGCAAGCAAAAAGTTGGGCGTGCTGAGCAGGGCCAGGCGGTACTTCACGCCGAGTCAACGTCTTGTGCTATATAAAGCACAAGTTCGTCCTCACATGGAGTACTGCTCTCATCTCTGGGCAGGCGCGCCTAAATATCAGCTAGACCCACTTGACTCCCTACAAAGGCGGGCAGTTCGAATCGTCGGTGATCCCAATCTCACGGACAGACTAGAGTCGCTGGAGCGGCGGAGAGACTTTGGGTCACTCTGTGTACTCTACCGGCTCTTTCACGGGGAGTGCTCTGAGGAACTGTTTGACTTGGTACCACCGTCACCATTTTACCACCGTACCACTCGACACCGTAGCAGGGTTCATTCATTTCACCTGGAAACGATATGGTCCTCGACCGTACGTTTTCAGCGATCATTTCTCCCACGTACATGCAAGATCTGGAATGAACTACCTGCTGCTGTGTTTCCCGAGCGCTATGACATGTCCTTCTTCAAACGAGGTTTAAGAAGAGCTCTTCCTTCACGGTAGGCAGCGGCCTGGCTGTACCCCTGGTGTTGCTGGGTCCATGTGCAACAGCATTACTTACCATCAGGTGTGCTGTTTGCTCGTTTGTCACCGTAGACAATAAAAAAAAAAAAAAAAAAAAAAAAAAAAAGTACCATAGACCACATCCACACGCTACGCCAGATTATACAGAAGACCGAGGAGTATAATCGGCCTCTGTGTCTAGCGTTAGTGGACTATGAGAAAGCCTTTGATTGTGTCGAAACTTGAGGTGCCAAATTGACTATCGATATATCGAAGTGCTGAAGTGTTTGTATAAAGACGCTACTATGTCGATCCGCATCCAGGATAAGAGTACGAAACTGATCCAGCTGCAGAAAGGCGTGAGACAGGGAGACGTTATCTCTCCGAAACTGTTCACCACTGCGCTGGAAGATGTCTTCAAGCTCTTAGACTGGACCGGACTCGGCATCAACATCAATGGCGAATACATCACTCACATTCGATTCGCAGATGATATCGTAGTCATGACAGAATCCCTGGAGGACCTTGGCACCATGCTCAATGACGTCAGCAAGGTCTCCCAACTAGTAGGGCTGCAAATGAACATGGACAAGACGAAAATCATGTCTAATGCCCATGTCATTTCTGTACCGGTCCTGGTTGGGAATGCGATTCTCGAAGTTGTCGATCACTATGTTTACCTAGGACTAACAGACCAATTAGGTAGATCCAATTTCGAGAAAGAGGTCAGTCGACGAATCCAACTCGGCTGGGCAGCGTTCGGGCAACTTAGGAGGATCTTCTCGTCTAATATTCCGCAGTGTCTGAAAACAAAGGTTTATAACCAGTGTGTGTTACCAGCGATGACTTACGGCACTGAAACGTGGTCTCTAAATGTCGGCCTCATAAAAAGGCTCTAAGTTGTTCAGCGTGCTATGGAGAGGGCTATGCTCGGTATTTCTCTACGTGATAAAATCCGAAATACGGAAATCCGTAGAAGAACGGGTGTAACCGACATAGCCCGAAGAATTAGCACGTTGAAGTGGTAATGGGCAGGCCACATCACTCGACGAACCGACAACCGTTGGGGAAAAAAGGTTCTCGAGTGGCGACCACGAATCGGACGACGCAGCGTAGGACGACCCCCCACTCGGTGGACTGATGACCTCATCAAGGTCGCAGGAAACCGATGGATGCAGGTGGCACAGGACCGTTATAGATGGCATTCTCGTGGGGAGGCCTAAGTTCAACAGTAAACGTTTACGGGCTGATGGACGGATGGTTGGTGGCAAACTAGCAAGTTGCTGCCCATGGGCCTTTACTATACTTACTATAGCTAGGCCGCTGTTTACCGTTACAATCCCCAAACTCACTCAGTTGGCCTTCCATGTATGTACTATCCCGGACGGACCGGCCCGCAGCTGTAGACAGCGAACTATCAATAGCGTAGTCCTACCACTAACAATGGAGTATTCATTGGCAAGCAGCAGCCCTAGTTGTATCCACAGATGTAGACAAAGACGGACTTTTGGCGGGAATCTAAAACGTCATGTGGTGCTCTTGTATTATATTCGATATCTTAGTGTTTTAACGTGTTATATTAGATAATTTTTATGGTATTTTATGTAATATGATGTGACAGAACAGCTGGGATGTAGTGAATATCATATAAAAGTGCTTTACAACGTTTTCGTTTTTCATCAAAATTCCAACAACATACCATTAACAGTGTCACCATAGCACTGTTGATGGCGACAATTCGACTGACTGACAGACAATAACTAACCTGAAGAGATTAAGAACGTGAAGATAATTATAACTCGACACTGGCAAAAATGGCTCGCATAAGTAGCTGATTGCCAATACATAAAAATAAGAAGAAGTAGACAAAGACGACTAAGAGCTTTTTATTTATATTAACTCCATCTGATGCCGTCTGTTTCACAATTACTTTAGATAAGTTATGAAAAATAGTTATGAAAAAAATAATAAGATCACATCAATCATTAAGCATTATTATTTTTAATACATTTAAACTTCAATATTTAAATACAATCTATTTATTATTAAATATTTCAATTCATCTTAAATAATTTTACGTAAGCTTTCACAATATAATATACGTTGAAATGATATCTGAACATTTCACTTTGTGAATTGAATTCTATTTCCTCCACAAATAAAAGCTAGAAGGTTTGGTATCAATTTTCACAAGTCAACAGTAAGTATTGGGTTTCATATGTTATTTGAAAATTCACAAATCATCTCGCTTTCGCACCGAATATTGTCGATCTTTCAATACGTCGGTGAATATGATATTTTACAGGTAATTTAAATTATTACTGCTCGATAAAATTTCAGATATGACGCGTAAATTATATAACAGTGAAAGAAAATATCTGTGTGGTAGCAGTTAAGAATTCTACCAACTCTTACTTTGCTCGTGGATGTTAAAAAATGACGACTAAGAGCCTTATAAAGACCTGGTCCAACACCATCTGATGCCGTTTGGTGAACAATTATATTTCCAAGGAGGGTTGATGTCAGGCAGGCGGCCGGTCATAAAACTACTGCCAATTTAAAATTATATTTAATTATTTTAAGTAAGCTGTATCATGCAGATTTTTTTTTTGAGGCATTTAAATTAGTTAGGCAAAGATATATTCTTTATATTGGGTACAAGCCGCCTCCGTAACAACAAGTAAACCAATATATCAAAACAGTATATATACCAAGATGGACAGATATATTGGTTTTCATCTAAATTTTTAATTGTCCTGTAGTGTTGTTATTTTGCTTTTCTTTCACTTTGTACTAAAGAAAAAAAAACATGCTACGTCCCATGCTAATAATTAGAATACGAATGATGATGATGACAATATTAAATTTTAAACAAAGTGTATGTTAAGTTTTAAATTTTGTTACATTAAAGTTTTAAACCTTGCTATATTATTTTATAAAAACAAAATGCAACTACATGAATACGTAATAAATAGTTTTTATGAATATAAATATTTTATAAATAACTTATTCTCAATAAAAAAAATGGATTATAAGTAAAAGCGGTCTCGTAAGATAAATGCAGATTAAAATATTCGTAACCATCGTTTCAAAAGGTGTTCTTAATTTTCTTTCCACTTCAAAAGGATTTTATTTGATTTCTTAGGATTATGAAAGCACTTATTGCTAAATTCTTTTGTAATCTGTTGTTTTCTTTTTATTAAAAATATATCTAGAGTCATTTTAGTCGAATATAAGACAAATGCGAAATATATTCTTATATTCTTTATTTATTATTCTTCTATTCTTTATTTTTTTCTTAATCCTGCAGATCATTGTTTTCTTTTTGATATATGTATTTGGTGAGAAAATAAATAACAATTATTATTATTATATTAACGTAAAGTTCAAGAACTGACTATATTTTTGTTCTGAGTGAAATTAGAAATATATTTGATTATCCCAAGAATCATCAGCAACTTGCTATTATCCCAATTTATTTGGGATCGATGCAATATGTCTTCTCCTTCCATACAACCCTATCAGACGTCTTCTCTGTGGTCACTCCACACTGTCTATCCATGTCATGTTTCACGCAGGCCATCCATCTTTTTCTTGATCTTCCCCTACCCCTAAAGCATTCAACATTCATACTTAAAACTATCCTCACAACATTACTTTCATCCCGTCTCATCACATGTCCATACCAAGTCAATCTTTTACTTCTTGACTTTTCCGTCACTGGCGCAACTTCCAAACTTCCTCTTATACGTTCATTTCTTATCATCCGAAGAATACGATATTAAAAAAATATCAATACTAAAAAAACCCTCATTGTCAATAAAACCAATATAATTTTCGACATATGCAATTCTCTCTAAATTTTATCGAATTATATCTATATTTTTAACCTCTGTAAATAATTTTCCACATTTCAAAAAATATATTCGTTCATAACTACTCCATTTTGTGTGTCACTATTATTTCTAATACTTATTTGGAAAGATCTAGTCTAATAATTTTAAAATACTTCATAAATCATTTTCGATAATAATGAATTAAGAGTCTTAATATTTTTATAAGGATGAGGATGTAGGTACCGGGGGAGGCCGAGACTAACCCACCTAGACCAGATTGGTCACGTACTGAAGGAAGTTGGAGTCAAGAGTCTCCGAAACTGGCGAGCGTGTATGAAGACAATTATGAATGTTGAAGAAGCAAGTAAAGTATGCAAGGATAGAGTTCTCTGGCACTCTGTTCTCTCTGCCTACCCTGCAAGGGATATGGCCTGATGATATGTATGTAATATTTTTATAAACATAACGGCACACGACATATTTCGGTGATCATTATAAACGCAAAAAAAATCTTATAATAATAAAAGCAACAAAAACATAATATGTATAGAACTTATCTGTTAAAACTGTTTTATTGATAGTAGACAATCATATCTGTTATTTATGTCTAAATATTATTACGGATGTATTTTATTTAACCGAATATAAGGTAAATATCAATGTAAAGAAACAAGTTGTTCATAACAATATTAGTTTGGCCTCAGCGGACCCCAATTGAAGATTAAACCAAACTAGCGGAACAAGAGCAGTTCACAAGAGATTAGAAACGGCGACGTTATTGTTCAATACACCTGAAAATAACATTCCATTCATCTTTAAATTTTCAATTATATAGAAATATTTGACGATTTCAGTTCGTGAAAATATAACTCAGATTATTTTGAGATACGAAAAGAATCTCGTAAATAATTTCTAAGTGTAATAAAGATTAAATTGTATGACTAGATGTGATAAGTGAAGTATAACAATTTGGGTGAAACTTACCAGATAAGAGGAATGGATAGCAGCGGTCTGCTAGAAAATTTATAACACCAACGACAGTCGCCAACGCACCGGCTAAGTTCCCTCTTCCAGGAGGCCTATGTCCTATAGTGGACATTAATAAACAGATGGATGGATGGATGAATTACTGCTTTAGTTTTAAAATTATAATAACTATAGAAATTTGTGAATTTATCTACAGTTTCATTCATTTTCATTCATTGAACATGTTATCAATGAAATTTAGAAAAAGAGTATATTTGTACAAATGTTCTTATTTCTACGACCAACTGTTTTTCTTTTTTCGTACTAAAAGGTTTAACATTTTATAATCAATGACTTTTAAGAGGTGAATGAACTATAAACGAGGGATGTAATGATTGATGGCCTGCTACGAATGATATGCAAATTTGCTTTCTATATTTTGTTGACGTATGTCTAACGTGAGTACAGGTAAAAGATCCATAACACATTATAGTAAACCATTTTTATCATTAATAATCTTTTATCCGTATGATGGCGGAGTAAGAATGCAATTCTTTACCTCATTTCTTCATCGTGCATGATGATGAATATATGGTCTATACCATACTAAGAGAAGGAAGATATAATGTAAAACTCATTTGACTAACGACCACGTTTCCTCATTATGGTGGAGGCCTAAACCTGAACGGTGGGGCATATATGGGCTAAAATGAAAAAAGGATGTCATATAATATTCTTTTTCAATTTTAGCCCACATAGTCATCAATATTGTATAGGAGCGTCCTTAACAATGCTTGAGAAAATGTAATGCTAAGCCATTCTGGTCAGACGACTTGAAGTGGGATTACATTTCAAATTTTCTTTAAAATAGTCTAATGAAAGAAAAACGGGAGGACCCGTCATCAGTCCTCCCGTGACCAAGATCACTGTAAAGTGTTCGAAACGTCGGGGAATTAAAAATCAAATACAAACGCGATAGAATCCGTAAAAGTAGTTTTATTTCAAATGTGTAATACTCGCGTAAACATTAAAAAATATAAAATACAAATAAATTAATTATTACCACAATATTACTTTATTATAAAAGTTATTATATATTACAAAGACTCGGTTCAATGCTATAAACAATTATAAGTTTGTTAAGACTTAAAAATATTCAAATATTCTTTAAAAATAAAGAATTTCGTAAGTATTCAGCTAACTGATCATTTAGGGTAAGTAATCTATCTTTTCCGTGTGGTGACGGAGTAAGAATACAACTCACCACCCCCTATCTTACCCGTGAGCGATCGTACGAGACGACTAAGGGATATAAAATACATATAACATCCATGCGAAAGAAGGAAAAGTCGAAACAAAACCCTATACCAACACGTCTGACCATGGTGGTGGAGGCCCGAGCCCAACAGTGGGACGTATATGGGGTGATGAAATGATGAATCTAAATAGTGACTTCAAGTGCGAATAACTGTGAGTTCGTTTCCTAGACGGAACATTTTTTCATTTAATAACAACTAGCTTCTGCCCGCGGCTTCGCCCGCGTAAAAGGTTACTTTCCTAAAGTTTTTGATCCCCTATTTTTATTTTTGACCGTCTGTAATACAGTGCAACGGTATTACAATATTCAAGGTTGGAACTTCATTACTGGACTGCTAGATGGCGTTGAAGAAGCTAGATTTTGAGATTTTTTGACAAACCATTTTTTTTATTTTTCATATAAAAATTTTGATTTTTTTTTAATAAAAAGTATCCTATGTTACTTTTAATACCTCAAAGAATATGTGTACAATATTTCATGATGATCGGTTGAGTAGTTTTAGCGTGAAAGCGTAACAAACAAACTTACATTCACATTTATATATTAGTAGGGATTTTTCATGCGGTCTACTATTGATGGTCCTTCAAAAAACATTGATATGCTCCTTAATGTTGATCTAATTAAAAAAACTGTGAAATATAATTCTGTGAAAAAGCTGTTTTTGACGGTTTCGTTTTATATAGTTGTTTTTTTTCTTTTATTATGATACTAACGAGCAAGCAGCACACCTGATGGTAAATGTTACTGCCATCCATGAATTTTACTTGGCAGTGGTCTACCAATAAAAACCCCAAACCCACCCAGAAAGTTGGGCTACGGCTCTTTCACTCACCGAACTAGACAGAGCAGTACATTTGTCATTATTCGAACGTCGATTTTCTACGAGATATTACTGCGAGGTACTACCCCGGACGGACCGGCCCGCGGCTGTAAACAGAGAACTGTCAACAGTTCGGTCCTACCACAATTAAACGTCATCTCAGTAGTCACTGTTCTGTCTAACCATGTCATACGTAATCCATCCATGTTTTCTTCCCCACGTAATCCATCCATCTTTTCTTTGGTCTTCCTAATTTCATTATTATTTATTATCAAATCAAATCATTTATTTTGCATAAGCCCGATAGGGGCACTTATAAATTGTCAATTTTACATTGTTTTTTAAATTAAATTTAATTAATCTACCACCGGATCGGAAAGCAGCTACATACTGAGAAGATCCGGCAAGAAACTCAGTGGGCTCGTCATTTTTTTATTTTTTTTTATTATATTTTTTCACGAAAGAGTTTGGTTACATGTTTAATTTATCTTAGCTCCAGTGATATGCCCTTCGAGTAAAAATTCATTTTTTTTAATTTTGTATATCCATAACTTAATATTCCATTCTTCATCATCTCAGCTCATATACATATGTCCTGTTATATGCTCATATACATGTGTCCCACATATGTACTGTTGGACTCGAATCTTCCCCACAACAGAAGGGAAATCGACCTGCTATACCACGTTGATCAGACGTATTAGCATAGGGTTTTGTTTCGAGTTTTCTTTCTCTTAAATAGATGTGCATTTATATCCCTTAATTGTCTTATGATCACCCACGGGCAAGATAGAAGGTGAATTGTATTTTCTACTTCGTCCCCACTCGGTATTATATCATCATTCTCCTAATTTCATCCCAATAACTGGGGGTCGATACAATATGTACTCTTCTTTCATAACACATATTGTAGAAGTTATTGGCAATAGTTTTATGACCGGTTACCTGCCAGACGTCAACCCTCCTTGGGAATGTAATTGTTGATCAAACGGCATCAGATGGAATTGACCCAGGTCGTTATAAGGCTCTTAGTCAGCTTTTACATCCACGAGCAAAGTAAGGGTTGGTAGTATTCATAGCCGTTACCACACAGCTGCTGCACCACTCGGTATATATTCCATGCTTAATATTTCATAATAAATGTGATAAAAAATTCTATTTTTTTAATTCCTATATAAACGTTGAAAATTTGCCTTGTATATAATTAAGCAACAAAAACATATGAAAAGGTGTTTCAAAGAGTTTTTATTTAATTTCGCAACTGTATAATGTGTGCAAATAGAATGTTGTTAATGTTGCCTTTGTTTTAAGAAACAATTCGTACTATTCGGAATAAAAACTTAGTAATTAATTTACTACATTTCACACATTCCTAAGCATTCATTTGAGAAACAACATTTTTCATACAAAATTTTCAAAACATTTGAGGGTAGAATGTGGGCCACGAATTTAACGTTGCATAACGGCTCCTCGTCGGGTGAACTGGTAATCGTTGCATAAAGCCGTAGGATGAACCGGCATAAGACTGTTGACAATAACTTTCTAGTTGGGTCTTATATTGGTCTATTAATAGCCCGCTCGCAATGGGCAATACGATATGGTAGGTTATAATAATACGATAGGTTATAAGGCCACACATCGTCATTCCATCATCCCAGGCGGTTTGGGTGCGGTTTGACCAGACCGTATTGTGTTAAAAACAGGATCATTATCCACCCTTCTCAATACTGAATGATCTACTCAATAGTTAATGTTTTCTTTTATTGTCCATGGTGGTAAACGAGCAAGCAGCACACTTGATGGTAAGTGTTACTGCCGCCCATGGACTTTTGCAATACAAGGGTACAGTTAGGCTGCTACCTACTAGTGAAGAACCTAACCCCACCCAGAAAGTTAGGCTACCGGCTCTCTCACTCAACGAATGAAATGCAACAGCATATTGCCATTGCTGAGACGTCGATTTTCTACTAGAATGAGGTATTAGCCCGAGCCGACAGGCGCGTGGCTGTAGACAGATAACTATCTATCACCACCAATACTAGTAGTACTGTAGAGAGACAGTTAAGTTGATGGAAATATTCATGGGTCTCGAAGTCTCATTGTTTATGTCTAATTATAAACACCAACAAAAAATGTATTAGAAATAAAAAAAAATATCAAAACTACTAGTCATATTTAAATGAGACCACATATAAAGTATCAACTTTCAAATAAAAAAAAATCTAAATTATTTCATTATCATCATCTCATACACGTCCCACTGTTGGGCTTGAGTCTCCTCTATAATTGGAGGGCAATTGACCTACCATACCACGCTGGTCATACGTGTTGGTATAGGGTTAGTTTTCCTTCTCTCGCATAGATGTTATATGCGTTTTATTTGTTTTTATATGCCCTTAGTCGTCTCGTACGATCACCCACGGGTGAGATAGGGGATGGTGAATTGTATTCTTACTCCGTCACCACACGGACAAAATTGTTTCACCTAGGAAAAATTTCTAATGTAAAATATATAAAAATGCATATGAATTGAGATTTCTCTTATTTTTTTGAAGCCAAATTGCATTAATACAAAAATGACACGATAAACTCTCAAAGGTAATAAATATAAACACATTACAATTTTTCATTCAATAATTTACACATACTTGAATACAAATCTTAGTGACCTTATTTCGTTGCTTCCTTTTCACCAAAGAATTCCTTAGAGTGCTAACTAGTTAACTGTATATTCTACCCGGGGACAAATATGTGGCATCCAAGTTATCTTACCCTCTGTGAGCGTAAAGGCAAAGATTCATCGTAAACTTTCTTGGCGAGTGATATACCGTAAGCTTGGGTGTTGTATATGTTTTGTGACGTAGATACATTTTATTCTTTAGGTTTCTCAAACAGTCATTTATTTTTGTATATTTATCCATATATGTGTATATTTTAAACTATTTGACTGCACAAATAGCGTAGTGGTTAAGATACCGATCTACCGTGCCAGTGCCGTGGGTTCGATTCCCACGTAGTACAATACGTTGTGAGATCCACAAGGTATTGTTCTGAGTCTGGTCTGAATTTGTCTGCGTTAAGTTTAGAAAAGGAAAACTCGAAACAAAACCCTATACCAAAACATCTGATCAGCGTGGTATAATAGGTCAATTTCCTTCCCAATATGGAGGAGGTTCGAGCCTAACAATGAGACATATATGAGCTGAAATAATGATGATAAATGATGAGATTTATTTATAAAAACCATATAAAATAACCATGTTAAAGATGAAAGTATTTTATCTTTCCTTCGTCAATCTCCAAAGCGTTTTCTTGTAATCCATTTTATAATAACACAATTTACATCCTTTTATCACTACAATATTAAGAAAACACAATTTTATCATACATAAATATAAGTACAATAATATTTCGCACTTGGAAATTTACTTAAGCAAAATTTTTTTGACCAAAATTACTAGAACATATTAAGTTTATGACAAGATAATGGAACTACCTCATTAACTTGCTTCACTTAATGGTAAATAATGTAACTTTGATATATAAAGTTTGACATATCTTTTTATGACACGATACTCATAATGGATCATAAAATATCATGGAAATTATAAGACTCATACGTTGTGAGCCTATTTTAGCAAACATATGCTTACCACGTACTTACACCAAGTCACTTCGACTTTTAATCCAGTTCAGTAATGAATCACTACTGTTGATGTACAAGCCAATTTAGGGATACTATTTTAAGTTGTAGTTCTTCCGAAGCTGCTTGATATAAGTAGAGGCTTCTGTTTCAAAACAAACTTCAATATAATTATATTGAAAATACCTGATAACTTCTAGTTTCTCAATTATAATTATTCTAGACCAATTCTCAACTTGTATATAAATAGGTAGTGATATATAACTTTTAAGTCCCTCTTCAAATTAATAATAATTAATTAAATTCAAACTAATTTGAAACATAACCTAACCATATTTCAAATGAAAGAGTTTCATAACTATATCTTGGATAAAAGTAAAAAAAAAACTTAAGTATTCATCGCCCTTTTATAGACAAATCATCATTCTCCTACTCTTATCTCAAATACTTGGGGTCAATATAATATATACTCTTCTTTCATAGTACATATTGTAAACGTTATTGGCAATAGTTTTAAGACCGGCCGCCTACCAGACCTCAACCCTCCTTGGGAATGTAATTGTTGACCAAACTGCATCAGATGAAGTTGGCCTAGGTTATTATAAGGCTCTTTTACGACATCCACGAGCAAAGTAGGGGTTGGTAGTATTCATAACCGTAACCACACAGCAACTTTTATAGATAAATATGTTATTAAAATTTTTGACCCATTATTTTTTATGGAAGGATGTAGGTACCGGGGGAGACCAAGACTCACTCACCTAGACCAGATCGGTCATGTACTGAAGGAAGGTGGAGTCAAGAGTCTCCAAAACCGGCGAGCGTGTATGAAGAGAATTATGAATGTTGAGGAAGCGAGTGAAGTATGCAAGTATAGAGTTCTCTGGCACTCTGTTCTCTCTGCCTACCCTGCAAGGGATATGGCGTGATGATATGTATGTATGTATGTATTTTTTATTGAATGAATTAAAGTTATAAATAAATATTTATATCAAAGAATATTTACATTATAAATATTAGATTTTTTTATTTTCGAGCTCACTAGAAAAACGATTTCAATAAGCAATCTTCACCCAATCCAGGACAACTGTTGTTAAATATTTTCATGTTGTATGTGATTTCATTCATATTACAACAAAGCATGACATAGAAAAAAAATACATATAATGAAACATAGAACCTCCTCCTTTTTGAAGTTGGTTCAAAAATATAACCAAACAGTTTGTAATCTATCTATACAATCTAATATCTTTAAACGAGCAATTCTTGTATATATATATATATATATATATATATATATATATATATATATATATATATATACATATATATATATATATATATATATATATATATATATATATATATGTATATATATATATATATATATATATATATTGAAAATCTCGGCAATGGCACCAACAATTTTATTGGAATTTAGCATGCAGAGGGTTCCGCGGATGACTAATCGATCTAACTAAGTTTCATTCGTAGAAAATATTGTTTTGTCAATATTTTCAGGCAATGAAAAAATATAATTTTGACGCTGTCATTAAGACACCTCAATTGGATAACCAGCAGCCAGCAGTCCAATCGAGGCTGGTTCGGATCGTGTTGCTCTTTTTTATTACCTACTTCTTGACTTTTTATTTTTTTTATTTTTATTTAATTAATTATTTTTATTATATTTAAATATATGTTCAAAACACACTAAAAAGAAAATATTTATCCAGATATTTTTATATATATGAGAACTCTTTAACTGCCATTTGGAAGTTTCTAGAAATACAGTGTTTTTAATACAAATATAAGTTGCAATTTAAATCACTATTTTATATACACCTCATATTTTAAACATACGATTCATATTACGTCCTTTTTAATTACTGTCAATTTAAGCAAGATGAAAGCTCGTTACCCTACGTAACATTTCTTATTGAATTAACGCTCCTTCGATGAGCACCCCTAACTGCCGGCTATAAAGCTAAGGAATCAACTTTAGCATATTTAACTTTGCCTTTTTATATTGTTTTTTTTTCAAGTTTCTTAATAATATTCCACTCATTGTGCCAGCCAATTTCGATACTTCTTAATTAATTTAGATATTTTACGACTTACTGGCTTTTCTTTGTCTCTTTAAAGATATTTTAATTTTATTGTCATGCAGGATAAAGAATTAAAATTTTTGATAAATAATTGTCAACCGTTTCTGAACCATTGATTTTAAAGATTGGAATGTTTCTAATTTAAATGTAAGTAGATACAATTGTTTTTACATAGATCAGATATTTCTTTATCTTTCTTTGAATCAGTACTCTAAATAAAGACAATGTTTCCATGAATTGAAATAAACGTGTTATATGAAATGTTATTTACAGATAACATAGTGATGTGTGTTAAGGCGATTGTATAGATAAGTGAAATTTGGTAGAAAACGGCGAACGACATTCTAAGCTGTATTTTTATTCATTTATTCAATGCATCGGATATGTATCATAATGTCCGTGATCCTTCTTTAGAAGTCTATATAGGATTTGGAATAATCTCAACATTTATAGAAGCATTTTAGTATGCTGAATATAGTCGTTTGACATTGTTTCCTGTACAATAGGAATTTAAATTAGTACATACATACATATCATCACGCCATATCCCTTTCAGGGTAAGCAAAGAGAACAGAGTGCCTTGCACTCTATCCTTGCATACTTCACTCGCTTCCTCAACATTCATAATTCTCTTCATACACGCTCGCCGGTTTCAGAGACTCTTGACTCCACCTTCCTTCAGTACGTGACCAATCTGGTCTAGGTAGGTTAGTCTCGGTCTCCCCAGGTACCTACATCCTTCCACTTAGTCCTTTAAATTAGTTTTCGATACATATACAAATATCTAAATAGCATTTAGCTAAAATGTGTGAATGTACTTTTATATTTACATATAGCTGTATGGTAGCGGCTACGAATACTACCAACCCTTACTTTGCTCGTGGATGTCGTAAAAGACGACTAAGAGGTTTATAACGACCTAGGCCAACTACATCTGATACCGTTTGGTCAACTATTACGTTCCCAAGGAGGGTTGACATCTGGCAGGCGGCCGGTCATAAAACTATTGCCAATAACTTTTACAATATGTACAATGAAAGAAGAGTACATATTGTATCGACCCCAAACAATTGGGATAAAAGTAGGAGAATGATGAAATGATGATGACCAGTTGCCTCCTTATAGTTCTCATATTACGGTATTTAATTCTATATTTCTATTATAAAAAATATAGAGTTCGTTTAGTTCAATAGTCTAATCACACTGACTAATAGTCTATGCGATAGGGCTAATAGTACAAGTTATTAACTTGAACTATTATAGTTTAAAAAAGTCGATATGTTTAGTAACATGCTATATCAATGAGAACAGAATAATAATTGTAAATATTATTAAGTTCAAAAATATATATAAAAAATAGAGAAAACCGAGATGGTACCTACCTATGAGATGGCTATTAGAAAATTTTAATGAATTTATGAATCATGAGCAAAAAGAATACATATAATAAAATATTAATTAAGTGTAAAACTATCGCTTCTAAAGATTTCTGAGTAACAAACAGACTTCCATTGGTCGCAGTTATTTTGGCATTTATTGAAGAGTATTTTAACTGTCTCTAGAAACCATCATCAGATCTTTACAACACACGCAAATGGAACCATTTCGGATAAACCTTTTTCAAGAAAAAAAGAATTCTAAAAAACTAATATGACAGAACTATACCAAACATATATGTATATATAGATCCATAAAGAAAACCTTTTCCTTTTTAAATTCAATTAATAATGCTTTATCTCTTATTCTATTTGTCATTTTAGAATTATGACAAAATAAAGTGTGTCTATGGCTTAAAAAAAAGAACTGCGAATCAGATATACATATATTCTTTCATCAGAAAATGTGCTGTTTAGTCATATCATAATAATAAGGTTCATAAGAATGTATATTTTAGATTCATTGCTAAATTAGTATAAATTGAAAAGGTTTTGGACTTGAAGGTATATATATATATATATATATATATATATATATATATATATATATAAATATATATATATATATATATATATATATATATATATAATAAAAATATTTTATTTTCTTTGATATGATTACGTTTGCATTCAACAAGGATTACAAGAAAGACAATATTTTATTACAGCAACCTTTTTTTTATCCTCGACAAAATGTACACTTGAGCATTTTATGTACTGATGTTAAAGGGTCTAATTTTTTTGTGGACGTCGCAAAATGATCCTGTAGCTGTTTATCATGGCAATTAACTTTGGCGACGATGCCCGTGGAATATATTTCATGACGTCACCACACAAATTGATGGAAATGATAGCCTTGCTCTTGAACTGTAATTTGTTACCGAGACTTAAATTTAAATGAGATTTGTTATACTTTTTTATAATTTTGGTTAAGTACATAGTCACACTTTTGTCTATATCCGCTTACAAATTGTGTTATTCGACTTATATCAAAGGGAAGACTACAAAAGGTTTTCTAAATCTTTGTATCAAAGTAAATAAATTTTCGTAACTTGAGATTGGATCTTGCTCCTGTGATTGACAGTCGCAAAACGAAGTCTTTACCAAGTTTTTGTGTTCTTGTGTTATTAACTAATCTAAACAAATCTGAATGCTTATGTAAGAATAATGTCATTACATAATGATTTTATATATATATATATATATATATATATATATATATATATATATATATATATATATATATATATATAATCATTACATAATGATTTTATATATATATATATATATACATCATCATCATCTCAACTCATATATTTCCCACTGTACGGCTCGAGCCTCCTCCGTAATGGGAGGGAAATTGACCTACTATACCGCGCTGTTCAGACGTATTGGTATAGAGTTTTGTATAGAGTTTTACTTCTCTTGCATAGATATTATATGCGTTTCATATACCTTAGTCGTCTCTTACGATCACCCACGGGTAAGATAGGGGTGGTGAATTTTTATTACGTGGCATATCACTAAGTTTAGTGACATGTTAATACAATTTATCACTACGCCTTATCATCACCCATGTAAGTCTCAAAAATTATCAGAAGAAGAATAGGCAGCAACACTCTTCAAAGTAATTTCATAATTGCGATCGCTGATCTGAAGGCCAGTACCTAAAAGACATTGCTTTACTGATAATTGGATGGATTATTTATATTATATATCGCAGTGTAAAAATAATTACAGTCCAAAATAAACCATATTTCTTCTTATTCTTATTTTTATGTATTGGCAATCAGCTACTTAAATGAACCATTGTTGCCAGTGTCGAGTTATAATTATCTTCAAGTTTTTAGTGTCTTCAGATTAGTCATTGTCCGTCAGTAAGTCAAATTGTCGCCATCAACAGTGCTATGGCCACACTGTTAATGGTATCTCTTGTGAGAATTTTGATGAAAAACGAAAACGTTGTAAAGCACTTTTATATGATATTCACTACATCTCAGCAGTTCCGTCACATCACATTACATAAAATGGCATCAAAATTATATAATATAACACATTAAAACACTAAGATATCGAATATAATACAAGAGCACCACATGACGTTTTAGATTCCCGCCAAAAAACTCTAAACCATATTTATAGGCTCTATGCACCGGTGCTAAGGTCTTATGAAGCCAAGTTTTTTGAACTATGTTTGAATTTGCTAATCAAGTTGTATATCTACTGAAAAGGTAATACGTAAATAATGTTAATAAAAAAAATGACAAACGGCTCCATACCAACCGCTATTCTATTTTGTTTTACGCATCACTATATGTAATTATATTTTAATGTCTTACTTACGTTAAATACATATGATGGTGAGAAAAATTAAACCAAACTTGACATTCTAAATTTAAATAAAAATTTGAGAATTATTAATTTGTGACATTATTTATAATCAGAATATTTCTTATATTATTTTTAACACTGGCCACTATTCAGGGGAACGTCGACTAATAGGGTAGGGAAATTGGCCTGCAAATATTCGCCGAGACACTTTTGCAAATAAATATATGAATAGATTTTTATATGAAATATTCCTTATCATATAGTTATGTTATCTGTTTATATCCTTTACACATATCATGCCATATCCTTGGACAAAATAAATAGATATCAGCTATAGAGAAAATCAAATGATAATATTTTAATGTCACCTAATCCAATTACTTGCCGTAAAAAAAACAAGCTATCAACTTTATTTATACACGTATACATTTCAATAATTCTAATGTTGTCATGAGCTCGACGTGGTGAGCCTAGCATGTGGTGATTTACGATGATTAAGAATAAAATCTAATTTTACACTGACTGAACAGCTAGTAGGTATAATTTTTTTACTGAAAAGCTTCTACAATTTATTGCGATTGCTACAAATTAAAAAAAAAATCGTATTACTGCCTAATGCTTTGTTACTTTTCATATTTGGAATTACTATTTATTTTATACAAGGTCATTATATACCTTATGTATGTAAATTCATGATATCCGAATTTTGTGTGAAAAATTCAGTATCTGTTCAAAAATCGATAATCATAATGATGCACCTCTTAATATTAATATTAAGGACTCAAGTTTTCAGAATAATTTTCTTTTGTCATCATGAACAATATTTCCACAGTACCGTTAATAAAAAAAAATGTTCGTTTTTTTTGGCCCAGTCTAATATATATATATATATATATTATTTTTAGTCAAATGAGCTTTTTTTGCGCCTGTTTTGATAATCGTACTTAAGGAGTAAACTCCAGTCGTGCGTCGGAGCTGATGCACACACTTTTTTTTTGTGTCGTAAGAGAATAAAAATTCATTTTATTACGTTTTCTTTTATTATTTTTTTTAATTCATTTTATTATGTTTTTCCTTGTGGTGACGGAGGAAGAATACAATTCACCACCCCCTATCTTACCCGTGGGTGAACGTAAGAGACGACTAAGGGATATAAAAGGCATATAACATCTATGCGAGAGAAGGAAAACTCGAAAGAAAACCCTATACTAACACGTCTGACCAGCGTGGTATAGTAAGTCAATTTCCCTCCCATTACGGAGGAGGCTCGAGGCCAACAGTGGGACATATATGAGCTGAGATGATGATGATGATGACGT
Organism: Lymantria monacha; assembly: GCA_905163515.2. Lineage (NCBI taxonomy): Eukaryota > Metazoa > Arthropoda > Insecta > Lepidoptera > Erebidae > Lymantria > Lymantria monacha. The sequence continues at coordinate 7,739,976 of LR991090.1, read as the reverse complement.
TTTCTTTTCCCGCTAGCACAAGTGGTTTCCAGTATGAAAGAAAATAAAAATAAGTAAATTCCTATGCCAAACTTTTTGGTTTGATTAGCGTGGTATAATTGGTTGATCTATCAACATGTACTGCTAGAATTAACATGATGATCAACAACATGAAAATATATATATATATATATTTAGCAACCAGAAGTGAGAATTGAATAAAAAAAATAATAAGGCGGTGGCCTAGCCTTATTTTATTTAATTAATTTTTAAACAATGAAATTACAGGCAATATCAAGAAATAATTACAATCAAATACAACAAGTTATTCACGACTTACTTCACAATTACAATTGAAAATAGAACAAGAATTAATTTAACAACAAAACACAGTAATTAACAAAATGGCTTACGTACACCGAGCAATCCAACTATACGCGTCCGCACCGGGCGATGTCCGACAAGAAGTGCCCGAACACTTTTTTTTTTTTTTTTTTGGTAACGCAGTGGTTGAAGATTGCATTTCCGCACTTACCCCCGCCTGTCGGAAAAACAGACGAGGAGTGCGGGACTCGCTAACCCCGTGGCTAGAATACCCACTAAACTCTTTCCACTGCGATCGCTGTTAGCCGAGAGGGCTTTGACAGCTTAACCGGACTATGAGTGAGCGCAGAGGGCTCTCAACCCGGTAAGGCCCGAACACTGCCAAGCACCGCGCTTTTATAGGTTTACTCGGCGTACTTTATTGACAATCTGGGGGTATATCTAATAATATATATATATATATAGTATTAACATAGTTGATAAATTTGTAACAAAATCGAGAGATGGGTAAATAACAAAAGTATCTTATATTTTATTACAACAGAGCTTACAAACGACGCTATTCATTTAATTGATTTAAGCAACAAAGAATTCAATCTCTACTTGTAAATTTCATTTAAATCTTACAATAATAATACAAAAGGCATTATTTTATCTCAGAATACAATTGTTCCAACATCTCCATTCATTTGAGATCAAAATGTAACATTCCTATGGCGCAACAAGAGAGAAAGTTTGAGAAAATATCTACCTATATTCTTTCAAACTCGAGTTTCATAAATTTAAAGTTTATAATTTGACATAGAGAAAGAAATAAATAATTCTATGCCTTTATGAATATTTAGATACAAGCTACAGTTATTTTAATATACTTTTATGATTTACTTTATATTTTTTATATGCAAATAATATTTTAGCTATGCGAATCATATTGCAAATTAAGTAAAATTAGGCCTGGGAGATTCATCATTTCAGCTTATACATATACCACTGTTGGGCTCGAGCCTTCTCCTTAAAGGGATAAATTGACCTGTTAAGTTTCAAGTTTTTATTCTCTTGCATAGCTGTTATATCCGCTGTATATTGAGTAACAGTCTCTTACGATCACCCACGGGTATGAAAGGGGGTGGTGAATTATATTATTACTAGTAGTATTACTAGTAGTGACGGCACTACACGGAAAAGGCCTAGGAGATTAATCACTATAAAATGAATATACATGCTTACGTATGATATTTGATATTGAAGAAAATCTAATATTGTTATCTTTATTAAAGCAACAGAAGCCAAAACAATACTTCTTAAAATATTTATAAGTCCATTGGCTATATTTATATGCGCACAACGCAAAAACTATTGAATGGAATTAAATGCAGTTTTCACCGATTTATTGTTAGAAAATTAACTTAAAACATATTTTACTTAGCTTGTTAATGTTGTAAAAAACGACTAAGAGCTTTATATAGACTTGGGCTAACTTTATCTGATGCCATTTGGTCAATTACATTCCTAAGGAAGGTTAACGTTAAACAGACGACCGGTTATTAAACTATTTAGTAGGCCTACCGTTGGAGCGTCCGAGTTGAATGCCGAAAGGTGACCCTCTGACACTCCACAAATAACGGGGAAGTGGAGCCGCTGATGATTTTTAGTGGGTATTCCGGTTAGCTACTAAGCCATCGGCGTGCCCCACATACCCCCCCAATACCATCAATAAGGGGCATGCGTAAATGAATTTTACACCAGCGTAAAACAAAAAAAAAACACATGTTATAAAACTATTGCCAGTAACTTTTGCAATATGAACGAGTACATATTGCGTCGAACGCAAGTAATTGAAATAAGAGCAAGGGAATGGATGAATGGATCTAACTTAAAACATGTTGTCATTTACGATAAAAAATAACAATAAATCTCAAAGTAATAAATATCAAAGAAGTCAATGGAAGGTTCATAAATATGTATAATTGCATATCTATTTATTTTATAAATATTGGCAATAAAATACTGAACTTAATTACTAATTCATCATATTCAAAGTTATAAAAATATTTCACGAGACATTAAAAACGTTAAATATAATCAAAAAATGTGAAATAACTAAGCGTCTTACCAAATTATTTCAGAATAAAATGATCGTATTACCATTGGGTACTGCTTAGATAGTAAAAGTAAAATACAGAAGTCAAATTGGACATACATTACCCATGCAGCCCGTTTGGTGACGGTTTAGGAATACAACGTTACCACCCTTTCCTATCCCATGAGTAAGGTATGAGAGAAAAAGTATATATCCTCACTAAATTATGAAAGAAAAGATAAACTTATATTAAAATCTTTACAATCTACCAGTTTATTATCCTAGATTTCTCCTCCATTGTGGTGAAGGCTGATTGTTATCATAGCGACTTATGAGCTAACAAGTAATACAGTAAATATCACTGCAAAGACAAAAAAAATATAATATATCTGACCAGTCCTGTACCTAATGTTAACCTAATTTATGTGAAGGAAATCATTCCAAATAGTGTCAATGCCACTCTCCACATAGTTATTGGTCAATAAAGAGTTAGGCAAAAAATTAGGGCAGTTTATGTCCAGTACGTGACTCTTAAGCCCACAGTGATAGTATGTGCTTATATATAAAGCCTATGTGTATATATTTATGAACAACGATATAGGCTTTAATGGTTCTACGCAAGCGTAAACTTTATAACACGAAGTACATGTTTTTTATGTTTTAGGAACGTGTTTGTGAATTAAAAATAGTACGTAGTATAACAATATATATTTTTATTAACTATATCAAAGTTAATTGTATTATTTAGCAATTCCGAATTTAGAAAACATTGTTTTTGAAGTGAGACTTTTTTATCGAGGTATGGGAGAAATTTTATATTATTCTAACGTCTTCCGTGCGGTGACGGAGTCTTCCATGTGGTGATGGAGTAAGAATACAGTTCACCACCCCCTATCTTACCCGTGGGTGATCGTAAGAGACGACTAAGGGATATAAAACGCATATATCATCTATGCAAGAGAAGGAAAACTCGAAACAAAACCCTATACCAACACATCTGACCAGCGTGGTATAGTAGATTAATTTCCCTTCCATTACGGAGGAGGCCCGAGCCCAACAGTGGGACACATATGGGCTGTGATGATGTTGAACGTTTTTCTGTTACGCGCCATTTTTATTTCTAAGTCATATTTTTCCGTTACGCGCCATATTTATTTTGAAGTGAAACTTCTTTGCGCGTATGAGGGTAAAATTTTTACGCGATCGAGAAACGCGGCACGAGAGAGTGAGAGAGAGAGAGAGAATACACGCTATTGGTTGATGTATGTAAACAAGATTTAAAAATTAGTTTTGCCAAAGTTTCACTTCTTATATGCGTACTGTGTAAGCATGCATGTTTTTTTTTAAATATTTCAATGATTACATAAATGGTGCTTTAAATTAGGAACCATTTTTAGGATTTTTGGTTTAATTCTCTCACTCAAATAATTGTTCAATTCCAAGGACTAGTTGTCCTCTTGTGTCTTTAATTATGTTTTTGTGGAGTTACATGCGACATAATTATTGTTATTTCCTGCAGGGAGTGGGTTTATAATATAATTAAATAGTAAAGATTCACTTGCTACTCTACAGCCTTCAGATGGTTGATCTTACAAAAGTTGTAATTGTTTTGCGTAGGATTCAAAGCCATGACATTTATTACAGTAGGTTACTTACCTCTGTGCAGTATGTCTCTACTTTTCTTGGCGCAAAACATTCTCACACCTATTTCTCCTGATATGTAATCAGAAGAAAAAACACACGCAATAATTTCGCCACATAATCTTATGTCCGTAAATAATAAGGGGAAATTCTATTACCACAAATAGGATACAGTTCCAAACTTTGAGCTTATCGAAAAAATCTACAGAAAAACTAAAATTTTTTAACATTTTTTTTTAAATATGGCCATGGCATACCATCCTGCATTAAGGAGAAATCCTTGTATTGTGGTAGATTTTACTAACATATTATTAACGCAAACAAATGACACCCAGACTCAGAACAACAAGTTATGGATCGCACAAAATATTGTCCTGCGTGGGAATCAAACCTACGGCACTAGCATGGAAGGTATATCTTAACCACTACGTCATTTGTGCAGTCAATATATTAACAAATCACATCAATTATATACATACACATACACACATACATATCATCACGCCATATCCCTTGCAGGGTAGGCAGAGAGAACAGAGTGCCAGAGAACTCTATCTCTGCATACTTCACTCGCTTCCTCAACATTCATAATTCTCTTCATACACGCTCGCCGGTTTCGGAGACTCTTGACTCCACCTTCCTTCAGTACATGACCGATATGGTCTAGGTAGGTTAGTCTCGGTCAATTATATATCTCAATTATATAATTGTTTAATTAATCATATTATACCAATTTTCTGTTTCAACTTTTTCTCTGCATGTATTATTCAATTTAAATTTTAATCAACACAATCCGACAGGCTGTATGAATGAATTGCAGACTTGAAAAATTTATTAGTACTCCCCCACACGTTTGTGAAATTTGTAACTGTAAAATTTTATTAAAAATATTTCCGCCTTTCTCACTCTCTATTTTCACTTATTCTTAGCTGTGTTTAAATACAACTATATTTACAGCAATATTTTAATAAATATTTCTTAAACATAATTGAATTTGACTGCACAGATGGCGTAGTGGTTAAGATACCTTCCGTGCCAGTGTCATGGGTTCGATTCCCACGCAGGACAATACTTTGTGCGATCCACAAAGTGTTGTTCTGAGTCTGGGTGTAATTTGTCTGCGTTAATTGCATGTTTGTAAAGTCTCCAGCAATACAAGGATTATTTTCCTTAGTGCAGGGAGGTGTTTAAAATAAAGAAAAAAAAAATAATAATAATAGTTTAAATTTCCTTAAATGCCCGTAGCATATAAGATGAATGAAGCAATAATGATAATATGGGAAATTCGGTGTTTTTCTATACCTTTGGTAGCATATGAGAAACCAGCCCACATGATGGTAAGTCATAAGTACCACTAATGGACATCAGCAATACTATATACAGCAAAATCGCACGGTACTGTAGTTGCAGGGTTCAAGGCCATTGAATAAGAACAGGAAAGGAGAATTAGAGATGTGATCCTCCAGTTCTCTCATTTACCAAACGAAGCGCAACAGCATATTGCTATTACTCAGATTTAGATTTACTACGAAGCAATTTCTACATACATACATACATATCATCACGCCATATCACTTGCAGGGTAGGCAGAGAGAACAGAGTGCCAGAGAACTCTATCCTTGCATACATAACTCGCGTCCTCAACATTCATAATTCTCGTCATACAAGCTCGCCGGTTTCGGAGACTCTTGACTCCACCTTCCTTCAGTACGTGACCAATCTGGTCTATGACCAAAGGCAATTTCTGCCTCAAATAATATTATATTCACAGCTGGAGGCAGAAAACTGTCAGTGCCATGGCACTGACAGTTTTCTGCCTGCCTGCTAGGTCATGACCTAGCACTAAGAAATATAATTTGAACAGTTTATAGTTGGATGAAAGACGAAGATATCTTTTAAAAATCTTAAATTGTAAATATTTCTTCTTTACTAGGTCTCAGATAAAAATATTTTTTTAAATATTTTTTTGTGAAATATCTGCAAAATTTATATTTGTATTATCATTCGGTCCACTTTTGCGTTCCAGAGGATATTTATTCTTGAAAATCTATTACTTCTTATTAATATGTATGCTTCTACGTAGTATAGTATCAAATATACAATTCAACATCGCTTCCATTCGCGCATCTAAAACACAGTTAACGATTTTAAGCAGTTAAAATCTCTATCAGAGAAGAAAATATCAAAATAAAATTATATCAAAGCATTTTTCATGTACATTATAATAGGATTAATTGTCGACTTATTGTGGAGAAAGCATAAAATTTAATATTTTTGGTGACCTAGGATACAGATAATATGCTGTGTGATGGTGTCATAAACTACCAACTCATGGGTGTCGTAAAAATAATGAAAAGCTTTACATTATCCTGAGTTAATTCCATCTGATGTGTTTTACATTCCCAAGAAGAGTCAAGGAGGCGGCCATAAAAGTCGCTATATTCTGCAGTATGTACAATAGAAGAAGTGTATATATTACGTCGACCCCAAATAATTAGCATAGGAGCTAAATGTTAATAATGATGACATAGATATACAGATAATGTTCTTACAATACGATAATACCACACCAAGTTGTTATAAAGGTTTGGTTTGTTTCGTAATTTATTTCTCTCACCATAATAATCTTTCCTCGGCTTACTACTTCATTTACTACACTCTTGGGACAGAATATAGTGATAATAATATTAACTTGTCTTGATTCCACAGACTGTACATAAAGTTTATCTTTATATTGTATGTATGTTAGAAACTAAATACGTTTTCCGAGTGGTCAAGGAATAAGACTAAAATTCACCACCCCCTATCTGACCCATGGGAGATCGTAAGAGACGACTAAGGAATTTAATACGCAAATAACATCTATGCAAGAGAAGGAAAACTCTAAACAAAACTCTATACCAACATGCCTGACTATGGTCTATATCGATTTCCCTCTCATTATAGAGGAGGTTCGAGTCCAACAATGGACATATTACAGATCTGAGATGATGAGAAATTAAATGCTAAAATATTAGAATGGCTGTAAAATATGCACAGACTGGCTATATATGACTGCATAGATGGCGTAGCGGTTAAGATACCGACCTTCCGTGCCAGTGCCGTGGGTTCGATTCCCACGCAGGACATTACTTTGTGCGATCCACAAAGTGTTGTTCTGACTTTGGGTGTAATTTGTCTGCGTTAATTGCATGTTTGTAAAGTTCCCCGTAATACAAGGTTTATTTCCTAAGTGCAGGGTGGTGACTATTTAAAAAAAAATATACATATGTAGATGAATTCGACACGTTGTGTGGTAGCGGTTACGAATATAACCAATTCTTATATCATAAAAGATGACTATGAGGTGAATCCGACATTATCTGAGGTCATCTGGTTCACAATTAAATCCGCAAGGAGGTTCAAGTGAAGCAGGCGGCCGGTCATAAAACTATTGCCAATAACTTTTGCAATATGTACAATGGTAGAAGAGTACATATTGCGTTCACAAATAATAATAAAAAATACGTATTAAGACAAATTTAGTTAAAATAAGTGTTCATATCATCATCATCATCCCGCTCTTATCCCAATTACTTGGGGTCAACGCAATTTATACTCTTCTTCCGTCGTATATATTGCAAAGGTTTTGGCAATAGTTTTATGACCAAGTCAATCCTTCTTAGGAATATAATTGTTAACCATGACTTTAGATGGAGTTAGTCCAGGTCGATATAAAGCTCTTAATCTTCTTTTACAACACCCATGAGCAAAGTAAGGTTTGGTAGTATAGCGTAGCTTCCACTACCCATCATGTACCTCAATGACCAAAGGTTTTCCTAATTTTATATAATTCCTATTTTCCTTTTATCATATTAGCTCATATATGTCCCACTGTTGGGCTCGAGCCTCCTCCGTAATCGGAGGGAAATTGACCTACTATACCACGCCGGTCAGACACGTTGGTATAGTGCTTTGTTTCGAGTATTCCTTCTCTTGCATAGATTTTATATACGTTTTATATCCCTTAGTCGTCTCTTACGATAATCCACGGGTAATATAGGGGGTTGTCAATTCGTCGTCGTTGTATTCTTACTCCGTCACCACACGGAATAACATTATTTCCTTTAAAGCTTATTCGGTCGGCGGTCGAAATGCGATCTCTGCGGAAAATCTGTGGAGTTAGGCTGACCGACCGCATTCGTAACGACGACGTAAGAGAGCGAGTAGGTATGAAAGAGAGTATTGGTGTAAAGATGCGAAAGGGAATGCTCCGATGGTTCGGACATGTGGAAAGAATGCCGAACGAACGTCTGGTTAAGAAGATATACAATGCGAAAGCGGAAGGATGTAGGTACCGGGGGAGACCGAGACTAACCTACCTAGACCAGATCGGTCATGTACTGAAGGAAGGTGGAGTCAAGAGTCTCCGAAACCGGCGAGCGTGTATGAAGAGAATTATGAATGTTGAAGAAGCGAGTGAAGTATGCAAAGATAGAGTTCTCTGGCACTGTGTTCTCTCTGCCTACCTTGGAAGGGATATGGCGTGATGATATGTATGTATGTATGTGTATTATATTTACACTAATTGAGTTTATAATGACATAAAAATAGGTCTATTGGTAGATAATTTGAAAGACATTAAGCGACAAATGCCAGCTTCTTTAGTTTTTTCGTAGCTACGGTTGCAAATACAACTTGCAGCAACGTTGACAATAATAAGTTTTAATTTGACAAATATCTGCTATTTTCTACATTAATTAGAAGTTTGCTGTCATGTCAAGTGGCACTGCAGATTCAAGGTTTTATTTTCTATTTTATTTTAAATTCATCAATCAATCAATTTAGATTTTAGTTTTCAATATAATTAGTAAATTGGTAAGTTTCAACTTTGCGTAACGTGGGTCGTGGATTTCTTACCCATAAAACAATTAAAAAAAAATAGAAATGATATTTTGAGTTTAGATTAACATAATTATTCGTGCTCATTCATTTTACATTTACAATTTCCTCGATGTTTTTATGCGACATGCGCGCTGTTATTTTCCTTAAAAAAATCTAAAATTACTAGTTCATATTTTGAATGTTTCCGTGTAATGACTGTGTAAGAATACAATTCACTAACCCTATTTTACCCGTGTGTGATCATAAAAGACGACGAAGGTGTAAAATATAACATCTATGCAAGATAAGGAAAATTCGAAATAAAACGCTATACCAACACGCCTGACCAGCGTGGTTTAGTAGATTAATTTCCCTCCTAATATGGAGAGGCTTGAGCCCAGCAGTGGGACATCTATGTGCTGAAATAATGATGATGAAAATGATTTTGAATGAAGAAATACATTTGCAATATTATTATTTAATACCGAGATGTTTATTTTTAAGTTATTCCTCCCATAAGTTATTTTAACATGTTAGGTTTAACTATGTTGAGTACTTGCAAAAGTATTTCACTCGAATAGTTCGTCAAAGTATTGACCGCAAAGGCTAGAAAACTTAGTATAGGATCTTTAAACTCAAGCACTGGATTCGAAACGAAAAACAAGATGGAGACGACATGGTATGTCTTGTTTGGATTTTTAATTAAGAGCGAGAGAAAATATTTATCTACATATTCTTATAATAAAAATATATATATAGACAATGTTATAATTCAAATATTCATTTTAAGAATTTAACGTACTTTTTTCCTCATATCTATTATTCGTTTTTTGTTTTTAATTTTTTTTTTTGTACACCTGTCTAGCTCCTATTTCTTTTCTTGAGATAGTATTGTTAAAATTTTATTTCTTATATTCATTTTGTCAACCTAGAGAGACTGGAAATGTGTACCATGACTTAAAGCGATATATTTCTTCCTAACAAATACATAATAGCACTAGATTTTAAACAGCACATTACTTATTTGCGAAATTTTATACCATAGATTTATAAATTTATGTTTTTCCATTTTTTTGTTCAATAAGGTAAAGCAGAGTGGTTATGATACACCTCCTCTTAAATATGCTTTCTTTAAGCGCTTACCGCTTACCTTTTTTGGATTTTTAATGAAAACAACAAGGTGGCCTTATCGATTTTATATTTCTATTTTACTCGAACTAGATTCGAACTCGGTATCATAAAACCGAGAATGAGGTAACGTTAATGGATCAACATTGTAGTCATTCAATGCGCAATTTCTTCGATCATTAATATTATGTCTTATAGATTGCCTTTTTTGGACAGGCACAGCCTCTAGGTTTCTCCCCCGACCCATTTGGGGTGACGGCTAGGACGACATGCCACTCCATAACCTGTCATACAGGTACCTCTCTATCGCCATATAGGCGAGTCGCTGGTACCCGGTCCTTATCTTCGGTACATATAGATAGCTTTAGGTATGACCTAATATTTAATTTTTGTTAGTGAAAATGGGCATAAGATTAATAAATAACCACAAAATAAAATTTTCTCATACTTAGCTGTTTTGTAATAAAGGCGAAGTATGTCGAATTATAATAGTATAATTTATTGGGCTTGTTCCATAATACTGCTCCAGTTTAATGCAGTTTTAGACAATAAGTATACCAATTTTTTATTTATTATATATTATATTGAATAATTACATACACTTCTAATGTCGAATTAGTATACATAGATGGTAAATAAAAAAAAAATACCATTCTATAAATAGAAACGAATTCAGCTCAGAAAACTATTTTTCTGAGCTGGTAGGACCACGCTGTTGACAGTTTTCTGTCTACAGCCTCGGGCCAGTCCGCCCGGGGTAACTACCATACTCTCGCAGAAGGTCGACGACTGAGCAACGACAATGTACTGTTGGGCATCATTCGGTGAGCGAGAGAGCCGGAAGTCCAACTAGGTGTGTTTGGGATTTATATTGGTAGGTAGCGGCCTTGCCCTTGGTATTGCAAAGGTCCATGGACAGCAGTGACACTTACCATCAGGTGTGTTGCTTGCTCGTTTGCCATCAAAAACAATAAAAAAAGAGAGGAAAATAAAAAAAATAATGTTTCCTCGATCATACATAATGTATAACAAATTGAAGTGTTTAGGTATTATTAGAGAATGGCGTAGAAACAAATAATTTAATGCTATCAATCAGCAAGAGCATTGATGGATCGATCTGTTATTCACTTACGACTTAATATTGCATCTCGTAATATGATGAAAAATATTTCTAAACAATATATTGATACAGTTTAAGAAGTCTATACATAAAATAATTATTTTGTGTTATTTTGAATTTATATTTAAAGCACTTTAGAATACTAGGTCTTCGGCATCATCTTAGCTTATATATGTCCGTCTGTTTGGCTCGAGCCTCCTCCAAAATGCGAGGGAAATTAACCTACTAAACCACACTGGTCAAGCGTGTTGGTATAGAGTTTTGTTTTGACTTGTCTTCTCTTGCATAGATGTTATATGTGTTTTATATCCCGATTACTCACGGGTAAGAAAGGGGGTGGTGAATTGTATTATTACTCCGTCACCACACTGGATATAGTAGGTACTGCTTGGAAATTTATGAATCCGTATTCGATTCCACAGCCCGCTTATAGAGCGATAATTATGGTATTATTTCCAATAAAGTAGCCTTTAACTTGAAGAAGACGCTAATGTCTCATGCAAGCATTTATAGGAAAATGCCAGCATCCATAGACTAAGGTATTTCACGTTCAACAAGTCATCGTTGTTTCTCCTCTAGTGTCCATAGTAATGCTGCCGTGAACTTGTGATTGTTCAAAACGTGAGGAAATTAAAAATCAAATACAAACGAGATAAAATCTGTTTAAAACATCTAAGATTTCAAGAAGACTAAAGGCGTATTGCCAAATAATATACTACTACTCGTACTATCTACTATTAGAAATAAGCTCTAATGACAAAGTTCTAATGATAATACGATAATCGCCACCACAAAAATATTAATATTTCTGTGATCGCCACTATGATACGTGGGTTGGCAATCGTAGTAGAGAAAGATCGAGAGAGAGAGAAAAAGAGAGAGAGAGTCGTAGTAGGTTATATATTTCTCAAGCAAACGCTGCTCATGAGAGCGGAACCCTGGTGCATTGTTTCCGAGGCATCTACCGAGCCCCAAATATCATCAAACGGGCCTCTGAAGTCAAGTAAACCATACCGGTGGCCCGCTTAATTATCGGTGACAGTAATATGGCAAATTATGAGTCCGAACGCTGGTTTTTTGTCATCTCGAATGGTTTAAATGGGGTATGGCCAGACCACAGTTTGTCAACAAAAAGAATAGTGACATTGTTGCTGTTCTAATCGAGAATTCTTGATGAACTCTCATCCGGTTTTTACGATTACCACGAGAAAGTAAGGAGTGGACATTTTATTGTTAACCAATCATCATACCGATATAACCGTTCAATGTCTTCTGTATTTCTGACAAAGACACTATTAAGATGGTGTCTGCTATTGCAATGGCTAGAAACAATGTTTTCAATTCTTATTACAAGTGTGAACTTAAATGTACGACGTTTGAGTAGGAATAAAATGTTTTATAGCTAAAGTAGTTGGTTTTAAAACTATTGAAGAAAAATTTTAACTTTAAAATAACCACGTAACACGCGGACTTGCATTGATATATTTTAGTTTTGTAACTTTCATTGTATGGATTAATAATAATTCAACTCTTGCGTTTCCTTTTTTGTCTTGCATTTATTTTCTTATGCTCTACAGACAGAGAAGAAGTCTAAATACCTACCTCGTATGATAAGCGTCACGGATTCGGTTTTTACGTAGGACTATTAGTGCGATATAAAACAAAAAAATATATCTCTATGAGTTTAACTGTGATTTGTGTCTGTTAATATGTTTTTATGTTTAAGTTTGCGTGACGAGAATTGATAAAATAAAGAATGAACGTATAAGACAAAATTTAAAAGTTACCCTAGTGACGTAAAAGTTAGAGTATTATAGACATGTGATGAGACGGGATGAAAGTAATGTTATAAAGAACATTTTAATTATAAAGGCTTCAGGGTAAGGAAAGACTGAACATAATATGAAAGAATGCCGTGAATTGTAACATGTATAGAAAGGGAGTGAACGCAGCGATGACATTTGATTGGGTTGTGTAAAAAAAATGGCATATTGCGTCGACCCCAAATAATTGGGATAAGAACAGGGTGATGATGTGAGTTTAGGTGTGATTTGCGTCCGTTAATTATATGTTATGAAAATCTCCGTGACACAAATATATTTATTTTAATGCGGGATGTTTTTTGGATTTGAGAAAATAATTAAAACGTAAATATAATAAAATGAATAATTTGGTAAATCTATCGAGTATACTGCTTAGCAGGGTCCTACTAAAATTAACTACACATATATATATATATATATATATATATATATATATATATATATATATATATATATATATATATATATATATATATATATATATATATATATCCATATATCCTAAGTGTTTTGTAAAATTTTCTGTGTGCTAACAGAGTAACAATATGTCACCACCCCTTAGTTTTCTATGGATGATGTTAAAAGGCAACGCAAGATTCACGACATGAGAAATAAAATTCGAAATGAAATCCTATATTCTTTTTAGAAAAATGACAACATCTTGACAGCTTTACAACTATCACATCCATTTTTTTTTTTAAATTTAAAAGTAGAAAATATTGAATGCTTAAATATATACTTCTGTCTTTCTGATATTAAAAAAAAACAACCGAAACTTTTATTTGAAAATTGCAATTTCTGTTCAGTGAAATATTTTGTATTGTTTTTAGAATGAAAGATGGTTTTTCATTAACAACCAGTTCCTATTTAGTCTTGCGGCTATTGTGGATGGTTCAAGACTGAATATTTTTGAGCGATTGATAAATATAAGAACTTTTTGCTTATACGATAAATAATGAGAACATTTATTAATTTTAATTTTCATTAGTACATACATACATATCATCACGCCATATCCCTTGCAGGGTAGGCAGAGAGAGAGATTTTCATTACTACTAATTTGAAATATGGTTGTATGTAGCCGGGGTGTTGAAGGGGATAGTACCCAAAACGGTAACAAGCCAGACTACCTAGGTCTAGGAATCTGCACCAGTGGTCAGTTTAATGGCGATGGGGGTACATAAAGTAGGTTATGGGGTCGCGTGCTGCCTTTCCATCGCCCCAGACGGATTAAGCATAATACGTGCAGGCCATAAGCCTACCACAAAAGAAAAGCAAATGACTGCGTAGATGGCAAAGTAAAATACTTACCTACCATGCCAGTTCACGAGTCTCATTCTCACACAGGTCAATATTTTTATGCGTACCACAAATTGTTGTTTAAAGTCTGGGTGTAATTTGTGTTTGATAATTATGTTCCTAAAATTCTCAACGTTCTTTTCTTAGTTCCAAGTGTTGTCTTTGAAAAGAAAAACATATTTATTTGTTTTAAAAATAAAAGTGAAAGAAAAAGAAAATAAGATACTAAAGTATCATTTTTATATTGCTTGTGGTGGCAAACGTGCATACAACACACCAGATGGTAAGTATCACCGCCGCCCATGGACCTTTGCATTACCAAAGGTACAGCTAAGCCACTTCCTACCAATACAAACTCCAAACCCACCCCAGTTGGGCTTCCAGCTCTCTCGCTCACCGAACGAAGCACAATAGCACATTGCCATTACTTAGACGTCGATCTTCTGCGAGATTATGGTACTACCCCGGGCGGACCGGCCCACGGCTGTAGACAGAGAACAGTACACAGCGTAGTCCTGCCACTATTAAAAACAACTTCACTTTCAACTCATATACGCCCCACTTAGCCTCATTTGGACCTCCTCCACAATTGGAGGGAAGTTAATCTACTATTCCTCGCTGGTCAGACGTGTTGGTAAATATTTATGCGTCGAGTTCTCCTTCTCTTTTTTTTTTAATTTGATTTAAAATAATACATTTAATTAAATTGGTTCAATTTTAGAGGATTATAATTATTCTAAAACTGCTCACGTGTATATTAAATTAATTGCTTATGAGATTATCGCACCTCTGTAGATTAAACTACTCCTTTCATTTCCATACAAAATATATATAACGAAAGGATATTAATTAATTTATCTCCAACAATATACAACCACAATATAATTGTAAGGAATTTACATCAATTATAAATTCAGGTAGGGTTTACTAAAACGGCCACCGAAGACAAAGATCGGGTACCGGTGGCCCGCTCGCACGGCGAAGAGAGGTGCTTGCAGGGTGGGTTCATGGAGTCACGCGCCGCCTCTTCCGTAACACCGGACCGATTTGGCGGGGCGAGACCACATCCATAGTCCACCGCATAAAGAAAGGAGTTTACTAAAACCGTTATCCGTGTGGTGACGGAGTAAGAAAACAAATCACCACCCCTTATCTTACCCGTAGGTGATCGTAAGAGATGACTAAGGGATATAAAACCCATATAACATCTATGCAAGAAAAGGAAAACTCGAAACAAAACCCTATATCAACACGTCTGACTAGTGTGTGATAGTAGGTCAATCTCCTATTACGGAGGAGGCTCGAGCCCAAGAGTAGGACTTATATGAGCTGTGATGATGATGATGATTAACTAAAATGAATCTTTACCCGTTGTACTCGTAGTCCTAACAAAAATTTTGTTTATTCAAGATTTTGTAAAAGTCCTAAAGTGAATTGATCAGAGATTTTAAAAACAGATTGATTAAAATATTATCTAGAATTCATTAAGAATTTAATGCTTTGTTCATAAAATTAATGATGTTGTAATTGAAGAAAATTTGAAGAAGCACTAGAAGTGCTGTTATATCTAGGCATATGGAATCTGATTCAATCATAATCTTTTACTAGCATATCGGGGTTCGAAGGGTTAATTCTTACTAAATATGTTGTATTTTTTTTATTATAAGAGTCATTAAAGAGATAATATCTAATAATAGACAAACCTGCTGAGTTTCTTGCTGAATCTTCTCGGTAGCGGTTATGTTCCAATCCGGTGGTAATTTATTGGATTAATTTAAAATATTTAAATTTACAACATTTAGATGCCTTCATAGAGTTTATACATGATGAATGAATTTCAGTTTAGATGTGGTAGCGGCTACGAATACTACCAACCCTTACTTTGCTCATGGATGTCGTAAAGGACGCCTGATGGCTTTTGATTAACATTTACATTCCCAAGGAGGGTTGATATTAGGCAGAAGGCTGGTCATAAAATTATTTCGAATAATTTTTGCTTATGTATGATGAATAAGAAGTACATAGTGCGTCTATTGATGAGATTACACATTGAATAGCTATATATTAAAGTAGTAATAGTATAGTTAGTTATACTACTGTATAATATTATATTATAAAATATTCATCCAAATGTATATTGCACGTCTCATAAGCGAAGCGTTGAGGTCTTGCTCTACTCTCGATATATGAAAATCAAGCACTTTTCAAACCTAAAAATAATTGTATTTTTCTCACATTGCACTTATAGGGTAATATTATCATACATATGTCAAGAAAAACATTAATTTAAACGTATTTGATATTTTAAAATTAATTATTTTGTTTAAAGTAAAAAAAAGTTGTTTAAAAAAATATTCGAGGACGTTCGGTTGTTTCCATAAGGATCTGGCATTCTTACGACCGTTAGAATTAATGTATCGAAGTTTTCTTTTATCAAAAGCTTCATAATCGCAACGCGCTGTTTCCTTTTTAAAATGACTTGGTAATTCTTTGTCGTTTAATTGCAATTAATAAACAACTAAACTGCTTAGTCTTTAGTGTATGTATACCTTAATAAAATTGGGTGCGTTTACATTTTTTTGTTCGTCTATTCGGACATGCAAAGGAAACATATCCCATACAGCCATGGGTTCGTTAACAATGCTGCAAGCATTGTAAACGAACAGCTATATTTAGCACTACGTCGAGAATGGCACGAAATTTCAAAAGTATTTTTTTACTTATTTTTTTATAGTATAATATTATATAGTAGTATAACTAACTATAGTAGTGTATGAACTATTTCTTTATTTTTTATTATATACCAGTTTTATTAGCCATTGCGATTTATAATAATTCTAAATTTTGTAACGTTCACTCCTCTTGAATATGCAATTGACGAAAGATCATGTGTGTGATCTTAAAGTCTTCAAGACTCTGTTTTGCCTACCTTTTATGAGGTCCAACGGCACTTTAAAAAAGAACAGTTAGGATTTGATCCAATAAATGTCATCTTGCAATTTCCACCAGCCTGACCTCAGTCTTAGATAGGCTATAAAATGTTATCGCCGGCAACATTCTAAGGTTTTATCACTTAAAGTAATCTTATATCAAAGCTGCTCTATTTTTATTAATATTAAAGGGAACAAGAGATTATGCTAACGCTATTGGTGTTGGAACGATGTTAACATTAGATGTTGATCAATCCAGTTGTTTGCCATTGCCGTGAAATTTTGAATGAGCGATTACCATTTCTCAGTTAGTATCTGAAAGCATTTGACGAGGCTTAATCTGATGAAAAACAATAAGCTTTGCGAGTAGCAACTACGAATACTGATAACCCTAGCGTTGCTCTTGGATATCATCAAAGTTAATTAAGAGTTTTGCGTAGCCAACAATTGTGTTCCCAAAGAAGATTGAATTCAAGCAGGTAGACTATAAAAGTTAGATGAAACTGAACATACTCTTAATTCACTTTTATTTTAGCAACGAGATGACCGCATACACACAGACATAAATTGTGATAATAGATAGAAAATAACTTTATGCTCTATTCACTCTATTTTAATTTCTTTTTAAGTATTATCATGTTTAAATTGGTTGTTGATTGTTCATAAGTTTGCTATAGATTTATTTTGTGTTTTCGACTCTGATATAATTAAACTAAGACATTTAAATTAATTAATGTTTTTGTCATACCACAAGATAAATAGTAATTCACATCTGTGTTGATAAAGGAGCTACCTTAATTAAATTCGTTAATATATCAAACGAAATAATTGGCAATATATTTTATTTTAACGTTTCATTAGCTTAATTAATAAATTTGCTCCAAACAATATTTTATTAACATTATTAATGTTTGTCATCATAAGTTAATTTTAAAATTGTCAATTTGAGAAAATAATGACAGACATGACATGACGCACTTATTAAAATTATATAAAACCAAAATACTATCTAATCGAAGAATATCTTAAAGTTTTAAACCAAACCATTTTAAAATTTTATATATTTAATACTCGATTTGGAATATAATTTAGATCAAAGCATCTTTTTTTAGAAATACATAAGTTGGCGCACCAAGTAAATCATACAATAAGTGCAAGAAAGCAAGTTAACGAAAAACAAAGGTCAACGTTTATTGTTTCCAATTTCACTTCATTTTATTTCAGTGCATAAGTGTCCAAATATAGGGCTCGGACCTTCTCCAATGTGAGAGGGAATATCTCTACTATTATACCACACTATCATTTGATATAAGAGACCACAAGAGCAAACTGGAGTAATATTGAAAGACTTATATGCATATCATATAGCTTACCTGTCTTTCATGACACCCATTATCAAAAGAGAGACGAAGGAAATCCATTCTTAATTCGTTACTACATAGAAATCTTCATTTTTTTTATTGCTTCGGGCGGCAAACGAGCAAGCAGCACACCTGATGGTAAGCGTTACTGCCGACCATGGACCTTTGCTATACCAGGAGTATAGCTAGGCCACTGCCTACCAATATAAACCCCAAATCCACCCAGTCGGGCTTTTGGCTCTCTCAAAGCCGTCGGAAGCAAATTGCGGAGGGTCGTTCTGAATGGTATTCTCTTGGGGAGATCTATGTCCAGCAGTGGAAGCCTACCGGCTGACGGAAGGATGGATGGATTATTTATATTAATTGATTTTAATATCTATTTTAAAGTCTTCATAATTGTTATAAATACAAATATTTGTAGAGGTTTTTAAATATAAATAAATCAGACGCTTTAAGATACGGACAGAAGCTAGCAAATATTATTTATGAAAATGTAACATCATCATTATCACATCATCACAGCCCATATATGCCCTGTCGAGCCTCCTCCGTTATGGGAGCGAAATTAACCTACTATACCAGGCTAATCAGACGTGTTGGTAAGGGTTTTGTTTCGAGTTTTCCTTCTCTTGCATAGATGTTATATGCGTTTTATATCCCATAGTCATTTCTTACTATCACCCACGGGTAAGATAGGGGGTGGTGAATTGTATTCTTACTCCGTCACCACACGAAAAATGTATCACCTGCAAATTATTATTTCTATAATTATTCTTCCGTATATTCGCTACTATTCGCCTTAAACGTTGATTTAAACCACATGTGACTCTATGAACGTTTAATGAATTATTTGAAATTTAATTTAGGCCTAACATTTTGGGTTAATGACAACTATTGAGAAGGCTACCGTGTAACGTTTAAGTGATTTGATTTTAATATACAATTATCTATCTAGGCAAATGTGTTGCTCTTTATGCAGCATTAATGACGTCAAATGTGATGCTTTAAGATATTTAGTTAATGAGGACTCCTTTCTTATCACTTCTATTTACATAATGCTTTTAGTTCTATATCTATTCCTGACTTATATAACTATAATAATTATTATAATAACTACATATTTGGCAAAGAATAAAGGATTCAACTGATGGTTCTTTATATAAATTGTGTTATTCATTATATTAATATCGAAATACTAGCTATTTATTATAGAAATTATATATACTAACTTATGTTTACGACACTGCTCGAATTTTACCGTTATATATTATCTGTTATAGGTGGGAATTACATATGATCTCAAAATAAAAAACGAGGCATACCTTCCAGGAAAAAACATTATTTAAATAGCAATAATATGTTTTCAACAGA
This sequence comes from Lymantria monacha, assembly GCA_905163515.2. NCBI lineage: Eukaryota > Metazoa > Arthropoda > Insecta > Lepidoptera > Erebidae > Lymantria > Lymantria monacha. The sequence goes on along the minus strand of LR991090.1, from coordinate 7,720,057 downwards.
AACAGTTTTTAAAATTAAATCAGTACTTTGAAATATGCACTATAATTTCATATTCTTCTTTCAAAGAAATACATTTTTTTTTATTAGTTTAATAAAAAAAATAACAACAGACTATGTATGAGAATATCAAAAATACTAACTGCCCACGAAAATATCCTAAACTAAACGACGGAATGATGTTTTCTGAAGGATTGCTTTCAAACATAATAATATTATTATTAGTATTACTTTTGAATTGGCAATGCATTTTTTTTAAATATTATCGTTGAATGATATTTCAATAATAATTTCATACAAATTAATTATGAAAAGAGTTTCAGATGCTTAGCATCAATGTTTCAATAATAATCTATCATTATAACAATTTTGACAACTTATTTCATACAAACAGTATGCAATTTTGTATTGCAGTTTTAATTAATTTACTAAATGTATTTTTAATGTTATCTATGAGTTATTGATGAACTCACGATATTCTGAAAGTCGCAGGAAACTGTTGAATGCACAGGATCTTTCGGAGTGACATTCTCGTGGGAAGGCTTTTTATATTTAATAGTGGACGTCTACAGCTTGATAGATAAGGGGACGTCCATTAATCACGTGATCTTTTTTTTAGCATTTTTAACCCATCTTGGTGATACGTGGTGAGATTTAAGACGGACCCCCCGTCCCCCACCAACATCACGTGGTTTTTTAGTACTTACAAAGAAGTAGACCACAGCTTATTATATTCTCGCTTTTTGCTTTTTTATACTTCGCAAAAAGGTCTTCATACTGATCACCTACCTTAAACTTCGTTCGTTGCCTGGTAAGGGCAAGTTAAAGTCCCACTGCACGCCGCTTTCAGTTTAGAAATCGCTGATTTTGACGGAAACATAAATACACGTGATATCTTACTACACCCGCCTCCCCCCTTGTGATATTTCGTGATTTTTGTCAAACCCCGTCCCCCCCTTTCAAACCTCACGTGATTAATGGACGGCCTCTAAGTGAGTTATTCTGTTATTAGTCTAAAGTATCATTAAATCATAACTAGTAGAATATATAGTTATTTGTTCAAAAAATTAACAAACATCCAAGCAATTTTACAAACTTTGTAACATTAATAGAAATAAGATTTACGCATACACCCACATACTTAATAAATCAAAAAGAAACAAATAAACAAAATGGATTACTGATTATCGATCAACGTCAAATGTAAGTAGTTGTACGAATTAGTTACGAACGAACAATCAAGTGAGTTGATTCTAATGTTACTTAATAGGAATATTCTGTACATGCCGTGTAAATTTAGCGCGCAATCGATTAGTGCCAGATGCAAGAGGTTATAATTAATTTCGGTATATTAGTTTATATTATAGTATGCATATGTATAAACTAATTATGGATTAGCCAATTAACACAACTGGTTTAAATTTGCTAAATATTAGTACATATGTAAACCTATACAGCAGGAAAAGGCCTGAAAACAAAGACAGGTAACCCTACTAGTCCTACTTGTAATGACAGGCTAGAAAAAAAAATTATTGGGATGAAAAAAAATTTTTTTTTTTCACCATTCGAAGTCGTTGAACTCTTGAACATATGATCGCGAGTTTTGAATAGATTACGTCTTTTCTCATCTGAGTAAAGTTACGTATTTTATGGAATTATCGTTACATGGCACTGTCCTAATACGATGGAATGTGAAAAAAACCTGAAATTCGTTGTGAAAAAAAAAAATCATCCAAATCGATTTTTTTTCTAGCCTATCATTACAAGTATGACTAGTAGGGTCACCTGTCTTTATTTTCGGGTGCTATCCACTTCCACCCTGTATGTATGTATATATATTTAGATTTATTATTACAAAAAATTGAATACATTAAAATATTTTATGAAATAATAAAAACTAAAGCGAATGAAATAGCTGGAATAGATTAATGACGATAACCCGCCAAACTAGCCGCGGAAGTTAAGGAATCAGTACCAGTTCGACCTAATGGTGGTGAGAGGCATTATTGTAGGTTATGGAGCCGCAGACCCGGACGGAACGGGCAGGATGTATCCATACCATTGCCAGTGACATAAAAAGCATTAACCTGGAGTAATGTCTATGGCAATCTGTCTGGGGAGTATGATATAGTAGGATAATTGCCCTCATTTGGAAGAAGTAAGTATACGAGACCTGTATGGACTGAGAAGAGATGAGACAGGGCAAGAAATAAGCCGAATTTTTCCACAATTTCAAGTGAAATTTAATGCGATGCGATAGAACGGAGTAGTGAGGCGCCACAGTTTGACTTATTTCCGCTAGGTGGCTATTGAATAAAAAGAACAGTATAATAATATCACCTAACGTGAAGACAGAATATTTAAATAGACCAATCATATGATAAAAATTGTTGCATTATTCTTTACTTTAGGTAAGATATTTTACCTGATCTTCTATGACATATATTAATAATGTTATCGTTTGTAAATCCTTTAGGGGATTACCTCTATTTATTTATTAAAATTGTTAAAATTGATACGTCTATGGTGAATACTAAAAATATAATGTATCGATACATCTCTCAGCACTTACCAATTCGTTAGCATAAGGCTATTATTATTTTTTTCTGAAAGTGGTTCGTCGCCTGAAACAGTAGTACGGTAACGTACATGGGTGGAGGAGGGATAGAAAAAGGTCAATGATTCTTTTTAAAAAATCAGCACAATATATATAATTGATCACGCAAAAAATGGTAATTATTTTCATTCAATTACAAATTCTTTGTAAGTTATACGCTATAGCAGTATTTGAAAGTCGAAGAAATATTAAAGTTGTTCTTTTCCTAAAAGTTTTCCCGCTTAAATCTTTTGAGAAATTTCTTTTTTAACATTAAAATATTTTGCACCTGAGCATTTGCTTCTTACTAATTATCATTGAACAAAACGAAATAAAATTGTACCTACTTGAAGTAGATTTTTTATAAAAAAAAAACTATTCTTCTTTCTTGTTTACGCTTTCGATAATAGTCGTTGCAATAGGCATTGTCACTTTTGAAATAAAACTACTTTCACACATTCTATCGCGTTTGTATTTAATTTTTAATTTCCCGACGTTTCGAACACTTTATAGTGATCATGGTCACGAGAGGACTAAGGTGTTTTACGTCCAAAAATCATTGTTATTACAGAAATTTATATCCGGGACACGTCGAGAAAAATAAAAATCAAATACAAACGTGATAGAATCTGTAAAAGTAGTTTAATTTTAAATGTGTAATGCTCGCATAAAAATCAAAAAGCGTTGGTATGCCAGGTTGAGATATATTTTTTTTTATTTTAATACCCCAGTAATAGCTGGTTACATTCTTTAGTCTTGATATCTACAGAAAAAGAATTGTAGTTTATTATCACAATGGTTTTGTATATAGTGACGTATCCTCGTTACAATAACTGTGATGGTAATATTGAATAATTTGCCCTCTTCACAACCGTGTTTACGTTTCTTCTCATCCTTTTTTACGATAGTCATAGGATAGGGATTCGTATTGATTTGTATTCTTAAGCTGCTATAATGATTATATAGTAATTAAATATTCTTAAACATAAAATTCTCTGTAGTCTCACGAAGCTATGTCCAATGGCGGGTAATAGTTTCTACTTCATTATGTGTGACATATAGATATATTTCAAAATGAAATATGAAAATCTTCTAATCATATTTATGCATTTGGGAACAAAAATATTTTAAAAATATGGCACAACTAGATGCAACAAAATTATCGAGAGCGTAATTTTTATTCATACATACATATCATCACGCCATATCCCATGCAGGGTAGGCAGAGAGAACAGAGTTCCAGAGAACTCTATCCTTGCATACTTCACTCGCTTTCTCAACATTTATAGAAAAAACAACAAAACAACAAACATTTTTTTTACATTTATTTTTTATTTATTTACATTCATAATTCTCTTCATACAAGCTCGCCGGTTTCGGAGACTCCACCTAACTTCAGTACGTGACCAATCTGGTCTAGATAAGTTAAAAGTCTCGGTCTCCCCTGGTACCTAATTATTATATTATATATTATAATTTATTATATATTATAATAACTATTTATATTTATTATTATTAAATTCCTATACAAATTGTTACTGTCATAATACAGCAGTTTATACACCCAGTTTATATTTTACAAGTCGAGAGTTTAATGTAAATACGCACTTTACTGTTTACATAACAATTTAGTTGTGATGTCTTTGTTAAGGAATGACAATAATGGCAGATATTCCTTTTAACTTAAGGGACGCGTGGCGTTTGAGATATAGGTATGCGTCCGATATATCAAAACGAATCTGAAATCGGATTTCAGTCAGAAATCGTATCGTATCGATATTCAACACTATACAAACTGATTTCAGAAAACGTATTTCGGCAGAAACTAAATCAACACATATCAAAACAAAACGACGAAAACGCAAACTAATAATAAATCTAATCATCGCGCAATCGTTTTCTATTGCTAGTTTTGCAAACCAAACCAATATATGAAAACTTACTAACTATCTCTTTCACTCCGCTAAGCGATCGCTTAGTCAGAATGAGAAAAAACGAATTTCATTAAAATTCGCCTCCTTTCATTCTAACTAAGCGATCGTTTAGTGCATTGAAAGAGATGAAGCGAATTGTCATCTGTTTTGGAATTTGCCGGTTTCTAAGAAACTCGAATGGCAGATGGAAACGAAACAGAATTACAAGAGTCAGGGAATAAGATCTATATTAGAATGCAACTACTTCCATGATAATATTACACAATACTTAATGATAGTAGTTTAAGTTTTGTGTTTGTTAAATAGATTTTTGAATTATGGGAGAGTTTTTGCACACTTGACCTTGGTGACACGTGCGGTGTGCGCGTAATGTTATTTTTGTGATCTCGTGAACTATATAATTAGATAGGTATTTTACGATTCAATACTATACTTGTATACTAACGTATGTTAGTATCATACATACGATTTGATGATAAATAAGAAATAACTATTTAATGTAAAAAGGTAAGATTTTCGCTTCGTAATCGGGATTAATAAAAAAAAACCATACAAAAAAAATGTACATTATATAATCTAATCATGAAATCATTGTAAATATGACGATTTTTAAATACGCAAGAAAGTTTTGTATCATATCCAAAACAAAACATTTTTGCTAGTCTAGTACTCTAGTTAAGCCTAGATAAAGCATGAAGGAAAATCGTACACCTAAATCCAATCAACAAAGAAATTATAGAAAAATTATTTGAATGCGTTCGTTCGATTGCGTTTTTCGTTTGCTACGCTAAAATAACTAAAAACATCGAATATCGATCGAAACTAAAGTAAACCCGCTCCGTCAACCGCTCTGGAAATCGATTTCTGAAATCGGTTTTTAAAATCGATTTAAATATCAGAAATCGAATTTGTATCGGTTTGCGTAAAAATCTGAAAACGCCCATCTCTATTGAGATATATTTAGAATATTTATTCCGTTTACTAAATTACTGCTGACATAACTTGCTAAAATTAACTATTTAAGTTTTTTATACGTAATTAAGAGTGGGGGGATCACACTATTGACAGTTTTCTGTGTACAGCCGCGAGCCGGTCCGTTCGGGGTAGTACCACACTTTTTTATTTTGGGCTATGTATGTGTCTCGCCCCCCCCAAATCGGTCCGGGGTGACGGGGGCGTGACCATAGAGACCCACCGTGCAACTCCTTTCTTCACCGTGCGAGCGGGCCACCGGTACCCGATCTTTACCTTCGGTGGCCGGGTAGTAGATACCACACTCTCGCAAAAAATCGACGTCTAAGCAATGACAATGTGCTGCTGTGCTTCGTCCGGTGAGCGAGAGAGCCGCAAACCCAACTTACTAATTGGGTTGAGATTTTCACTGGTAGGTAGCGGCCTAACGCTACCCGGTATATCAAAGGTCCATAGGCGGTAGCAATACTTACCATCAGGTGTACTGCTTTCTCGTTTGTGATACTAAGAATATGAAACTGTTTTAATGTTTCAATGTTATTATTATCAATACTTTTTAATTTTAGCATTTTAGGTGTGATATGTTCTGTCGTAGAAGCTCGCAGAAGCAATAGCTCGGCTATATAACGAAGACCTAACTCGCTACTCTGCCGTTGGGGCCAAGTGTGATATTTTCGAAGATTCTCTATGAACAGGTCACTTAGTTTAGATACGTTGCCTTATATAAGAGTCGAGGACACTAAAATATACAGAGGTGCATAGACTATAGGTTTATAAACAAGGTGGAGACGACCATACGACAATAATTTTAATCTAGTGTATCTGATGACTTGCCCAGCCTGTATACAAACTTTGAATACAATATGTCGTATAGTTTAGCCGCAGCACATTACTTTGTATTATTAACAATTTCCACACTCTGTATAAAAATTAAAATTATTCGCCTATCAATGAGCTCCCGCGCCGCATCGGTATAAACCAATATGAAACTAGTACCTACATATCGCCATGTTTACCAGTTCAAGTCTTCCCCAAACGTAATACAAATCAATGCATATTATACCTTATTCCTAAATCTTAAGATCCATACATATAAACCGTGTCATCAGACTTAGATGAGAAATTTAAAACTACCTAATGCGGCTTAATGAAAGAAGACCTCGGTCTCATGTTCAAAACTATTATAATAGGTCTGTAGGTCAGTGTGCCATCGTGATCCTGTGACGTGAATGTGCGTAATTAGACGCTTACTTTGTGTTAGAATAGTATTTCTTTCTCATTTACAATGCCTCGTTATAATTACACAGCTTCGGGTATACAGATATGATTTTAATTTATGGAGAATATCACGGAAATGCAGCTTTAACCATACGTACGTACCGAAAGAGATATGGAAACACACGTGTTTGTACTACCAATGGCCGGACTATTGTGCAAGCTGTCCAGAGGTTACGGGATAATCAATCCTTACTGCCTCATATGGATAGTGCTCCTTCGCGTGTAAGAGTCACCCTAGATGAACAAATTTTAAATTATTTTTCTCGCAAATTTGACACAGGTTGATAATGTAGAGAACTTAAAAAAAGGAATTGTACGATCTTTCGACAAGTTAAAATACATCGCCGTCAATGGCGACCTGTTAACAAGAGTTCGAAATAATATTTTAAGACGATATAATTTGTGCGTTCGGGTCCATGGCGCACATATCGAAAATTTAAGTTTAACGACCAAGTGAATTATTAAAGTTATCGTGATTATTTTAATAAAATAATCAAGTGAGAATGAATAGTATAGCGCCCAATGTATTTACCTACGTTTCGAAGTTGTAACATATGATACCACAAGGTCACTCGCCGCTTGCCGACCACAGGTTAGTGAACTAATATTTACAAACGGTGTTCTATTTCGTTTCAATATTTATGATAAAAAGTTTGTTTGAAAAAATTGTTTTTTAAATATGCATGCGAGGACTTTTTTAATAGTTTCAAAATACTCCTATACACTAGTATTGACGGTGTTTTCATTTATTGTCGTATTGACGTCTCCACTCTGTATATTATATATGCATATTAATTTTTGTAGACTGTTTATGCGTTAAACAATAATGACATTACGGAACAATATTAGGCACATAGGTACTACTAGCTGTCCTTTCCCGCTCAGCGTGGCTTATTATATAATAAACATAAGCAATAGAAATAAAATATTTATTTTAAATAAATGAACATTTTAAACAATCGAATATAATAAATTTAATTACAATATGAACTTATCATTGTTTCTAAATCAAAAATATATAGGTTCTGGATAAGTAATCACTAACATATCATATTCCTTCACCACACGAAAAAATCACTTCCATAATTATTTAGCAAACAGGTTTATATTAATTAAATCGTAATAAAGGATATAAGCACGAAGAATTAGCACGCTGAAGTGGCAATGGGCAGGCCACATCGCTCGAAGAATCGACAACTACTGGGGCAGAAAGGTTCTAGAGTAGCGACCACGTACCGGACGACGCTGTGTAGGACGCCCCCCACTAAGTAAACAGACGACCTGGTAAAGGTTGCAGGATGTCGTTGAATGTAAGCGGCATAGGACCACACTCCGGCGTAATATGACTGAGGCCTACGTCCAGCAGTGGACGGCAATAGGCTGAAATGATCAAAATGATGATGATGAATGGATATATTAAAAGTAATCAATTATTTTAATTCATGATTAAAAATGAATTAAAATGCACCTTGTGGTAACAGATTAGGATCATATCCAAACCTAAGCGACCAGAATTTTAGATAGCAGCTTTCTTCTAATAACTCTACGAGTATAAGACCGTCAACCGTCCTACCAACCGTGGTAATTATAGCACTATGCCCTTTTATAGGGAGACTAATATCCAGATGGATTGTACGATGGTTTGATGATTCACAAAAAATGCATATTTCTTGAAAAGTATCACAATCAAAGAAACGTTTGCTAATCAAAACACGGCGAAATAAATAATTTTCCTTAACGTTGTAGCAATAAAAAGGAAAACAGAGAATCGTATCATTTTATAGGTACTTTAAACGTTTCAAATTTCTAAGAAATTGAAAAGGCGAACATTAAAATACGTTTTGATACTGTTTTCTGATTTATAATATGAATTTATTTGCAAAGTTATTTATCAAATATGACTTAGAAACATTATAAGACATAAAATTATATTGCTTGCTAAATAAGCGATGGCCATACAGACACAGAATCTATATATATATATATATATATATATATATATATATACAGTGTGTGTGTGTGTGCGCGCGTGTGTGTGTGCGTGTGTGTATGTGTATACGCCATTGTCACAGTAGCTTAAAAAGTAAAACAGTTAAAATGGAATTCCATATAGATTTGAGTTGTTTGGCTGTTGTAATCTATTATTTTTTTTCCGTGTGGTGACGAAGTTAGAATACAATTACAAGTGGGTGATCGTACGAGATGACTAAGCGATATAAGTCGCATATAACATCTCTGCAAGAGAAGGAAAGCTCAAAACGAAACCCTATACCAACACGCCTGATCAACATGGTATAGTAGGTCAACTCAGCCCCAATTACGGTGGAGGCTCAAGCCCAACAGTGGGACATATATGAGCTGAGATGATGATGATGATGATGAATCTATTATTAATTCAAAAATGAATAATATAAAAAGTAGCACAATTGCTTTCTATATAGTAACGCTAATATTCTTAAGCAATAAGATGCCATAAAAATAACTATATATTGATTTAATTAGCCTACGAATAGACTAGGAATGACTTAAATTTTAATATATATATATATATATATATATATATATGTTTTCTACAAGCTTAGTAACTTAAGACCATCAAATTTCTTTTCTGAGAGTTTTACTGTCCAAAAACAATTAACAAAAGCTTGTTATTCTGTTTGTCAACATCGTATAAAACGTGCTTAGCGTTTAAAATGTTAACTGTTGAATTTAAAAAAGAAATATTTCTATATTATGCCGCGAAATGTTTAAATAAAAGTTCTCTCCAAAAAAAAATTATGATTAAATACGCTAATTATATGTATTGCATATTTTAAAATAAAAATACGAACTTGGGTTCATGTCCCGCCATGTGGGTACTTTCTTGCCTTTTAGTTAAACAATGATACTATAGGTTCGATGTGATCACACTTCCAACATCCACCATCCAGATTAACTTTACAGGTTATCCCAATATAACTAGGCAGTTTAGTAGCGGTAGGACCACGCCTTGACTTTTCTCTGTCTACAGCTGCGGGCCGGTCCGCCCGGGGTAGTACCACACTCTCGCAGAAGATCGACGTCTGAGTAATGGCAATGTGCTATTGCGCTTCTTTCGAGAGAGCCGGCAGCTCAAATGGATGGGTTTAGGGTTTGTAATGGTAGGCAGCGGCCTATTTATATCTTTGGTATTGCAAAGGTCTATGGGCGGCAGTGACACTTGCCATCAGGTGTGCTGCATGCTCGTTTGCCACCATACGCAATAAAAAAGAAACTTATTACTCCCAATTTATTTTGTAACTTTTAGACCATAACTAGATATGTGACGTCTAAAATGCATAAACTTCGTAAATAATTTTTGCTAAAAATCGTCATGAAATCTTGTGTATTTGTTTTTTTTTCCTAAAGAATAATAGTTTTCAGCAAAAATCAAACAAAATTTACTTGTATATACTTATATACAAATACGAATCTCATCCATCACTTACGACACCTTGTTATAGTTCTGACATACTAGGTATTTTGATGTTTTCGGCTTTAGTAACTGTCAATTCTGAAATAAAAAGGTGTACATTTTTTTTTAATGACCGTAGGAAAACATAATGATGACATAACAATACCTGAGTATTACACATTCGATAAATAAAAACTATTCTATCGCGTTTGTATTTGATTTTTAATTTCCCGACATTTCGAACACTTTAGAGCGTTCATGGTCACGGGAGAATTAAGGTATCTCACGTCCAATAAGTCATAATTATTACAGAGATTTATATCTACCTGCTACAATATCAGTTATAGTTTTTTGACCCTCTTTTTAATACAAATTCAATGCTAGTACAAAAATGATTCTATATATAAAATTTTATATTGTTTATGATCAGTTATAATTAAACATTTAATATATGATAATTATTATATTGAAATATAATAGTTTAAAAACTAACAAAACTATTAAGCTACCACCGGATCGGCACGCGGCCACACAGAAAGATCTGGCAATAAAACTCAGAAGGCATAATACTAATTATTGACAAAACAATGAGAATAACCTTTTATTAATTCGAAATTTTTCGTGTGGTGACGGAGTAAGAATACTATTCACCACCCCATATCTTACCCGTGGGTGATCGTACGAGATGACTAAGGGATATAAAATGCATGTAGCGTCTATGCGAGAGAAGGAAAACTCGAAACAAAACCCTATACCAACACGTCTGACCAGCGCGGTATAGTAGCTCCCATTACGGAGGGGGCCCGAGCCCAACAGTGAGACATTTATGAGGATGATGATGATGATGAATTCAAAGTTTAAAAAATATATTTTAATGCACAATTTGCTATTGCATTGAAAGTTAAGATTTTCTTCTATAATAGAGTATTGTAGATGCACAATATATTTTCCCGATTGAAAATATGAAGATCTCTGTAGTAAAGATTTTCGTCTCAACAAACCACTATTTTGCTATTTACAAAGGCTTTTCAATACTAACATGATATAGCATTAAAGCTTGTCTCGTATTTCACTGCATTTGTACAACCTATTTGCTTTGACCTCATTTATATTTTACATTTTAAAATGGAATCTATTCACTGCACAAATTATTTGATATAGGTATATAAATCTATATGTATATATATAAATCTTACTGCTGGTCTCGAACCTGCTCCAGAATAGGAAGGCAATTGACCTACTATACTATACTGGTCAGACAGCTTAACATAGAATTTCATATCAAGTTTTCCTTTTCTTGCAAATATGTTGTCTTTGGCATTATGATTTGTAATGCTTTTTTTCCATTGTTCTGCTACTTTCCCATCGTAAATATTTCAGTTATTGGCAATGGTTTTATGACCGATTGCTCATTTGACGTCATTAATGCGAATGTAATTGTTAAGCAGATTGAAATAGTTAGAGTTGTCCCAAGTCGATATACAACTCTTAGTCGCCTTTTACAAAATCCAAAATTAATGTAAGGTTTAGTAGTATTCGTAGCCAGATTATAGAGTACTGTTGTTGTTAATGACAATACCCGGCACTAAGGAGCGCGGCGCGGCTGTGTGGTAGCGGCTACGAATACTACCAACCCTTACTTTGCTCGTGGATGTCGTAAAAGACGACTAAGAGCCTTATAACGACCTGGGCCAACTCCATCTGATGGCTTTTGGTCAACAATTACATTCACAAGCAGGGTTGACGTCGTCACCGGAACTCGGTCTTTGTCTTCGGTGGCCATAATTGTATCCCTAGTATGTATTGATTAATTCTGTTAATTTGAGTAAATATATTCGTATTCTCGGTCGTATCTCATTGAAAACATTGATTAATACAATCATAGGTAGTACAAGAAGCATGTATGTGTTAATACCATTCAATTCAGCTTATATGTACTCAAAATTGAACAAAAGTATACAATCGCCATGTTATTATCAGTTTCAAAGAGACAGGATATTACTTTTAGAGCAGTTTATAAAGGAACGCGTTTCATGTACTACGGTAGAAACGTAATAAACTGACCAGCCACTTGTTAATTTAAAAATACTGTACGTAAATAATTTTGTAAAAGTTTTCTTCACTTTATATGCGAATTATTTCGTGAAATATAAAAATGTAAAATAAAACTATGAACACAAAAAAAATTGCTACCGCTTTATTTATACGGAAACTAATTAAATATATTATCTTTTTTTTTATATTTCATTAATTATCGTCATCGTTATAAGTAATAAATGAAAAAGTAATATTTTTATGTGAATTATTAACATTTTTTTATTATTTTCTGTATTATTTAATTGTATTTAAACTTTAATACATTTAACGATAATCAAATCCACTGTTCATCATCATTATCATCACAGCCCAAATATGCCTCACTGCTGGGCTCGGACCTCCTCCGAAATAGTAGGGAAATTAACCTACTATACCACGCTGGTCAGTCGTGTTGGTATAGGGTTTTGTTTCGAGTTTTCCTTCTCTTGCATAGATGTTATATGCCTTTTATACCTCTTAGTCATCTCCCACGATCACCCACGGTTAAGATAGGGGGTGGTGAATTATATTCTTACTCCGTCACGACACGGTTGATCATCATAAATAAGAAAAAAGTTCTTCCAGTGAAAAGTAATATTTTCGAGTGTTAGAAAATAATATTTAGAAGGTCGTTTCTCGCAATAACTCGATCAACGGATATGAATAAATTGTATCCGTATCAAGTTGCATAGAACTACAAAAAAAAAAGATCTGAAGAATATTTGATATCTTGAAGAACTTTCGCAGACGGCGACAGCGACAAACAAAACTAATGTATAAAAAAATATTTGTAATGTGTATACATAAAATTCTTGGCGGTGTATGATAGTTACTTGGTGAACAGAAACCATTTGTCTATACTTGTTTTTATATTTTCAACACCGAACGAAATCTAATATTATTTTTCAATTAATTCGTAATGGTAATGGTGAGAAGAGAAGTAACAAAAGTAGTATCACATTAGTAAAAAGTCATTTTGATTTACATTTATCTAAAAATTTAATGTAATAAAGCATATGAGACTTTTATTATCTATATTATTTAGAAGTTTTTTTGAAAAATACTGTATTTTGCTGAAAAAATGTTGGCAACCCTAGGTATACCTTACCTTAGCTGTTATTTAAAATCTAAGTGTAGTTGGTAACCTACGTCGTATTTCTTTTAGTGTAAGGAATACAAAGCTATAAATGGAGCTATATTAATATGTGCCTGTTAGCCATCCTGTCTGTCAGCAGACTATATTTCAACATCAGTTAGTTTTTATTTTAGTACAAAGTATATTTCAACTGTCGCTATAACCGCACATAATAAAAGTTATATTATAATTAAAAGGGCCCACGCCAAAAGTTTATTTTTGTGCAAAGTATTTTAATTAGTGTCTCTTTTGTAGCTGGAAATAAAACTAACTACCATGCCAATTAGACTGACCAGCTTGATAAAGTAGGTCAAATACCATTTAATTTTGGAGAATGGTCAATTTCAAGAATGGGACGTTTGTAACCTGGAAAGAATGCTTCTCTTATTACTTTGATATTTAAATGTTCAAAAAATAATCACGTAATGAAAATATAATGTTAGAATAATAAAAAAAATCTCAAATTGAATTTAAAAAAGTCAATGTAAGAGATAACCAATACGAACAAAATTCTAAATTACATTTTCCTACAAAATACAATTAAAATTCGTATAAAACAAATTTTGATCGAACACGTCCCGTAGATGCCCATAAACAAGAATATTAAAGGATTCATTACGTTCTGAAATGTTTCTGGAATGAAATAAAATAGACATTCCGAAATTTATGACACCAAGTTCAGGCTTATAGATCATTTTAACGAATAAATATGACAGCTATTTGTATTATATTTGATTGTTTTACTTTGTCAATCATGTGACGATATCTTTCTATGAAATAATGGAGTAAGAATACAATTCACCACTTCCCTACTCTTCCTTGCCTAGGAATATCGTAAAATATGTATTATGAAATGTAATCAAATGACGTCACTGTAAAATAAGAGGAGGAGGCACTTTTTCAAAAATGGGATGCATATATATGGTTGAAGAACAAGAAAAACTCTTTTTAAGTATATTCCTTAAAAATGGACGTTGAATATTGTGTAGATTCAAAATATTTGTTATTGAAATTGCGGTGGCTTATTAAATCGACGAGTACTAACTGAAGACTTTCATGAATTAAATTGGTTATTATGCAGCTAAGTTACCGTTAGATCAAGTACGCATACTTTTCTACAACTTTAAAACTCTAAGCGATTAAAAAAGATATTAAAATATTTTATTTTTAGTTTGTCAACAAAAGTAATAAAACTCAATAATAAATAATAAAAAAAAAATATCTCTGTTATTCAAAACAAACCTTCCTTTTGCCGCGGTTATAATAGTGCTGTATTCTGAAAATTAAATTTGCAAAACTTGATAGGAACATTTCAACTTACATAAATCAGAACCAACAAGCTTCTACACAACTTTTTTAATACAATTTGATATACGCGCAGATTTTGTTTCGTATTTGTTATATTGAAATGGTTGCTTTTTGTTAAACATATTCCTGATTTTTCTATTTGAAATTAAATAATAACAACATTTCAAACTATTATATTATTTATAAATTATAATTTGTTATAACAAATTCTCTTTTAGAGTATTTAGATAATATATAACAAATTCTAGCTACGAATACTACCAGCCCTTACTTTGCTCGTGGATGTGGTAAAAGACGACTAAGACCCTTTTAACGACCTGGGCCAACTCCATCTAATGCCGTTTGGTCAACAATTACATTCCCAAGGACGGTTGACGTCTGGCAGGCAGCCGGTCATAAAACTATTGCCAATAACTTTTACAATATGTACTGAAAGAAGAGTACCTACATATTGTATCGACCCTAAGTAATTGGGATAAGAGTAGGAGAATGATGATAACAAATTTTCTTTTAAATACAAAAGATACCAAAAATAATTGAATTTTTCTTAATGTAGATGTGTAAAGATTGAAAAAAGTTCAAACTTTTTATTAATATTCCCTTAAATATAGCGTTAACCACGCACTCGGCTTATGTTTTCTTTAAATCATGATATATTTTTAATAGCTTATCACATGTTGATAACTCACTGTTCTTACCTAGGAGTGGAAATAACATGGAATGATAGACATTTTAAAATGATTAGATGAACCACATTTGCATTTCGTCTAACCAAATTCCCTAACCACCAAATCGTCTAAACACGATTGATATTTCATTGTTATTTAATTATTTTGAAATAGTAGTTATTATGAACAGTGACGTAATATGAACAGTGGGAAGTATTAATATGGGTTTTGTAGTTGATATGAATACGAAAATTGGTCATATTAGCAAGAACTTATAAATTCATTTAAAACTATTCTCATCAAATTAAAACTTTAAGGATTAAACTTACTGGTAAAACTATTTTATTCGGTGGCTTAAGGATCCTGTCAAAACTATTATTTCCCTTAAGGATTTTGGAAACTGTAACTTATATAATATAATATTTCAAGTAATTTAAATACGAACAGGCTAAAATTAACAACAACTAAATCAATTTGTCCTGTAATACTTTTGGTTCAAAAATAATTAAATAGGAGTAACTATTGCGTTTGCTATGATATATGTATGGCTTAACACTATATGTGTAATACAGAAAATTTAGTGCCTTTTTTTGGAACTAGTCCCATCAAACATTTCCACTATCGTAACCCTATAAACTAAGATCCACAAAGATCTCCATAGACGACACCCAGATTGACCCGTAGGCAGTCCTGGGAAAAACTTTTTGCCATGGAACCCTCAACAAATTTAATTCATCATCATCATCTCAGCTCATAAATATATGCCCCACTGTTGGATTCGAGCCTACTCCATAATGAGAGGGTAATTGACCTACTATAGATACTACGCTGGTCAGACGTGTTGGTATAAGGTTTTGTTTCGAGTTTTCCCTCTCTCACATAGGTATTAATGTGATTTATATCCCTTAGTCGTCTCGTACGATCACCCACGGGTAAGATAGGGTGGTGGATGGTATTCTTAGTCCGTCACCACACGGAAACAAATTTAATTAGAAAAGTTAAAGTGGGAAGCGTTGCAAAAAAATTATTCCACTTCTCTACTATGCAATATGAGAGACAGGAATCAAAATTCTATATATACTATTCAGCCAATAAATATGAGTATTTATAGCTACAATAAGTGTATTATAGATCAGCACGGATACGCGAGAACTAAACGAGGCCTATCTGCTTTTAAGATTGAGTTTAATAATTTATTTATAGTAGTTTATAGATATTGATATCAATATTTATATGTAAATAATTTTATAATCTAATAAATCATCATCATCTCAGCTCATAACATGTCCCACTATTGAGCTCGAGCCTCCTCCATAATGGGAGGTAAATTAACCTACTGTACCACGCTGGTCAGACGTGTTGGTATAGGGTTTTGTTTCGATTTTTCTTTCTCCTGCATAGATGTTATATGCCTTCTGTATCCCTTAGTCGTCTCTTACGATTACCCACAGGTAAGATAGGGGTAGTGATTTGTATTTTTACTCCATCACCACACGGATAATCTAATACAATATGTAAATATTTCACAATTTAAAAAAGAATAAGGCATTACTTCATGTTTCCTAATTCTATAAGTTGTTCTTAAATGAACTTGAGAAGACTGGAATTCGCAAACGGCGGACAGTAGTCACTAATTGTAGCAGATAATTTGTGATGTTCACCGGTGATTGTTTCTGCTAACTCTCTTAATATCCCTTAGCCGATTTTAACAACACCCTCGTGTATTACGTAGTTGCCACCAAAGACGATGATCGGGTACCGGTGGCCCGCTCGCACGGTGAAGAGAGAAGTTTGTATGGTGGGTCTATGGGGTCACGCGCCATATCTTCCGTACCAATTTAGCGGGGCGAGAAGCATCCATAGTCCACCGCAAAAAAAAAGAAAATGTATTATTAATTCAAGTATATTGTATTCTTACTATTTATAAAATAACATTTTAAAACCATAAGACTTTAATATAATTTATATTAAAGTAATAAATTGTTATAACTAACTCAAAGGAACTAAACGGTACAAAGGCGATTATAACAGAACTTTGAAGAATGACACGCTTTAGTTGAAAATTTATCTGAGTAAACTAGGATAATTTTTGAAACAAATTTGCATATTATGAATTCTCATAAGACGGTTGGTGTTATAATTTAATTAAAAGAGTATTAATATAGACCTAGAATAGATCGAAAAATAAGCGTTATGAAGTGCAATCTCCCGGTGCACTTTAATATATCGCTCATACATGATAAATATGATAACAGGTTGCGGATTATTTACCGGTCTATATGATTCATCGATCGCATCGTCTAAGAGGAACAAATCTATCAAGCAATTCTATGGTTTAAGGGTTTTTTTATTGCTTATGGCGGCAAACAAGCAGGAGAACACCTGATGGTAAGTGTTACTGCCGCCCATGGACCTTTGCAATACCAAAGGTATAGCTAGGCTGCTGCCTACTAATATAAACCCCAAACCCCACTTCACAGTTGAGCTTCCGGCTCTCTCGCTCACCGAACGAAATGCAATAGCATTTTGCCATTACTCAGACGTCGATTTTCTGCGAGAGTGTGGTACTACCCTGGATGGACCGGCCCGTAGCTGTAGACAGAGAACTGTCAACAACATGGTTCTACCACTAATGAGGTGCTCTTAGATGGCAAGAATATTGATTAATTACACATAATATTTAGAACAATTTATATCTAGGGCTAGCAAGTCGAATTTATCTGAAAATTTATTTGTCACATAAAACTATAAGATATTAAAATGAAATGATGCCTACTTATTATAAAATTTAGTATAGTTAGGCGGATACAAGTTTTTTTTTTTATTTCAATGCTCAGATTTGAACGTTGATAATCCTTGACCTCTTAATTGTAAAGGTTGAATAGAAAACAAAGGTCTTTAATTAAATGTCTGAATCAGTAGAAGCGTGCTATGGAGATTGTGATAGTGAGATTTCTTTAGTAATAAGATGGATATTTCTTTACGTGATAACATTCGGCATACGGAATTCGTAGAAGAATTGGTGTATCCCAGATATCCCAAAGAGCACGTTGAAATGGCGATGAGCAAGCTACATTGCTTGATAACCGTTGGGAAAGAAAAGTTCGTGAGACATGGTCATGAAACAGATATCTTAGCTTAAGACGACCCCCTCTAAGTAAACTGACGACATCACGAAAGTCGCAGTAAACCGTTGGATGCAGGTGACTCAGGACTGTTCTGAGTCGCATTCTCATGGGAATGCCTGTGTGCAACAGTGAATTTCTACAAGCTGATGGATGAATGGATGGATAGAAGATAGGAAAAGATAATGTATCAATATGTAATATGATAGCAAAAAAATATAAAGTTCACCTGAAGCCTGAAGTTGCGTACTTAGAATTTTCTTGTTGCTGTTTTTAATGAACGATGACAAAGCAGTCCACCTGAAACTACTACTAAAAGAAGTGCTAACTGGCTCATTGACTTCTATAATATTACAAGCATACCCACCCATTGCCTACCACTGCCTATCATAATATAGAGTTTAGGCCTCCGACATTTTTAACCATACAGCAATAATACAAATTGCTACTGCTTAGACGATTGTCACGATTGTGGTACTGCCTTGTAAGAGCCAACGCATTTATGGCTACAGGGAGAATATTATCATCAAAGTAGCCATACCATTAGAAAAACATATACTTTGAACCTCTTGATTCCCTCATATCATTATTGTATCATCTCAGCTCATACATGTCCCACTGCTGAGCTCAAGCTTCCTGCTCACTGGGAGGGCAATTAACCTACTACTGGTCAGACGTATTGTTATAGTGTTTTATTTTGAGGTTTCCTTCTTTTTCATAAATGTTATATGCATATTTTATCCGTTACTCGTCTTTTACGATAACCTATGGGTTGGTTGGTGAATAGTATTCTTATTCCGTCACCAAACGGTAATCATTATTATATACTATCATTATTATATATTATCATTATTGTATTGTATATTATCATTATTATATATTAACATTATTGTATAAACCATAAAAAATAAAAATATATTCATATCTCACAGAGACTAGAATTTATACTAAAATTACATTTACGAGTAGAACTGTTTCTTACTTTAAGCTTTGAATTTGCATTATGTTAAACAAATACAGCGTATATACAAAGTAATCCTCAACAATAAATGCAGAACTGCATAACTTTTCTACATACAAATGTTGGTGTGAACAAGTCTAGTTCTCACAAAGATGCAAATGAAGCTACGGTCTATAACAATATACAGGAAAGGCTCAGCGGCTAACGAGCCAGTTTTCTTTCTATCCTCAGGCTAAAACCGACATCGTCATAAAAGCTAGGTCATACTGCGTTAAAGTTTAGCTTAGTTTAGGAATATATCGAAAAGAATACCAACATTCGATACGATTTTTTTTGTACGTTATATAATAATAAGATTGCTTTTATAAAATCAATTTTGTGATTGGAATGAAAATTGTATTTTGCAATTTGCTTTTAAAACTATTATGGTTAGCGAAAATAATTGAATTTATATAAAATATTGCAATTATATGAATGTTTGGTGTTACTTTATATATTTCTTGTCTTTTTTTGAAGAAAAGACACTTCTCCGCATAAGGAAATAATTCATGTTTTGCAGAGTGCTTTATAAACATACAATTAACGAAGATAAATTACACCCAGACACAGAACAATAATTTGTGGATAACACAAAGTATTGTCCTGCGTGGGATTCGAACCCATAGCACTGGTACGAAAGGTTGATATCTTAACCACTACGCCATCTGTCAATATTGACTTATAAGTGTGTGTTAATGAAATGGAATTTGACGTAATGGATGTTTTGAATTATATTTATTTGATTGTAAGACTTAGTGTTATCTGAGAGTTATAATTGATATATTTTAAAAATTAAATGAGGTTATAGCAATGAGCAAGTTATAATTTGAGACTGATTTGAAAAGGCTATTTATCGTTTCAGTTATTTTTAGTGAAAGAAATCTAAGCTTTGTATTAATCTAATTTATCTTTAAAATTTTCGAAGTTTTAAATTCTATAATAAAATAAATTACTAGCTGTGTGGTTGCAGCTACGAATACTGGTAGTATTCGTAGATTTTGTTTCGTAATTGTTATATTGAAATGGTTGCTTTTTGTTAAATGTATTCCTGATTTTTCTATTTGAAATTAAACAATAACAACATTTCAAACTACATATTATATTATTTATAAATTATAATTTATTTCATTATATACATATAACAAATTCTCTTTTAGAGTATTTAGATAATATATAACAAATTCTAGCCGTGTGGTAGCGGCTACGAATACTACCAACCCTTACTTTGCCCGTGGATGTCGTAAAAGACGACTAAGAGCCTTATAACGACCTGGGCCCACTCCATCTGATGCCGTTTGGTCAACAATTACTTTCCCAAGGAGGGTTGACGTCTGGCAGGCGGCCGGTTATAAAACTATTCCCAATAACTTGTACAATATGTACTATTAAAGATGAGTACATATTGTATCGACCTCAAGTAATTGAGATAAGAGTAGGAGAATGATGAATAAAATAAATTACTATTTAATATAGACATGAGCTTAGTAACATAACCTTGACAAATAAAAAATCCGAAAATTTGTTACACTAATCTCAAACTTACACGCGGTTAGTAACGTTAAACTCATAACCTTATTTTATCGCCTGTATTCGTTCAACCGATATGTTTACAAAGCCCTCTTGGTGTATTAATTAGTAGTTGCTAATGTATAATATAAGTTTCAGATTCGAGCGCCCGACACCGTTGAGTAGACTTTCGAGATTCATTAAACAATATAACTACCGAAATTTCATTCACAATTTTATATCTATTTTAATTGAAAGAGTAATCTGCGGGTAGGTGAATGAATTAAAGGAATTAGTTACGGTGTACTCGTTGCCCATCAGGGCAGAGAGGGGTAGTGCTTTCATTATCACATACCGTTGCCTACCACCACACCGGCATGGTGTGCTTAGCCTGTGAAAAAAGACTCAAAATATTAATTAGATCATATAAAAATATTTCTTTAGTGCAGCAGTGTGTCTTTTAATAAAAAAAAAAATAAGAACCCAAAATAAAGCATAGAAATTTCAAAACTTATTCTCAGTATGACTCCGAAATAAACCCTTATTTACTTGGTCGTGGTATAGTTTCGGCTAAGAATACTACCAACCCTTACATTGGTAGGTATCGTAAGAGACGGCTTAGAGCTTAACAATGACCTGAGCCAACTCTATCTGATGCCATTAGCAATTACATTCCTATGCAGGCCGGTAATAAATTAGACTTTCGAAATATATACGATGGAAGAAAAGTGCAAATTACTTCGATCACATTTGTGGTCAATTCGACACAATTGAGATAAGAGCATGTTGAAACTAATATTTGATCATAGCAGATGACCAAATATGTAAACACTTAAGTACAATATTTTATTATTATAAAATTATACTAGAGACTTAAATATATAATAATGAGACTAAAAGCCTTTGCAGTGTTGCTAATTTGGAGAATAGTATATCAACGCAAAGATGTGCGTTCCTGCTTGAAGTAATTAGATTGCGGTATCCTATTGTACCTGTGGAACAAAATTGGGAGTAATTTCTCGCGGTTTTGAGACCGTCTACATCTCTGCACGTACACATTCATCAGTCTATTGAAGTACACTGTTGGATATACTGCTTTACTTTTTTCTTAGACCAGACTTTGGAGCGGTTCCATCACATACAATATGTCCGAGGTGGTGAAAGAAAGAAACGGTGTATATATATTTTTTCGTATATTACCTCTTTATCATAATTTGGATGGGCCACAGATACCGAGCATTCCTGTAAGGGGATAATCTCTTAATCATTATGCTTGATTTTTTAGGAGTACCCTCTCCTCGACCGACGTCTCCCCCTCGGGTAGGATGTCGGTCTTTCCTCACGCGGTCGGCCTCGGCGGGTGACGGACTAATTCCCCGTTCCAGTCACCCGCGGCCTCGGCTAGGACGGCATCAGACGCAGGTAATCGCGCCTGCGCCGCCCCAGTCGCCGGCGGCGGCTTGCGTCGTCGAGGAGACGCTCCTCGCGCACGCGCTCCGCCGCCTCCTTCCGCGAGACTACTGCCTCACAGAAGGTTGCGACCGCGTCCCAGTTCCTGACGCTGTCGAGCATCGCCCTGGCGATGGTCGGCAGCGTCAGGTCGGCACCGATGATTGCGACGAGTTCACGACGCTGCTCTGCCCAAGCGGCACAAGCCTCGAGCGTATGCTGCGCCGTGTCTTCGTCGCAATCGCAGTGGTGGCAGGGCAGTGTACTCTCCCTCCTGACGACCGCGTGCAGATTTTTGCGAAGCATCCATGCCCCATCAAAACCTGCACCAATCGGAAGGAAAGCACCCCGTGCCGCCGTTCCAACCACTGCATCAGCACCGGCCGGAAGGCCTCCACGGTCCGCACACCGAACCGAGGCCTCTCCAGCCGGACTGCCCAACGGGCAATGACGTCTAGGCGGGCGACGACGCGCTAGGCGGTGAGTTCCCTCAATGAGATCACACCGCCCTCCGCGCGCACCCCCGACACCCACCGATACAAATTGGCGAGCATTTCCGCCTCCAGGTCCCACGGCGGACTCCCGGCCAACAGGTACGCTGCCTCCGTCGCCACCGTGCGGTACCCACGTACGGCCCTAACCGCCATGGCCCTCTGTGGTCGCCACAGAAGAGCCCTGAGTCGGACGGTCAGCGACCCCGCCCACAACGGTACGCCGTACAGGGCCATCGACCGGACATTATGCTTGATATGCAGATTGGTGTTCATTGTTGGTATTATATTTTTTCTAGAAATTTTCCTGGTGCTCTTGCCCTTATAATACTTCAGCCAGTTTTTTACCATTCTCTTGGAAAGGTAAGGCGATGGTGACACATTGTATTAGTAGCCCATCATCATATGGAGAGCTAGAACAACATATGTACGTAATAGAGGACAAAACCAACATTATTGTATTCAGTTAAGCCTAAATACAATATTGTATGAAACAGTTGACTGCAAAATTATATTGGTAGGACGAGATGAACGAAGAAAGACACAGTGTTTTTTTTTTTTTTCTCTGGTAAACGAGGCTGCAAATTAACATTTTGGTCGAGGCTTGGTTTTCTAATTTGCGAGGAAACAATAAACAAGTTTTCATTCACGTCAATAGGTACTCCTATAAGCGGCCTTGTTCTTTTTTAAACTTTGTATATTCAAATTTAGTTGAATTCAATAACAAGTTTGAGTTTTATAACTTGTGTTGCGTCCCGTAGGCTTAACAAAAACTTTTACAAATAATTAATGATTCAAGAACATTTTATTTGAATCTTAGAATAATATTGTTCAGTTTCTTAATGTCATGAAGAAATTATGTTAATTATAGTTGCCAAGTAAATAACCTCCATCACTTCAATATTCGATAAAAACACATTTAAAGACAACATTAGAGCTCACTGATGATACAGGTTTGAGAGCCTTCAATGCTAACCCATAGTCCGAGTTAAGCTGTTGAAGCCATCTGTGGCTATCAATGAAAAGACGCAACAAAAAAAAAGAAAAAGCTCATCAATGTCAAAATACAGTTTACAAATAAAAGTTATACACTTTTTTTTTTGGAGTGGGTTATGAGCTGCGCACTCCTCGCAACACTCCGTCCGGGGCGACAGAGAGGCGTACGCACGCATACCTGTAACCCACCCGCGAACCTCGCATTCGTCGTTGGACCGGCCACCGGAGCAGCGTGAACTTGTCATCAGTGGCCGGACCGACGGAATACTCCCTGTGGGGTACCCTCTCCTTGAGCGACGACGAACCGAGGCCTCTCCAGCCGGACTGCCCAACGGGCAATGACGTCTCAGCGGGCGTCGACGCGCCGTGAGCTCCCTCAATGAGACTACACCGCCCTCCGTTCGCACCCCCGACACCCGCCGATACAAATCGGCGAGCATTTCCGCCTCCAGGTCCAACGGGGGAGTCCCGGCCAACAGGCACGCTGCCTCCGTCGCCACCGTGCGGTACCCGCGTATGGCCCTAACCGCCATGGCCCTCTGTGGTCGCCACAGAAGAGCCCTGAGTCGGACGGTCAGGGACCCCGCCCACACTGGTGCACCGTACAGGACCATCGACCGGACAGATAAAAGTTATACACTGCAATATAGTTCAGTGTAGTTTATTTTATCTTTTTCGTTCAATATAATTTTTGGGAGCATAAAAGTGTTTTTTTTTAAAAGGACTCATGTAGTGCCATCCTGTCAGTACCATAGTGTAACATCATGACCTTTAGAAGTAATGTTATTTTACTCTTATAGTAACTTCATAAGATAAAACATATTATATTTGTGATCTATGAAAAAAACAAGACACAAATATAATTTCACATTGCAATAATGAATTGTCTTGTTCTCCCAAAATAGAACTATTCCAAGTAACTTCATCAAACTATTGAACTGTTTTCATGTTAAGCTTACATTAAGCTTTTCCGTGTGGTGACGGAGTAAGAATACAATTCACCACCCCCTATCTTACTCATGGGTGATCGTACGGGACGACTAAAAGATATGAAACGCATATAATATTTATGTGAGAGAAGGAAAACTCGAAACCAAACCCTATACCAACACATCTGACCAGCGTGGTATAGTAAGGTCAATTACCCTCCCATTATGGAGGAGGCTCGAGCCCAACAGTGAGCTGGACATATATGAGCTGAGATGAAGCTTTCTTAAATTATTTAAGAACGAAGCGCAATAGCAGATTGCCATTACTCAGACGTCGATCTTCTGCGAGAGTTTGGTACTATCCCGGACGGACCGGCCCGCGGCTGTAGGCAAAGACTGTCAACAGCGTGGTCCTACCATTATTATCTGGTCATTCTGATTTTTACGATATCTACAGAAAAATAAGGGTCAGTAAAGTCTTAACCCATTACCGTACGATAAGGTAAAATTATAACATAATATTATTATTGTTTCAGGATGGTTCGAGCAAGCTGCCTGTTAGCGAGCTGTGCGCTCTTCGCGTTGCTACTTGTCGTGCCCTCATCAGCTTATCCGAGGTAGTGGTATTATATCTAATACAAAGAATACACAAATGGCGTAGCGGTTCATATACTGTATACCATGCCAGGGCCGTGTATACTGAATAGTATACACGGCATCCATGCAGGACAATACTTTGTCCAATCCGCAAATCGTTACTCTCAGTCTGGATAAAGTCCCCTCAATACCAGGATTATTTCCTTAGTGCAAGTTGTTGTTTAAAATATATAAGACAGATTAATTATATGGAGTAATGTTACATTTTTAGTTGAATTGTCAAGTGAGTTTTCTTTCATTGGTATTTTTACTAAAATATGAATAACTTATGTGCAAAATATTAATATGACCTTATTATGTGAGCCTAAGAAATGTGACGTGAAGGAAGTGTATCGAAGTTCTCTAACCCCTTCAAGGAAAAATATTGAAATCTTAAATATTTATGCTATTTGAGGCAGCCTTATAAAAGAAAAATTGCAATTATAGTACGCCCACTCTTAAAATAACATACCGATTGCCTAAAGCAATAAATCTGGAGTAGTAACTATTAATTTATAGACTGCTACGGGCGGATTACTACTATTAACTACAACTAAAATAATTTCTTCTATAACCACACCAATAATTTTATTGCAGAGCTACAGAAAATATTTATTAAAAATAATAGAAATATTATTTGTATTGCGACTGGTCAAGAATATAATAAATTGTCATTTCTATTAATTTGGTCAGTCCATTGGTCAAGAACACGTCACTAACTTTAACCTCCCTGGAAGCTGAAGGTCCTTATAGATTTCTACTACTCACTTTTTCTTACTCTGCAGGGAAACTTATAAATACAAACCGCTATTGCCAACCCACCTTTTAAGCGTGGTAATGAGGCATAATTCCTCCTTGAGGAGGCCTATTCAACAATGACTTCAATCGGCTTCTAGCTGAAATAAGGATGGAAATTTTACTCGTCTAACTTGTACTAGCCATTAGTAGAATTTTTTCAAGGTTCATAAAGAAAATATATAATAATATTCTATAATTAGATCAGATGTTAAAATATTAGTGAGTGAACATGTCACAAAGGAATAATTACGCGCACAACTTTTTTATAAAACATAGATTTCTTGGATTTATTCATACTTTAAATAGACGAAAAACTAATGAAACAAGCGATATAAAGCAGCTTTAAAGTAATAAAGCTACAGCAAATGCTTTAAAGCAAGCATTAACTAACAATTTATGTCTGAACACATAGAGGTGCACACCGTAGAGTTAGAGCTTGAGATCTTTGCGTAACAGCCCATTTGTGTCTCTAATTACATCACTGCTGCCTCTACGAATGCGTATAAACTAATGTGACCATACTTCCGTTTTTGACGAAACAATCCTAATTTCCAGCTGTCTGTCTCATTGTCCTTCAGCAAAGCAGAAATCCTGTTTTGATTATCAAGACTAAATCTTATGATATTTTTTACTTGTACTAACATGCTTAGTTGAAAACTAAACACGATATTTAAAAAGTGATACACTCCGCCTACAAATATATACCATAAAACAAATGCAATCTCGAGCTGCAATGCAAATGCAATAATAAATCTAATTATATAACCATTATTTATCATCATCATCATCATCTCATATATGTCCCACTGTTGGGCTCGAACCTGTTAGATAAGGGGAGAGAAATTGACCTACTATAACACGCTGGTCAGACGTGTTGGTATAGGCTTTAGTTTCGAGTTTTCCTTCTCTTACATAGATGTTATATGTGTTCTATATCCGTTAGTCGTCTCTTACAATCACCAACGAGTAAGATAGGGGGGTGGTGTACAATTCACCACCCCCCCTATCTTCTTACTCTGTCACCACACAGAATTATTATTACTAATACATTCTTCACATGTAATTGTTTCTTTTTTTATAAATTTTATTATAGGCTCTTATTTATTTCTGGAATTGTCCCATTCTGGCCTACAAAATAATTGTTATGTTAGTATAATAACGATCCTTTATAACCCTTCTATAGTAATGATCTTTTTAAGACACAAAATTATTTATCTTGTCGGTAGTCACATAACTTAAAAGTAGTCAATATTTAAGTAAACTTCTCGCTTTATTTAGTTTTGTAACTATTTATAATAATTATTAATTCCATCTTTACAGTCCCAGCAACTATTACCGCGATGATGTGCAATACGAACCCGAAGAGATCATGGATATGCTGAACCGCCTCGGGAATCTCATCCAAATGGAACGCAAAATGGACAAGTATGTATAAAATTTAAATTAT
Organism: Lymantria monacha; assembly: GCA_905163515.2. Taxonomy (NCBI): domain Eukaryota; kingdom Metazoa; phylum Arthropoda; class Insecta; order Lepidoptera; family Erebidae; genus Lymantria; species Lymantria monacha. The sequence goes on along the minus strand of LR991090.1, from coordinate 7,692,283 downwards.
GATTCATCTCAAATTAAAAACTTTTATCTATTTTTCTACATTTTATTCTTCTAGTCTGACTTGTATGGTGCAATCTAAAGATGTTAATATACGAATGTATTTATATTAAAATAATTATCTAATGAATATTGAAATATATATTGTATTTTTATATATTTATTTATTTACTATGGTACTTGTTGGTGTAATATTATAAGTATGATATTTCAAACGAATATCCCTAACCTATTTAATATATTTGTCTACATACTTTTCTTCTTTAATTCTTTATGTTCCAAGAGTATGTACGCCCAAAATACTATTGGGCGTGAGCCTTTTTAATGGGAATGCACTAATTAATTATATTTTTTATGGAACTGAATATATCTATAATCATAATTTATTTTAACATTTTATGGTATAATATTTTCTTTTTTATTTACAGCTATAGAGACGACATCACTAGGTATGTCACTGGTAGATATGCATGTAAAAAGCTTGCTTAATATATTGCACTTCGAAAATAATTATTTCGAACTTGTATGTACATATTTCTTTATTAAAAAAATAACTGTTTTTTTTTGCTACTCTGTGTTATGCAAATTAAAAATGCAACATATTATTTTAAATTTCGAATTGTTTAAATATCTTGTTTGGTATTATTGATATATTTGTTGTTTAGTTTTTATAATATTTTTTTTAAAAATGACGTGACATGTAAATTTGTTTTATAAAAATGAAATGAAATTTGTATTGTGTTCGATATACGAGTATGTATGACAATAAGCTTGCTTATTATTAACTAGTGGTAAAAGTATTTACAGATTGGTAAATATGCTATACCTCAATGATGAAAATTAAATATAGTTGTTTAAACCTATAGTTGTTTAAACCTAGGGGTCTACGTGTGAATGTGAGCAAAACCAAAATAATGGTCTTTGAAAGAGATGAAGCCAGAACAGATGTAAGAGTAACAATAGGTAATGATGTACTGGAGCAAGTGGATGAATTTGTGTGTGCTTGTCCCAACATTACTGTATGGAAGCGAGAGTTGGGTATGCAGAAAAGAGTATGAAAGTATAATTAATGCGGTCGAAATGCGATCTCTACGGAAAATCTATGGAGTTAGGCTGACCGATCGCATTCGTAACGACGACGTAAGAGAGCGAGTAGGTATGATAGAGAGTATTGGTGTAAAGATGCGAAAGGGAATGCTCCGATGGTTCGGACATGTGGAAAGAATGCCGAACGAACGTCTGGTTAAGCAGATATACAATGCGAAAGTGAAAGGATGTAGGTACCGGGGGAGACTGAGACTAACCTACCTAGACCAGATCGGTCATGTACTGAAGGAAAGTGGAGTCGAGAGTCTCCGAAACCGGCGAGTGTGTATGAAGAGAATTTTGAATGTTGAGGAAGCGAGTGAAGTAGGTATGCAAGGATAGAGTTCTCTGGCACTCTGTTCTCTCTGCCTACCCTGCAAGGGACATGGCGTGATGGTATGTATGTATGTATGTGTAAACCCGCTAATCTCAGTAATATATAATCGGTATTTCTCTTCGTGATAAAATCCAGCATACGGAAATCCGTAAAAGAACGGATGTAACCGACATAGCCCGAAGAATAAGCTCGTTGAAGTGGCAATGAGCAGGCCACATCGCTCGACGAACCGACAACCGTTGGGGAAAAAATGGTTCTAGAGTGGCGACCACGAATCGGAAGACGAAGCGTAGGACGGCCCCCCACTAGGTGTATTCACATAAATGTATCTTCTTATGTAGTAGGTACATAAGTAATTCATTATCATTCTCCTAATCTTATCCCAATTACTTGGGGTCGATACAATGTGTACTCTTCTTTCATAGTACATTTGTAAAAGTTATTGACAATAGTTTTATGACCGGCCGCCAGCCAGATGTCAACCCTCCTTTAAAATGTAATTGTTGACCCAACGGCATCAGATCGAGATGACCCAGGTCGTTATAAGGCTCTTATTCGTCTTTTACGACATCCACGAGCAAAGTAAGAGTTGGTAGTATTCGTAGCCGCTACCACACAGAAAGGGTAGTAGTAGTAGTAGGATACATAAGTAATTATTAGTTTGAAAGTCGGTTATATTATTCAATACATTTTGATTATTTTATTTCTCTTAACCGCACACTTATAAGATTAATCATTAGATTATTTTAATCTACATACATAGCTCACGTAAATTCTAGACTAAGCCATACTTCTATAAAAAACTATTTAAATTATATACAAACTTGTGTTATATTTTTTTACAGCGAGAAACGTGCCCTCGATCTTGGACTTAGCCGTGGCTACTCTGGCGCTCTTCAAGCTAAACATCTTATGGGACTTGCTGCCGCTAACTACGCTGGTGGCCCCGGAAGGAGGCGACGTGACGCTCACTAAATCTAGCCTAACAACACGCATACTGCACTGGGATGTATCCATAATAAATATATATATAATATTCCTTGCTATATCATCTCAATGCAGTGGTATTTATAAATAAAAATCACAAACAGCAACAATCAAATCATCGTAATAGATATAATCAAATTTTTGAAAATTAAACGCTTAATATAATTGTAATATGATATATTTATAAATAAATATATAAAATAAAATAGAAACTTCTATAAAGAACAATATAATTTTGTAATAAGCTTATAATGATCTCATCTGTTATTGCCGTAAACTAAATAATATTTGCTTATATGCATTTCAAATAGTGTTGCCCAAATACAATACCAAAACTAGCAACAAGAGTCTCGTAAATCTTGCAACTTCGGTTTTAGTATAACTCAGAGTCATTTGTTTTGAGTACATGCCATAGAAATGAAAAATCCAACAAAAATAATCAATTTCTATTCATCAAGTGGCGCTAACTGTACAACTATCTAGAATTAGGTACATATCACTTATCGGAAGGGAGGCTATAATCACACCTATATATTATAAGACTGTTTCAAATAACATCAAATTATTCTCCCGTGTACTGGTATTAAGAATACAGTGGTAACAACCCTTCCTTTGTCAAAGGAATCGTAAAATACTGTTTCAGGATACTTCCTGTTACTAACTTTTACTGTGAGACTCTTCCTGTTACTAACTTTTACTGTGAGCGTTTAAGTCTTGGTCTAGCATTTGGAGAACACTAATTTTAAACATAAATAAAATATCTTGTACCTGAATTTTCTACTTAATTTAAGACATAAAATTAAATAATTTAATTATATCGCCATATTTTATATTCAAATGTGCCAGAGACAAGCCATTTTCTTTATTTTAAATACAAATGTTACATTGTACGTTTAATTATACTATTCTAGTCATTATTAAAGTTAAGAAATCATGTTTAACTTCAACATTCCATATCGGTGTGAGTAAGTCCTTCAGTATTAGAAACAATGAACTATTTTTTCTCAATTGTAAGATTTAATCACGGAATGCTGTCTTAAAACGCTTACTATTTACTATAAATTAGATTATCTAATAATATATCTTAAGAAATTTCAGCTACGTAGTTGATATATGTAATAGTTTCAATGTTGCATTTCTATATACCTTTGTGTAGGGTATTTTTTAGTAAATAGCTGAATAATAAGTGATAAACACCCCCTGTCTATAGTTTATTGTTAAAAATAAAGAGATATTCATATTTATATATACGTGTTTACATTAATGCTTCTTGTTACATTTGTGTCTTATTATAAGTAAAAAAAGTAACAACAAATATCATCTAAGCAGCAAATAAAATGCTTTTTAATAAACCTTCCCTTATACCAGGGGTCGGCAACATGCGGCTCGTGAGCCACATGCGACTCTTTGGATGTGAAGTTGCGGCTCTTCAGTTCGCAAAAAAATATTTTATAAAGGAAACATTTAAAAATGGTTCTGAATTGATTAATGAGGATTAGACACAAATTGTAGTTGGCCAAAAAAAATTGTGGCTCTTTAAAAACTTTAATCCTTTATAAATTCAAATTGTTGGCTCTTCCGACTCAAAAGGTTGCCGACCCCTGCCCTATATTATTAGATTAGAAATATGGATGACATAATTTCACGATACAGACTGAGAATAAAATTTGTGAAGAATCTCTCCTTTCGCTTAGATATCTTAGGAGACGAATAAGAGACGAAAGCAGATACTTAATATTATCGCAAAACAGGACCAATTACAAATAAAACCTCACAGGGAGAGTCTAGCTAAAGTGGTATTATAAACCTAAACTTCTCCCAGGTCGAGTTTCTTCTTGCGCCTGATGTCGCCCTAGCCGAGGCATCGGGTGACCGGACCGGGGATTAGTCCGGTCGCCTGGAGTGAGGGTACTGCGTGAAGACGACGCCTGGCGAGACTTTTGTCGAGCTATCCGGGCGTCAACTTGGGAGAATACACGTGAGGGTAGACCGCTGGGTGAGCCACCGAAGACAAAGATCGTGTTCCGGTGGCCCACTCGCATGGCATGTACAGATACATGGTCGAGACTCTTATGGAGGAAGCTTTTGCATAACAGTAGTACGAATATCAAACAAAAAGAAATAATAATATTTAATTCTTCGCGTCAATTCAAAGTGTAAATTATTATTAATATACGACCAGTTTTAAATTATCGTTAGGTATATAGGTAATTTTCATCGAAGACAAAGATCGGGTACCGGTGACCCGCTCGCACGGCGAAGAGAGGAATGAAAATAAAAAATAGGTAATTTTGATTGATCTAAAAAGTATTTATGTAATCCAAGATAAAGGCCCTTAACACACGAAGGTTTTAATACAATAGGCTAATGATAAAGATGGATGTTCCGTTGAACATCCCTGTAGCGAGTGCAAGAGATACTTAGGAATATGGGATGTTAAAAGCAAGAACCATTTAATAAATTAAATAGAAACCTTAAACATTATATCTCTTGAAATAAACTAACTATACGACGACTTCTTTTTAGCTTGTAAATTATGTACACAATAGTAGACACATAATTTTTTTAAAATAAACATGAAAATTAATGCAAATTAAATAGAAAATAAACAAAACGTATCATTTTTGATACAGCAGAAAACAAAAATTACTGAACAGCGCCCTCTCTTGGTTTAGTAATTATTTACTTAGTACACTAGCGACATCTTTGTTTTAGGATACAAAATATTAAGTCTATGAGCCTTTAGGCATTAATATACACGTAAGTTCTGAAAAAAATATCTAGAGGACAGTGTCAAATCACAAATATTACTTTTATACATTTAATTATTCGTTTCAGATCATTATTAGAGATTGTATTAGTCCAAATAAAGAAAAAATATTAATTGTTTTGAAAAATATATGTAATTGGTTCACATCGTGAATAACACAAGGTTATGAAGAGTTTAATATAGTATTTACGTTAAACTCACAATATCCCGTATGGTCTAGTGGCTAGGATACCTGGCTTTCACCCAGGAGGCTCGGGTTCGATTCCCGGTACGGGAAGATCTTTTTTGATATTTTCATTTTTTTTTTCTAAATTCACATCTAAAAAGTCCATACATTGAATATTTAAAACTTGATCTACATACAATACTCAATAAATTAATGAATGAATAACGCCTGATACAGAAACAAATGCCGAAACACGGTTGGCAGACTTAAATAGTTATATTTCGTGTTCATCCGTGTGGTGACGGAGTAAGAATACAATTCACTACCCAGTACCTCCTATCTTAGTTGTAGGTGATCTTAAGAGATCTTGACTAAGAGATAAAAACGCAAGTAACATCTATGTAAGAGATGGAAAACTCGAAACAAAACACTATACCAACACGTCTGACCAGCGTGGCATACTGGTATAGTCGTTTAATTTCTCTCCCATTAGGGAGATGGCCCGAGTCTAATAGTGGGACATATATGGGCTGTGATGATATTTCGTGTTACACTAATCTATTTATTATCGCTATGATTGTGTTTGACGAAGGAATAGCCGTCAGTTTAATACAGTTGTAAAGAAAATATTACGTAGGTATACAACTAAGATTGTTAACCGGCACGGAACTTATCTAGTACCTACTCTCTCTTTCTCATATAATCTTTGATTATATACAGGTCTAGATGACTCATTTGCCGTACAGAACGGCCCAAATGAAGTCTACTATATTTAGTAGACTCGCTTGTTCCTCACGTCATTGTCATTCGAACTAAAACGCGGTAACGTGCTCGTGAAAAAAATTATAATATGCCGGTGTGTGCTGTCAAACTGTGTCGCAATTATGTGGGAAAACCTCATAACAATACCAAGATCACTTTTCATCGGTAAGTTTTGTTTTTTAAATACAATTTGCCAAGAAATCATGATTATTTATTTCGATATTTGTCAGTTGACGGAATTAACCAGTGTTGCCAATTTATTCTCGGGTGATTTGCCGCAACAATGGGAGATAAAGGAAAATGAGCACTGACCATAAAAAATATGCCAAATTTGCCTACTGATTGGGTTTGATCTTAGAATTTATATATATAAATCATGAATCTAGAATTTAAAAAAAAAAAATCTGAAAAAGCTTAACTTATATCTTTTACGTCACTGTAGGTAAATCCAATATATTGACATTCATGAATTCAATCAGCAAAACAAGTCCAACATATATATATATATATATATATATATATATATATGTTGGACTTGTTTTGCTGATTGAATTCATGAATGTCAATATATTGGATTTACCTACAGTGACGTAAAAGATATAAGTATAATGACAATATTTATCTCTGAAGAAATGACACATCTTTGAAGTCTTGCACTGACATTTTTGCTAGTCTTTTATAATATTTTGGATTTTAGATTTCCTATGGATCCCGAACTGGCAAATCGCTGGAGAGAGATTATACAGCAGACACGAGATGAAGACCAGTGGAAACCTCACAAGACTTCAGTCGTGTGTTCCGAACATTTCTCGGATGATGATATGTATTTTACAAAAAAGGGGTTAAGAAGGCTTAAGAATGGAGCTGTACCAAACCAGGTACCTATAGGCCTTGCATTTAAATAAAAAAGATATAATAATACACAACAAAATTAGAGCACTTCTAGCCACAATATAATACGATATTTATTGCAGTAAATTGTGGATGGCTTGATATGTATTTGACTGTGCAAAATTATTATATCTCAACACATATCCATACCACGACAAACACTCGCCTTTTATCTTTTCTATCACTGGCGGTTCTTGTAGACTTCTTCTTATAAACTCATTCCTTACACTGTCCATTCTCGTCACCCCACACATCCATCTCAACATTCGCATTTCAGTCGTATCTCATCGAGCCCAACATGATGACCCAGATAGAACAGCAGGCCTTATTAAAGGCTTAGATATATGTATTTCAATATCATTATCACAATTTTAAATATACGATACTAACATTTTATTAATCTCATACAATATTGTTACAGTGTTTGTTTTTATCAGCGACGAAAAAAGAATCCTCAACAAACATAAAACAAGTAAGATTTTGGTGATTTGACACCGACTCCAACTAAATTTAAGTTCAATTCAGTTATTCATTGGTTTACTTTTAACACAATTGATTTATTTTTAATAGAACCAGTCGACGACCAGTGGTAATTCTGTGATTCACATTGAACGAAGACCATCGTGTTCGCAGGAGTTGGTGAATCTTAATTTCGATGATGACCCGCCTACTGTGTTAGAAGATTTTTCAGACTTAGAATCGCTATTTGACACTCCCCGCAAAGCGAAGTTACGCCGTACGTTACGTCGAAAGATAATACAGGAACACAAACATAAGGCTGTTATTAATTCCTTAAGAAAGAAAAATTTTCGCTTGAAGAAGCGAAATGCCTCTTTCAAGTATATAATCAATGTTTTAAAAAAACAAAGATTAATCAATGAGGATGTGCATAACATTCTAGAAGGAAATTTATTCGCTGCTAGTTTATACTCTCAAATGACCAAAAAAATAAAAGGTCAAGGTAAACGGCCTGCTAAATACTCACCAGATTTTCGTAAGTTTTGTTTAACACTACACTTTTTGTCACCACGTGCTTATAGTTTTGTAAGAAGGAAATTTGAAACATGTCTTCCACATCCCAAAACTTTAACAAAATGGTACTGTAATATTGATGGCTCTCCAGGGCTCACTGAAGAAGCCTTTCAGACGCTGAAGTCCAAAAGAGAACGGTCTGACAAAAACCTTATCTGCGCACTTATTGCTGATGAAATGGCTATCCGGCAACAAAAATGTTGGAATGATAAAACTCACAAAGACGACGGGCTTGTTGACATCGGTACTGGTCCCGATGAAAATATTAACATGAAGGCTTCCGAGGCGTACGTTTTTATGCTGGTATCACTAAACGAGCCCTGGAAATTACCAGTGGCCTATTTTCTTGTTCACGGGCTGACGGGAGTTCAAAAGAGTAATATTATTAAGATTATTCTAGGCAGATGTAATGATGTAGGAGTGGACGTTGTTTCACTGACTTTTGATGGGCATCCTACAAACCTGTCTGCAATGGAAATATTAGGTTGTGAAATTAAACGTAATCCGGCGCAATTAAAAACAACATTTAAGCACCCTAACGCTGAATATGATGTCGCCGTTTTCTTAGATCCGTGTCATATGATTAAATTAATCAGGAATCATTTTGAATCAAAAGAATGCTTCTTGAATGAGAATAAAAAAGAAATACGATGGGAATACGTAAAAAAAATATGTGATTTACAAAGTAAAACTGGCTTACATCTAGCTAATAAACTTACAAAAAAGCACATTCATTTTAGAAATTCAATAATGAATGTGAAACTTGCAACACAAGTGCTTAGTAGAAGTGTCTCAAAGGCCATGGAATTTTGTCGCACGGAATTAAAAATCCCAGGTTTCGAGGATAGTAAAGATACCGAATATTTCATCATGTTAATGAATAATGTTTTCGATATTTTCAACAGTAGAAATCTAAGCCAACATGGATTTTCTCATCCATTATTCATATTTAATAAAGATGAGGTATTTGATTTCTTAGATAAAGTAAAAGAATGTATCTTGAAATTGAGCCTTAAAGTGTCGAGAAAAAGAAGTTATAAAGAACAAGAACGTTCAAAAAAAATAATTATAAAAAGCTACGCATCTGTTTTAAAATCTCAAGCTTTTACGGGATTTTTAGGATTATTAATAGATATCGAGAGCTTAAAAAAATTGTATGAATCCCTAATAAGCACCAAAAAACTAAAACATCTGACAACATACCGCTTAAGTCAAGACCATATTGAATTACTTTTTGGTGTTATACGAATGCATGGGGGTTATAACGATAACCCAAATGCGAGACAATTTAAGGGAATTTATAGAAAGCTGCTATGTCACATGGAACTAAAAGCAATTGATTCTGGTAACTGTGTGCCGTTAGAAAGCGTCAGCATCCTAACCTGTACTTCTGCAGTAAAATGCATAAATGAAACTACATCTCAAAGGCGAGCAGATGATGACAATGAGTGTGATACTGTAAGCGATGTTTCACTTAATAATTTAACACAGGCTGACATTTCTGTATTGATTAATCCAGAATATTCGGATTATTTTGAACAAGTAGTAGGATACATAGCGGGGTTTGTTGTTCGACGTATTTGTGGGCAGATTAAATGTACTAGTTGTATTCAGGCAATTAAATCTAATGCAATATTAAACTTCCATAAATTAGTTAGTGTTTGAGATGAAGGCGGTCTCGTGTATGCCTCGGAAGACGCATTTAAAATCTGTAAGGCATCTGAGTATGTAATTAGGGACTTCACAAAACAGGGCCATATAGTGACATCGTCTTGTAATTATAAAAAGATATGTCTTAAAATAATTCGTCAATTTATCGGTCATAAATACTTTAAAAATATTGGAGATTGTAGTCAAAACCACGAAACGAGCCTTTTAAAACTTCTAATAGAAAAATATTTGCAAATAAGATGTCACCATATTTGTAAATTAGATAACATAACCCATGAAATTCAATCAAAGAGGAAACTATTCCGAAAACAAACCCAAAGAGACGGGTTTTAATTTAAGGTATTTCCTTTGTCCTTTTTGTATTTACAATATTTAAATAAAACACTTCTATTAATTATATCATTATTTTATTTAACCTTCAATTATTAAAAAATTGAAAAAATAGGGAAAATAATTTAAAAGTGAGTATCCCTAAACACGCACACTTTGACAGTTTAATAACAGTAAAGACACAAAGCGTACTCACACATAGCGCGTAACCGAGGACGTTTTTTGTGTATCGTTTGTTATGCATTAGTCCATCTAGACCTGTATATAATCAAAGCATATAATTGTGTTTTTACTGAAATAAACTTACATAAAACAGTTTTCTAAAGACTCTAAGCAAGTTCTCAACTGTACAGGGACTTTGGGGCCCGATTATTATCCGCTCGCTAGACTATCCCGAGGATGTCGGTGACGCAGGCGGGGGTCGGCAGTATCTCGCCTACGAGGCATTTGTCTCGCGGAAGATAGCGATGGGGCAACTAGGAGGGAAATGATTTACGTAAAACTGCTCCGTCATCAGTAGGTAGGTACTTGATGACGCATTATACGAGGCTGCCAGTGACTGAGTCGAGGATCAGTCTACCACCAGTTTTATTGTCTTAAAATTAACTTTAAATAATATTTGGGGCGCTCCATCTGTTAATATCTGTTTCTAGATAAATACTTAATCATTAATTACATATGAATACTACCAACCTTTACCTACTTCGCTCTTGGATGTCGTAAAAGACGACTAAGAACTTTATATCGACCTGGGCCAACTCCACCTGATGCCGTTTGGTTAACAATTACATTCCCAAGGAGGGTTGACATTAGGTAAGCGGCTGGTCATAAAACTATTGCCAATAACTTTTACAATATGTACGATGGAAGAGGAGTAAGTACATATTGCATCGAACCCAAGTAATTGAGATAAAATACAAGAGAAAGATTACTTAAAAATTCATTCAATCATGTTGTAGGTATTATACACACATACCTACATACATACATATCATTTCGCCATAACCCTTGCAGGGTAGGCAGAGGGATCAGAGTGCCAGAGAACTCTATCCTTGCATACTTCACTCGCTTCCTCAACATTCATAATTCTCTTCATACACGCTCGCCGGTTTCGGAGACCCTTGACTCCACCTTCCTTCAGTTTCACCAATCTGGTCTAGGTAGGTTATTCTCAGTCTCCCCCGGTACCTACATCCATCCTTCCTTCCACAATGTTGTATTATAATACAAAAAAAAATCAAATAAGAATTGCTTGCAGGATACAAATATATTTATAGATAGGTATTTAGACCGATCATTCAAGTTATTTAATAATCATAGACTAGCTTGTTACATGTTAATGAAAAAAGCATGTGTTACATATATAAGTAGGTACAGATATTATTTCCACCGTAAATATAACAACTTACATATGGTAGGTACTTATTGTTCTGGAATAATCTATTTTAACGCTTGTTAGAACATCCCTAGCTACTAGTAGGTACTCATTACTAGAATGAGAAATATTATTTAAAAAAAAATATAGTAGGTAAGTATCTTTTACACATACACTTGAATTTTTCAAGTGCATAATAAGTACCTACCAATTCAACGTCATTGAATATTTTAATGCTAACCCGATGAACCATTTACCGCCATTTTCCTTTTTTTTCTTTGTCACAAAATGGCGTCTCATTTACGACACATTAAAATTTTAATTCCGAAATTCTAATATAAATCTCTTCGAGTGGTGTCAGAGTAAGAATACTAAACACACCCCGCAATATTGCCTTGGTAAGCAAAGACGACTAAGCGATATGGTATGCTTATGACATCTGTTACAGATAAAAAATCTTGAAATAATATTTCCCTCCCACATTATAGAGAATAGAGAAGCGCAGCAATAGGACTAGGGTTGCCGCCCGTAGGTACTTTATCATAAAGTATTGTACGTTATTTCAGATAAATGTACTCTGTACTTTATGAGAACAATAAAGTATACGAAAATACTTTATTTTGTATGATATGAATTCTTTGGGATTTTGTAAAGTTTAGTCGAAGGTACTTTTTTCATTAACTAAACCACCACTCGCCAGCGCCACATCACTTAAGCACTCGTTTTTAATAATTTCTGAACGCAATTTAACCTCAAATGGCGCGGGAACTTTCGAACGCTTAGGGCGGTCTTTTTAATTACATATTTTTTATTTTAATTATATTACATATAATTGCAGTAAAATATATAATTAATTGTATATATCTAATATTTAATTAGTTTATTATAAGTAAAACTTTGTATATAGCAATTTAGGTGTGTTAAGAAATGTCGAAAAGGCGGAAAAAATCCAAGCCCGAGCGGGATAAAGGTGAGTCTTTTTCAGATTCTGCCTCCGAAAGTAGCCAATATTCAGATTCACGTACAATGTTAGAGGACGATGACAAATTTTATTTACCATATAGGGTGACTGATTATTGTCGCCGATACCCAGAAGATGCATGTGCCGGTCATGAATTCATAGTATTTATAGAAAGTCTCACTGAACAGCCACTGGGTAGTCGTGACATGCTGACTCTTAGTAGTTGTTTATCGCGCTTCATCAAAGGCATTAAATATCTTAAGAAAATTAATAAGTTTAAAATTGGAGTAGTTTTTGAACGTCCTAGTTTAGCCAACACATTTTTAGATAATACAACGTTTTTAAGGGAACAGAATATTAAGGCGTCCATCCCAGCTAGTGCCACTGAACTTTCGGGAGTGATTTCTTCTGTACCTGTCGACATGTCCAACAAAAAAATTTTTAAATCTTTATCGAGTACCAAAAAAATTATTTCTGTTCGAAGAATTATGAAAAAAAGTAAATCTGAGAGCGGTTTTACATTACAACCTACACAGGCTGTTATTATTACTTTCGCATCATCTACTTCACTCCCAGACTACGTACACTTAAAAATGTGGCGTCTACCAGTGCGACCTTATGTGCCACCGGTTAAGCAGTGTTTCCGATGCCTAAGGTTTGATCATTTGGCTAAATTTTGTAAGAATGCTCAGCGATGCTCAATTTGTACAGACAATCATTCATATAAAGAATGTACTGTTCCTATTGATAAAGCAGTTTGTGTACACTGTAAAGGTAACCACCTTTCAGTATCTGGTCAGTGCCCTATCAAACAAAAAAAAATAATAGATAGCAAAAATAAAACTAAAATGCCATTTTCAGATTTATTCAAGCATCCAACAAACTTTCCTTCACTAAATAAAATAGAAAACACACAAGACATTATTAACTTAATTTTATCTAATCCAGCAGCAATGAATCTAATTACAGAATCAATAATTAAAGTGATTACATTAAATAAAACTCAAAATCAAAGCATTAGCTCACATGCAATAAGTTCAGCCATCAAAGATACAATACAGAATAAAAATAAAACTTCACATTCAACAGTCACAAACTTAACATAGTACAGTGGAATGCTCAAAGTCTGTTGAGTAACAGACTTGAGCTTCAAAATATCCTTTACGAACAGGACATACACATAGCTCTTATTTCAGAAACTTGGCTTAAACCAAATATGCAGTTTTGTATCAGAGGTTATACAATAATTAGAAATGATTGTGGAAATGATCACAATGGTGTAGCAATTTTCGTCAGAAATGGTATACATTTTCAAAGACTACAAACATTTTGTGATAACTCCTTGCAAAATGTAGCAATCAAAATTAAAATCAACCAAAAAGAAATGTCATTTGTTAGTTTTTACAGTCCTGGTAACAGTGTTCCTAATTTCGAGATATCTAAATTTAATAGACTGCTGCATAGTATTCCAAAACCATTAATAATTGCTGGTGATTTTAACGCTCATCATACCATTTGGGGTTGCAATAGAATTGATTCTAGAGGTAGAGACATTATGGACTCAATGGACGACAATGACTTAATACTCCTGAATAATGGTCAACCCACAACAGTGGGTACTAATTCTTGGAGACCAAATGGACTAGATTTAACAATGGTGTCATCTTCTTTGTTTCTTTGCTGTGAATGGCAAGTTCATGAGGACTGTCTAGGCAGCTATCACCTGCCCACAATCACCAAATTCTCTGTGGCAGTGTCTGAATCTGAAATTTCTTCAACTTCATCCAACATTCCTTCGCACAGTAATCTGAAATTAGTAAATTGGGATCTTTATCAAAACTTAGTAAATGAGTTATTAAAATCATTTGAAATAGATAATTGTAACTTGCTCACATCTTACAATAATTTTTGTTCAATTATTCTTAAAGCAGTTGAAAATTCAGTACCTGCAACTAAAACTCGTCATAACAATATTGGCTGTATATCTAAAAGAAAAAGACAGCTTCCTTGGTGGAATGGGAAATGTACTAAAGTGGTAGAAGGTTGTAAGCAGTCTTATTTGTTGTTTAAATCAAATCCCAATAATCAAAACTATATTAATTTTAAACATGCTCAAGCTTACAAAAAACGTGTTTTAAGACTTGAGCGTCGCAAATCTTGGTCAGACTTTTGCTCATCTATAAATAGGTTAACACCAATGAATCAGATTTGGGCAAAAATGAGGAAATTTAAAAACTATTACTCTAATAATAATAGTTTCACTAGCATTAATTGGATATCTAATTTTCTACATAAATACACTCCAGATACTGTAACAAATTTGACAAATATTCACAGTAATAAACCATTAAATAGTGGTAACTCCTTCATGATTGCTCCTTTTTCCATAGAAGAACTAAAAGCTGGTTTATCTTCGAGAAAAGACTCTGCATGTGGTTTGGATTGGCTTTCATATAAAATGTTTAAACTTCTAAACCCCTCTAATTTAAATCATTTTCTAAAGCTGTTAAATCTCCTGTGGCATCACTCCACTGTTCCAGAAGAATGGAAAACCGACTGTTTGATTCCAATTTTAAAACCCGGAAAAGATCCTAGCTTATCTGATTCTTATCGACCTATTACATTAAGCTCTTGTGTGGGTAAAATATTTGAACAGTTAATAAAACAAAGACTTATATTTTATATTGAAAGTAATAACCTCCTACCTTATAATCAATTTGGATTTCGATGTGGTCGCTCTAGTTGTGAGAGTTTACGTCATTTTTGTCTTGACATCCATAGTGCCCAGGCTGAAAATAAGATATCGGCTGGTGTTTTTTTGGACATTGTAGGAGCATTTAATAATGTTGATTTAGAAAAATTATCATCCATTCTTCTGTCCTTAAATGTTCCTGAAAAAATAGTTTGTTGGATATTTAGTTTTTTACATGGTCGTAAACTTTATGTTAAGATCAATAACCAATTAATAGGGCCTCGATATTCATATAGAGGAGTATCCCAAGGGGGAATTTTGAGTCCATTGCTCTTTATAGTATACATAAATCAAATAAATATTGTTTTAGGTAATAAAGTTTCAAACTTGCAGTTTGCAGATGATCTAGTGGTTTATAATTCAGGACCTAATTTAACAAATGTTGCATTAGATCTTAATGCAGCACTCAAAAAATTGGAGTTCTATTTCCAATGTCTTAGTCTGGAAGTCAGTGCTGTCAAAAGCAAAGTAGTAATATTTTCAAAGCAGTCTATTAGAACAAGAGATGTCAAAATATATTATGGTAATCGTGAAATTACTGTAGATAATTCAGTAAAGTTTTTAGGAGTTACATTTCTTAGCAACCTTAAATGGAATAAATATGTTGAAATGTTAGAAAATCGAGCATTAAAGGCTTGTAACATTCTAAAGTCATTAGCTGGTACATACTGGGGTGCAGACCCAGGCATTTTACTAACTCTATACAAGTCATTAGTGCGTAGCCATTTTGAGTATGCCTTCTTTTGTTATGGGGGCGTAAATACTTTAGTCAACAAGTTAGAAAAGATACAAAATAAATGCTTAAGGATCATTACAGGTGCTCTTAGGTCTACTCCTATTGTATCATTACAGGTAGAATGTAATGTTCCCCCACTAGCACTCAGATTTAAGTATCTACAGTCAAAATTATTTCTCAAACTAACATCTATTAATAATCATCCACTCCTCTTAAAGGCACAGGACTATGTGAACAGGACTGGCAATAATACCTATTATCAAGTACAAGGTATGTCTGATATGCTTCATTTTTGTTGTGATCATAACCTATTTTCTAGCACTCTTTGGCCCTGTTATTTAAATTCTTATAACTCAAAGTATAACCCTATTAAAATAGTAATTAATGAATCATTAAAGCATAAGGAGGATGTATATAGTATGTTGGGAGAGTGGCAAAATTATAATCATCTTTATACAGATGGTTCCAAGAATAAAACTGCTGTATCTATAGCAGTTTATGACAAAAAACTACGAAGTGGGTTTGGTCATAGATTAAATACCTTGGCTAGTATATACACAGCAGAATGTGCTGCATTATATGCTGCGCTAGAGTATATTGGAGAACATTCTTACAATAAATGGATAGTTATTACAGACAGTATGAGCATTCTAAAAGCTTTACAGTATCCTAAATGTGATGTTAAAACTAATTTTATAATATACAAAATTAGAGATAAATATCATTGCTTATCACATATAAAAGATATAATTTTATTCTGGACTCCCTCCCACATAGGTGTGGAAGGAAATGAACAGGTTGATTATCTCGCTAAATCTATTGTTAATAGTAATCAGATACATACCAACTTGAACATTCCTATACCACACACAGACGCACAGTCTCATATTAAAGCCACATTGTTGCAAGAATTTCAGGATTATTGGCAGCAAGTTGTCCAAACAAAAGGCAAATGGTTGGCTAATATAAAAAACCAAATCTCTCCTCCCTGGTTTCTTAGAAATCATAATTACTTGAACAGAAAATTTTATACCACAATTTGTCGGCTACGTCTGGGACATTCCCGTTGTGGTGCTCATTTGTACAGGATTGGTCTCTTAGACTCTCCCACTTGTAACTTTTGTACTGTATCTATCGAAACTCTTGATCATATTTTCTTTGATTGTCCACAATATAATCTGCAAAGATTATCTTTGACAGACCGCCTCTTGGATATCTATAAAAATGCTGAAGATATCCCGCGCTCACTTCAGCAATTATTGAAAACACATGACTGCCACATGCCGCTTTATGAATTCATCGTTTCAACGGTAGGCGAAATTTGAAAACTATTCTCCATGTTGAAAACACAGCTCTTGACACATTTTCTTACACAGACTTAAAAACATTCGTTCACGAATTTGAATTATAAATAAAATATAATAATAGATTTATAATGTACAAATGTAAATATTATAATTAACGTTACCTTATGTATATATATGTGTATGCATATATGTGCATGTGTATATATGTATATTATATAGATATATATACAAAACTGTGTCGTTAACACAAGTTCTTTTTTATATTGTTAATTTAAATTTATGAATTTATATTATAATATAAAGATAAGTACATAAGTATATGGTATAGTAGATCTAGTACATATTTAATACCGGGCTAAATTTAAAATGGATTGGGATGATAATGATGTTGACAATAAAAGACTTGGCTTCGGCCTACTACTCTTTCACGAAGAAAATTTTATTTACGACGTGAAGAACACCAAACACAAAATTCTGCTATTTATGACTGAAGCTCTTCAATAAACATGTGAGGGGCTACATAATATGAAGAAATGATAAACAATGCTACATAATATGAAGAAATGATGAACAACATATGAAAAATAATTAAATAAGACTTGGCTGTATGGGCTTTGATCCCTTTGCCTGTCCGAATGGACGAACAGAACCAAAAAAAAATTAACCTCAAATGTCAATTTCTTGGTGTTTTTGTGCGAAACAGTTTGAGTGTTCGACTTTTGACGGGAATTTGAAAACGTCATGTGGTGCTCTTGTATTATATTCGATATCTTAGTGTTTTAACGTGTTATATTAGATAATTTTGATGACATTTTATGTAATGTGATGTGCGGCAATACTGTGATGTAGTGAATATCATATAAAAGTGCTTTACAAAGTTTTCGTTTTCCATCAAAATTCCCACAAGATACCATTAACAGTGTGGCCATTGCACTGTTAATGGTGACAATTTGACTTAGACAATGACTGACCTGACAAGACTATAAACGTAAAAATAATTATAACTTGACACTGGCACCAATAGCTCGTATATGTAGCTGATTGCCAATATACAAAGAGAAGAAGAAGAAGAAGAAGAACAGTTTGAGTGCACTAAGAATACGATTTAAAGTTTCATAGATTTATGCCATGGTAAATCATGGACAAGAATTCTCCTCATACACCTTCAAACACAACTTCGATAGTGAAACGGAGTAAATAGATAGTGAATAGGTATGTTACACCGAAAATTGTATAAAAAAATGAAACGAAACAGAAAAATAAATTATTGCAGGAGTATAAAAATCAGTGTGAAATCGAACTTGGTGAAAGGCTTCCACTCGCAAGCGCAAAAAGGCGCGCAAAAATAAGGCGGCTAAGGCCCATAAACCCAGCCTCGCCACCACTGAAAAAGCCCTTCCGACCATACTACCTCTCCTCGCTATTCATTTCGAGGAACAAGGTATGCCGACACCTCCCCGTGTCCCCGCCCCTCCCTGACAATACACACTCCCAACAAGGCCCAGCCGAGGTAAACACAGCCACGACCCCCGCCGGACCAAAGACACCCATTCCTCCACCCCTTTACATAAGGGACAAGGTCAAGTAGCTCGCCATCTCGTTCTGGTGCATCACCAATAGGGTGTTGTACAAAGCAGCCAAATGGACTTCACAGGGCATTAGGGTAGACGTCTGTACCACGGACGATCTATTTATTAGGTGATACAACTTGATGACAAATATAAATTTTGGTGACAAAAAATATAGCCTCCATTAAATTTTCGCTTCGTAATATTTTTTCGTCTTTAAGGGAACGTGTGCCATTCATGGAAGTAATAAGTACTCTGTACAACAGGAATGAGCTCTATCTGTGCATCTTGCAGCAAAAATAAAGAAAATAAAACCTTATGCTAAGGTAGTATAAGGTTCTTGTTGCGCGCAAAATAAAAATGAAGCCGAGTGAGAGGGCAACCAGTGTACCCTGTGTACCGTTCTAACAGCGGACTTAGAATTGCCAGAGTTAAGTTGATTTCAATCCTTTCCTTGTTGGTAGAAAAATATGCGATTGATGTAATGTAATGAAGTAAAAACATTTACTTCTAAAATGTTTTTAAATCTAAATAATAATTTATTACCGACATATTAAAGCAATATTATTTGTTGCTAAGTGTAAAACCTTATTAACGCAAACATTTTGCGATTGAGGTAGAGGTCTTCTTTTATATGTATGAAATACGGACATCTGACCTGACAACCCCACATGAAATCGTAAATAATAATAATAACATAATTTGTTAGTGAAGAATTACGGTGACCATGCATGACTATTCAATCCTAGTTCAAGAACAAATAACTTAAATACCTATGTATTTTTTATTTTTTTATGAAAATAACTTTGTTTAGATTTCAAATTTCCTAAAGATCTTAATGTCCCTAACATTAAGTTCTTTAGAAAATTTAGAAACAAAAAGAAAAGAATGTAATAAAGATCAGTCGAATTGATCGACATCAATAGATGATTTGTTAGATCTCGTAGATAACGCTTGTGTTTCAGATTTTAAACTGAACATTATTTTTTATATTGCTGGATATATCGTGAATGGGATGATTCACAAAATTTCTTATTCAAATTGTGTGGTGTTATTGGATCACAACACCATAGAACACTGTTCATTACATTATTAAATCAATCGTTAAAAAACGTAAACAAAAATAAAATTATCATGTAGGTATGTCGTCCGAGAATTTTATAGCAAACTACATACATCGTTAGAATCAGCACATCCTCCTCAATCTATATTTGAAGATCCACATGATATTCTATTGATGAAGGCGTTAGCGAATTCATATCTCAATTTACGTTTAACTCAATGCAAAATTAGAATCAATGAAACATATAAGGAATAAGCTGGCTTTGCGGCAGAAACTTCACAAGACTGTCTTATTTAGCAATGTCTGATTTAGAATTAAACTTAAATGTAAACTTAACTGTTTTTTCTTAATTAAATATACCACACACCACCTTATCGTAATTTTATCTCAGTCCAGCTGCATGTCGTGTCCCACAAGGACCAGTAGATAAGTACCTACCTATATGACGCGAGTGTGAAAAGCAAGCAAAAACAGGAAATGTATAGTGCCACAAAGGGCAAGTTTATAATTAGCATCTTCGATTAAAATCCATCTGAAGCAATGATCTGCTGACGTCAGATCACAAATATTTTTTATAATTATTGTCCTTAAATCATATTTCAATATGGTCACCATCGCCAGAGAGGGATAAAAGGTACAGTTCTGAGCTCTCACTCGGCTTCAATTTTGCGACAACAGCTCATTCCTGTTGTACAGAGTACTTATTACTTCCATGGTGCCATCTTCATGTTTTTATAAATAATCAAGCATGTTAAATGTAAAATTTCAGTAATTTGAATAACAGGGTTCTGTCATCGTTTAATACAATCCTAACTTCAAAGTGTATTAAATCTGTATAATGTGTAAACATTGGCGGGTAGATGGCACACATCTCTTTTAAAGCCGAAAATATAATACGAAGTGAAAATTGAATGTCTTACAACAGGTCACGCTGGTGTAAATGGTAGCACGATTGGAACGGATTTCCAATAGGCGTTGGTTCGAATACCATATGTGACAATCATTTTTCGCTAGTAACCAAGTATAAAGAGTGGCTAGTATTTCGTTATGTCACCAATATTTTTTAAATCACAATAACAGCGGTTCTTGCAACTTTTGTAAACTGTTGATATTATGTATAGAGAGTAAGTTTATTAGAACAAAAAATGGAATCAAATAGTTTATGTATTTAAAAAAAATGGTTTGCACTTCAGTTAATTGAAAAGCTTTTTAATACAAAAAAGATTTTACGTAAAGAAGTTAGCTTTCTTAACGCCTTCACATAAATATTCTAAATCTCTGCATTTTTATTATTGAATGTAATCAAGCGTCTAGGATAAAAATAGATCTATCAGTTCCGGTTTGGCCTTTATTATATAAGTACCTACACAAGTTTGAAAAAACAAAAAGTAAGAAACCTCGAAGCTGGTTTATTTTAATGTAAGTATTTACGTAAATACCTTTTTTTTAAACAGTAGGTAACTATGGGTATAAAACCATACGTGCTTGTGACAGATCCATACATTCGCTCGGGTGTATCTATCAAACTGTCTTAAACAAAAGCCGTGGACACGTATCCCGGATGTGACAGGTGTAATTGCTGTTACAACCCTAATGCCAAATATAGAGTTGTCATGAATTTTAAATGATGAATAAAATTGGCCTGACGGTCTTGATGCCGAATATAAGAATTAAATATTAGGAATTTTATTATACAAAAAGATAATTGTTATATATTTATAAGTTTGTATTCAAAAGATGGGCTGCTGCTCGATTTAAATTACTCTCCTCATAATCCTCAAAACCTGAATTTATACATGAAATTTGGAATACGAGGATTCACAAAACATTGGAAATAATCTACATAGTCCGAAAATAAAATAAATACTCCATATGCAGTAAAATAATATATTGCCGCGTCGTTTTACTATCTCAATCCAGAACCGAATAAAAAAATTTCTTCACCACAAAAAATATATTTTCAAGTTCAAAAACAAGATCAAATTTATATTTACTATTCAAGTATTTATAATAACTAAAGATGTCTGAATAATAAGCTATTAAAGATATAACCAATTATTAATATGACGAAATAATATTCTTAATACATTTTCTTCATAAATTAATAATAATAAATAGTTTTTAAATGCTATTTTCGTTCGCAGTAATCATCGAAGATAAAATATGGGAATATCCTTACAAAATAATGAGGAAAATAGAATACAATAAGAAAGGAGCCTCTGTAAATCATGCAGTGAGCAATAACTAATGTTTTCTTTACTGAAATTTTTAGCATTTAATAAGCTTAATTATTTATAAATACCCGATACGAAACGAAAAATGATGTCACAAGCGGGGTTCGAACCGGGTAGCAAGGTTGTGTCATCGTTTAATACAATTCTAACTGTAAAGTTTGAAGTATTAAATCTATACAATGTGTAAACATTGTCCGATAGATGGCATACGTCACCTTGAAGACGTAAGATATAATATGATTCGAAATTTGCATGTCCTAAAATAGTTCACGATGGTGTAAGTGGCAGCACGGTTGGGCCGGATTCCCAATAGGTGCGGGTTCGAACCCCGCTTGTGACATCATTTTTCGTTTCGTATCGGGTATTTATAAATAATGTTTTCTTTGCTTGTTTCCAAGTGATAAATTTTTGTTCCTAAAATGTAACAGTTTAATTTGAATCAATTATATTTTTATGGACAACAAATTAATGAAATGGAAAGGGTTTTTACTTGCCTATAATTTGTTATATTTATCGTTAATATAGCCTTTGGCTTTAAAACAATAATAATTTCTAAGATCGCTTCTTTACTCCGTCACTTCTTCATAAGCTCTTGAGAGAACTCGCCAGCAAAAAGAATAAAATAGTTACAACTTTAAATAATTACTTCAACCATACATATAATAAATCAGTAGAAATCCCGTGTCTGTACATTTGATAAATTTATTAAAAAATGAATCTAGGCAGTAAGAAAACACTAACAGAAAACAAAAAACATTTTTTGGAATTTCTTGTCTGTCTGTATGTCTGTGTGTCTGTATGTCTGTATGTCTGTAATCGCTAATCTCCGAAGTTACTGAACGGATTGTTTCGCAGTTTTGATAAAAAGATTAAGCCCAATTCAGAGCAACATTTAGTCTTTGTTTGATTAAAATCTGATGTCTGTAAAAAAAGTTATGGTCATTTAAGTTTTTAAAATCACCGCTCGGCTTTTATATCACTAGAAGGTTCAATTCAAAATAATTATTTAATTTATCTATAGTGTAAGGAAAGTATTTGTATTACTTAATATATAGTAGTTTCATTAATTCAGCTCAAATACATCCCACTGCTGGGCTCAAACCTCCTTCAAAGTTGAAGGGAAGTTGACATAATACATAACATTAGTCAGGTAGTTAAAATAACTATTAAAACTATTTGTGATAAAAAAGAATGTTTTAATTAGTTAATAATATATAATTTAGCTATAAATTAATAAAATGCATGATTTATTTAGTTTGTTAAATGAGCAATAGATGGCGTTATATAGTTTAAAATTTTAAATCATTTTTTCGTTATGTTTTCAAAAGCTTTTTTTAACTTCTTGAACTTAGTAAAGGTACTTTGGGTGGAAAGTTCTCAGCACTCGCCTAACAGTCCGAGTAAAGTTGTCATAGCCATCTGCGAATAACAACTAAGTCAAACACGAAAAAGAAAAGTAAAGTCCACATCATAGAGCATACAAAACGTACATTCTTAGTGAAGATGCTACTTTGGGGCGAGTATGCAAAGTGCACCCTTTTTTGTTTTTATTTGGTAGGCTATGGATACGGCCATTCCTTCCGGGGTAACAGAAGGGCGTCGTGTGGCCCCATAACTCATCGTGTTCTCTACCCAAACCATCAGGCTGGCTTCTGGTACCGCTTACTTGACATCCGTGGCCGGCCCGGGGGTTTACCCTTCCAGGTATCGTCTCCATCTACACCCCGGCAAACAACAGTGTTGTATCGCCCTCACGCGGTCGGTGTCTTTGCGGGTGGTAGATTAATTCCCATGGTCCATCTACCCGCGACCTCAGTTAGGATGGCAACAGTTGCAGGTACCTCACCTGTGACGTCCGAAGCGCCGGCGGCAGAGTGTGTCAGCATGGAGAGTCTCCTCTGTGACACGCTCCACTGCCTTTTTCATTGGGACCACTGTCTCGCAAAAGGCGGTGACCGAGTACGAGTTCTTGACGCTATTGAGCATCGTCTTTGCGATAGTCGACAGTGCCAGCTTGGCACCGATAATTGCGATGAGTGCATGGCGCTGCTTGGCCCAGGCCATGCAAAGTTTAAGCGTCTGCAGCGCCGTGTCCACCTCGCAATCGCAGTAGTGGTTAGACGGTGTGCTCTCCCTCCTTGTGGCCGTGAGCAGGTACACGCCGAAGCAACCATGCCCTATCACTACACCAGTCACCACTGTTGATAGCATAGAGTACGTTTTAAGCAGCTTGCAGACCACTTGAAGGTGATCAGCGTTGAGATGACCCTTGAGTAGGCCTGTAACAGTCATAGCCCCATTCGTTTGAGTTTTTTGCTTTTAATGATGTTATTGTTTTACAGTCTTTCAAATCCTTTGACATTATTATAAAATATAAAAGATATCCATCTGAAGATATTCTACGCTACTAAAACGCGACATGAAACAAGAATTTCATTTTTATTAATTCTTTCGTAATGAAAGCCATTTATTTTATATTTATCCGTGCGGTTGCGCAGTTAGAATACAATTCACCAACCGCTTTCTTACCCGTGGGTCGATCACCCACGAGACGACTAAAGGACATCATACATCTATGGAAGAAAAGGAAAACTCGAAACAAAACCCTATACCAACACGTCTGACCAGCGTGATATAGTAGGTCAATTACCCTCCCATTACGGACGAGGCTTGAGCCCAATAGTGGGACGTATATAAGCTGAGATGATAGATGTCCATGTCCCCAGGTAGCCCTGAAAAGACTTATCTGAGCAGAGCAATCTTACCAAAATGAGGAGACAGCGTAAAATAACTTTGAAAGTAACTACGTCAGAAACTGCAGCTGCATTACTTCTTGGTGGTAAAAGAGCTTTATTTAAAAACCCGATAGATTTATGCACATTGTTTATAAAGCCGATAGATTTATAAACCAATAAAACACCGAGATGTTCAATAACACGAAACTGCGACACATTCAAAGTGTTTTTTGTTTTATTCTATACGGTGGTAAACGAGCAAGCAGCATGCACTTATTTTTTTGGCTGGCCATGGTCTGGACACACGCCTTGCATTCCGTCCGCGTGGTTCCATAACTCACAGTTTTCTCTGCCCATCACCATTGGGCCTTTCGAGTACCATCCCCGATGACGCCCCAGGCCATCGGGCTCCACCCTCACGTGGTCAACCTCTCCGCGGGTGATGAACTATTCCCCGTTCCAGTTACCCGCGGCTTCGGCTAAGGCAAGTCGACGAAGGTAATCGCGCCTGCGCCGCTCCGCCGCCTCTTACAAGAAGAAGCGGAAATAACACATTGCCACTGTTCAGACGTTGCTTTTCTGCAAGCGTGGGGTACTAGGTCCGACTGGGGGTCGGACCGGCCCGTGGCTGTAGAAAGAATACTATCAACTGTGGCTTTACCACTATTAGTGTTTTTATTAAGGATTGCTGTCTAATCGTTTGCATTGACTGAACAATGATAAATAAAAACAAACCGTAGAGGCCGTAGATCGAGCACTACGAGATCGTAATGAAAAGTTAATGATGCTTTTCTTTGGAGATTTTCGGCGAAACCTTCCTGTTAAAACTCGAGGAAATAGAACTGATGAGATCAACGCTTCACTGAAGTATTCTTATCTGTGGCCCCAAGTAGGCAAGCTGACCCTAACCATCAAGATGCAAGCAAAGCCAAGGTCACCATTCACATTAGTGTTGCCCAAATGCAAGACCAAGACTTGCTGCAAGAGTTTTGCAGTGCTCCTTTAGACATGATTTTACGATTTTCTTAGCAAAGAAAGGATTGTCAACATTTCGTATTCTTACCAGTAATACCAGTACACAGAAGAATAATAGCCTCACTTCCGTTTAGTGGTATGTACCTAATTATTGATAGTTGTACAGTTACTGCCACTAGATGAATAGAATTTCATTAATTTAGTTGGATTTTTAATGTCTATGGGGATTTTTTATTTCTATCAAAACAAGTGACTATGCGTTATTCTAAAAGCAAAAGTTGCAAGATTTGCGAGCTTCGCAAGAGTCTTGCATTTGGGCAACACTAATTGCATGCTTAAGAATTTGCCGATGTTTTAAAGAAAATTGGAGAAAGCGTCCTCCTTGATAAAAATGGTGAAGTGGCTGCCGGAAATACTTGGTCGAGTTTGAATTTTTAAGTTTCAAATAGGGGTGCGTATTATAGTAAAACTGAATGTCACGCGGGCGAAGTCGCGGGCATCAGCTAGTATAGAATAAAAACGAAAATCTGTCAAATTTTTCAAATAGAGATTTTGTTTAGTATCGCTTCTCTGACGATAAGGACCGGGTACTGGGGGGCCGGTTCGCACGTTATTGAGACAGACGTGCAGGGCCGATTATGGGGTAACTCGCTGCCCTCTCAGTCGCCCCAGACGGATCGGGCGTGGCGTGACTATACCATAGCCTGTCACCGAAAAAGGATATCACTTAACATTTAAAATAACTGTACTGCAATTTTTTTCTGTTAATGTCTGTAAATATGGTGTGATAAATCCAGTTAAAATAATAGTTCACTATCAAATCCCGACAATAACTTATTCAAAGTTCAGATTGCCGGTTATAATTTTATACTCTCATTACGGTAATTTGTCCATTATTACAGGAAATTAAAACAAACGCAATTGTTTACATTTGTAAAATATTAATACATACACATACATATCATCACGCCATATCCCTTGCAGGGTAGGCAGAGAGAACAGAGTGCCAGAGAACTCTATCTCTGCATACTTCACTCGCTTCCTCAACATTCATAATTCTCTTCATACATGCTCGCCGGTTTCGGAGACTCTTGACTCCACCTTCCTTCAGTACATGACCGATCTGGTCTAGGTATGTTAGTCTCGGTCTCCCTCGGTACATACATCCTTCCACTTTCGCATTGTATATCTTCTTAACCAGGCGTTCGTTCGGCATTCTTTCCACATGTCCGAACCATCGGAGCATCGCGGACTGCCTTTCGGCTGGCCATCCGTGCCGCCAAGGGCGCGAGTTGGCAGGAGATGCTGGACGGTCTCGACCGTGACCCCTGGGGTCGCCCATATCGCGCGGCGCTGAACAAGCTTCGCGCGCGGGCCCCCCCCCCCCTCACCGAGACCCTCCAGCCCGACTTCCTTCGTAGGGTGGTCGAGGACTATGACGGACGACCGCGGGCGGGCGGTCGTTGAGTGGGCGGCTTCACTGGGCCTCTGTGTTGTTAACAGGGGCTCAGTGAACACGTGTGTGCGGCAGCAGGGCGGGTCGATAGTGGACTTGTCGTTCGCTAGCCCCGCTGTCGCGCCACGGGTGAGGAACTGGAGTGTCCTGGAGGAGGCGGAGACCCTGTCGGACCACCGGTACATCCGGATGGAGGTCTCCCCCCGGGAACCCGGTAGGGGTCACAGGGCGGACGGAGCTCCCGCGTTTCCGCGGTGGGCTGTGGGTCGTCTTGATAGGGACCTACTGGCGGAGGCGGCCATCATTCACACGTGGCTGTCCTCACCGCCCCCAGCGGACGGAGTGGACGCTGAGGCTGTCCGCATCCGCAGTGCGTTAACGCAGATCTGCGATGCGGCCATGCCCAGGGTGCGGCGTCTACCTCCGAGGCAGGGGGTCTACTGGTGGTCCCCAAGACTGGCGGACCTTCGCGCGGCGTGTATCAGTGCCCGAAGGTCCCACACCCGCAGCCGGCGGCGTCACCGCGACGCTGAGCGGGAGGGCCAGCTGTATGAGGCGTACCGCAGTGCGCGTACTGCCTTTCGGCTGGCCATCCGAGCCGCCAAGGATGCGAGTTGGCAGGAGATGTTGGACGGTCTCGACCGTGACCCCTGGGGTCGCCCGTATCGCGCGTCGCTGAACAACCTTCGCGCGCAGGGCCCCCCCCTCACCGAGACCCTCCAGCCCGACTTCCTTTGTAGGGTGATCGAGGAGCTATTTCCACGGCAGTCGGGACACACGCCCCCGGTCATGGCTTCGCCAGATCAAGACCGGGAGGCCGACGACGAGAGTGTTCCACCCGTGACGGAGTCGGAAGTGGGGGCGGCAGTGGCGCGGATTCGCTCCGCCACCACGGCCCCCGGCCCGGACGGAATACCAGTCCGGGTGTTGACGTCGCTCCTCGAGCACTTCGAGCCTCGCCTCAGGCAACTGTTCAACGCCTGTCTGACGTCTGGACGGTTCCCTGAGTGCTGGAAGGAGGGGAGGTTGGTTCTCCTGCCAAAGCCGGGACGGCCCCCGGATTTGCCGTCGGCCTACAGGCCCATCGTGCTGCTCGACGATGTGGGTAAGTTGCTGGAGCGTGTCCTCGCTGCCCGCATCGTCCGACACTTGGAGGAGGTGGGGCCCGATCTGTCGGACGCTCAATATGGGTTTAGGAGGGGGCGTTCGACCATCGGGGCCCTGCTACGCCTGAGGCAGACGGCCGCGGAGGCTGTCGCCGGCAAGGGAGTGCTGTTGGCGGTGTCGCTGGACATCGCCAACGCATTCAATAGTCTGCCATTCAGCTGCATCAAGGAGGCGCTCCGGTTCCATGGAGTGCCCCTGTACCTCAGGCGGCTGGTGGCAGACTATTTGGAGGGGCGCAGTATCCTCTGCGCGGGTCCCGCAGGGGACATTGTGCGGACGCCCATGTCGTGCGGTGTTCCACAGGGGTCGGTTCTGGGGCCGACTCTGTGGGACATCGGGTACGACTGGGCGTTGAGAGGGAGTCTCCCCCCCGGGCTGAGCTTGGTGTGCTATGCTGACGACACGCTCGTCACAGCCCGGGGCAGGACACTCGAAGAGGCGGCGAGCCTGGCCACTCTCGGCACCGAGGAGATGGTCAGGCGAATCGAGGCGCTGGGGCTCAGGGTGGCCTTAAATAAGACGGAGGCCCTATTATTCCATGGGCCACGCGTAAGGCTGCCAACCGGCGCCTCGTTAGTCGTCAACTCCATCCAGATCAACATCCAGGCCCATATGAAGTACTTGGGTCTGGTGCTCGACGGGCGATGGTGGTTCCGGGAGCATTTCCGACAGATTGCTCCCCGGCTGGTCGGCGCGGCGTCCACCCTTTCTCGGCTCATGCCGAATGTGGGCGGACCCAGTTTCGAGGGCCGACGGCTGTATGCGGGGGTCATCCGCTCGATGGCCATGTACGGCGCACCCGTGTGGGCGAGGGCTCTGAACGCCCAGCTCAGGGCGGTTCTGTGGAGGCCACAGCGAGCCATGGCGGTCAGAGCCATTCGCGGGTACCGCACGGTGTCGACAGAGGCGGCGTGCCTATTGGCCGGGACACCCCCGTGGGACCTAGAGGCGGAGATGCTCTCCGACCTCTACCGGCGGGTTACCTCAGTGCGCGAGGAGGGTGGCTCCCCATCGTTGAGCGAGATAGCCACCTGGCGCGAGGACGCCCGCCGAGACGTCATCGCCCGTTGGGTTACGCGGCTGGAGAGGCCTAGACACGGTATCGTGACCGTCGAAGCCTTCCGGCCCGTATTGATGAAATGGATGGAGCGGCGGCACGGGGTCCTCACCTTCCGACTGGTGCAGGTGTTGACGGGGCACGGGTTCTTCGGGAAATACCTGCACACGGTCGTGTACAGGGAGTGGACTCCGGGCTGCCATCATTGCAGTAGTGACGAGGACACGGCGCAACATACGCTCGAGGAATGCTCGGGCTGGGACGGGCAGCGCCGTGACCTCGTCGCTGTCATCGGTGCCGACCTGACGCTGCCGGCCGTCGCGAGGGCGATGGTCGACAGCATCAGGAACTGGGACGCGGTCGCCGCCTTCTGCGAGGCTGTCATCTCGCAGAAGGAAGCGGCGGAACGGGCAAGGGAGGATTCCCGCGCCCCGGGCCGCCGCCAGCGGCCGGGGCGGCGCAGGCGCGAATACCTGCGCCTGATGCCGCCCTAACCGAGGCTTCGGGTGATCGGACCGGGGAATTGTCCGGTCACCCGACGTGAGGCCACCGCGTGAGGGCGACGCCCCGACGGCGAAATCTGTTGGGGCGTCGACGAGAGGAACCCGCGAGGGTGAACCGCCAGGCGGGTCACCGAAGTTAAAAATCGGGTCCCGGTGACCCGCTCGCACGGCGAAGAGAGAGGAGTTTTTACGGTGGGTCTATGGGGTCACGCGCCGCCGCCTTCTCCGTCACCCCGGACCGATTTGGCGGGGCGAGACTAACCCATGGTCCACAAAAAAAAAAAAAAAAAAAAAACCATCGGAGCATTCCCTTTCGCATCTTTACACCAATACTCTTTTTCATACCTACTCGCTCTCTTACGTCGTCGTTACGAATGCGGTCGGTCAGCCTAACTCCACAGATTTTCCGCAGAGATCGCATTTCGACCGCATTAATTTTACTATCATACTCTTTTCTGCATACCCAACTCTCGCTTCCATACAGTAATGTTGGGACAAGCACTGCGTTATGTATTGCTACACGTGCATTCTGGCTGAGGTGGTGGCTGCCGAGAAGTTGCCCCAACGCTCCATTCACTCTATTTCCCGCATTCACTCTTCGCTCTATATCAGTGGTGTACATTCCATCTCGGCTAAATCCACATCCAAGATATACAAATTCATCCACTTGCTCTAGTACATCATTACCTATTGTTATTCTTACATCTGTTCTGGTTTTATCTCTTTCAAAGACCATTATTTTGGTTTTGCTCACATTCACGCGTAGACCCCTTTTCTTACAATCTTCTGTCATTGTGTCGACTAGGGTCTGCAGGTCAGTCGCTGACTGTGCCAGCAGGACTGCATCATCTGCATAAAGCAGAGCAGTGACCACTGAGTCGCCCATCTGGACTCCCACATTCATATCGTTCAACCTTTGGAGACATTTATCCAGATATATGATAAACAGCCTGGCTGACAGAACGCACCCCTGCTTAACGCCGATATTGACGTCAAACCAAGGCGACATTCCATCATCCAGCCACACACAGGCTCTACAGCTCATGTAACTGGACTGCACAGCCTGTAGCAGTTTACCGCTAATACCATACTCCGGTAAAATGTCCCAAAGTTCCTTTCGTACAACCGTGTCAAATGCTCTCTCCAGATCCACAAAACTGCAGAAAACCCTCTGACCTAGAGCCAGATGCTTCTCCACAATGTTGCGCAGAGAGAACACTTGATCCATGCATCCCCTTCCACTCCTGAAACCTCCTTGTGTCTCACACAGTAAACCATCGGACACCATCCTCATTCTCCTTTCAATAATTTTTCCATACACTTTTGCTGCCAAACTGGTCAAGCTTATGGCTCTGTAATTTGCGCAGTCATAACGTGAACCCTTGTTTTTAAACAAAGGCACGATGACTGCACTATTCCAGTCCCTGGGAACCATTCCCGAGCTCCAACATAAATTGAGGAGCAACAGGAACGCCTCCCAGACACAAGAGCCAAGCCAAGCTTGATCATCTCGGCAGACACCATATCAATGCCCGCTGCCTTACCATTTTTCAAACTTCTTATCGCCCATTCAACTTCATCCATACTGATGCCATCGGAGGACGCCGTTGTCGAATGTTGATCTACTAAACCACATCCAACACCGGCGCCAACCGTAGCATCCGCATACATATCGCAAAAATATTCACTCCATCGGCTTAACACGTCTTGTGTATGTGTAAGAATGTCTCCACCTTTAGACCTTATTTTATTCATTCTGAAGGCTGACCAACCACCCCGAGACTTCTTCACCTCCCTCCAAAAGAGTTTGGTGTTACCCTCGAAGTTTTTAGTCAGCCTATCTTCTGCACTCATACTTGCTCTATCACGTTTCTCTTTCACTAAGGCCTTGGTGTCATTCTTACATTGCCGATATATTTCTTTCTTCTGTTCAGTCATACTGTCATTCAGATTCAAAGAAGAGACATAGTCCAGCCACGCTTTCTTCTGAACGGAAGCTGCCACTTCCGCATCCCACCATGTATCACCATTTGTTTTTCTATGCTTCTTTGAACTTCCACATACTTCTTTCGCTGTATCTACCATACTCTCTTTCAATACTCTCCAGCATTCTTCAATGTCCGATTGCGGCTGGCTTGCCATCGTCAGCCGTTCTCGGACACCCTCTGCATACTTTTCTCTTACACACTCTTCTTGCAACCTTTCAACCTTTATTCTTTCAAGCCCTCCGAAGTGAACACGCTCTCGCCAGTGCCTCCACTTTCTGAACAGACCACTTAATCTCGCAATAACGAGATAGTGGTCCGTGTCGACTGTGGAGCCCCTGTAGGCTCTTGCGTCCAATATTTTGCTTCGGAGGCGACTGTCTACCAAAATTAAATCTATTATGCTTTTCTGTTCATTCCTTCTCCATGTATACATATGGATGTC
Source organism: Lymantria monacha (assembly GCA_905163515.2). Taxonomy (NCBI): domain Eukaryota; kingdom Metazoa; phylum Arthropoda; class Insecta; order Lepidoptera; family Erebidae; genus Lymantria; species Lymantria monacha. The sequence continues at coordinate 7,659,936 of LR991090.1, read as the reverse complement.
CTTATGTTGGAAAAATGTGTTTGACACAATAAGGTTTCTCTCCATGCATACATCCGTTATGAGCCTACCTGCGTCGTTCACTCTCTTATCACCAAATGGACCAAGTACGTCCTCATAGTCGGGACGCTTGGTCCCCACCCATCCGTTCAAATCTCCGCATACAATCACGCGTTCACTGGTTTCTGCCATATCCAGAACTTCCCTAACATTGTCCCAAAACTTCTCTGGGTCTGATGCCACCGAGGATCCTACGGGAGCATATGCTACAACCATGAATACCTTGGTGACACCTAGTTTTATACGGACTCAGAGAAGTCTGGGATCATACATTCCGTAATCCTTCACACCTGAGGCCAAGCGAGAGGACAACAGCACTCCTACCCCCATGCTGGCTCGATCGCTCTGTGGTACATCAGACCACAGAGCCATCCCGCCACCAGGAAGATCGCAGAGACCAAGCGAAGGGGCAGCCTTCGCTTGGTTTCTGTTACACAGAGCACGTCTAGCTGTTTGTCCGCCATGACGGATATCAGCTCGTGCAACTTACCTTCCACACAACCTCTTACATTCCACGTGCCCACCCGGCACTCCGCTCTCCTCGACTCGCCTAACTGGGCAAGGCGTGATGGGTGGCGGCCCCCATCGCCGCAACTGCCGATGTTCGTACCGACGGGGGCGGGTCGGTACGCGTCGCCTCCGGGGGACGCCCTAACCCGCATTGCGGTACGCATATCGAGATCGCATATCGAAAATATTAATGATGTAAGATATTTACAGTAACAGATAGGACTATAATTATACCAGAAGTTATTTAATAGGGACAATTATTGCAATCTCAATATATTATAATACCAATAATCAATTCATTATCATTCTTCTGCTTTTATCCCAATTACTTTGAGTCGACATAATATGTAGGGACTCGTACATATTGCAAAATTTATTGGTAATAGTTTTATGACCGGCCGTTAAAATCAATTATCGATTAGAAGGCAAATTTATTTAAACTTGTGATATACTAATCTATTAAAGTATTTTGTTTTTCCAGATTGCATGGAATTATGTATATACCTATATATTAACCTGCCAAGAAGATTATTAAGTAATATGTGATTCATAGACATTGCCTAGCTTGATATCGGCCAGTATTTTAAAATAGATTACTAAAGATGAAGCCAGAACAGATGTAAGAGTAACAATACGTAATGATGTATTAGAGCAAGTGGATGAATTAGTATATCTTGGATGTGGATTTAGCCGAGATGGAAGGTGAGCGAAGAGTGAATGCGGGAAATAGAGTGAATGGAGCGTTGGGGCAACTTCTCGGTAGCCACCACCTCAGCCAGAAGGCACGTGTAGCAATACATAACGCAGTGCTTGTCCCAACATTACTGTATGGAAGCGAGAGTTGGGTATGCAGAAAAGAGTATGAAATTAAAATTAATGCGGTCGAAATGCGATCTCTACGGAAAATCTGTCGTGTTAGGCTGATCGATCGCATTCGTAACGACGACGTAAGAGAGCGAGTAGGTATGAAAGAGAGTATTTGTGTAAAGATGCTAAAGGGAATGCTCCGATGGTTCGGACATGTGGAAAGAATGCCGAACGAACGTCTGGTTAAGAAGATATATACTGCGAAAGTGGAAGGATGTAGGTACCGGGGGAGACCGAGATTAAGCTACCTAGACCAGATCGGTCATGTACTGAAGGAAGGTGGAGTCAAGAGTCTCCGAAATCGGCGAGCGTGTACGAAGAGAATTATGAATGTTGAGGAAGCGAGTGAAGTATGCAATGATATGTATGTATGTGTATGTTACTAAAGATAAGTATTCAGAAGCAGGTTCCTAAAGTTTATTTTGAAGAGGAGTCTCTTCCTAGTACACGTTAAACCGGGATTCATAACCACGCTTTCGTTTTATAATCCTTGAATTGTGGGGGACATTACTTATTAATTAACGGACACAAATTACAACCAGACTCAGAACAACAATTTATCGACGTCCTCCCCCGATGTCGCTCAAGGAGAGGGTACCCAGCCGGCCACTGACGACAAGTTCACGCTGCTCCGGTGGCTGGTCCAACGACGAAGGCGAGATTAACGGGTGGGTTACGGGTGTGCGTGCTTACGCACCTCTGTCGCCCCGGACGGAGTGATGCGAGGAGTGCGCCGCACGTAGCCCAAACACAAAAAAAAAAGAAAGACCAACAAATTGTGGATCGAACAAAGTATTGTTCTGCATAGGAACCCAACCCACGACACTAGCATGTTAAATCGATATCTTAATCCTTACACCATCTGTGCTAGCTTTTAAGTCATTGTTTGTTACATATTTGCGAGCTTCTATAAATATTTTAAACCCTGACTAGTTATTTAATAAATGCTGCAAAACTTTACAAAGTAATAATAATATCTATAACCTCGTCAATATTCTTAGAAATTTAGTTCTGAAAGGAATTTCTAATCAATATAAACGGAGTATCAACGACCTTTTTATATATCAATCAACAGATGCAAATTGTGATTAATATACGTCGTATCTTATATTATCAGTCGTATCTTTTAGTATTCAGTATCTACTACTCATTCGTACAATTAAAAGGTTAAAAAAACATTTAATGGAATATTTTTACTAAAAATTGTTATAAATAATAACTAATTAAAAAAGTAAGAGAACAGTATATAGCGAGCGGTAGGTTACCTTTTTTTTTTCTTTGCAGGGTGGACCAAGGATGTGGTCGCGCCCAGACAAATCGATCCAGGGTGAAAAAAGAGGAGGCGCGCAACCCCATGGACCCACCCTGCAAGCACCTCTCCTCGCCGTATGAGCGGGCCACCGGTACCCGATCTTTGTCTTCGGTGGGAGCGGTAGGTTACCTAGGCGTAGGTACGCTTTGGAATAGCAGTCCACGTAGACCTCGTAGCTGTGATTGGCTAACGTAATTACGTTAGCCAATGGTATGTTATCATCTAATTATAAAAAAATGATTGTACTGGCACAGGAGGAATATAACCACCAAATTCAAAATCAAATTTTAAAGGACCCAAAATCATTTTAGAAGTATGCCAAAGCAAAAAAGAACAGTCGAACTCCACAAGGCATTTCAAAAGATGGCGAGGTTTTAGATGATCATCAGTGTGCAAAAGAATTTGCACATTACTTCCATTCAGTTTACAGAGAAGAGCGGGCTACATATAATATTAGTGAGGTAATTAAGGCGAACAATGATAATCTGGGAGCACGAATTCACATTAATTGTCTGCGTTTGCAGGATTTACAATGTACACTATCACATCTTAAGCCTAAAAAATCTGTGGGTCCAGATGGTATACCCGCTTATATACTATGGGATTGTAGTTCAGTGCTGGCTCAGCCTCTACTTCACATTTTTAACTTGTGCTTGAAATTAAGCGTGTTTCCAGCGAGATGGAAGGTTAGTCGTGTAGTTCCGGTACCGAAAGAAGGATTGAAATGTAAAATTGAAGGATATAGACCGATTGCAGTGTTGTCTTCCCCAGCAAAAGTGTTGGAGTCAACTATACATAAATGCATTTTTACAGAGGTAAGATCACAACTCACAGAATTTCAGCACGGCTTTCAGCCAATAAAGAGTACAACCAGCAACCTCCTGAGCTATATGGCTCATATAGTTCCCATAGTTGATAGTGGCGCTCAGGTTGATGCTGCTTACTTCGATTATAAAAAAGCTTTCGACTTAGTAGATCATAATATATTGTTTATAAAATCCGATTACAAAATGAAAAATGATGTCGCAAGCGGGATTCGAACCCGCGCCTATTGGGATTCCGGCCCAATCGTGCTGCCACTACACCACCGCGACTAATTGTAGGACATGCAAATTTCATTTCGTATTATATTTACGTCTTAAGGTGACGGTATGCTATCTACCCGACAATGTTTACACATTGTTATAGGCTTAATACTTCAAACTTTGCACGATTGGGCCGGAATCCCAATAGGCGCGGGTTCGAATCCCGCTTGCGACATCTTTTTCATTTCGTAATCGGATTTTATAAATAATTAAGCATATTAAATGCTAAATTTCAGTAATTTAAATTATACATGATATATTGCTTAAAAAGTTGGCTGAAGTTGGTTTCACTCCGCATCTTCTCCAATTTTTATTAGCTATTTAAGCGATCGGATGCAGTATGTTGAATATGCTGGTCAAACTTTAGATACATATTATACCTGGTCTGGTGTAAGCCAAGGGGTAGGGGTAATTTGGGGCCTTTGTTGTTCATTTTAATGATAAACGATCTGCCACAATCAATAAAAAATGCAAACTGTCTATTATTTGCAGACGATCTCAAGCTATTTTTTGGTATAAAAAATCTTCAAGACTGCCAACTTTTACAAAATGATATTACAAATATAGTAGCCTGGACTAAAGATAATCGATTAAAATTTAATATACAAAAAAGTCAAACAATTACTTTTTCTCGCGCAATAAGTCCCATTATGTACAACTACAAAATTAATGGAGTTGAAATGACTAAAGCTACTGAGGTTACAGATTTGGGAGTTGAGTTTAACACTGGACTAACTTTTCGTAATCATATCATTAAGTGCTGTAGAAAAGCATATAGAAATTGAGGTTTTATGCTACGTACTGTTCGTGGATTTACTAATATTATAGCGATTACAACATTATATAATGCTTTAGTCAGGAGCCAACTAGAATGTAATGCAATTATATGGGATCCACATGAAGCTAAATATAGTCTCATGTTGGAGCGAGTACAAAATAAGTTTTTGAGGTTTTTATATCTGAGACAGTATGGTGTACATATACCCATATTATCCGCTGATGTATCCAACTCTATTTATTCTGGGTATGGTTGGATACAATGAACTAAAGGTCAGGCGATATCTTGCACTCGCTTCATATTTGTTCAAATTAATAAGGGGTAAGATATATAATGCTAATATTTTACAACGGGTGGGTCTATATGTACCTGATAGGTATATGTGGCGAAGACGACGACCACGCCTGCTAGCAGTGCCTCGCGCCCGTACAAACCTACTGCTTGAGGCGCCACTGTCGCGTGCACTTCTAACTATAAATAGTGTTTCTGAAGAAATAGACATATTTTGTTGTTCTCTGAATGAATTTACAAAAACCGCTTTACATATCATATGTTACACAAATAATTAAAGTTTATTTGATAAAAGATTTATAAAATGTTATATGTTATAATTATAACTTATTTTTTGTTACCACGCTATTGCATTAGGCAAATCCTGTACTGATAGTTGTGTGTATGATAAATAAATAAATAAATTATCACGCGGAATGCCGTATGATTTCTTTTGTTTTAAATATAAACATTATAACTAGGTTGTTACAAAATATTAACTTTAATTTATTTTATTTTGTTATTTTTTTATCATTACCACTATTAAACAATTAAATATGTTAGATATGTTTCTTTGGTCGGACACTTTTATGGCATTTCTTTTATAAGACGATATAAATGTCACGGTGTATATGTCGAGGATTTTGAAAATACGTGTAGAGGCTTCAGTAAAAATGTTAATTTCTTAAGAAATAAACAATCTCCTGCTGGAACTATAATAGAATGAATTTAAACTAAAAGTTCTATCTGATGTAAATTTTTCAACACCATTTGTCGTTAAAAATAACTAATTGAGGACGCCAAGGTGTCCACGTGCCCCTTTTCACGTAATAAGTCATAATTATGGTTTTAAATATTTTTTTACAAACAGTAAAGTAAAAAAAATAAACCGGAGGTGTCAAGGGACACCCGGATGGAACGAAGTTCTATTTTAATTATATAATTTTTTTCTGCCTTAAGCGATTTTTATTGTTATATTTTAGCCAATTTGCAAAATATCTTTATAAATTATAGCCTATGTGTTATTCTGATGTGCAAGCTATATTACTATAAATTTCATCAAAATCCATTCAGTTCAGTAGTTTTTACGTGAAAGAGCAACAAACATGTTCACATCCATACATTATTACAAACTTTCACGTTTATAATATTAATAATAGGATATACAATTCCACTAGACTACCAAAACTTTTCGGCCCCGAGCTCGAACGCGAGCCGGCCACGCGGCCCGGTCACGGGCGAAAATAATTTCGTTGCGCATTATTTTGATTTTGCTATATCTCTTAAGGTATTGATTTAATTTGCATGGTCTGAAGGAAAAAAAATATCTTCATGAAATGCTCAAGCCAACTAATGTATTTAAAATGATAAGGATTAATACAGTATTTGTGTAAATAGCTTTTCAATTACCGTTTTATAATAGAACATTTTTTAAAGTATTAAAATGGATATAGTATGTTATCCTTAAGAGATAGATATATACCATCGCGGACTTTTTTGTAGGCCTTTTTAAGCTGTATAATACTGTAGTACTTTATTTTGATCTATTTCGTAGGGTTCAGCCAGCGTTTGCAATGTAAGCGCAAAATAATGTGTTTATTTACGACATTACATTAGAAACCTCTAAAATTATCAGTGTTTCTCTAGTACATTATGCATATATTATACATATAAACCTTCCTCTTGAATTACTCTATCTATAAAAAAAATCGTCGCGACACCACACTGTTCAATGCGAAATAGAAATGAAAATATCTGGCTTGCTTTCTATAAGAGAGAGAGAGACAGACAGAGAAACATGCGACGCCGCACAGCTTACAATAGCTTACTATAGCAAAAAGTGTCGTGACAACTTTTCGTAAGAATTTTTTCCGTCTAGCCCCCTTTCACAACGCGCGATAAGGAACTTCGTTCCAATTCTTGCCGGATCTTTCTCTATAGCCGCGTTCCGATTTGGTGGTAGCTGAATAGATTTGTTAGTTTTGAAATTAGTAAATTGCCACCATATGATAATTATCATAAATTAAATGTTTAATAATAACTGATCATAATATAATTTTTTATATATAGAATCATTTTCTTTTTGTACTGGCAATGAATTTGTATTAAAAATGTGGGTCAAAATTCAATTATTGATACTGTAACAGATTGATATAAATCTTTGTAATAACGATGACTTATTGGACATGAGATACCTTAGTCAGTCCTCCCGTGGCCACCGAAGTCAAAAATCGGGTACCGGTGGCCCGCTCGCACGGCGAAGAGAGAGGATTTTACGGTGGGTTTATGGGGTCACGCGCCGCCTTTCCGTCACCCCGGACCGATTCGGCGGGGCGAGACGCATCCATAGCCCACCAATAAAAAAAAAGTCAGTCCTCCCGTGACCATAAACGCAGTAAAGTGTTTGAAACGTAGGGAAATTAAAAATCAAATACAAACGCGATAGATTCTGTAAATATAGTTTCATTTCAAAACTTAAAAAAGGATTAATTACTGCAAGAAAAGGATATAGTACAGTTGTGATAATAAATCAAATATGAGATTTTGTAAGAGCGACTCTTTGAAAATTTATGTATAAAATATTAAAATGTAATATTCCGCATATATATGTATATTGGCTGTTATAGAAGGAATCCTTACTAATATTATAAATGCGAAAGTAGCTCTGTCTGTCTGTCTGTCTGTTGCTCTTTCACGCCAAAACTACTGAACCGATCTAAATGTTTGGTACATAAATACTCTAGAGCTTGATAAAGAACATATGCTACTTTTTAATGCAAAAAAAGGTACAGTCCTTTTGGGGGGGGTAAAAGGTATCGTCATTTTTAAAACCAGAAATTTATTTTTAGGCTATTGATTAGATATATCTTGTCTGTGTGGTGACGGAGTAAGAATACAATTCATCACCCCTTATCTTACCCGTGGGTGATCGTAAAAGACGACTAAGGGACATAAAGCGCATATAATATCTATGCGAGAGAAGGAAAACTTGAAACAAAACCCTATACCAATACGTCTGACCAACGCGGTATAGTAGGTTAATTTCCCCCCCATCACGGAGGAGGCCCGAGCCCAACAGTGGGACATATTATATGGGCTGTGATGATGATGATGATTAGATATAAATAAATATGACATAAAAATTTTGTAAAAAAAATACCTTTATGGGGTAAAATAAAAATAGGGGATGAAAAACTTTAGGAACGTAACCTTTTACGCGGGCGAAGGCGCGGAAGAAGCTAGTGATAAATAAAATATAAGATAAATTCTTATAATATATTACAATAATTTAAAATTTAGAAAATTAAATTAGAAATTATTTATTACCTAACCTATTAACAAACATATGTCATTAATATATAGATAGAAATCTTCGTATTGATACTTCAAGTAAAACTGTATAGCAACACATCAAGCCAGCCTAATATAGCAAGCCAATTTCTCCCTCATTGCGGAAGAAACTAATGCCAAAAATTGAAACATATATAATCCGAAAAAGATAACATTATGACCTTAACTTGACTTTGAATGTTAATAATATAGGCATAATAAAGCAATTCATCATCCCTAACAAATAGTTTTTTATTTGCTTATGAATATGTAATATAGCGAATGTAGATATGATAAATGTTATACTTTTAGACATGTAGTGAAAGGCAATTTCAATACGATACTATAATACTTTTCGTGTGGTGACGGAGTAAGAATACAATTCACCACCCCCTATCTTACTCGTGGGTGATCGTACGAGACGACTAAGGGATATAAAACGCATATAACATCTATGCGAGAGAAGGAAAACTCGAAACAAAACCCTATAGGTACCAACACGTCTGACCAGCGTGGTATAGTAGGTCAATTTCCCTACCAATATGGAGGAGGCTCGCTCTCAACAGTGGGATATATATGAGCTGAGATGATGATGATGATGATAATAATACATATTATTTATGTATATTAAGTAGTTGATTGACTGAATCATCAACGCTAAAGCGAAACTAATGGAACAAGAAACACTAAATTTTGATAATAGTTTAGTGATGTAGAGCCTCAATAAGAAAAGATTTCCAGCCCAAAAAGGGGAGAAACGCAGTGACAAAGTTGTAATGAAAGAGAATAATACTTTCTCTCCAAATTAAATACAAATACATAGATACTCTTCAATATAAAATAAATAAAAACGAGTTTCAGTGTGTGTCAATTTTCATCCTCTCAGGGAATAATAATGGGTTTTAAATAAATTTTATAATAAATTTTTTTGTAGTTTTAATGTTATTTATAAAAAAATGCATAAATTAATACTACGCAGACGCTACACGGAAATTTATAATGGATGGCCAATGAAAATCGGCAACGTAGCCATATTATATGATAAGCCACTATCCATTTATCCTTTCGTCCATCAGGCTATTGGCGTATAATAGGCCTACCTATAAGGGGAAAGCAAGTCGTCGATCGTGGTCTGTATTAGTAGCTTTCCAGGAGGGCGCTGCTGCCTACTCTTCTGTTGCTCTCTTAGTCTATTTTACGACTTCCACGAGTAAGCGATAAATTGTATTTTTATCAGTCACTACGCGATATAGTAATTATCATCATCTCAGCTCATATACATCCCACTGCAGGGCTCGAGCCTCCTCCATAATGGGAGGGAAATTGACTTACTATAGCACGCCAGTCAGACGTGTTGTTATAGGGTTTTGTTTCGAGTTTTTTTCTCTTGCCTATGCAAGAAAAAAAACATCTATATGTTATATGCGTTTTATATCTCTTAGTCGACTCTTACGATCACCCACGGACAAGATATGGGGTGAATTGCATTCTTACTTCAGCACCACAAGGAATAAATAGGTACAAGAATAATCACAGAAAAATAGATCAAAATAAACTACAGACTTCAATAAAAGTACATAGATACAAATTGATTACAATTTAACGGCAATCATTTACTTATTGCCTTGCAATTAGTTTCACAATTTTAGTACTATTTTATGTATAATCTAGTAATGGAAGTATTAACGTATTAGTAAATTGTATTAGGCGATGTTAAACAGAAATTGAATTCCGCAGATGAAGTATTGGTTAAAATATCCACCTAACGTGCCAGTGTTGTGGTTTCAATTCTTAAGTTGGACAACATTTTGTGCGTTTTATAAATTTTGGTTCTTAGTCTGGGTATAATTTTTGTCCGTTAAATTGAATGTTTGTAAAATCCCCCGCAATACAAGAACCATTTTCTTAATAACGGGTGTTATTTCTTTACTAAACAATAAAGAATAATAATAGATTTGCAGGTACGTTCAAATTGAAAGCAGATAAAATATTTATCATCATCATCATCTCAGCTCATATATGTCCCACTGTTGGGCGCGAGCCTCCTCCACAATGGGAGGGTAATTGACTTACTATACCACGCTGGTCAGACGTGTTCGTATAGGGTTTTGTTTCGAGGTTTCCTTCTCTTACATAGATGTAATATGCGTTTTCTATCCCTTAGTCGTCTCGTACGATCACCCACGGGTAAAAGAGGAAGTGGTGAATTATATTCTTACTCCGTCACCACACGGAAAATTAATATGTACAATTTGCAATAAATTATTAAGTTAAATTAATTATTCAAATAAATTCAATTTAATCATAAAGTGCAATAAATTAATATTGAATGGAAATTAATAATAATTAATTCCCTTAAACAATGCTGCGGTCATAGCTAGCTCTAAATATACACCTAGAATAAACGGTCGGGCTAACTTCCAGTAGAGTGGACAGGTTGAGGGTGGCTTGCGTGGGTGGTGGGCGGTTTTCCGAAACAACGGGCTTGGAACAACCCTCCGCTTATAGACTCCTATTTACATAATCCGATGAGACACAACAGGTACACGTATAATACAAACAACTGTCACGCTCATCCCACGTCCTTTTTGCTAAATTTAATTAGATTACTGAGGTTTAAGGATTGGATGGAATAAATTATAATAAAGGGCATACATTTAAAAGCATACATTAAAACTGTATGGTAGTGGCAACCCTTACATTGCTCGTGGGTAAAGTAAAAGACGCCTAACAGCTTAATATGAACCTTTTATTTTCTTTTCTCGAATAGAAAAAAAATCACTCTATACGCATGTACACTAAATGTAAGTGCAATTTTAATAAAATGGTAAATAGAAGGTATAATCAACAAATATGAAATAACGTTGCATACATGACAGTACTTCCGTTTATCAGTTAACGAAGTATTCACTAATCGCGCCACCTAGCACAAACTTGTTTAAGAGACGAATAAAACTAAACGAGCGATCTCCGTTCGGCAGAGTCACCGATCCAAAGGTAAACACGTCCACGTCCACCTTGTCTTCAGCGACGCCCCGAGCCGAGGTCCGTTCCCCACAGGGCGATTTCGCTTAGCACACTTCACTCTCGGGTTGAGAGCCCTCGGGCTCGCCCGCAGTCCGGTTCAGCTGTAAAAGCCCCAACGGCTAACAGCTCGCAGTTGGTTTTTTTAGTGGGTATCCAGTGACCCCTTCAGGGCCTACGAGTCCCACATACCCCGTACGGACGGGTATGCGAAAAATGCATTTTTAGCCACTGCGTTACAAAAAAAAAACCGTGCGACAGTCGGAGCCAGTGAGTGGCACGGTGCACTGGTCGTATATCGTATTCTTACTTACGTTAGTTTTGCGGGCGGCTCTCATGTTGTCACTTGTGAGAGAGTAGTCATGGTTGCTGCGCTTGTCAGGTGGGCTGGTGGTGGCGGTGGATGTTGTACGTTTCTCGGGGAAGAGCTATTGCTCGTTCTCTTGGTGAACCCTTTGGTGATTTGGCTGAGGAAGCCACGGGCAGGTGAAGGGGTGGCGCCAGATGTAGTCTTGTCCCGTAGTTACACGGGAAAGACTATCCTGTGTCATCCATCCATACTATATAGTTGTTTGTACAAAGGCGATTGCCTGGGTCTGTCCTGTGAGTTCACTTAAGGCGTGAGTTGTGATTGGTGTATAGGTGTGAGAGTAATTATGATTACTTAAAGTACGGTCATTTGCAACTCAATATCCGCATTTATATTCCTCATGACTGACCCATTCGTCTACATACATATATTTTTAATATTTACCTTTTTGATAAACCTATGTTATTTTTTTCGTGTGGTGACGGAGCAAGAATACAATTCAGCACCCTCTATCTTGCCCGTGGGTGATCGTAAAAGACGACTAAGTGATATAAAACGCATATGACATAGATGTCATAGATACATAGATGTAAAAGAAGGAAAACTCGAAACAAAATTCTATACCAACACGTCTGACCAGCTTGGTATAGTAGGCAAATTTCCCTCCCATTATGGAGGAGCCTCGAGCTCAACAGTGAGACATGTATGAGCTGAGATGAAAATGATTCGTTATATTAGCGATAATAGAAATAAACACAGCAATTTTCAGCTATCTGTTACGATTCATAAGATATAGATAGACGGATGGGCAGCGGAGGTTTGGGAATAGGACTCCATTGCCACCCTTTGGGTACATCAGCATCTTAAAGATTTTAAAATACATATGTCTGCGTTTAGAAGATGTTTTATATGTAACACTTATTTTAATATAATATTTTGTTTCTTTTATTGCTTATGGTGGCAAACGAGCAAGCAGCACAGCTGATAGTAAGTGTTACTACCGCCATGGACCTTTGCAATACCAAGGCTATAGCTAGGCTGCTGCCTACAATATAAGCATATAAACTCCAAACCCTCCCAGTAGGGTTTCCGGCTCTCTCGCTCACCGAATGAAGCGCAATAACACATTGCCATTACTCAGAGGTCGATCTTCTGAGAGAGTGTGATACTACCTCGGAAGGACTGACCCGCGGCTGTAGTCAGAGAACTGTGTGGTCATACTACTAAAGAAAATGTATGTTTTATCATATATTAGCAAACCCAGTCGTCGATTTGTTTATAAAATTCGATATATCGCAGCGCCGCCTGGTGGCGATTTACATGAATGGCCATATCATATAAACGTTTTCCATAAAAAAATACATATGCATACCGATTTTCATAATGATCGGTCAAATAGTTTCTGAGTGAAGCGATCTCATATATACAAACAATCTCTTTTATAGATATAGATTATATTAGAATTAAAATACCACACATTTTATGAAAAATAGCTAAGAAAGCTAAACTTACTCAGACCCTTTTTATCGACAGGATTTACTTTATGAATTACTGCTTCTCTAAAATATTTGCTTTGAACGCAATTTTGTAAGTATTGAAATATTAGCAAGAATGAAGGGTTTGGTTAAGAGGATTTGTAATTTCGACAGTTTAAGGACGACTGACGAATGGGATTACTTAAAAGCACTAAACGGATGGAATTTATTCGTTTATTATACTTATATTGAAATTTATAACATATCTTAATAAATATATAAATATATATATATATATATATATATATATATATATATATATATATATATATGTATATGTGTATATATATATATATATGTATATATATATTTCTTTTGGACATGTATTTGTCACCTAACACCTAAACGACTAATTGGATGATTTCTTGTATGTGTATTTCAATAGGTTTCCGGATGTTTTGAAAATGCAATTGGACTCGATAGCTGCTGGCGTTGCTGTCGATATGTAAAGGGATAAAAAGCCTAAACGACGAGATAGTAATATAAAAACAGGTGGTTGTCTGTAAAGTCGGTTTACGGGTTGAGAGCCCTTAGCGCTCACCCACAGTCCGGGTAAAGTTGTCATAGCCATCTGAGGCTAACAACAAAGACACACAAAAAAGAAACTGTAAAGTCGATGATAATATTACGTAATACGTAAAATTTAATGTAATAAGAAAACATTGATGAAAAATTGCATACTGTTGTGAATTAAACTAACATAAACAATAGAAACCACATTAATTTATCACTTCACGTTAAAAAACAGTGCACGTCAAAATTTTATATAGGCAGTCGACGTTCATCGGTTTATAAATCACGTCAAAAACTTGATATATCGAAAACTACACAAATATAAAACAAAATAAAATTAGTTGTTTATATTTTGGAATATTAAAAATATGAGATCAACATCTCTTACTTTCCAGCGGGTATCGTAAAAACTATCTAGAAAACGGGAGGTAGGTTTTGGTGCTGCAATCCCTACGCAGCACCATTCTTTGTGTGATCCACAAATCAAATCAAATCATTTATTATGCATAGCCCCATAGGGGCACTTATATATTGTCAATTTTACATTATTGTTTTTTAAATTAAATTTAATTAATCTACCACCGGATCGGAAAGCAGCCACATACTGAGAAGATCCGGCAAGAAACTCAGTGGGCTCGTCATTTTTTATTTTAATAATATATTTTCACGAAAAAGATTGGTTACATGTTTAATTTATGTTAGCTCCAGTGACATGCCCTTCGAGTAAAGATTCAATTTTTAAAATTTTGTAATATAATACAAAATTAATAAAGAATATTTATAAAACAAAAAAGAAACAAAAATGGCTGGACCAGATCCCACAAGCGGCACCCGATCATGAGTTAACTGTTAGAGCAGCCATCATGCCCCTCAACCACATTGGAGGGAAGGGAGAGACCCGCTCCCCGTAGCTACCGCAAGCAGAGACCTTTTCAGTGAGCATGACCACACCATAAACTATTGAAACAGATAGCTTGGATAAATAAATACATAACTCGTTAAGCAAAACACGCTACATTTTACAATTAAGAGAATACAAATAATACAAGAGTATCAGACTACAGTGAGGATCAGCGTCAGAACGCTGTAAGAGATAAACATTAAAAGGGCAATTGCTGAGAGAGGAGCTGCTCATAACCATTCCGTATTATTATTTAGATAATCCGAAATGCTGTAATATCCTTTTCTGCACAGTCTATTTTTGATAGCCTTTTTGAACTTATTCATTGGCATATCTCGGATATCTTTAGGCAGTTTATTGTAAAAGCGTATACATTGCCTCATGAAAGACCTACTAATTTTTTGTAGGCGAGTATGATAGATAACTAGATTATCCTTACTCCTAGTGTTCACACGGTGCATTTCACTATATTTATCAAATTTATAATTTTTTTATTCAAGAACTGATTCCTTAGTATGGGATGTAGAAATAGAAAAAAGCTTTTATTATACCCAATACTACCCGTACTTATAGTATAGTATTATATTTTCATAGAGCGATTCACATAAATAATATGGATAATGATATTCTCGGTAAATAGTGGTATACTATTAAGATATCTTCATTTATCAAAAAAAAAAACAGCCTTTAAATCGTAACATCCGTTTACTCTACAATGTATTTAACATAATCAATACTAGTACCACTTGAAATAATAAGTATATTATATTGTAATAAATATTATAAAGAACTATATCCTCCATATCCTCTATTAGTTTAAACGCTGGAAGTGTCTAATTAAATGTATTTTTAAGTAAATTTTAAATATTCAAATTTTACTATTCAGTTTCCTTCAATTATCTAGTAAATTATTGTAATTAAATATACTGTATCCACAGAACTTATAACTTAATTATCACCTTGTATAATTATGAAGTAACACATTTCAGACTTCCGTATGGTGACGGAGTACGAGTACAATTCATCACCTCTTGTTCGTCGGTATCGATATAATTAATAACAATCAATACATATAAATGAGTAGAAACTGCGTGTTTGTACATTTGATAAATCTATTAAAAATTGAATTTAAGCAGTAAGAAAAGCCCAACAGAACACAAAAAACATAATTTTGGAATTTTTTGTCTATCAGTATGTCTGTGCGTTTGTATGTATGTATAAGCTGATCTTTAAAATTACTGAACGAATTGATCTGCAGCTTTCACAAAGAGTTCAGATCAGGGCAACATCTAGTCTTTTTTTCATTAAAATCTGATGTCAGAAAAAGAAGTTGTGGTCATTTAAATTTTAAAAATCATCGCTCGCATTTATTGTCACTAGAAGGGTCAATTCAAGAATATTACGCGGATGAAGTCGTGGGCATCAGCTAGTGTAACATAATTTTCAGATAAACATCGATGTAAATGAAAGGCAACTTCACATAAAGCTCCATGCCAAGACATATATCTATACCAAACTCGACGTTGATAATATGTATACGGAAGAAATACTATAAATTTTAGCAAAATCATTATTATGAGTCATAATATAACATTAAATGACTAGACAAATGGTGCGCTTCTATCTTTCCATTATACACATTCTAATTATCCGAAAAAAATATTTACTAAATGTAATGGAGAGTCCTTCGCCGTCTCAGCTCATTAGTAGAGACTCAATAGAAGGAACATCGACGGTTCTGAAGAGCTGAGACGGGGAGACGGGATTTAATTACAATTTCTCATGCCCTAACCATTTCTGATATTTACGCAAGTGTTTTACACATTTGA
The DNA here is from genome assembly GCA_905163515.2 of Lymantria monacha. Classification (NCBI taxonomy): domain Eukaryota; kingdom Metazoa; phylum Arthropoda; class Insecta; order Lepidoptera; family Erebidae; genus Lymantria; species Lymantria monacha. The sequence continues at coordinate 7,643,615 of LR991090.1, read as the reverse complement.
AATAAAACTATTTTTACAGATTCCATGGCATTTGTATTTGATTTTTAATTGCCCGACGTTTCGAATACTTTACAGTCTTCGTGGTTATGGAAGGACCTCCCGTGTCGAACACTACAGTTCATGGTCACGTTCCCTTATCATCCTAGTTTATTTATTATCTATTTTACTGATACCTCTAAATTCTGTCTTTATCTTGATTATCGATTCATTATAATCGAAGGAGAATACAAACAAAGGCAATTTATTCCACTTCATTGTGTGTGTGTGTGTCTGTCTGTCTGTGTATTAATGCGTGCATTATTGCGTAGAAATAAGTATAAAAACCCGATTACTCATAAAAACCCGATAGTTAAGCAAATTAAGTGCTAAATTTCAGTAAATTGAATAAGTATAAATTTAAGAAAATCAAGTATATTATAGTATTTTATATTACCATTTACGATCGAATGAGAATTCAGTGAAAGAGTTTTTTTTTCTTTTTTTATTGCTTATGGCGACAAACGAGCAAGCAGCACACCTGGTGGTAAGTAATACTGTCGCTCCTACCTTTGCAATACCAATGGTATAGCTATACCCTACCTACCAATAGAAATCCCAAACCCATCCAGTTGAGCTTCCGGCTCTCACGCTCACCAAACGAAGCGCAATAGTACATTGCCATTACTCAGACATCGATCTTCCGGACGGACCGGCCCGCGGCTGTAGACAGAAAACTGTCAACAGCGTGGTCCTACCACTAATAAATACTTGGCCTTAACAAGAATTTGCTTTTATTATGTAAAAGAATGATATAAATTATCTTTAAAACAGTTTTTGTAACCGAGTTCGAGGAGAAAAAGAATATCTAGGATGATGCTACAAATTTAAGATATGCGAAAACCTGTGAAGGTACTCGTAAGGTGATAAGTGAATTGTGATAGGTGTCATCTATGAAGAACCGATTAAAAATCGGTGAAGATACTTGTAAATAGGATAAACATAGGTTTTATATAAAGAAGAGCTGAGAACTTTTATAGAATGCTATTATCCTTATTCAAGACAACTATCAACCACAATCTGGCTATTATAATTCATGCAGATAATCCTTACTTCTTTACTAATATTATAAATGGGAAACTAACTCTGTCTGTTTGTCATTCTTTCACGCCAAAACTACTGAAACGATCGAAATGAAATTTTGTACACAGATAGTTTAGAGCCTGATAAAGGACATAGGCTACTTTTTAATGCAAAAAAAGGGTTGTAAAGGGGAATAAAAAGTGTAAGGGAGTATCGTCATTTTTAAAGCTAGTAGCTTAAAACTTATTTTTAGGCTATTGATAAGATATAAATAAATATGACATTAACATGTTTTAAAAATTTACCCTTAAGGGGTAAAATAAAAATAGGGGATGAAAAACTTTAAGAAAGTAACCTTTTACGCGGTCGAAGCCGCGTACAGAAGCTAGTTTATTGTATGTTTAAAAATCTAGGGCGTAATTTACTATATAAAAAAAATTTTAAAACACATATTTAATATGTATAATCAATATATAATAAGAATTATAAATGTCCAAACAGTTCCTTAGTAGTATAGTATATTCATTGTTTCAAACATAAATATTTTCATTATTATAAAAATCTATTAATATGCATGAAGACGCTATTCGGAACGTTAGTAATTCTAATATATCCGTTATGATATTTCATGAGCTACACAGTTAATTATCGTGATAATAGTTATTCCTAGTGTCACCATTAGCAAAGCATTGTGCGATTAGATTCTGCCTTTCCTGACTTGACACCTTCTTCAAGGCTGCTAATGCTAAACTTACGCGTCTACCGAAATCAACATCCACCATTGTCAGCATCCATATAGATCTCTCTTCTAATTCGGGACCAACAGTTCGTAGAGCACTAGCAATATTATCTGCAATTCTTTGTCTATGTTCATCACTTTCTACAATTTCATTATAAAATTCAGATATTGGTTGTAAATCAATTGCGTTGCTATGTAGAATTTTTGGTAAGTCTTTTGGGCGTGCTTCGTCTACGTAAGGTACAGGTCCATTGAAAGAGTTTGGATAATAATTTGGTGTGTCCCTCATATTATTCAAAACTGGTGGCACTCCATCCCGACTGTATGTGTTTTTAAATAATGGAGCGTTAATTGGTGTATTTGCATGATTTACTCCTAGTCGATAATTCTGCGCATCAGGATAAAAAAGTTTTCGACTTCTAAATACATCATCATGTGGTCCTGTGATGCCCGGAACCAGATTATCTGGAGAAAATGCGCCTTGTTCCGTATCTTTATAATGATTATCAACTCGACGGTTCAGAACTAGGCGTCCAATAGTTACTGTACGATATGCACCCCTTCTCCACAATCTTGTCATATCAAATGGATCAAAGTCAACTTTCGTTAAATCATCCTTACTCAATATGTCCATTTCTAATCTCCAAGATGGGTAATTTTTAGAAGCAATAGCATTATATAAATCTCTATTGAAATAATCTGGGTCTTCAGCACTTATTACTGTCGCTTGGGCATTAGTTAAATTATACAAGCCTAACTCAGTTCTAAAATTGAATTTGATAAAGTACCTATCGCCATGTTTGTTATAAATTTCATAAACGTGTAGTGGAAAATAATTAGTTTTTCTATAACCATCTGGAATACCAAGATCGGACTGAATCCACATATTAGAATGCAATATCTCTGGTCTTAAAGTCATAAAATCCCAGCGCATCATATTATCAAACAAACCAGTTCGAGGGTTTCTGCGAAAAGCGTGGCCATTTATGCCAAAATTAATGGGATCTTTATAGAAGAATAAGGGAATGTGAAATGTAGCAAAATCTAAATTGCCTTCCTTAGTGTACATTTTTAAAGCAATTGCTCTAACATCTCTGGTGATATCATTACCACCAAGCTTTTGCCTATTTGTTGAAAATCGAGCCATTACTGGTGTTCTTTTACCAATCCCATTGAAAACATCTGCTTTAGTATATTTTGACACATCTTGAGTTACTTCGAAGTATCCAAAAGCACCGCCGCCTTTTGAATGGACAATTCGTTCTGGTGTTCTTTCTCTATTAACATGTGCGTTGCTTCGAAAATAATCTCTATTATCAAATAACTCAGTATTCAAAGTAATAGTGTCTCTTATATCCAACGGTTCCCCAGTATCTCTTGTCCATATACCTGCAGGTCTCTGAAAATAAGATCATGAATAAATAACACAGACACGTTATCTTAAAGCCCGTCAGAATCCTAATCCAACATTAATACTATAACTGAGATAGCGAATTATTTTGTTGCTTGATAAAGTTGTATCCACATCGAAAGTTTAAGCGTGAACGAACGCCAATGGTCACAAGTAAATATAAACTCAGAAGGACAAAGGTTAACGGCAATTCAAACGCACATCAAAGAATGGGAATGCAAATGAATGAATATAAATGTCCGAATTTCATATTGTCGTGAATGATTCATTAAATTGGATGTAGTCGCGTTAGGAAATAGACGATGTTTCGCTAAAGAAAAGTATTTCGAATACTTATTTTTTTAGTATAAAAACAGTCGGGTATTTTATTCACGTCTTCGAAGATTGAAATTATATGAACAAAACGAAAAATTCATGCAACTGACTTCGTTTGTTTATATAGCTCATTAATAAAATATATTCAAACACGTTCGAACAAGAGTGCGTATTTTTTTTTAAACTATTAATCTGTGGTAAAAAGTTTTATCTCTAACGCATAAAAGAAACATTGTTCACGAGTGATAGAATAATATAGATAGATAGATATAGATAAAAAGTGAGCAGTCGCGGCCATATTTATTCCATCAACAGATCAATATTTACTGTTGCAATAGGCCTCCCAAAAACCCTTGCGAAAGAAATGTATTTTATATATATAATAGAAAAAGCTCAGATTATATATAAATTTAAAAAAAATATTCTTATAAAACCATACATTTCTTGAATTCAATCATTCAAATAAACTTGTGACGTAATTTCTGTTTATGTTTGTTTATAATATAATTGATATTTATAGAGACTTGAGCCACCTGTTCATGTATGAGCCTTTCACTTTCTGATACAATGGACTGAGATCTTTTTTGAATCGTAATATTATTATCATGCGCCCACCTTTTTTCATACACGTGAAACATCAGCCTTGCATACTAAGTACAACAAGAGCTTGCGTGTAATCAGATTTTTCCTCTCTTTAAAGAAAAAAAAGGACAAATCTGATCACTTTGTGATTATATTTTGAACTTGTTTGCCTAATGTGAAAGCTAAATTTGAAAATTATAAATGCGAAAGTTAATAGTTATAAATAAGAGCTGAGAACTTTTATAGAATGCTATTATCCTTATTCAAGACAACTATCAACCACAATCTGGCTATTATAATTCATGCAGATAATCCTTACTTCTTTACTAATATTATAAATGCGAAAGTAACTCTGTCTGTCTGTCGCTCTTTCACACCAATACTACTGAACCGACCTAAATGAAATTTGGTACACAGATAGTCTAGAGCCTGATAAAAGACATATGCTATTTTTTAATGCAAAAAAGGGTTGTAAAGGGAGATGAAAAGTTGTAAGGAAGTATCGTCATTTTAAAGCCTGGAGCTTGAAACTTATTTTTAGGCTATTGATTAGAAATAAATAAATATGACATTAAAATTTTGTAAAAAAATTACTCTTAAGGGGTAAAATAAAAATAGGAGATGAAAAACTTTAGGAAAGTAACCTTTTACGTGGGCGAAGCCGCGGGCAGAAGCTAGTATTGTATAAATAAGCGACTACAATAAACAGAGGTTTAGTTTAACCCTTATGTTGCTACTTTACCTTAAGAAATGTGCTATTTGTTAACTGTAGAGCCTACAAAAACTAATTTGATCAACATACCGGATGTAGGTGTCTGAATTCGGACAACTGGTGTGTCGCGGCATCCGGTAGCGGGGTTTCGTTATAATATCGGTAGCTCGATACATATTCTATTGTTACGAAGCAAAGTAAATAAAGTATAAGTTGCCTCATCTTCGAATACGAAATACATTCTGTTGAAAATCCAACATTTATATATTCATATTAAATGTAATCACAGGAAAACACCTATCGCGAATCACCGGTTTAATATTTAAAACGTTTATGTATTTAAATATTTTTTTAATTAGATACGGTTCCTAAAATTTAAGAGTAACTTATATTTGAATAAATGTAAATGATTTAATTCTGATATTTGAATATTTTCAACAAAATTAATTTCTATTAAATTTTGGACATACTCAAACTATTGTTCACTTTGAATAAACTCAGTCTGAGAAACAATGTTTTGTTTTTCTTCTTCTGCTTCTACACAACGACAGGGAATGACCTACTCTAGCACATTAGATTAGTATATGGTTTTATCTGGAGTTTTCTTTCTTGTTAAGTGTTTAAATCTCTTAATCATTCATTTTGCCGGGTTAAAAGTAATTTCCAGATTTGTACATCTATTCTGACGTATTTGAGTAATAAACATCCATCCAAATTTTCGTGTTTATTATATTAGCAAGATTTTTACTTTATTAAAAATGCTTATGGGACTACTAGGTATGTTCATATGCTCAAAAAAGGAGGGCACAATCATCTTTCATCTGGAGATTTGGCCGTTATGCAGAGCGACGATTGCAAAGATGTCGTAACACGTTGGGTAGTCCGGCTGGTATCTTGGTTTCAGTATCTGCGTAGTAAGGATCCTCCTTCCATTCCTAATGATAAATAGGGTTAAAGTTCTGATAGAGAGCTTATTGAGCCATGATTACTTTTGCAACCTATATGCCTGTATAATGTCGAATTTTTAGTTAGTTTCAGCATAATATCATTCTTCCACGATGCCATATATTACAGGACATAATCAGATTTAATCTAACTCTGAAATGTCATAGGTGCGCTTTAAGACATTGATATTTTTTTTTTCATTTAATTGATAAGTTCGTTCATTTTGTTCAGTTTGTTGTTCTTTTGTTACAATACTGTAGGAAAAGCAGTTTGTTTATTACATTTTATTTACCCGATCTTCGATAGGATATTGTAAGTTCCTTCCATATATTTAATATTTTTATTCAAATTGAATTAGATTAATAGGTAAATTCTATAACCTCTATTATTGATAAATATTCAAATTTACTCATAAATAAAAAAATAGGTAGTTAATATTACAAAAAATAAATATTCTAACATCTAAGTGCGATTATCGGTTCTAACTTTATTACTTGTTTCCTTCAAAAGTGTATATATATAAGAATTGATTGAGTGAAATCGTATTTTGCTATAAAGATGAGGTGCTTTGTAATCTACATTTGCATAGGCGCTGTTGTAAGTAATGTAAGCCCTCACCAATATCACAATGAAACAGCAAGGCTAGATCCAGCGATGCAACAATTGTCTGAATTCAGATATCTACATCCGGTATGTAATCAATATTACTAACTAATTTGTAATCTATAAAATAGTCCTTTTTATTACTAAAGATAATATCCATTCTAAAAAATCATTATTTTGTTGACAATATCCCTGAATGCTTGAAATGAAAGACAACTTTAAAGCATCATTTATAAAATAACAGCTTAATTATATTCTTATTATTATGTAATTCATATTCAGCACCAGATGATTCGATTGTTACCTTACAGAATAAATTAAGAACTACTTTTATTAAGGAGATATATATGGCCTTTACTGAGCCTACAAACGTAAAGCATTTGTAAATACAAGAGTTATTTGTAAATACAAGAGTTTATTAGTCTTTGATTAAGAAAATTATTTTAGATTTATCTGTCAAATTATGATGTATGTTCATAATTAGGAGTCATCTTCATCTCAGCTCATATATGTCCCACTGTTGGGCTCGTGGCTTCTCCGTAATGGAAGGACAATTGACCTACTATGGTCTGGACAGAAGTATTGGTATAATAGGGTTTTGTTTCGAGTTTTCGTTCTCTTGCATAGATGCTATATGCATTTTATATCCTTTAGTCGTTTCTTACGATCATCCACAGGCAAGATAGGGGTGATGAATTGTATTCTTACTCCGTCACCACACGGAAATCCATAATTAAGAATGCAACACATTAAAAGTATGCTTTATTGTTCTAACTCAAAACGTTTATAGCCTAATATTTTTGGACAAATAGATATAAAAACTTTATTAAGCTTTGCTAATATTTCTCTTATAATCTAAGAGATTTCAATACGTTCAAAAAAACAAACTCTAGCTTTATTATAAGACTATCCGACCTCTTAAGATCATATTCAAATTTAGAATACCTATCTCATTTCTATTTAGATTTTCTATTTTAATATTTTCTCGCTTAAATAAAATGCAAATTGTTTTAGGAGCCAGTCGTGTTTACCAAATTTAGCGGAGAACCATTGGACATAAGGGATGTTACTACACTGAACACCGATATCTTTATTCATAGAAACCATTTTAGATTCACCTCTCATGAAATTAGAGAAAGAATACCAGAACGAGCAGTATATGCGAAAGGTGTTGGGGCATTTGGATATTTCGAGGTGACACGTGATGTATCGAAATATATTAAATCTCATGTATTTAATGGAGTTGGAAAGAGAACACCAGTGGTAGCAAGATTTTCTACAGCAATGCAAAATCTTGGTGGATCTGACCTTGTTAGAGAAATTAAAGGCATGGATATAAAGATGTATACCAGAGAAGGAAACCTGGATTTTAAATGCCTTAACTTACCTATCTATTTGACAAAAGATCCAATGATATTTTCTAATGCTATTCATGCTTTTAAAAGGAATCCACGAACTGATATGTTTGACAACACGGCAAGGTGGGATTTTATAAATCACCATACAGAACTTTTGCATACAATGTTGTGGCTTGCTTCTGATCTTGGCCTTCCAGATGGATACAGGAAAATGAACGGTTTTGCACAACATACATATGAAATATATAATAAACAAGGAAAACAGTTCTACGTGCAATTTAACTTTAGATCCGAAACGGGTTTATTCAATCTAACGAATTCTCAAGCGCGGGCGATTGTAGTTGAAAATGCCGATTACTATTTCTCTGATTTATATAATGCAATTGCTGAAAAAAGATATCCAGCTTGGACATTAGAAATGGATATTTTATCAAAAGATGATTTATTGAAAGTAGATTACGACCCTTTCGACATAACAAGATTGTGGAAACGTGGGACATACAGAACAGTAAAAGTCGGTCGATTAGTATTAAATCGACGTGTTGACAATCATTACAAAGACGTAGAGCATACTGCCTTTTCTGTTGATAACTTAGTTCCCGGTATAAAAGGACCATATGATCAAATGTTTAGAGCTCTTAAAATTTCAGATCCCAACAGTCATATTTACCGTTTGGGTCAAAATTATGATAACATAATAGTAAATGATCCTTTATACAAAAAAATGTACAATCGGGATGGTAAGGCACCTGTATTGGATAACATGCGAGATGCACCAAATTATTTTCCAAATTCATATAATGGACCCATGCCTTTCGTAGACGAAGCTCGCCATACAGAAAATATAGTTATTTATCACAGAAATGCAGTAGATCTGCAACCAATGTCAGAGTTTTATAAAGATATTATTGAAAGTGATGCACATAGGGATAGGCTTGCAAATGTATTAGCTGATACCTTAAAATCAGTTCCTTGGGACGTTGAAAATAAAGCTTTACATATTTTAACACTAATACATAGAGATTTAGGAAGACGTGTTAAATATGCTCTGGATGCACTAAAAGCTGAAAACGTAGCACACAGACGAGCCCAAATTGCGCAATGTATTTCTAATGTAAACCGCAACCTAATCAATAGAAACAAAGATTATCACCGACGTTATTAATAAAAATTTATAAAAAAAAAATAACTATACAATATATATATATATATATATATATATTGGTAATGCCTAAATGTCTTACTATTGTTTGCAAAATTATTTTTTTTGGATAGCTTTATTAGAAAAAACGGTTTATTTATATAACTCAGTTTTATTAAAGTATCATAAATTATAGATACACAACATTATGATAAAACACTGGTTTCTTATAGTTATTGCTTTAAAATATTTTAAATATAAATGTATATTGTGCTAATTCACATCGTGTATTTATCAAACGATTTTGTATACAAATGTTTGTTACTATACATATATACCACACCTCGCCTGAGGGCAAGTTTAATTATTTATCCTAAAAGACACCCATATTATAGTCAAGTGGTACTACAAACGCTGGTAGTTAATTAACAATTGTACAAACAGCGTAGTAGTGCCAGTTCCGTGGGTTCGATTCCCACGCAAGGATTTTTTTCCAATACTTTGGGTGATTCATAAATTGTTGTTCGGGGTCAAAGTGAAATTATATATTTGTGAAGTCGCCCGCAATAAAAGAGGTCTGCACTGCGAGAGCTGTAATTGTCGCATTTTTATAAAAAAGTACCATTACATTTCACAAACTATAAGTTTGAAATGATAAAGATTAAAGTTCGGCCTGCCATTCAATAGTAGAAAAGAGATTATTATTATAAGTAATACATTCGTCTGGCTGGGTGCCCCTAAGATGTTTTTCCTTTAAGCGACATCCTGGCGCACTCAGAGACCTCACACCAAGGCGGTTCACTTCAATTTGAGTATCAAAATAGGCCCTGATCCATCCACCCAGGATCTCGACTAATGACACAAGGATTTTCACCATCAAAAGTAATCGTAAAAATCTCTACGTTTTTTAATCGTAATATATAACTACAGAAAGCAGAGAAATATCAAGAGAATAATCACTCGAAATGAAATCCTATAACAATCATTTCCTTCCCTTTTTTTACTGAGAAGCCTTATGCCAAGTAGAAAGGCGTAACTAACTGGGAATAAAAAATAATTTCAACCGTTTGTGTCTATATTGAAGCATAAATCATTGGATTCATCTATTTTTTCTCCTTTTTCTATAATAGGAGATAAATAGATGAAATTCTTAAATTGTGTTTCCAAATGAAAATGATTTAAATAAAACCTACATTTTTTACAGATTTCTGATATTTACACGAGCATTACACGTTTAATATAAGACTATATTTACGGATTCTATCGTGTTTGTATTTGATTTTTAATTTCCGTCCGAGTCTTCCGTGTAGTCCTAGTCCTCCCGTGATCATGAACGCTGTAAAATGTTCCAAACGTCGGGAAATTAAAAATCCAATACAAATGTGATAAAACCTAGGTATATTTCTTATTAAAAATAGAACAAAAAATATATTATAGGTGATGCCACGTTATTTGAGACGATTAACCATGAATTTCACACATATAACTATGTATGTGATATTATTATCATACACCTCACCACTTCTCACCTTCATTAATTTAAAAGTTTTATATACCTTACCTTACAGTAATGGCTTTCTTTTAATTTAAATCACCTATCCATCCATCAGCCCGTAAACGTCCACTATTGGACATAGACCTTCCCACGAGAATGCCATTAATTTGAATACCTTTTGAGTAATTTGAGAATATATATAATATAAAATTGTAAAAAAAATAAAAGAGTATCTATTTATTATATTTAATAACAATACATATAAATTTAACATGATAGTAATATCTGTTCTTCTTCCACTAATTATAATGTAAAAATTTTGGCAATAGTTTTACTACAACTGCCCGCCTTTCTGACTTCAATTGTGCTTGGGTATGTAATTGTTGACCAGGCGTTATCAAATAGAGTTGGCCCAAGGTTATGTAGAATTCCTAGTCATCTTTTATCACACTTACAAGCAATATAAGGATTGGTTCGTAGCTGCCATCAAACATTTAGATAAAGAATTAAATACGCGTTCCTAAAACATACTTTTCCTTCAAGGGATAACTTCAGTCACCTCAAAAATTTATAACATTAATGAAATCATACAATGTATATAATGTCTTCTTAGAACCTAACAAGAAGGCTGCTGGGAGTGCAACTTGTATAGATATATATATATATATATATATATATATATGTATATATATATATATATATATATATATATATATATATATATATATATATATATAATATATTTACATATATCAAGGCCATAAATAAATCTATTATATAGTGCTTTAGAACCAGATCATTGTGGGCAAATTGTTGTACTTCCTGGAACTAGTAGGATTCAACCTGAAAGTATTACCTTTGTTCCTATGACCGCTAGCCGCTTGTAGCATTTTAGATACAATTTGACTATAAAGTTGCCACTGTTGCCTATTCATGATAATCCTAATGAATTATACAGGGTGGAAGTGGACTGCTCCCGAAAACAAAGACAGGTGACCCTACTAGTCCTACTTGTAATAATAGGCTAGAAAAAAAATCGAGTCAGATGAAAAAAAAAATTTGTTTCACAACGAATTTTAAGTTTTTTTTTTTAAGTTTTTCCATCGTATTAGGACAGTGCCATCTAATGATAATTCCATAAAAAATACGTAACTTTACTCCGATGAGAAAAAACCCAATGTATTCAAAACTCACGATCATATATTCAAGAGTTCAACGACTACGGGTGGTGAAAAAAAATTTTTTTTCATCCGAATTGTTTTTTTTTCTAGCCTATCATTACAAGTAGGACTAGTAGGGTTACCTGTTTTTGTTTTCAGGAGCGGTCTACTTCCACCATACCGGTCTACTTCCATACATCCCTATTCCGCATAATTGATACTGACTTCAATAGAATATTTAAATCCAAATTTTTAACAGTTGGAGTGCCGGCTGGTTTAAGTGAATGGGTTACTTGTGAAACTATAATGAAAAATCCTATAACCATAACCCAGTATTTTAGAATATGTCAAAAATTATTCTAAAATATGCGTACGTGCCTTTTCCTGTGCTAAATCTATTTATCTGAGAAGCAAAATTGCACAATCTAGTAATACTATTAAAATGACATGGCAAGTGAAATAATAATAGTGAACCCGGTAGGAATATTGTGCGGAATAGGGATTTCAGTTTAAAGATAGGTGATAAAAATGTCAAAGCGGATAGAGAAGTGGCGACAGAATTTGAAAACTATTTTACAAATGTGCTTGTTTAATTTCTTTTTAAACGCATTTGTAAAATAGTTTTTTTTTTTCAACAAAATAATTAGCGTCGTCCCCTATTTTAGTTGAATCGCTTTCACTAAGAATTGCTCTACCACTGATGCGGGTGTAAAATTGTTAAAGAATATCTTTGCAGCCTGGGAGGAATTACATGAGGCCTTGGGTATGTTTTGCGATTTGCCTATGGCATTTGATTGTGTGCACCACGAAACCCTTATCAGAAAATTACTCCACTCTGGGATCAGGAATAACGCTCATGAGCTTTTAACTTCTTACCTAAACAACAGAATTCAAAGGGTCGATGTTAATGGTGCACGATCATCTGGTTCTGTTATCAAAATGAATGTTGTGCAAAGGTCCATTCTGGGGCCATTTCTGTTTCTTGTATACATGAATGACTTACTCTTCTATATAGAAGACAGTCTAAACATTGTGTTGTTCGCAGATGACACATCTTTGTTATTTAAAATCAAAAGACAAAAGCTTAATTATGACGATGTGAACAACGCACTGTCAAACATTGTTCATTAGTTCAGTACAAATAATTTAGTTCTTAATGAGATGAGAACAAAATGTATCAAATTCACCACACCTAATGTGAGACAAGTGGGCACCAATGTTCAAATGAATGGTGTGGTTCTAGGCCTTGTGGAATCAACTGTTTTTTTTAAGGTATCACTATAGATCCTAGACTCCAATGGGGCCTTCACATTAATAAATTGTCGAACAGACTCAGCTCAGCGACTTATGCGGTCAAAAAAATTAGAGTATTGACCGATATTGAAGCAACCAGGATAGTTTATTTCGCTTATTTTCAGTCTTATGTCATACGGCATATTACTGTCGATCTTTGTTCTTCAAAAAAGGGCTGTCCGCTCATAATGAGAGAAATTCAAATAAGTAAATATTCTGACTGTTATATATTATGAAATATAAAATAAATTTGAATTTGCTTTATTAACAATGATATTAAATAAAAACAATATGTTTTTAAATATTGCAAAATCTAAATATTGGTTTACATTACACTTATGGGTGTAATGTAAAATAATGATAATGTAAATTTATAAAGAGTAATTAATTGATCCGTGTAGTGCCAGAGTAAAAATAAAATTCACCACCCCTTCCTTACCCGTGGATATCGTAAAAGACGTTTAAGGGATACAATATGCATATGGCATCTGTGCAAGAGAAGGAAAACTCAAAATAAAACTCTATACCAACACGTTTGACCAGCGCGGTATAGAAAGTCAATTTCCCTCCCATTAAGGAGGAGGCTCGAACCAACAGTAGGACATATGTGGGAGATATATATGGGTGAGATGATGAATTAATTGAACGAGCGAACGTGAAGCGTCTCTATTTCAGCTGGGTCAACGATATCATCGTATACCTATCCAAACATCAGGCTATTCTCCTCTACAAGTCGCAAATGTCAACCGATTCTCGTGTAATTTTGTGAGCAAGTTTGATAGTTATAAAGTATATATGTCGATAAAATGTTTGGGAATATTTCCAAATGGCGAAGATGACATAATAATGTAAAAAAGTTATATTTCAGGAATAATGCTCAATAATATCACTAAACTGACAAATTCGGGATTTCTATAACTTAAAAGTCGGAGTTATGCCGTGCTTTTAGCATCTTGGTAATAAATTTTCATCGATGTGGTAACGGAATAAGAATACAAAGGTCACCTTCAATTCCCCTGGATATAAAAACATATTACGGCATCTAAGAAGATAACATCACTATAACAGAAGTAAAACTTGAGGTAAAACATTACTATAACTTGCCTCGCCAGTTTTATGTGGTAATCTAAATCCCCTCATTTGGAAAACACTTTAATGCCTAGCTGTGAGACTTTTAAGGACGGGAAAAAAGAAGATAATTTCAAAGCATTATATAGACATTACTATAATTAAAACAATATTACACAAATAAGCGATAATAAATTTATATTATAATACAAAATTTAATCAATTTGAAATGAAATCCGTTTTACTAATTCACGAATAATTACAAAACTAATTCGTTGAAGTTAAATCTATTTATTTTTGAAACTTATAATAGGTATCTATTTATTTTTTGAACTTATAATATTCCATTTTTTTTCTTAAAATAATAAATAATTATGTTAATTATTATTAAAATTATAATAGTAGATATATAATAACAACATTATTAATTTATATTATTTAATAGTAACATTATATTATATGTTATTAATAGTATAAAATAAAAAAATTACATTGTATAATGATATTTTAGTGTTCTACATGTACTTTTGTGTTTTCTGCAGTTTTTATATTAGTTACGGGTGGTTGAGGGATAACTGCTGCAGCTGCACGTTCAGCAGCCTGTTGTATACGTACTACTTCAATAGCTGCTTTAACTCTGGTTCCCATATCAGCGTCTATAAGGTAAAACAATTTCAAAGCTCTTTGTAGCACTGGTGGTGTTGTTGCACTAAGACTCAAAGCAACATTGTTAATATATCTCTCTCTATGAGCCTCATTATCTATTATGTGATTATAAAAATACCAAACAGGTTCCAAATCTACAGCGTTACTCTCCAATGTAAGTAACCTCACTTTAGGTCTATTCTCATCAACGTATGGTATAGGTCCATTAAAAGAGTTAGGGTAATAATTCGGTGAATCTCCTCCATTTAGATTTGTTGGTGCTTTTCCATTACGATTATAAGTATTGGCATATAGAGGTTTATTTACTAAAATATTGTTATGATTTCTGCCTAAACGATAATTTTGTGTATCTTTATAGAATGCACGTCTACCTCTAAACAGCCAATCAATCGGACCAGGAATACCAGGTACTAAATTTGCAGGATTAAAGGCGCTCTGCTCAATGTCTCGAAAATTGTTGTCTACATTTTTATTTAATACCAATCTGCCAATTTGTACAGTAAAATAAGTTCCGTTTTTCCACAGCCTCGTAACATCAAAGGGATCGTAATCTATTTTTTTCAGATCATGTTTGGTTAATACATCCATTTCTAGTCTCCACGAGGGAAAGTTTTTAGCTTCTATATTATTATACAAATCTCTAGAATAATAATCCAAATCACGACCTTGAATGGCAGCTGCTTGCTCAGTTGTAAGTGTTGCAATACCTTGTTCTGTTCTAAAATTGAATCTTACGTAATGTGTTTCACCTTTTATATTTGAAAGTTCAAACGCATGGATAGGAAAAGCATCCATTTTTCGATAACCATCTGGTATACCAAAATCAGCAAGTTGCCAAAGCAAACAGTGTAACTGTATAGGTCTTAACGTAACTGCATCCCATATCATAGTCTGATCGTACAAATTTGTTTGTGGATTCTGTTTGAAGGCATGAACCATGGGTGCAAAGAAATGGGGTTCTCTGTATAAATATACTGGACTGGATATGGAAGTTAGATCAAAATTTCCATGTCTGGTATAGAATTTAACCGCAAGTCCTTTGAATTCTCTAGCGAGATCACTCCCTCCAAGATTCCGCACTGATGATGAGAATCTAGCGACTACAGGAGTTTTTTTACCTATTCCATTAAAAACATCAGCATAAGTATAATTGGAAACATCATGAGTAACTTCAAAATAACCAAAAGCGCCAGTGCCTTTTCCGTGAACAACACGTTCCGGTGTTCTTTCACCATCAAAATGTAACATAGACTCTACTAATAACTGATTGTTAAATTGATCAGAATTAATGGAATGTATGTCTCGAATTTCTGTCGGTTCACCGGAACTCTTGGTCCATAATCCTATTGGTACCTGTAAACAATTAATATATTCTATATTTTTTTGTTAAAATTTGAATTTATTATATTGTCGATAGTAGAAATGTGGCATCGGTAACCAATCTGTAAATATAGTGAAGTTATAATTTTATTACTTCTTTAATGTAAACTTCGAATTTATTTCTTATAGAAATATTTATTCTTTATTAGAATAGAAATCATAATATTCGACAGAGCTCATTAATTAAATCTTGTTTATTATCAATTATTCTCTAAATTACATAAATATCGCTTCAATTAAAGTCAATACTTAAAAGCCTGACCACTGAATACAAAAAGTCCTATAATTATTCGAACGGCATAGAATAGGAATATAAAATGTTATGATATGAAAAGCCACCCTTATGTATAGGTAAGTTGGGTACAATTAAAAAAAAATACCAACAGTAAAGGTAAATAAATAATATCATAATAATTTAAAATCATTAGTTTTCGATATTTACAGCAGTATTCTACATCTAACTTTCTATCTTTTTCTGTCCAACGAATCATGACTTGTATTATACGAAGATTTCTGAGATTGTATGGACGTGAGTTTCATTTTCCGGCAAAATACAAAATAGACTTTGAATAATCGCTGCATTAATATAGTCGTATTAGAACAACAGAAGATATTATTTTTTTCAATATAATACTCAAAAATATTATAGAGTGCCTATATAGAATATAATTTATCACCCCTTCATTACCCATGAATATAATGAAAAAGGAACTAGTTCTTTTGTAAGATGAAAGCTTATAACGTCAATGCATTAAAAGATAAACTCGAAAAACCCCCTATATGATATCGTTTAACTAATGTGGCGCAGTAGGTAAAGCTATTACCCTCCTACTATGGAGGAGACAGTATCCGATACTAGGACGTTTCTGTAAGGATGGGACCGGTGGTGACTGATGGCACTAAAACCTCATCATAGTAGAATCGAAATAAAATAAATTCTAAAAATTCGTCACCAGTACTTTATTTCAAGTTAGCTTTGGTTCGCGTTTTCATCCGTGCAGAATTCGAAAATGGTTCTAATAGAATTTTTATTTATTTTTTACTGTATTAATTTTTATTTTTGTATAACTTTTGCATTAAAATAGTACAAGATGAACTTAATGCCGTAGGCATTTAGTAGGCACCAGTCGACCTAGGGTCCACCCTAGTGCAGCAGACATAGTGCGAGGTAGGTGCACTTTAACGTCGAGAGTAATATAATAGATACTAAAAGGAAACTAAGATTAATAAAAAGAAAACTAATTTTGTTTAAACATATAAATTTTTAAACATCATTTTAAGGTTTTAATACATATGAAATATCTATGTTTCTTTTACATAACATAGTGTAGGAATTTAATGGTGAAATAAACATGAAAATAAAATAAAATCATTCCCCGGGTGCCTATATCCTTCCACTTTCGCATTGTATATCTTCTTAACCAGACGTTCGTTCGGCGTTCTTTCCACATGTCCGAACCATTGGAGCATTCCCTTTCGCATTCGAAAATCATTCGATAAATAATCATTAATTCTATCAGAAAACTTATGAAATACATTTTAAAAACCAAAACAACAATATTTTTACTGTTTATCATTTTATATTAAACAGGTTCAGTAATTTGTTTTAAGTTTTTTGTATTCATTCCATCCATCAGTCCCTGTAGACGTAGGCGCAAGAATATCTTTCAGGACGGTCCTGTGTAGTACAAGACTTGGTACTACATACATCCAATGGCTTCCTGCGATATTCATGATATCGTCAGTCCGCCTAGTGAGGCGTCTTACACTGCCACCGTTAGTTTCGTGGTCGCCACTCGAGAACCTCTCTTTCAAAACGATTGTCGGTAAGTCAGTAAGACGATTGCCACTTCAACATGTTAATTCTTCAGGCTATGATGGTTATACCCGTTTTTCTACTGAGTTAGGTATGCCGGATTTTATCACGTAGAGAAATATCGAGTATAGTCCTCCCCATAATACGCTGAACAACTTTAAGACTTTTTATAAGCCCAAAGTAGAGTAGTAGTAGTATGCTCCGATGGTTCGGACATGTGGAAATAATGCCGAACGAACGTCTGGTTAAGAAGATATATAATGCGAAAGTGGAAGGATGTAGGTACCGGGGGAGACCGAGACTAATCTACCTAGACCAGATCGGTCATGTACTGAAGGAAGGTGGAGTCAAGAGTCTCCGAAACCGGCGAGCGTGTATGAAGAGAATTATGAATGTTGAGGAAGCGAGTGAAGTATGCAAAGATAGAGTTCTCTGGCACTCTGTTCTCTCTGCCTATCCTGCAAGGGATATGGCGTGATGATATATGTGTATGTGTGTGTGTATAAGCCCAAAGTCATTGCTGGTAAGACACGTTGGTCATAAACTTTTGTTTTCATATACTGAGGCACATTTGGACAAGAAATGCCTCCTAAGTTCTACAATTGCTACCCAAACAATTTGGAATCGCGATTAACCTTTTCCTCAAAATTAGATCTACTTAATTGGACTTTTTATCCTTGGTAAACATAATATATTCGAGAATCGTATTCCTTCAGACGGGTATAGAAATAACATAGGCCTTAACATGACTTTCTTTTCCATGTTAATTTGCAGAACCACTAGTTGAAAAACCTGGCTACAGTCGTTCATCATGGTACCGAACCTCCTCCTCCAAAATTCTGCCAACAATTTTCAACTCAGTGGTGAACAATTTTAGATGTTATCTCTTATATCTATCTATATTATGTGTCACATCTTTATGCATTTTATATTCATATCTCTTTCGTAATTTTGTTCTAGGTACAGGCCGACATCGCCGAGCGGGCCACCGAAGACAAAGATCGGGTACCGGTGGCCCGCTCGCACGGCGAAGAAAAGGTGCTTGCAGGGTGGGTCAATGGAGTTGCGCGCCGCCTCTTCCGTCACCCCGGACTGATTTGGCGGGGTGCGCCGTCCATAGCCCACCGCAAAAAAAAAAAAAAAAAAAAAAAAAAAAAAAAAAAAAAAAAAAAGGCCGACATAGTAGGCCGGGCGGGCCACCGAAGACAAAGATCGGGTACCGGTGGCCCGCTCGCACAGCGAAGAGAGGAGTTGCACGGTGGGTCTATGTGGTCACGCGCCGCCTCTTCCGTCTCCCCGGACCGATTTGGCGGGGCGAGACGTAGCCATAGTCCACCGTAAAAATAAAAAAGGCCGACATAGTAGCATTTCCACACTAACACTTTAGTACTTCGACATATCGTTAGTCAATTTGGCAACACTAAAGTCAATACAGCACAGCCCAAGTTTGAATAGAATCAAAGGCTTTCTCTTTTTCAACAGTCTACAAATAATGATCGCAGAAGCCGATTATACATCTCAGTGTTCAGTATAATCTGGCGTAGCGCGTGGATGTGATCTATGGTACTACAATATGGATTACCCTATATAAGTACCATTATTATCATCATCATTCAGCCCTTCGTCATCCACTGCTGGAAGTAGGCCTCCCTCATATTTTGCCACAAAATGCGTATAGCCTATGATGGAAATGAAATCACTCTTTCCAACTCCTCCTCTTTAAACTTTTCTAATTAAATTTGTTGCGGGTCCCAAGACAATTAAAATCATATCCTGGGACTGCCTGAGGTTCAAACCTCGGTGTCATTTACCTCACCTTTGTGGATCCTGGCTTACAGGAGTTACAATGGTGAGAACGTGTGGTGGGATTAATGCCAAGAAAAATATGCTTCTGCTCTTACCCCAATTACATGCAGTCGATACAATAATATATGTACTCTTCCTCCATTGTACATATTGAAAAAGTTATTAGCAATAGTTTTATGATGGACCCCATCAATCCTCCCTGGGAAGTAATTACTGACCAAACGGCATGAAGTGGTGTGGGCCTAGGTCGAAATAAAACTCTTAGTCATCCTTTAAGACATCCACGAATAAAGTAAGGGTTAGTTGTATTCGTAGCCAAAACCTAAACAATGAAATATCATTGTCACAGCCCATAAATGTCCCACTGTTGGGCCCAAGCCTCCTCCGTAATGGGAGGGAAATTAATCTACTATACCGCGCTGGTCAGGTGTGTTGGTATAGAGTTTTGTTTCGAGTTTTCCTTCTCTCGCATAGATGTTATGTGCGTTTTATATCCCTAAGTCGTCTCGTACAATCATCCACGGGTGAGACATGGGGTGGTGAATAGTATTCTTACTCCGTCACCACAAGGAAAAACATTGAAATATGCGTAGCAAGAATATAATTGAATATACTTTACAAGCAAGACTTTATGCATTATTATTGACTCGTATATACTTACCGGATGTTCCGATTTAAAATCCCACAGTTGTCTTGTGGCCGCATCGTATAATAGTGTAACGTTTTCACTTGGTATATTATCGATATTAATAGCATCACCATTATTTTTTTTAACATTATTTACACTAAAAACAAATGGTAGACAGAAAAATAGGTACGCATTGATGAGTTTCATGATTAAACCAAATGCGTGTGTAAATGTTGTGCAAATGCTTATAAACTGTTATTAAAAACAAACTCAATTAACATGAAACCATTTTAAAATTGTATTAATTTTAGGAACGGAAATACTTATTGAATAACAGTAATATTTAACGGAATCATGTTATCAATAGGAATTATGGATTAATTATATCCTACACCTTGTTTATTTTACAACAATTCATTATCAGTATGATTCATTATTAGTATGAAATGAATAACTTTATGGGAAACTAGCTGACCCGTGCCCACTTCGTTGGGCATAATGTTAATAATCCTTTTTTAGTACAGAGTGTTATGTTTTAATTTCTAACTGCCAAAAGGAGGGTTATACGTAGGTATAGTTTGTATTTGCATGCTAATACAAAATTCGAAAGTAACTCTGTCCGAAAGAAAAATAATTTTTTGCGGGATTTGCGATAAACGAATTCCATGAGGACCAAGTCGCAGGAAAAGTTAGTTTGGTTATGGTAATTTTAATTGTTCAAAACTTCTCTGTAAACTATATTGGATGTAATGTAATCATTTGGTAGCAAAATATATTGTCTATCAGGAGTTCCAACCCGAGATAAGCCAACATATAACTGCCCATGGGAAAAACACAGCTTTCTCAGGTCAATGCCCACCAGAGAGAATGTTTGACCTTGGGACTTGTTAATAGTGAGGGCAAAAGAGATCTTCACTGGAAACTGTAGGCTTTTAAACGGTATGGGTAAATCAGTGGGAATCATGGGTAAATCAGTGGGAATCATGGGTATCCGCGGAATATAAGCCAGTTGTCCCACTGCTGGCCCTGTGAGAATGGTCGCCACGATTATATTGTCCCGTAACTCTTTTGTAAGCAGCCTTGTCCCATTACACATGTTGGGGGGGCTCAAGTTTCTTAATAGCATGGTAGGAATGCCAACTTTTAACACAAGGTCGTGAGGAGGTAAGCCAGAAGGGTTCAAAGAATTTAAAAATTCTTGGGGATAGTGCACTGTATCCTCAATATTACACACCGTATCAATAGACTTATAGTGTTTGACCTGACCAGGAATTTTCTCTAAAATGAGTTTATTTATGTCATTCACTGTATCGTTTCTGGGTGACACTATTGCCTTAGAACAAAGCCAATGATAATCTCTCGCCAATAAATTTTCAAGACCGGGATATATTGCGTCAATAAGATGTTCCAACCTGTACAATATGTGTCCTAATGTCTCGTCAAGTTTAATGTCATTGCTGTTGGTGTTAGGAGAGACAATTTATCCTTCGCCAAGATTGAGTAGTTGACGCGGAAAGTCGTCATCGTCGTTGTCGCTCAAATGGGCTCTCATGTTTGTTCGTAAATTGAGAGATGCAACCGAACTCCATAAGTGAGATGATTTTAAGCATGCTCTGATGACATCGGCGCGTGTTTCTTTTGTTACTACAGGCAGTGTTTGCCGAAAATCGCCCGCGAAAACAAAAGTTACGCCACCCATTACAGCATCAGAGTTTCTGAGGTCTTTGAGCGTTCGGTTTACTGCTTCAACATGAGTTCTATGACTCATGGTACATTCGTCCCATATAATTAAAGATGTTTCTTGTAAAAGTTGCCCGAGTGGCCAATTTTTACGTATGGAACAAAGTGACTGTTGCTCTAGTGAGACTGTCAGAGGTAGCTTAAAGGTGGAGTGTGCTGTTTTCCCATCATTTAACAGAGTAGCGGCAATCCCCGAAGAGGCAACGGCTAGTCCATTTCTCCCGGATTGTCTTACTTTTGCCAATACCAAATTTGCAAAAAACGTTTTGCCAGTGCCTCCCGGGGCGTCAAGAAAAAAAATTAAACCTCTGTTATTTAGCACACTGTCAATTATTGCATCAAAAGCTTGTCTCTGGTCTCTGACTAATTTCGGTATATTTTCATTAATAAAAACTGACAACTCATTGCTATCGTACGAACGTATCAGTATTATGTCCGATGCATTGTTATGTGGCCGAATTGGAGAAGGTAAACCAAAATCATTTAAGGTTTTCTCATTTAGTTCTAAAAGTCTATTTTCTATTTGTAATAGACCTTCATTGTACATGTCATCATTATAGGGTAAAGTGAAATCCTGATTCTGTCGTATTTTATGTCTTATGTCGTCACATAAATCGTCTTTGAAGTTTTCCCACAAACTGAGTGGTTCAGATGGGTAACAAAATAACAATATCACCACAAACAACTCCCTCAACTTCAAGGGACATTGAGAAATTCAGGCTTCTCGTAGAGTGTTTTCCCACTGGTTATCGTCTTCTAACAAACCTCTCTCACGGCAAGCAGCTTGGTATGTTTCTTTGACAACTCCTTTCACAGTTCTTAAGTCCTGAAATGAGGTGGGGCCACGTACGTGGTTAAGCAAAACTCGAAGAAAGAAACACTCCGATTGAGAAGGGTGCACACTATATACTCTTCCCAAAGCAGGATCTTTTTTTATTCCAGGATGACCGAGTTTACTTATTTTCATAAAGATTCATAATTTTTGATAATATGACTAATAAATATGACCTAACGATTTAAATTATTTTATTAATATTAAAAATTAAATTATCTATACTAATATTAAAAAAGCTACTTTTTGTAACTTAAATATAAAAGTTAGGAATATGCTGTCGTTGACTTTTTTGTAGGCATTTTCAAGCTCCACATCTTTTCGCTAGAACTCAAAAATATATCTTTCATAGTTAAGGCAGCGTTCGTAAGAAACGCTTTCATTCGACCGTTTTTTCTCCGATTCACTTTGCAAAACGGACTACCACGTAAAAGCCTTTTTATTTTTCGGTTTTTTATATAACCTATGACACTCAACAATAATGTGGCTTTCTATTGGTGAAAGAATTTTTAAAATCGGTTCAGTAGATCCCGAGATTACCCCTTACAATTTAACAAATATACAAACACACAAACTTTACTTCTTTATAATATTAGTATAGATGAATAGCATAATACATTATCAGTGTAAAATAAATGAATATTCCGTGTGCTGACGGAGTAACAATACAATTCACCCCTATCTTACCCGTGGGTGATCGTACGAGACGACTAAGGGATTTAAAACACATATAACATCTATGCGAGAGAAGGAAAATTCGGTAACAAAACCCTATACCAACACGTCTGACCAGCGTGGTATAGTAAGTCAATTAACCTTCCATTGTGGAGGAGGCCCGAACCGAACAGTGGGACATATATGGGCTGAGATGATGATGATGATGATAAATAACTTTACAAGAATTTTAATTTTCCTTGTGGGAATGGAATAAGATTACAATATAACCACTCACTATCTTACACGTGCGTTTTGTAAAAGAGAACGTGTTATCATAATGACGAGTCAACACTCGAAGTGATATCTATTGTCACCGCTTTTTGGGTCCCCGAAGCAGTGGTCTAGTTGCGCGACTATAGAGGATTTACGCGCATATACGCATGCTCTACTGGTCCTATGGCAGTAATCTGAGGTTAATTTAGTTATTTAAGCGCGTCCAATGGAAGATTGACGAAATATTGGGCAGCGTACATCGGCGTATCGTGGTGGTTCCTGGAGACTGCAATGTTCATAAAGAGTAGTTGGCATCCGGAACCATGGTTGACATTTTTCAATATGGTCTCGTCCTATGTTCTCTCACAACTAACTGGTGACGCAGATCACCCATGTCCCAGTGATAGAGTCCTCATTTCTGATGTTTACTCGAGTGTTACAGATTTGAAATAAAAATATTTTCATGGATTCCATCGCGTTTGTATTTGATTTTTAATTTACCGACGTTTGAACACTTTACAGCGTTCATGGCCATAGGAGAACTAAAGTGTCTTACGTCCAACAAGTCCTCGTCATTACAGAGATTTATCTACCTGTTACAGAATTAGTTACTCAATTTGACCCGTATTTTAATACATATTAGTTAATACAAATTCATTGCAAGTACAAAAAGAAAACGATTTTATAAATAAAAATTTATAATATTTATGATCTTAATTATTATATTATGTTTAAGTATTTTATTACTAATTATTGATAGTCAATAATTAGTATTATGTATTAATAATTATTAATAATCAACAATTAGTATTATGTAAAACTGAGCTGAAAAGAGACCGACCGCGTGAGGGCAACCCTTTGGTAGCAAATCGGTGACGACAGATTGTATCCGAAAGGATAAACCGCTGGACTGGCCACGGCTGTCAACGATTTGGTACTAGTGATCGGCCCAATGGCGAGGATAAATGGTGAGTTATGGGGGCCCCGCTTTTCATCACACTGGACAATACGGACGGTTATGTGTTCAGACCATAGGCTGTCAAAAAAGTAAATATATGAGTAATAGACTGATGTATACTAACCGGATGTTCCGACTTAAAATCCCACAGTTGTCTTGTGGCAGGATCGTACAAAAGTGTCACGTTTTCACTTGGTAGATTATCGATCTTAGTATCATCACCATTATTTTCTTTTCCATTTTGTGCACTAAAAACAAATGGTAGACAGAAAAATAGGCACGCATTGATAATTTTCATAATTGCCAACCAAATGCGTGCATGAATCTTGTGCTGGTTCGCCTCAATTTATGTAGACTATTAGTAAAACCTGAATTAATATAAAGCCTGTTTTAGAATTCTATTAGGTTTTTCGTCCGGAAATACTTATTAAATAGCAGTAATATTTATCATTATCATATTATGAATATGAATGATAAATAATTATATACTTTGTAAGTTTTACAATGTTAGGCAAACCATTTTATTACAATTGTGAAGACAGCAATGATATGGTGGACTTTCCTGGCGGGTGTCGGAGACGCTGGCAGGAGCCGGCAATATCTCGCTCAGTGAGGCGTGCTGGCGGGGCAATGCCCGCCCGGACGTCATTGCCCATTGAGCAATTCGGCTGGAGAGTCCTCGGTTCGGCGTTCCGACCATGGAGGCCGACCGGCCGGTGCTGATGGAGTAGTTGGGTCGTCGGCATGAGGTCCTCTCTTTTCGACTGGTGCAGGTCTTTACTGGAAAAGTACTTACCGGACGACTTACTTGCTAAAGCAGCCAGCTTCGGCAAGTACCTGCAAACGGTCGCGAGGAGGGAGAGGACAGTATCCTGCCACCACTGTGATTACGTCGAGGACACGATGCAGCACACGCTCGTGGTCTGTGTGGCCTGGGCCGAGCAGCGCCGTGAACTCGTCGCAACGATCAGTGTCGACCTGACTGACGCTACTGACCATCGCTAAGGCGATGCTTGGCAGCGTCAAGAGCTGGGGTGCATTTGCCACCATCTGCGAGGTAGTTGTTTCCCGAAATGAGACGGCGGAGCGGGTCCGAAATGAAATCCTCTTCGTTGGCACGCGCCGCCGCTGGCACCTGAGGTGTCCCAGGTGCGAGTACCTGCACTCTGATGCTGCCCTATCCAATGCCATGGGAAACTGGGCTAGGGAACGTCCGTCACCCGCAGAGAGGCTGACCGCCTATGTATGTAGGTATCTCTGGAGAGTGAAGAAAAAGTATGGAAACGCCTGAAGATTTTTTGATGTTGCTCTTATATTTCACCTTGAACTCAACTTCAAGGTATTTTTTAAGGGGTAACCTATTTTGACATCAGAAGAGCAAGAAGATTGCATGCAGTGAGGTATATATATTCCTAGAAGTTACTGAAGCTACTTGATAGGATAGGTTTCTAAAACCTCATTTAAAAACAACGAAGTTGACTTTGAATTTAAGTTTAACATTGAAATAAATAATAGTTTTGTACGTATTTTTTTCCGTCTTTTCGATTTCTGTTATCAAAAATAATATTCATATTTAAAAAACAAATTTGACCTTGAAATGACTGAAAATTAAGTTAAAGGTCGCCACAACTTAAAATAAATTAAGTTAAAATAGGAAATTAAGTCGTAAATTAAATTAAGTTCAAAGTCTAAAGTCACTATGACATATATATATCATGAAATCCAAGGTGGTGAAGGTCACCACGATGTTTTTTATTTTAAAATCATTCCGTAAAGTAAAGACACAGGCAGGATGACCCCGGGCCGCCGAATGTTTGACAAGATAAAGCATAATCTAAATTATATCCTAAAAAATTAAAATCTTTGATTTACGTTAAACTGTGAATTTTAGTGTAACTGATCCTTTTCTAACAATGTTTTATTATTCAGAAAAACGAAATTGAATCTTACGTAAGAAGAGCGACGGGGGGTTCCCGAAATCTTATGTATGTAAGTAAAATATTTATTAAAAAGTTCGAAGGCCAACCAGGCATACACATAAAATCGATTGAACAGATAGACAGTATCACTAGTGATCATAATAAAAAATCATTTTATAGTTTAGAAAAATGACTATTCTATGATTGTATAATACATCTGTTATTTCTTAGCAATATTTTGATAATCTTAAACTTTATACTGTATCTAGCCTTAAATACTTTAGACTTTATGTATACAAACACAATACGTTTACTACTTAGTGTAATCACAACCCATACTTCATCACACACACATCACTTACATAGCAAACAAAGTATGAGATATGTTAGACTCGACTATCAATGGTCCTTACATTGCAATTGTTTCTTTCTACACTGTTGCTACTTTATAATACTTTTAAACATTAAAGAATATGGATGAAATAGGAAATCTCACAAATGACATTGACAATATGGTCAATGTTCACAATGCGCACAGTGTAGATGCTCCAGAACTGTGTAAACCTTTGCTTGATGTTGCCATAAACTCTTATAAAATATTAGTACAAAATATAAGGTGCCTAAATCACAATTTTGATGAACTTCAAGTCTTGTTGAATAGATTAAATTTAATTGTGAAATGATATAAATTACGATTTTATTATTCTGACAGAATGCTGGTTAACTCAAGAGACTATATTGCCGGCTTTAGAAACGTTCAGAGTATATGCTACAACTCACCACATAAATAAAAATGATGGTGTTGTTATATATTTTAAAGAAGGCATAATTTGTTCCACAAAACAACCTACATGTTTGGATGATGAATTTAATTGTATCACTACGACCATTAAAAGCGATCTTGAAATAATATCGATATACCGGCCACCCGTATTTAAAAATATTGAAAAGTTTTTGCTAAAACTTGACTCCATATTGCATACATTGAAAGCTATTCAGAACGTTGTGCTGGTAGGAGACCTCAATATTAATATCCTTGACATGAATAACAAGAAAACCACTGACTATCTAGAATTATTAACATCTCACGGCTTGCTAGCTACTCATACCTTACCAACCCGTGAAAAGAACTGCCTAGATCACTGTTTTGTCAAAACCAATCTGCGCAATACAACTATCGTATTCAATTCCACTCTCACAGATCACGCTAGCGTAATGTTTTCTCTTGCAGATAAATCTGCTATAATACATGAGATTCGTCAAACACGGAAGAAACTCAATTATAAAGATATAATTAGAGATGTTAATAATACTGACTGGCATGCACTGATCGTGGAGGGTGACCCAAACGATGTGGTAGAATGCTTTATAAAGACAATCACTTGCATAATAGAAAGGAACACAACGACCGTAAAGCTATCACACCGACAAAGAAATCTTAAACCATGGATCACCCCAGGTCTTTGCCGTTGCATACGAAACCGTGATCGCCTACATCAAAAAGTACGAAAAGATCCTCATAATCAAATTATTAAAATAACGTACAGCCGATATCGTAATACTTGCAATAACCTACTAAAAAAACTTAAAAATAATTATTTTAAACTAGAACTAGACAAAAATAAAAATTATCCCAAAAAACAATGGTCCATAATAAAGGAAATATGTAACTTCAATTCTAATCCTAATAAAAATATAAACCTCTTAA
Organism: Lymantria monacha; assembly: GCA_905163515.2. Classification (NCBI taxonomy): domain Eukaryota; kingdom Metazoa; phylum Arthropoda; class Insecta; order Lepidoptera; family Erebidae; genus Lymantria; species Lymantria monacha. The sequence continues at coordinate 7,615,351 of LR991090.1, read as the reverse complement.
ACACTAGTTTGAATTCAAATGAAAAAATTAATTCTATAAACAAATATTTTGTAAATGTAGGTGCTAAATTAGCTGGCAATATTATGAACAGAACACAAACAGATGAGGCAGACTTGGTGAGAAAAGTGTGCCCAAATAAAACAAGCCTCAATTCTTTTGTTCTTTTTCCAACAGATGTAAAAGAAGTTAAACAAATTATAATGGGATTAAAAAATTCAAATTCTGCTGGATGGGATGGAATTCAAACGAAAATATTGAAGTTAGGTGTTGATGTATTGGTGTCTCCTATTACTATAATATGTAATTTAATTATAGACAGAGGAATATTTCCTTTAGCACTAAAAAAATCAGTAATCGTACCTTTATATAAGGATGGTAATACGCAAGATGTCACTAACTATAGACCGGTTTCTATTTTGCCCTGTTTGTCAAAAATAATAGAACGAATCATTGATTCTAGGCTAAAAAAATACTTGCATATAAATAGATTTCTGTCCGAAAACCAATATGGATTCAGAACCAATCAGTCTACTGCAGAGGCTACACAGAATTTAACATCAACTATAGTGGACAAACTAGATAAAGGGCAAAAAGCAATTGCCATATTTCTCGACTTGTCAAAGGCTTTTGACACTGTTTCCATTCCCATTCTTCTCCGAAAACTGGAATTGATTGGTATTCGAGGTATTACATTAAAGTTATTAAAGGAGTATATGACGAATAGAATACAGTGCACTCGTATAGGTGAATACGTAAGTAATCATGAGATTATTTCATATGGCGTTCCCCAAGGCAGCATTTTGGGGCCAACATTATTTTTAATATATCTAAATGACCTATGCAATTTACAAATGAAAAATGGTAAAATTATTACATTTGCAGATGACACTGTTCTTGTTTTTCATGGACAGAGTTGGAAAGAAACCTTTAAATTAGCCAATGAAGGGTTTTCTCTCGTATCGTCGTGGCTAGACGATAAGTTATTAACGTTAAACTTAAAGAAAACTAAATATATCACTTTTAGCATCTTAAATAGAACTCAGCCAACATTAAACGAATTTAATATCAAAGCACACAAATGTCAAGGCGCTGATGTATGTTCCTGCTCCTGTATTAATAAAACATCATCAATTAAATATCTCGGACTCGAAATTGACCAAAATCTTAATTGGAATAATCAAATAACAAACGTAAGCTCTAGAGTTAGAAAAATTATATATGTGTTCAAAAAGGTTCGCCATCTCTGTAACAGAAATCTAATATTAACGCTGTATTATGCACTTTGTCAGCCACTTATTGTATATTGTATATCATCATGGGGCGGTGTATCTAAATCATCATTGATAAAGCTGGAAAGAGCCCAGCGTATCGTATTAAAAGTTATGACATTTAAGAAGTATAGATATTCAACCGCTCTATTATACTCAAATTTACCAATTTTAACAGTAAGACAATTATTTATTATGAATGCAGTTTTGTATCAACATAAGTTAAATTCCAATTTTGTAAATCGACGAAGAACTGATATAGTGTACTCTGTTCCAAGATATAAAACAACTTTCGCTAATGGTTTTGTTAAATATTTGGGCCCTACCTTTATAATAAAATATCGAAAGGTATTAGTTTACGTGACAAAACATACTTTAAATGCAAAAAAGTTCTCATTGAATATTTAAAACAATTAAATTATGACCAGACAGAAGAATTATTGAAATATATAAGTTAACATTAGCTCATACGTACTCTTTCTTCAAGACATATTTTCTCACTAGACACACGCGCGCGCGCACACATACATATACACACATATACATGCACTCACGCACACACGCATATGTTTTCCATACTACCGACATTGTGTATATCATTCCGTCGCTCACTGCAAATGTTGAGATCTACAGTCACCCACATTTATATTTAATTGTGTTCTTGTAATATTTTTAAGTTATGTTGAGTGATATACGTGAAATGCAATATATGTGATTGTTTTGGAGGATACTGTCTTACCGTGATACAGTTTTCACTAGTACGGAGGACAGTGCGAATCTAATGTAGCCAAGTATTTTGTATCACACAAACTATGCAAATCATGTGCGTAAATGTTTATGTTGTTATCGCTAAGGTATGTAATGAAATGTAATATGCTGAATAAATAAATAAATAAATGTGTACCTGGGTGGTGGTAGAATTGATTAAAAAATCCTCAAAACCATCCTTACGTACCTATCTAATGGGAACACCAAGGGTAGCCACCAAGGCCACCGAAGATAAAGATCGGGTACCGGTGGCCCGCTCGCACGGCGAAGAGAGGTGTTTGCAAGGTGGGACCATGGGGTTGCGCGCCGCCTCTTCTGTCGCCCCGGACCGATTTGTCGGGGCGCGACCACATCCATGGTCCACCTTGCTGAAAAAAAAAACAAAAAGAGTAGCCACCAAAGGTAGTATGGCATTTCTCTAAATACATACATACATACATATCATCATGCCATATCCCTAGCAGGGTAGGCAGAGAGAACAGAGTGCCAGAGAACTCTATCTCTGCATACTTCACTCGCTTCCTCAACATTCATAATTCTCTTCATACACGCTCGCCGGTTTCGGAGACTCTTGACTCCACCTTCCTTCAGTACATGACCGATCTGGTCTAGGTAGGTTAGTCTCGGTCTCCCTCGGTACCTACATCCTTCCACTTTCGCATTGTATATCTTCTTAACCAGACGTTCGTTCGGCATTCTTTCCACATGTCCGAACCATCGGAGCATGCCCTTTTGCATCTTTACACCAATACTCTCTTTCATACCTACGAAGGAAAAATATTCACGTAATACAAGAAACTCAAATAGATTAGTACTTAAATTTAAGCGTAAAACTACAACATACATGAAGAATTGTTACGCCATGTGCATACAGATATATAATAGCATACCACAGTATATTAAATCGTTACCGCTTCAACAATTTAAAATACAGTTAAAAGCCTGGTTACTGGACAAAAATTTTTATAGTGTAAAAGAAATGTGTTAATTAAATATATGTTTGTATAGTAGGGAATTAACTGTTTTAAGACTTGGTATTCTGCCATGACACTGTATATACCTATAGATATAATTTTAAGTTTCACATGCCTTTACTGGTTAAATAGACGAACTAACTACTAGATATAATGAACAACTCATGTACTCTATTTTATGTGAACAATAAATCATTTCATTTCATTTCATTTACTCGCTCTCTTACGTCGTCGTTACGAATGCGGTCGGTCAGCCTAACTCCACAGATTTTCCGCAGAGATCGCATTTCGACCGCATTAATTTTACTTTCATACTCTTTTCTGCATACCCAACTCTCGCTTCCATACAGTAATGTTGGGACAAGCACTGCGTTATGTATTGCTACACGTGCCTTCTGGCTGAGGTGGTGGCTGCCGAGAAGTTGCCCCAACGCTCCGTTCACTCTATTGCCCGCATTCACTCTTCGCTCTATATCAGTGGTGTACCTTCCATCTCAGCTAAATCCATATCCAAGATATAAAAATTCATCCACTTGCTCTAGTATATCATTACCTATTGTTACTCTTACATCTGTTCTGGCTTCGTCTCTTTCAAAGACCATTATTTTGGTTTTGCTCACATTCACGCGTAGACCCCTTTTCTTACAATCTTCTGTCATTGTGTCGACTAGGGTCTGCAGGTCAGTCGCTGACTGTGCCAGCAGGACTGCATCATCTTCATAAAGCAGTGCAGTGACCACTGAGTCGCCAATCTGGACTCACACATTCATATCGTTCAACCTTTGGAGACATTTATCCAGATATATGATAAACAGCCTGGCTGACAGAACGCACCCCTGCTTAACGCCGATATTGACGTCAAACCAAGGCGACATTCCATCATCCAGACGCACACAGGCTCTACAGCCCATGTAACTGGACTGCACAGCCTGTAGCAGTTTACCGTTACTACAATACTCCGGTAAAATGTCCCAAAGTTCCTTTCGTACAACCGTGTCACATGCTCTCTCCAGATCCACAAAACTGCAGAAAACCCTCTGACCTAGAGCCAGATGCTTCTCCACAATGTTGCGCAGAGAGAACACTTGATCCATGTATTCCCTTCCACTCCTGAAACCTCATTGTTTCTCACACAGTAAACCATCGGACACCATCCTTATTCTCCTTTCAATAATTTTACCATACACTTTTGCTGCCAAACTGGTCAAGCTTATGGCTCTGTAATCCCTGTGGAACATCGGCTACGACTGGGCGTTGAGAGGGAGCCTCCCACCCGGGCTGGGCGTAATCTGTTACGCCGACGACACGCTCGTCACAGCCCGCGGTGGGACGCTGGAGGAGGCGGCAAGCCTGGCGACTCTCGGCACCGAGGAGATCGGGGCGCTGGGGTTGAGGGTGGCCCTGGACAAGACGGAGGCCCTCTTGTTCCATGGGCCCCGCATGAGTCCTCCCATCGGCGTCTCGATCACCGTCAATTCGGTTGACATCAGCATCCGGGCCCATATGAGGTATTTGGGCCTGGTGCTCGACGGGCATTGGTGGTTTCGGGAGCATTTCCGCAGGCTCGCTCCGCGCCTCGTCGGCGCGGCGTCCGCCCTTTCATGGCTTATGCCGAACGTGGGCGGACCGAGCGCTACGTGCCGAAAGCTGTACTCGGGGGTCGTCCGGTCGATGGCCCTGTACGGCGCACCGGTGTGGGCGGGATCCCTGACCGTCCGACTCAGGGCTTTTCTGTGGCGACCACAGAGGGCCATGGCGGTCAGGGCCGTACGCGGGTACCGCACGGTGGCGACGGAGGCAGCGTGCCTGTTGGCCGGGACTCCCCCGTAGGACCTGGAGGCGGAAATGCTCGCCGATTTGTATCGGCGGGTGTCGGGGGTGCGAACGGGGGGCGGTGTGGTCTCACTGAGGGAGCTCACCGCCTGGCGTGTCGACACCCGCCGAGACGTCATTGCTCGTTGGGCAGTCCGGCTGGAGAGGCCTCGGTTCGGTGTGCGGACTGTGGAGGCCTTCCGGCCGGTGCTGATGCAGTGGTTGGAACGGCGGCACGGGGTGCTCTCCTTCCGACTGGTGCAGGTTTTGACGGGGCATGGATGTTTCGCCAAATACCTGTACACGGTCGTCAGGAGGGAGAGTACACCGTCCTGCCACCACTGCGATTGCGACGAGGATACGGCGCAGCATACGCTCGAGGCGTGTGCCGCTTGGGCAGAGCAGCGTCGTGAACTCGTCGCAATCATCGGTGCCGACCTGACGCTGCCGACCATCGCCAGGGCGATGCTCGACAGCGTCAGGAACTGGGACGCGGTCGCAGCCTTCTGCGAGGCAGTAGTCTCGCGGAAGGAGGCGGCGGAGCGCGTGCGCGAGGAGCGTCTCCTCGACGACGCGAACCGCCGCCGTCGACTGGGGCGGCGTAGGCGCGATTACCTGCGCCTGATGCCGCCCTAGCCGAGGCCGCGGGTGACTGGACCGGGGAATTAGTCCGTCACCCGCCGAGAGGCTGACCGCGCGAGGAGGGAACGACGTCCGCCCCGGGGGGGGACGTCGCTCAAGGGGAGGGTACCTCTCAGGGGGTATTCCATCGGGCCGGCCACTGACGACAAGTTCACGCTGCTCCAGTGGCCGGTCCAACGACGTAGGCGAGGTTCGTGGGTGGGTTACGGGTATGCGTGCTTACGCCCCTCTGTCGCCCCGGACGGAGTGGTGCGAGAAGAGCGCCGACCATAACCCACCCCAAAAAAAAAAAAAAAAAAAACAAAAAAAAAAAAAAAAATGGCTCTGTAATTTGCGCAGTCATAACGTGAACCCTTGTTTTTAAACAAAGGCACGATGACTGCGCTATTCCAGTCCCCGGGAACTCTTCCCGATCTCCAACATAAATTGAGGAGCAACAGGAACGCCTCCCAGACACAGGAGCCACCAAGCTTGATCATCTCGGCAGACACCATATCAATGCCCGCTGCCTTACCATTTTTCAAACTTCTTATCGCCCATTCAACTTCATCCATACTGATGCCATCGGAGGACGCCGCTGTCGAATGTTGTTCTGCTAAACCACATGCGACACCGGCGTCAACCGTAGCATCCGCATACATATCGCCAAAATATTCACTGCATCGGCTTAACACGTCTTGTGTTTGTGTAAGAATGTCTTTAAGAATGTCTTTAAGAACCTTTAGACCTTATTTTATTCATTCTGTAGGCTGACCAACCACCCCGAGACTTCTTCACCTCCCTCCAAAAGAGTTTGGTGTTACTCTCGAAGTTTTTAGTCAGCCTATCTTCTGCACTCTTGCTCTATCACGTTTCTCTTTCACTAAGGCCTTGGTGTCATTCTTACATTGCCGATATATTTCTTTCTTCTGTTCAGTCATACTGTCATTCAGATTCAAAGAAGAGTCATAGTCCAGCCACGCTTTCTTCTTTTGCTCTACGAAAGCTGCCACTTCCGCATCCCACCATGCATCACCATTTGTTTTTCTATGCTTCTTTGAACTTCCACATACTTCTTTCGCTGTATCTACCATACTCTCCTTCAATACTCTCCAGCATTCTTCAATGTCCGATTGCGGCTGGCTTGCCATCGTCAGCCGTTCTCCCTCTGCATACTTTTCTCTTACACACTCTTCTTGCAACCTTTCAACCTTTATTCTTTCAAGCCCTCCGAAGTGGACACGCTCTCGCCAGTGCCTCCACTTTCTGAACAGACCACTAAATCTCGCAATAACGAGATAGTGGTCCGTATCGACTGTGGGGCTCCTGTAGGCTCTTGCGTCCAATATTTTGCTTCGGAGGCGACTGTCTACCAAAATTAAATCTATTATACTTTTCTGTTCATTCCTTCTCCATGTATACATGTGGATGTCCTTATGTTGGAAAAATGTGTTTGACACAATAAGGTTTCTCTCCATGCATACATCCGCTATGAGCCTACCTGCGTCGTTCACTCTCTTATCACCAAATGGACCAAGTACGTCCTCATAGTCGGGACGCTTGGTCCCCACCCATCCGTTCAAATCTCCGCATACAATCACGCGTTCACTGGTTTCTGCCATATCCAGAACTTCCCTAACATTATCTTCTAGGTCTAATGATAAAACTTTTCTAGGTCTAATGCCACCGAGGATCCTACGGGAGAATATGCTGCAACCATGAATACCTTGGTGACACTTAGTTTTATACGGACCCAAAGAAGTCTGGGATCATACATACCGTAATCCTTCACACCTGAGGCCAAGCGAGAGGACAACAGCACTCCTACCCCCATGCTGGCTCGATCGCTCTGTGGTACACCAGACCACAAAGCCATCCCGCCACCAGGAAGATCGCAGGCGTCGCTGCCCCTTCGCTTGGAGTCTGTTACACAGAGCACGTCTAGCTGTTTGTCCGCCATGACGAATATCAGCTCGTGCAACTTACCTTCCACACAACCTCTTACATTCCACTTGCCCACCCGGCACTCTGCTCTCCTCGACTCGCCTGACTGGGCAAGGCGTGATGGGGGGCGGCTCCCATCGCCGCAACTGCCTAAGTTCGTACCGACGGAGGCGGGTCGGTATGCGTCGCCTCCGGGGGACGCCCTAACCCGCATTGCGGTACGCATATCGAGCCTGATTAGCAGTCTAATTAGACTGGCAGGGGACGCGAACGAGCACGCTCCGGACTGTGCCCCCTAAATCATAACACTAAATGCGATTGCATTATAGCTTTATCCCTCCTTTATAGGCAGACTTATATCAATTGAGAGTACGTCTATAAGTATATAAATGGGTGGATGGAAGATACGAATAGTTGCATATACTCGTAGATTTCTCTTTAAACAGGTAACAGAAATCAACAAATTTTGTATGAAGGTAAATTGTAATTGTTTGTTGATTGTTACTAGCAATAATTGTAATAGGAATGTCGGTTAAATAATGGGCGTTTTAATTACAAATTAAATCAGAATAAAAAAAAATTATGAAATGCTATTTTATCAACTATTTTTTCTATCAAGCTTAAAAAACATTTACATAGTGATAAAGACTGCAAATATAATTCAACAGCACAAATGCCGTGATATTCTAAAAAGCAATCTGCTTGTCAAGGTTCCGGTTTCGATAAAAACAATGCTTTGTGTAATTCTTATTTGGTGGGTTTGGGATTTCTATTGGTAGACTTTTTTCTATTGTTAGATTCTCCTTGTAGTGACGGGGTAAGAAAACAATTGACCAACCCCTATCTTACCCGTGGGTGATCGTAAGAGACGACTAAGAGATATAAAAAGCATATAACATCTATACAAGAGAAGGAAAACTGTAAACAAAATCCTATACCAACACGTCTGACCAGCGTGGTGGTGGTGGTATAGTAGGTCAATAGTTTTATGACCGGCCGTCTGCCAGACGTCAACCCTCCTTGGGAATGTAATTGTTGACCAAACGGCATCAGATGCAGTTGACCCAGGTCGTCATAAGGCTCTTAGTCGGCTTTTATGATATCCACGAGCAAAGTAAGGGTTTGTAGTATTCGTAGCCACTACGCCAGCCTAGTCAATTTCCCTCCTATTATGGAGGAGGCTCGAGCCCAACAGTGGGACGTATATGAGCTGAGATGATGATGATGATTGGTAGACAGCGGCCCAGCTACACTCTTGGTATTGCAAAGGTCCATGGGCGGCAGTAACACTTACCATCAGGTTTATATTTTATTACTTACCATCAGGTTTATATTTATATAGCTTGCTCGTTTGCCACCATAAGCAATAAAAAAAAATTAATTCATAGAAGCTTATGCAACATAAATATTAATTTATATCTCTGGTGAAAACAGCATAATAATATGCATTCCTCGTTTAGATTTCTCTAACAACTTTTGAATTATTTAGCATTATGGTTATATTTCTTAGGCGATATTTAATGCTACGAGTATATTTTATTATAAAAAAAAATAACTAAATAATATTTGCAACAGTTTTCTTAATTCTTAATACTAACGATAGATAAATAAATAAATACCGAAGAAAGAAAATTAAACGTTTGCTTAAATACTTGAAGCTTAATTTACTCTCAACCTTGGATGGAATTAATTAAAGTACGAAAACAACCGCTTTTCCAAAATATTTTACTATAGTTCATTTTAAATGATGGTCTGACGTATTATCTAGTTTTTTTTATATCTATATTTCAAGCTTATTATATTTTTTTTTCTGTTTTTTAATTCTTCATCTTTTGATTAAAAAGGTATGACATAAAGTTATTTGACTAAATAGATAAACTAAAAATAATATATTCAGGAGTCAACAATTTTATTTTTAAAAATGACTTCTTTAAAACTAATGTTTATTACAAAATTTTTTTTTTGCAATCCAGATGTTATATGGCTAATATTATATTACTTTGTGTTCTTATCATTATCTGTTGTGTTCATATTTATTGATAGCAATCTTTTTTTTTGTTCCGAAGTGATATCGACATGAGGTTTAATAAATAATAGAGTACCTAATTGACAATATTTTTTGAGCAATTATATCTTTATAAGTAACATCTACGGTATTTTTGGTGCTTATCTGGTCCATCCAAAGGTGCTAGCCTCAAGCTGTTGAGAAGTCAGCATAAAAAGTTTCAGTGAATCCAAGAGTTACTAGTAAGCTCCCGTGCGTGCCCCGTAAGAAATTAACTATACGAAGCCTCATAGTTATAATTTATATTCACTTCCTATGACCTGGACAGTCTTTTGTCCACTTACTGAAATTTACTTATATAGAGTATTGCAGACACATCCTTGTAGATATCTAAATACGGAAGAAAACATTAATATTAAGCTTCAGTTAAGCGTTTTTTTTTATGATATTTCTAATAAATATGAGTCGAGGTATAGTTTTTTTTTTTGACAGGCTATACGGTACACGCCGTCCATTCCAGACAGCATAACCCGCCGTATTCCCTCCTCATCACCATTGGGCCAAACATTGGTGCCGAATCCTTGACATCCGTGGCCAGCCTGGAACTTATAGTAACTTGCGCCGGGAGTTGGTACTTAATGAAATTGTTTTAAGTATCAAGCAGCGTTTTCTTATAATTTCATATTATATAACTAATATACAGGGTGGAAGGGGACCGCTCCCGAAAACAAAGATAGGTGACCCTACTAGTCCTACTTTTAATGATAGGATAGAAAAAAAAACGATTCAATTGAAAAAAAAAAATCTATTTTTATTTCTCTTCTTAATTTATTATTCATAGATTTCTATTGCGCGTAGATCTAGATTTCTCTTTAATCAGGCAACATAAAAACTTACAAATTTCGTATGAAGGTTGGTTGTTAGCAATGATTCGATAATTGCTAATCATTTTCATCAGTATTATTTTTAATTGTTAAACGTATTTTGTTATAGAAATATGTGTTAATGTCTGACTGAACTATACAAAAGGATATTAACACTTCTTTATATGATTCACAAATAGTTTTTCGGAGTACGAGTGTTATTTAGATTCGCTAATTGTTTATTCCATGCAGTTGCGGAGTAAGAACACAATAATTGCGACTCCTTCATTCTCCATTTAAAAATCGATTAAAAATGTAAGCCTTTTTTTAGGTGACTTAGTTATTAGCCTCAAATGGCTATGACAACTTTATCCGGACTATGGGTGAAAGCTCTCCACCCGAAAAATGTAAGCCGATGACATCTTCTCTCCTCTTAAAATTAAACTTTAGTAAAATAAAGTAAGACGCATCTTAAAAGTTAACGATTATTATTATCCCCTCTGATTTTTTTGTCGCATCTTTCTCAGTATGACTACGTTTTATCTGGTGGTAGCTTAATAGATTTTGTTAACGTTTTAAACTCGTAAATTGCCATAATATAATAATTATCATAAATTTAATGTTTAATAAGAACTAACCATAAACAATATGCATACATTGCATACTGCACAGATGGCGTAGTGGTTAAAATACTGTCCTTTCATGCCAGTGTAGTGGGTTCGATTCCCACGCAGGACACTACTTTGTGCAATCCACAAAATGTTGTTTATAGTCTGGGTGTAAATTGTCTGCGTTAATTGATTATTTGTAAAGTCCCCGGCAAAGGTTTATTTCCTTAATGGGGGTGGTCATTCTCTTAAAAAAATAATATATTTTGCTTTTTAAATTATTCTTTCATTTTCTTTCTGTACCGGCAGTAAATTTGTATCAAAAATGTGGGTCAAAACTTAATATATAATCCTGTAGCGCGTAGATATAGATCTCTGTAATAACGATGACTTGTTAGACGTGAGACACGTTAGCTCTAACGTGACCATTAACGCCGTAAAGTTTTCGAAATGTTGGGAAATTAAAAATTAAATACAAACGAGATAGAATTCTTAAAGATAGTTTTATTTCAAATGTGTATACGCGTAAACATCAGAACAGCGTATGATTCTATTTCAAATGCTCCTTCTCTTACGAGTGTGAGATGTTACCTGCTTACATTCTTTACTCGACTATTAATAAAGAATCATAAATCTCCTACTCTTATCCTATGAAGAGAATTATGAATGTTGAAGAAGCGAGTGAAATATGCAAGGATAGAGTTCTCTGGGCCTCTGTTTTCTCTGCCTACCCTGCAAGGGATATAGCGTAATGATATGTATGTATGTATAATTTATTTATTTACAACGAATAAGCTAAAACATAGATTACGAAAAGGATCATTCAAGGGCCAGAAGTCTGCCCATGTTTCATTCTTCCTGCCAGATTTCTACGGAAGAGATAAAAGAAGTAATTTGTGATATTCACATTTTATTATTTCATTTCTAAATGAAATATATGTAATTCAAAATAATATATGTACATACATAGGTGACCATAAATACTTGAGAAAAATAATGCTTCAAATAAAATGAGTAACCACGATATAGTAGTACTTACCACAGAGTCTCTCAGTAATTCTAGGTTTATGCATATACTTGTATAATCGTTTTCTTGCTGAATGTGGCATTTATATTCTCTGGTAGGCTATCCGGGGCTACAGCAAGGTGACATGTGGACCACAACAAAATGTACTTTTTCTTTAATAGTTTATGGGCTGAACACTCCCTGCCCGTATCATCTAGGGCAACAGAAAGGTGCCACAAGACAAAGATCTGGTACCGGTGGTCCGCTTGCACGGCGAAGAGAGGTGTTTGCAGGTTGGATCTATGGGGTTTCGTGCCGGCTCTTCCGTCGCCTCGGACCGATTTGGTGGGGCGCGACCACGTCCAGAGTCCACTGCAAAAAAAAAGGAGCAGCAGAAAGGTGAAGTTATAATAATCTGACGTTATTACCGCCACGCGATTCAGATCGACCATAGCATCGTTACTGACACCGACCGATCTTTTAGTGGCCAGCCTCGAGCTATTTAAACCTAAAAGTGTGTCAAATTTGACGCAATGCATTGATTTATTCTTTTCTCTTACTGTAAACCTTTCCTATTAAAAATTCCCCTAAGAACATTATTTCCATTCCATCTCTTTTTTTTATTGCTTATGGTGGCAAACGAGCAAGCAATACACCTGATGGTAAGTGTCACTGCCACCCATGGACCTTTGCAATACCAAGGGTATAGCTAGGCCGCTGACTACCAGTACAAACCCCAAACCTATTGGGTTTCCGGTTCTCTCGCTCACCAAATGAAGCGCAATAGCACATTGCCATTACTCAGACGTCGATCTTCTGCGAGATTGTGGTACTACCCCGGATAGACCGGACCGCGGCTGTAGACAGAACAGCGTATCCGTCCGTGTCAGTCAACAGCATGGTCTTACCATACATCTCATCACATGTTAATATCACGCTAAATGTTTACTATCCATTGCCTCACAGCTTAATAATTTTTCAATCTATGCATTATAAGTACATATAATTATATGTACTAAGTAACGAGAATGGATAATATAGGGAATTCCCTATATTATCCATTCTCGTTACTTAGTACATCAATATTAACATTAGCATCTCTATAGTCATAGTCCAAGATTCCTATACATGCGATATAATATGTCTTATTAAGATTTTATCATTGTCAACCTTTCATTTAATTGGCTACTTCAAAAACAACGTTATATAAGTGACTTGCTAGTAATTTCAGCTAGCTAATCAGAAAATGCCAATAAAATATTTCACGAGTCTAAACGTGGACAGGGAATATCGAAATATAACAAGTAATACTAAACAAATCTAGAACTATCAAGCGATATTGGAAATAAACTACAAGGTTACTTTCACAGAGAACTTTATTCTGCTTTTACGACGCCGTCGTAAATATAAAACTAAAACTAAGGATGTGTCTGACAAAATTTTGAAGCTATTTGACATATAACTTGATTAGAACAATGTTTCTAGAACATTGTTCTAATCAAGAAGAAGAAGAAGATGAAGATCAGTAGGTTCCTATTTTTTATTTTCTCCATTCATTCTTCAAAATGCACTTAAGATCATATAAAGATGTGGTTTTTCAAACCTATTTTGTCAGGCTAATCTGCCCGTCCAAATCGCCGGTCATTTTTAAACTTTTATGTAGTTTTTTTAGAAAAAAAATAACTTCTAAAGTCAACAATAAACTATTACTTGTCTAACTTTCTAGAATTAAGGTTCCTAGTTCCTCCAATGGGTAATCTAAAAAGTGCATGTAAGCATGTAGTAATTGCATGCATAACAATTACAAGAGGAAAATATGAACGACTTCTACAATAACAAATAAAACGGAGAAATGCTGTGTGGTAGCGGCTACGAATACTACCAAACCTTACTCTGCTCGTAGATGTCGTAAAAGACGATTAAGAGCCTTATAACGACCTGGGTCAACTTCATCTGATGCCGTTTGGTCAACAATTACATTTTCAAGGAGGGTTTACGTCTGGTAGGCGGCCGGTCATAAAACTATTGCCAATAACTTTTACAATATGTACTATGAAAGAAGGGTATATATTGTATCGACCCCAAGTAATTGGGATAAGAGTAAGAGAATGATGATGATATTGAAGAGGCTCGGGCCCAACAGTAAGACATATATGACCTGAGATGATGATGCAAAACATTAATAAAACTAATATTGTAACAGTATCAACGATTGAAAAAGAAATGAAAAATGTTTGTTTAAATGAGAAAATGGAACATTCGAGACTTAATTTACTCTCAACCCTGGCTGGAATTGATTGAGCTGCGCAAACAAATGGGACCTTTCTGTTTGTGTCCACATTTTATTACTGTTATATTTAGTTGATAGTTATTATCTAACGTGGCGTCTAGATCTATTTTTATATTTAAAATATAGGTTTAGTTTTGTATCCTTTACTATGAATTTATATCAGCCTAGTTGATCCTTCTCTTGCTGATACTACGTCCGCATAAATTCAATTTTATTACACAGACCCATTGCGTTAACTTTTATTTACAGAGATTTCGATAAAATAAACACTTAATTGCTTACTAAAATAAAGTCAATATCATTCTCCTAATCTCTTGTCCCAATTGTTTGGGGTCGATATAATATGTACTTTTCTTTCATTGCTCGTATTGTGAAAGTTATTGGCAATAATTTTATGACCGACCGCCTGCCAGACATCAACCCTCCTTGGGAATGTAATAGTTGGCCAAACGGCATCAGATGTAGTTGGCCCAGGTCTAAATAAGGCTCTTAGTTGTCTTTTATGACATCCATGAGCAAACTAAGGGTTAGTAATATTCATAGCCTATAATAATATTCATAGACTTTGCTGTGTGGTAGCACACAGCTAAGTCAAAATGTTGTCTAAAATTGAATAATTAGATAAATTATTTTTTAAAGACAGCTAAAATATCCGTTTGGTAATTTTGAAGATTAAAATTTATAGACATACAAGCAGGCAGGTTATTTTTCATCGTCCTCACATTATTTTATAAATTTACAAAATACTGTTTCTACTGCTTATATTATACTAGTTAACCTAACTGACGTTATTCTGCACGAATCTAAAAAAAATATATAGAGCCACCTATTGAATCTTATTGTTAATCTAAATCGCTTTTGAATCCATCTAAACACACACAAAAATCACATCAAAATCAATTCAGCTGTTTAAGAGGAATTCTGTTACATATGTACAGAAGAATAGTCAAATGTGTGGTACAGTTATACTACTACTAATTTAATATTAAATATAGAAGAGAACATCAATGTCTGAATTAAATCTTTTAATATTTTTTTTTTGGAAATTTATAAAAATAATGTAGGAATGATAATTACGTATAAATTTTTAGATACTATTCTTTTTATTTTTTGTAGCTGGGTATCTTCGTAAAGCAAACAGATCGTTCAGTACGATGACCGCTATATGTCCAAGCAAATTTATCATTCTGATATTTAAATGGAATTGAGAAATCGACGTGGTTACCGTGAACCATATAACTCAATTCTTTAACGAATAAAATACTAATAGCTACGCTTGTGGCTACACTTTTTTTTATCCTTCGGGGATAATATTTTTTTTGGACCGTTAAATAAATAATAAAAGACCTTTTCTATATCTTTGACAATTTTATGTGAAATTTCATATTGTTTATGTTAAAATATAGCCTGAATAGTTAAGCCTTATTTTTGCGGTGGGCTATGGACGTGGTCGCGTCCCGCCAAATCGGTCCGGGGCGCGTAACCGCATAGATCCACCCTGCAAGCAGCTCTCTTCGCCGTGCGAGCGGATCACCGGTGCCCGATATTTGTCTTCGGAGGCCAAATTTTTATACCTGAGAATAGTTAAGCTGTGAAATATCACTGCAAAAAAATCATTATAAATGTTGTACGAAGAATCGTCTTTAAATGACGCTCAGCCATTTATCATAGAGTTTTAGAATCACTCACTATTTAATCAAACGAACATGTTACTTCCAGAATCCATAAACACTGATATATATACTATACCTTTCTTCTTTTTTTTTTTTTTTTGCCGTGGATTATGGACGTGTTCGCGCCCTGCCAAATCGGTCCGGGGCGATGAAAGAGGCGGCGCGCAACCCCATAGACCCACCATGCAAGCGCCTCTCTTCGCCGTGCGAGCAGGCCACCGGTACCCGATCTTTATCTTCGGTGGCCCGCCCGGCATATATACTATACCTAAGTGTATAGATATCTACATACATATATATTGGTACCGATCACAAGGTTTATCGA
The DNA here is from genome assembly GCA_905163515.2 of Lymantria monacha. Taxonomy (NCBI): domain Eukaryota; kingdom Metazoa; phylum Arthropoda; class Insecta; order Lepidoptera; family Erebidae; genus Lymantria; species Lymantria monacha. The sequence goes on along the minus strand of LR991090.1, from coordinate 7,599,194 downwards.
TAAACTATTAAGTTATTGATGGCTTAGGAGTGGGTATTCACAAGGTCACCGTTATATAACTATCTAAATTATTTGAATAATAAAGTTAAAATGAATTATGAGACCTTTGTCAATTATATTGTAAGTGGAGGGTATTGATCAAAAACTTTAAAAGTTTTGAACTAAAGTAACTATTTTAAAATTGTAAGAATTTTAACATTTTTATTTAACTATTTAACATTTTACACAGTAGGTACATAGCTAAGGATGGCGATCTGAGATCGATTAATCGAAGAATCGATTTTGTGGGTATAAAAAATGATTTTTTAATCGATATAACGCCCTGAATCGATCCAGATAATCGATATTTCAACCTAAAAAGTTGACGTTCGATTTTTTCTGTTTTGATAAAAAATATAAAGTTATTTAGTTGAATGTACTTAATATCGAGAATACATGAATATATAGAGTATAAGAGCCCGAACACGGCGAAAAATTTTACACATCGATTCCTGGACAGAGACAACCGACTAACTTCGGCTTCATAAAGCATTGTCCTTGGAACCAGCATTGCAATGCAATATGGTGCGGGCATTCGTTGGAAGGTTTATAGCCTGTATAACTGTTATGTTTGGCTAGCGATTTAGCAATTTCAGTAAGGTGTTATACATTTCCTATGAGAATTCTGCTGCCCATTCATCAGGATCATCAGGAATCCTTCAGCTGATTTTTACAACTCCTAGAGCTAATATGGACTAGCAAGGATTGTATTCTATTGTCGCCACTTCGCAGGGAAATTTTACAGATATGCATTCTATCTTTTTTCGTGCGGTGACAGAGTAAGAATACAATTCACCACCCCCTATCTTACCCGTGGGTGATCGTACGAGACGACTAAAGGATATAAAACGCATATAACATCTATGCGAGAGAAGGAAAACTCGAGACAAAACCCTATACCAACACTTCTGACCAGCGTGGTATAGTAGGTCAATTGCCCTTCCATTATGGAGGAGACTCGAGCCCAACAATGGGACGTGTATGAGCTGAGATGATGAATACTACCTTTTGTTGGTGACATCGGCTGCGTAAAATTTTCACAGTAAAATTTACACATACATACATACATACATATCATCACGCCATATCCCTTGCAGGGTAGGCAGAGAGAACAGAGTGCCAGAGAACTCTATCTCTGCATACTTCACTCGCTTCCTCAACATTCATAATTCTCTTCATACACGCTCGCCGGTTTCGGAGACTCTTGACTCCACCTTCCTTCAGTACATGACCGATCTGGTCTAGGTAGGTTAGTCTCGGTCTCCCTCGGTACCTACATCCTTCCACTTTCGCATTGTATATCTTCTTAACCAGGCGTTCGTTCGGCATTCTTTCCACATGTCCGAACCATCGGAGCATTCCCTTTCGCATCTTTACACCAATACTCTCTTTCATACCTACTCGCTCTCTTACGTCGTCGTTACGAATGCGGTCGGTCAGCCTAACTCCACAGATTTTCCGCAGAGATCGCATTTCGACCGCATTAATTTTACTATCATACTCTTTTCTGCATACCCAACTCTCGCTTCCATACAGTAATGTTGGGACAAGCACTGCGTTATGTATTGCTACACGTGCCTTCTGGCTGAGGTGGTGGCTGCCGAAAAGTTGCCCCAACGCTCCGTTCACTCTATTTCCCGCATTCACTCTTCGCTCTATATCAGTGGTGTACCTTCCATCTCGGCTAAATCCACATCCAAGATATACAAATTCATCCACTTGCTCTAGTACATCATTACCTATTCTTACTCTTACATCTGTTCTGGTTATATCTCTTTCAAAGACCATTATTTTGGTTTTGCTCACATTCACGCGTAGACCCCTTTTCTTACAATCTTCTGTCATTGTGTCGACTAGGGTCTGCAGGTCAGTCGCTGACTGTGCCAGCAGGACTGCATCATCTGCATAAAGCAGAGCAGTGACCACTGAGTCGCCCATCTGGACTCCCACATTCATATCGTTCAACCTTTGGAGACATTTATCCAGATATATGATAAACAGCCTGGCTGACAGAACGCACCCCTGCTTAACGCCGATATTGACGTCAAACCAAGGCGACATTCCATCATCCAGCCGCACACAGGCTCTACAGCCCATGTAACTGGACTGCACAGCCTGTAGCAGTTTACCGTTAATACCATACTCCGGTAAAGTGTCCCAAAGTTCCTTTCGTACAACCGTGTCAAATGCTCTCTCCAGATCCACAAAACTGCAGAAAACCCTCTGACCTAGAGCCAGATGCTTCTCCACAATGTTGCGCAGAGAGAACACTTGATCCATGCATCCCCTTCCACTCCTGAAACCTCCTTGTGTCTCACACAGTAAACCATCGGACACCATCCTCATTCTCCTTTCAATAACTTTTCCATACACTTTTGCTGCCAAACTGGTCAAGCTTATGGCTCTGTAATTTGCGCAGTCATAACGTGAACCCTTGTTTTTAAACAAAGGCACGATGACTGCGCTATTCCAGTCCCTGGGAACCATTCCCGAGCTCCAACATAAATTGAGGAGCAACAGGAACGCCTCCCAGACACAAGAGCCACCGAGCTTGATCATCTCGGCAGACACCATATCAATGCCCGCTGCCTTACCATTTTTCAAACTTCTTATCGCCCATTCAACTTCATCCATACTGATGCCATCGGAGGACGCCGTTGTCGAATGTTGATCTACTAAACCACATCCAACACCGGCGCCAACCGTAGCATCCGCATACATATCGCCAAAATATTCACTCCATCGGCTTAACACGTCTTGTGTTTGTGTAAGAATGTCTCCACCTTTAGACCTTATTTTATTCATTCTGAAGGCTGACCAACCACCCCGAGACTTCTTCACCTCCCTCCAAAAGAGTTTGGTGTTACCCTCGAAGTTTTTAGTCAGCCTATCTTCTGCACTCATACTTGCTCTATCACGTTTCTCTTTCACTAAGGCCTTGGTGTCATTCTTACATTGCCGATATATTTCTTTCTTCTGTTCAGTCATACTGTCATTCAGATTCAAAGAAGAGACATAGTCCAGCCACGCTTTCTTCTTTTGCTCTACGGAAGCTGCCACTTCCGCATCCCACCATGCATCACCATTTGTTTTTCTATGCTTCTTTGAACTTCCACATACTTCTTTCGCTGTATCTACCATACTCTCTTTCAATACTCTCCAGCATTCTTCAATGTCCGATTGCGGCTGGCTTGCCATCGTCAGCCGTTCTCGGACACCCTCTGCATACTTTTCTCTTACACACTCTTCTTGCAACCTTTCAACCTTTATTCTTTCAAGCCCTCCGAAGTGGACACGCTCTCGCCAGTGCCTCCACTTTCTGAACAGACCACTAAATCTCGCAATAACGAGATAGTGGTCCGTGTCGACTGTGGGGCCCCTGTAGGCTCTTACGTCCAATATTTTGCTTCGGAGGCGACTGTCTACCAAAATTAAATCTATTATGCTTTTCTGTTCATTCCTTCTCCATGTATACATATGGATGTCCTTATGTTGGAAAAATGTGTTTGACACAATAAGGTTTCTCTCCATGCATACATCCGCTATGAGCCTACCTGCGTCGTTCACTCTCTTATCACCAAATGGACCAAGTACGTCCTCATAGTCGGGACGCTTGGTCCCCACCCATCCGTTCAAATCTCCGCATACAATCACGCGTTCACTGGTTTCTGCCATATCCAGAACTTCCCTAACATTATCCCAAAACTTCTCTAGGTCTGATGCCACCGAGGATCCTACGGGAGCATATGCTACAACCATGAATACCTTGGTGACACCTAGTTTTATACGGACCCAGAGAAGTCTGGGATCATACATTCCGTAATCCTTCACACCTGAGGCCAAGCGAGAGGACAACAGCACTCCTACCCCCATGCTGGCTCGATCGCTCTGTGGTACACCAGACCACAGAGCCATCCCGCCACCAGGAAGATCGCAGGCGTCGCTGCCCCTTCGCTTGGTCTCTGTTACACAGAGCACGTCTAGCTGTTTGTCCGCCATGACGGATATCAGCTCGTGCAACTTACCTTCCACACAACCTCTTACATTCCACGTGCCCACCCGGCACTCCGTTCTCCTCGACTCGCCTAACTGGGCAAGGCGTGATGGGTGGCGGCCCCCATCGCCGCAACTGCCGATGTTCGTACCGACGGGGGCGGGTCGGTACGCGTCGCCTCCGGGGGACGCCCTAACCCGCATTGCGGTACGCATTTCGAGCCGGATTAGCAGTCTAATTAGACTGGCAGGGGACGCGAACGAGCACGCTCCGGACTATGCCCCCCAAACAGTAAAATTTAATCCTCTATTTTACGATCTTAGTGGATGAAAGTTGCCAAATGTCGAAATAGGCATTTATTTATACTGAAGAGTCGAGTTCTAGTCATATAAACTTTGCCACTACGTTAGTAGTAGTTAGGGAGGTATCCCTTTGGAATTGATTCGTAAACTCTTCTTAGTGAATCTCTACGTCATGAAAAGAAACTACTGTCAAAATTTCATGTGTCTAGCTTCTGTAGTTTCTACTCGACATTGGTGAGTCAGTCAATCATCTTTTTTATATATAGATAAATCTAAGAAAAGTACCCCTTTGATGTTGCTATTGTATTAACGAATAAGCAACGTAACTAAATATAATCACTCAAAGAAAAGTCAAGTCATGGTAAAACAATTGTATCTCCATTGTAGGGGAGGGTGTTCCCAATGTGAAGTATATGAGTTGTGAAAATTACATAATAATAACGGTATTTAGCTTGCGAGAGATCATACTCTTTCCCTTTGGGAAACTATCTGCTAACTGCAATGGTTATCTGCGTGCCTATTTGCTTTGCATTGGATTTTTAGGTTGTTTATTTTTAATAACAAAAATTAGTATAAATGGTGAGGAATTGGAACAGGTGAAAGAATTTTTGTATTTGGGTGTATTATTTACTCGAGATGGTAAAAATGATAATGTTGTTGAAAGAAGAGTAAATGCTGGTAATAGGGTGAATGGGGCACTGTACACCTTTATGAGAAGCAGAAATGTGTCCAAAAAGGCACGTCTAGCTGTGCATAAGGGAGTATTAGTACCTATCCTCATGTATGGTAGTGAAAGTTGGATTTGGCAGAGAAGACATGAAAGTAGAATAAATGCTGTAGAGATGAGAGCTCTTCGTAGTATGTGTGATGTGAGCCTGAAAGATAAAATTAGGAATAGTGTTATAAGAGAGCGCTGTGATGTGAATGAAGAAGTAGTGACAAAGATCAAAAAGAGTATGCTGAGGTGGTTTGGACACTTAGAAATAATGAGTGAAGAGAGATTGACGAAGAAAATATATAAAGCAAGCGTGAGTGGGACGAATACAAGGGGAAGACCTCGTCATAATTTTCTGGATCAAATTAGCGATGTATTGACGAGAGGTCATATTAAGAGTATGCGTAATCGTAGAGTATGCATGAAGACTGTTATGAGTGTGAATGAAGCGATGGAAGTATGCCAGGATCGTGGTTTGTGGCAATCCGTAGTCTCTGCCTACCCCTCTGGGAAACAGGCGTGAAGCTATGTTTGTATGTATGTTTATTTTTAATGTTTTTTTTTTTTTTTAAAAGGAAATACTCTGTATTAAAGATCATTATGCCGTAGTTAAGGCAAGGTACCCACACTACTCGATCCATTTTTTTAATTTTTAACCAACGCTGGTGATTACTCGCAGTAGGTATAGAAAAAATCCAATTTGGTTAAAATTTTTAAAAACCTACTATACATCCCGAAACATGTCATGTAATAATGGATACGTTCCCTTAGTTGGTTTTTCACACGGAAAAGTAGAAAAATTATCAGATTGTAAAGCTTAACCCGATCATCTTAGCTTATATGTATACGTTTCACTGTTGGGTTCGAGCCTGCTTGATAATAGCAGGGAAATTTACCTAGTATAACCATGCTTTTTAGATTATTATTATTTTATTATATTATTAGACAGATGAAAATCAAAAACTACCACTCCTTACATTGTTAGTTAGTAACGTAGCAGACAACTAAAAGCTTTATATCGACCTATCTCAACTCCATCTTACAGCGTCTGATCAAGTGGTAGGACCACGCTGTTCCATCGAAGACAAAAATCGGGTACCGGTAGCCCGCTCGCACGGCGAAGAGAGGTGCTTATAGGGTGGGTCTATGTGGTCGCGTGCCGCCTCTTCCGTCATCCCGGACAGATTTGGCGAAGCGGGGCCACTCCATAGCCCACCGCAAAAAAAAAACGGACCACGCTGTTGACAGTTCTCTGTCTACAGCCGCAGGCCGGTCCGTCCGGGGTAGTACCACACTCTCTCAGAAGATCGACGTCTGCCCAACAGGGGTGGCTTTGGGGTTTGTAATGGTAGGCAGAGGCGTAGCTATAGTCTTGGTTATATAGCGAGAGAGCCGGAAGCCCAACTGGGTGGGTTTTACGTTTGTATTCGTAGGCAGCGGCCTAGCTATAGTCTTGGTTATAGCAAAGTTCCATGAGCGGCAGTAACACTTACCATCAGGTGTGCTGCTTGCTCGTTTGCCACCATAAGCAATAAAACAAAATATATTCCCAAGAAGGGTTGGTCGTAGATATATTGCTAATAATGATTTCTGATATTCAAATTACTGAAATTTAGCATTTAATATGCTTTATTATTTATAAAAACAACAAGTGAAAAATGATTGCATTGAAAAGTGGGATTCGAACCCACACCTATTGGAAACTCCATTCCCATCGTGCTGCCACTTACACCACCGTGAACTATTGTAGGACAATCAATTCTCGCATCGTATTATATTTTCGTTTTTAAGGAGACGCGTACCGACATTCTACCCGACATTGTTCACACATTGTACAGGCTTAATACTCAAACTTTGCAGTTAGAATTGTATTAAACAATGACACAACCCTGTTATTCAAATTACTGAAATTTATCATTTAATATTAGAGTCGATTAGTAAATGTATTAATTAGGGAATTTCATCTAATATATTACGCGGGTCGGAAGGGTTAGTATTTGGGTTTATTTTGAATATTCCTTTCCTTACAATTGTTTATGCTAGATCAATATAAAAATTGCGTATATAATATAAGCACTCCACATAATTTATGCCTAGAGCTTGTATGTAATATGTACCAGTGCAGTATACGCGGGTCGAAAGGATTAGCACAGGGATTTATTTTGAATATTCCTTTCCTTACAATTGTTGGTGCTAGATCAATATAAAAAGTGCGTATATAATCACTCACACATAACTTATGTCTACCGCACGCGTATAATGTGTATCAGAGCAGTATTGCATTGACTTCAATTAATACACTAGGCTCGTCATACTGTATTGACCTAATTAAGTAAATAAACGTATGTATATATTCATCCGTGTGGTAACGGTGTAAGAACATAATTCACCACCCCCTATCTTACCCGTGGGTGATCGTACGAGGCCACTAAGAGATATAAAACGCATATAACATCTATGCAAGAGAAGGAACACTCGAAACAAAAACCTATACCAACACGTCTGACCAGCGTGGTTTAGTAGGTTAAATTACGGTGGAGACCCGAGCCCAATAGTGGGAAATATGTGGGCTGTGATGATGATATATTAATTAGCACATATGTTATCTCTAACCTACAACAGTATTAACCAGAGTCTTTAAAAGTAGCAATAAAAATCTATTACCATCTTATACTGGTGATTTGAGAACCTTTGGATAATCTACATGGGTTTATAATTTCATAAGAATCCAACATAGTGAATTTATCTGTCAACATCTCTTAGTAGTCCTTTACGATATCTGCGAGAAGGAAAGTGCCATCAGCAGTCACTCATTATACTCCTACTCTTATTCCAATTACATGGGGTCGATACAATATGTACTCTTCTTTCATAGTACATATTGTAAAAGTTATTGGCAATAGTTTTATGACCGGCCGCTTGCCAGACGTCAACCCTCCTTGGGAATGCAATTGTTGACCAAACGGCATCAGATGGAGTTGACCTAGGTCATTATAAGGCTCTTAGTCGTCTTTTACGACATCCACGAGCAAAGTAAGGGTTGGTAGTATTCGTAGCCGCTACCACACAGCTTTACCATCAGTAGTCACTATAGTAAAGAAATTTAAATTAATTAAAAAAATTGCTATAAATATGAATATAAAAATAAAAATACTTATAAAACTTTAATTGGAATTTTATCAAAAACCTTTCTTAGATAGAATATTTTGTTTCGTAGTTATTCAACAATTTGCGGTCTGATAGAAACCAATTTAATTTAATGGGTTTTTGGAACAATTAATAAAGGAAAATCCTTGATTACAATACGGACGACGCCCTTAAAACACCCACAGATTGCATACAGCAATGAATATGCATATACATATACATAGCTTAATGTCCCACAATTCTATTTGAGTATTAAGTGAAATAACTTTCCAAAATTATCTTTAATATATGAGAACTAGGGTTGAAATTTTTATGACAAGCTAGATACATATTGACCTGAGCAAGATAGAGAACAGAAATAGGTCAAGCGAGGTCGCTATCTCACTCCAATAATAATTCTTTTTAATTGGCGTGTATATGACTAGTGCCCTGTTGATATACCTGCAGATTATAAGTTCATAGGGGTTAATTGTAATATATAAGGGTTTCATCGATAAGGGTCTTTGATAATATTAAGATAAATAATAAAGTAATGAACCTGTTGAAGATTAATGGTATATATTATTAAAAATAATTCTGTGCGTGTAGAGAACGTTGTTTTATAGGACGTTTCTTTTTTCTTATTTATCTATACTAATAAATGGAGAGCTGGTTTTTTTGTTCGTTTATACTGCAAAAACTACTGGACCGATCGGAATAATACTTATACCATAAGATGCAGCATGTTTCGGAGAAGGTTTTAGTATATAATATATTGGCGATTACTTATCCAGAAAGGAGGGAAGCGGACGGGCGACAGTTAGTATTTATATAAAATGGAATGAGTGAAACCTGTTTTGATATCCCTACTAATATATAAATGTGAATGTAAGTTTATTTGTTACGCTTTCACGCTAAAACTACTCAACGGATCATCATGAAACATTGTACACATATTCTTGGAGGTATTAAAAGTAACATAGGATACTTTTTATTAAAAAAAAACAAAATTTTTATATGAAAAATAAAAAAATTGTTTGTCAAAAAATCTCAAAATCTAGCTTCTTCAACGCCATCTAGCAGTTCAGTAATAAAGTTCCAACCCTGAGTATTGTAATACCGTTGCAGTGTATTACCGACGGTCAAAAATAAAAATAGGGGATCAAAAACTTCAGGAAAGTAACTTTTTACGCGGGCGAAGCCGCGGGAAGAAGCTAGTATTATATAAAAGAAATTTAATAAACAAAGCTTAAAACCCAAATTATAATGATAATCATTATGATTCGCCAAAAAACTCAATGGATATGATAGCTTTCATTTTGGATAATTTACTTTGATTTTCATATTGTAAAAGTTATTGGCAATAGTTTTATGACCGGCCGCCTGCCAGACTTCAACCCTCCTTGGGAATGTAATTGTTGACAAAACGGCATCAGATGGAGTTGGCCCAGGTCGTTATAAGGCTCTTAGCCGTCTTTTACGACATCCACGAACAAAGTAAGGATTGGTAGTATTCATAGCAGCTACCACACAGCAAGACGCGTGACTATGGTCACGAGAAGACCGAAAGAATGAAAGATTCATGAATTTTTTTAAGTATTTAAAACGTCGGCAAATTCAAATTGAGTACAAAGGCGATAAAATTCGTAGAAATAGTTTTATTTTATATGTAATAGCTTTTACACACACATACACACATATCATCACGCCATATCCCTTGCAGGGTAGGCAGAGAGAACAGAGTGCCAGAGAACTCTATCTCTGCATACTTCACTCGCTTCCTCAACATTCATAATTCTCTTCATACACGCTCGCCGGTTTCGGAGACTCTTGACTCCACCTTCCTTCAGTACATGACCGATCTGGTCTAGGTAGGTTAGTCTCGGTCTCCCTCGGTACCTACATCCTTCCACTTTCGCATTGTATATCTTCTTAACAAGGCGTTCGTTCGGCATTCTTTCCACATGTCCGAACCATCGGAGCATTCCCTTTCGCATCTTTACACCAATACTCTCTTTCATACCTACTCGCTCTCTTACGTCGTCGTTACGAATGCGGTCGGTCAGCCTAACTCCACAGATTTTCCGCAGAGATCGCATTTCGACCGCATTAATTTTACTATCATACTCTTTTCTGCATACCCAACTCTCGCTTCCATACAGTAATGTTGGGACAAGCACTGCGTTATGTATTGCTACACGTGCCTTCTGGCTGAGGTGGTGGCTGCCGAGAAGTTGCCCCAACGCTCCGTTCACTCTATTTCCCGCATTCACTCTTCGCTCTATATCAGTGGTGTACCTTCCATCTCGGCTAAATCCACATCCAAGATATACAAATTCATCCACTTGCTCTAGTACATCATTACCTATTGTTACTCTTACATCTGTTCTGGTTTTATCTCTTTCAAAGACCATTATTTTGGTTTTGCTCACATTCACGCGTAGACCCCTTTTCTTACAATCTTCTGTCATTGTGTCGACTAGGGTCTGCAGGTCAATCGCTGACTGTGCCAGCAGGACTGCATCATCTGCATAAAGCAGAGCAGTGACCACTGAGTCGCCCATCTGGACTCCCACATTCATATCGTTCAACCTTTGGAGACATTTATCCAGATATATGATAAACAGCCTGGCTGACAGAACGCACCCCTGCTTAACGCCGATATTGACGTCAAACCAAGGCGACATTCCATCATCCAGCCGCACACAGGCTCTACAGCCCATGTAACTGGACTGCACAGCCTGTAGCAGTTTACCGTTAATACCATACTCCGGTAAAATGTCCCAAAGTTCCTTTCGTACAACCGTGTCAAATGCTCTCTCCAGATCCACAAAACTGCAGAAAACCCTCTGACCTAGAGCCAGATGCTTCTCCACAATGTTGCGCAGAGAGAACACTTGATCCATGCATCCCCTTCCACTCCTGAAACCTCCTTGTGTCTCACACAGTAAACCATCGGACACCATCCTCATTCTCCTTTCAATAATTTTTCCATACACTTTTGCTGCCAAACTGGTCAAGCTTATGGCTCTGTAATTTGCGCAGTCATAACGTGAACCCTTGTTTTTAAACAAAGGCACGATGACTGCGCTATTCCAGTCCCTGGGAACCATTCCCGAGCTCCAACATAAATTGAGGAGCAACAGGAACGCCTCCCAGACACAAGAGCCACCAAGCTTGATCATCTCGGCAGACACCATATCAATGCCCGCTGCCTTACCATTTTTCAAACTTCTTATCGCCCATTCAACTTCATCCATACTGATGCCATCGGAGGACGCCGCTGTCGAATGTTGATCTACTAAACCACATCCAACACCGGCGCCAACCGTAGCATCCGCATACATATCGCCAAAATATTCACTCCATCGGCTTAACACGTCTTGTGTTTGTGTAAGAATGTCTCCACCTTTAGACCTTATTTTATTCATTCTGAAGGCTGACCAACCACCCCGAGACCTCTTCACCTCCCTCCAAAAGAGTTTGGTGTTACCCTCGAAGTTTTTAGTCAGCCTATCTTCTGCACTCATACTTGCTCTATCACGTTTCTCTTTCACTAAGGCCTTGGTGTCATTCTTACATTGCCGATATATTTCTTTCTTCTGTTCAGTCATACTGTCATTCAGATTCAAAGAAGAGACATAGTCCAGCCACGCTTTCTTCTTTTGCTCTACGGAAGCTGCCACTTCCGCATCCCACCATGCATCACCATTTGTTTTTCTATGCTTCTTTGATCTTCCACATACTTCTTTCGCTGTATCTACCATACTCTCTTTCAATACTCTCCAGCATTCTTCAATGTCCGATTGCGGCTGGCTTGCCATCGTCAGCCGTTCTCGGACACCCTCTGCATACTTTTCTCTTACACACTCTTCTTGCAACCTTTCAACCTTTATTCTTTCAAGCCCTCCGAAGTGGACACGCTCTCGCCAGTGCCTCCACTTTCTGAACAGACCACTAAATCTCGCAATAACGAGATAGTGGTCCGTGTCGACTGTGGGGCCCCTGTAGGCTCTTGCGTCCAATATTTTGCTTCGGAGGCGACTGTCTACCAAAATTAAATCTATTATGCTTTTCTGTTCATTCCTTCTCCATGTATACATATGGATGTCCTTATGTTGGAAAAATGTGTTTGACACAATAAGGTTTCTCTCCCTGCATACATCCGCTATGAGCCTACCTGCGTCGTTCACTCTCTTATCACCAAATGGACCAAGTACGTCCTCATAGTCGGGACGCTTGGTCCCCACCCATCCGTTCAAATCTCCGCATACAATCACGCGTTCACTGGTTTCTGCCATATCCAGAACTTCCCTAACATTGTCCCAAAACTTCTCTAGGTCTGATGCCACCGAGGATCCTACGGGAGCATATGCTACAACCATGAATACCTTGGTGACACCTAGTTTTATACGGACCCAGAGAAGTCTGGGATCATACATTCCGTAATCCTTCACACCTGAGGCCAAGCGAGAGGACAACAGCACTCCTACCCCCATGCTGGCTCGATCGCTCTGTGGTACACCAGACCACAGAGCCATCCCGCCACCAGGAAGATCGCAGGCGTCGCTGTCCCTTCGCTTGGTCTCTGTTACACAGAGCACGTCTAGCTGTTTGTCCGCCATGACGGATATCAGCTCGTGCAACTTACCTTCCACACAACCTCTTACATTCCACGTGCCCACCCGGCACTCCGTTCTCCTCGACTCGCCTAACTGGGCAAGGCGTGATGGGTGGCGGCCCCCATCGCCGCAACTGCCGATGTTCGTACCGACGGGGGCGGGTCGGTACGCGTCGCCTCCGGGGGACGCCCTAACCCGCATTGCGGTACGCATTTCGAGCCGGATTAGCAGTCTAATTAGACTGGCAGGGGACGCGAACGAGCACGCTCCGGACTATGCCCCCCATAGGGGCATAGTCCGGAGCGTGCTTATAGCTTTTATTAAACTGGTAAATGAAATGTCACTATTCTGATTTTTTTTTGTTTAAATTCTTAGATGTTTGTTTTACAGTCTGCCTTTCTTTCTATGTATACAACAAGATCTTCAAAATATTTTAATTGATTATGATAAACTATTACTGGAGGAAATATATAATAGAAAAATTATAATTATGCTCTAGAAATACTAATATTAAAAATATAGATATTCATAATTCTTAATTACATGGTAAATATCAAAGCTGATGTGCAATAAACAGAGTTCTAACAGACCCTTAGAAATTAGCTGATTGGGAGAGAAATACTATATATTATATGTATGTAGAGTCCCCCGCAATAGAAAAATTATTTCCTTAATGCAGGGTGGTTGGTGCCACCGAAGACAAAGATCGGGTACCGGTGGTGCGCTCGCACGGCGAAGAGAGGTGTTTGTAGGGTGGGTCCATGGGGTTGCGCGCCGCCTCTTTTGTTGCCCCGGATGGATTTGTCGGGGCGCGACCACATCCATGATCCACCCAGCGGGCAAAAAAAAAAAAAAAGGGTGGTTGGTGTCTTTTAAAAATAAACAAAATAAAAGAAACACAAAGCACGCGAGAGACATCGCTGAGGATGAGCTGGGCGCCAAAGGGTGTTATACGATCTTCGACTCCCAAGAGTGATGTCCAGTGGGTGACGAGCATAGGACATCCCTTCACCTTAGGAACAGCAGACTCGAGACAGTGGTGCACACATGTTCGATACAAGCCTCCCTGAGATAAGGCTGGGCCATCTAAATGCGATGTAGCTGCCAAGATGTCAAACAACCTACTGGATAGAGAAATGAATGCGATGAGCGTAGCCCTTTCCCCGACAATAGGTAAATGAAGGGACACCGCAAGGTTTTAGTAGGTATATCGAGTCAATGGAAGTCTGGCACCCCGCTAAATCCGTCCGGGGCGAATGGAAGTCTGGCATAGAGAATCCGTAGCATAAAGAATCCGGTACAAAAAAAGTTCAATACTTCCTGTATTTACATTCGATTAGGCTTCAAATCGTATTTGAATTCGAGTGAAAGGCAATGGTGAAGTTTTCTGTAGTTTGCCCAATTTTTTTTTTTAAATTTTAAGCTGGTTTTATTTCCTATTTAGTAAATATTTCAGTTATAAATGTAACGTATATAGTAGATTAAGGAACATTGTATTTGAAATAAAGTTATGCTCGAAATTTTCAATATCCAAATCAAAATTTACTACTAATTCTGATGACCGATAATAAGTTGACAACCCATTCATCATCTCAGCTCATAATATGTCCTGCTATTGGGCTCTAGCCTCCTCCATAATAGGAGGGAAATTGAACTACTATAGATACCACACTGGCCAGACGTGTTGGTATAGGGTTTTATTTCGAGTTTTCCTTCTCTTGCATAGATATTATATACCTTTTGTATCCCTTAGTCGTCTCTAACGATCACCCACGGGTAAGATAGTAGGTGGTAATCTGTATTCGTACTCATACTCGTCACCATACGGAAACTCAATTAACAGAACCTAAAACTTACGCTACATGTTACACTTCTGCTCATCTCTCAACTCTTCTGAGATTATGATGATGGTTTTACTAATTTTACTTGCAATATAAATTGTAGGACCAATTCTCTCATAAATTGATATTATGAATCTATTAATATTATGAATTTAGAATGACCATTAAAAATGGTAAATAGTTAATACTGTGCCCTGAATATCTTTCAATAATATTAATCTATCATCTAAATATCGTAAACGCTCATAATTAAGGGGTTATTGTGCTGATAAACTATAGTAAAAAAGTGTTCAGCAATTAAGATAAACTTCATGTCACAAAAAACAATCTCATTTTATAATTACTGCTAAAAACACACAAACTCTCAAACTTCAAAGCGCTTGTTTCTGAAAGGGTCATTAGGAATATTATTTAAGACTCCTAACTTTCCCTTCCAATTAAATTGCAAAAAAAAATGGCCAAAGTTCGTTCTTAATCTTGCGGTGACGTCATAAAAGTCAGAGCGATCCCTCCCCACACCCACACGAGAAAATTGTGGAAGCTTTTCACAAAGACAATAGCTGAATTTGAAATTTCGCTTAAAGGTGAAAACAAAAGGAATTTCTTGTCATGTCTGCTAGCGGACGTAATTGATAAGATGTATGAGTGCTTTGTGAAATTAATGGTGTGACATTAAGCTGTAATATTACTTTATTTTATTCTCATACTTTTATCCCATCTGAAATGACATACATCTAAAATAGAATGAAAGGGTTACAAATAAGAAAAAGCAAAGAAGGAATATGTTTGATTTGATTAAGAATAGTATGTGCCGGTACCCTTCTTCGATCATTGGTACTGTAAGAGAGAAAATAAAGGAATTCTAAATGAAACCTTATTTCCTTCCAGTTCTACGGAAGACTATGTATCGAGAAGAATAAAAAGCTTAAGGTAAACATGCTGTGACATTTCCCGTGTGATGACGGAGTTAAAATACAATTCACCACCCCCCTATCTTACCCGTGGGTGATCGTACGAGACGACTAAGGGATATAAAAACGCATATAATATCTATGCGACAGAAGGTAAACTCGAAACAAAACCCTATACCAATACGTCTGACCAGCGTGGTATAGTAGGTAAATTACTTTCTTATTATGGAGGAGGCCTGAGCCCGACAGTGGGACATATATGGTCTGAGATGATGATGAAACATGCTGACTTTCTTTAATTACAATGGTTTTAATGCGTTAATGCTAATATTTCCAATCGTGTGCATTTATGCGTGCACACTCACACACACAGTTTACACACACTTATACATTGCAGAACTATTACCATATATCATAATATTTAACTGGTAAGTTTATTAAATAGAGCTTCATGATATAATACTTTATTAAGTATTAAAAGGTGAATGCTATAAACTGCTAAATTTCTATATACGAAAGTAATAAATACCTGATTTGTTTTTATTACGACTGTTAAAATTTTATAGAGCTGATGTAAAGGATTTATTTTATTTAACCACAAATAAATAATGTAAAAATACTAAGATAAGGGTTCCTTCGTGTGGCGACGGAGTAAGAATACAATTCACAACCCCATTTCTTGCCCATGGATGTTGTAAAAGATGATTAAGTGATACAATAAGCAGATAACGTCTATGCAAGAGAAGGAAATCTGTCAATGAAATACTATACCAACTAGACCAAATTGACCTACTACAAGTAGGTCAATTTCCTTCTCACTTTGGAGAAGGAATTGAGCCCAGGAGTGAGATGTAAGCTGAGATTATTTAGATAATAAAAATATTGGTGATCTAACTATATAAAGAAAATTTGTGAAAGTACTTACTCGTACTCGCAGCGCACATAAACACAACGGTTATTTCCTTGCTGCAGATCTTAAAGAAAAATAACTTCAGCCTCCATTCAACGTCTAAGATTTGAGATTGAAATAATATTAACGAATTTTAACGCATTTTTATTTTTATTTTTTTTTATATTATGTATCATCGGACAGGATTGCATGAAATTTAACTGCTAATCAATACATATTTGCGGATGGTTAATAGAATTTTCGATCAATATTAATTTTTAATTGAGGTTATATTTAATAGCAGTCTACAAAAACCGAAGAGCTCTTGCACAACGTTTATTCACGCGTTTGGTTTCAATCATGAAACTTATCAATGCGTGCATAATACCGTGTTTATTGTTTGTTTTTAGTACGCATAACGTTAAAGGAAATAATGTCACTTTCATTGAGATCGATGATATGCCAAGTGGAAACGTTACGCTTTTGTACGAACCTGCCGCGAGGCAATTATGGGATTTTAAATCGGAACATCCAGTAAGTATACAAACACATCTTTATAACTTAAGCTCTTCTACACATATCGTATTTATAGGTAAGAACTTTCAGAAACATTTGCGTTTGTTTTCCATAATTTTAATTAAAAAAAAATTATTATAAAAATTCTGCTTATAATTTATTTCTTTAAAAAAGTATTCCGCTGAATAATGTAGCAAATTTGAATATGGATACACCAAATAGTGACCATATATGGCAAAATATCTAATAAAGTGATTGTTGGAACCATTTAAAATATTGTAAACGCTATTAAAAAAAAAAGGAGTATTGAGGCGTTGCCTGATATATTATAAATATATTGTGCAACTTAAACGTTATAAACTCATATACTAGATTTTAAATTATACCATATAGCAGTTTTTAAAGATAAACCAACTAATCAATATAAACGAAAATTGAAAAGCCAACAACAAAATTTAACTTGTCTAACTTCTTAGAATTTAGGTTCCTAGTTCCTCTAAATGTTAATCTAAATTGAACTGTTGGCGAAATCTTATGAACGCCTTTAAATAAAAAAAAAATAAACCTTACTGCTGGTGTAGACGACGTTGCGATATGAATACTTTGTTTAATTTAAATTTAATAAGCCGCTTGATAACTTGTTCGTAGGAGCCTTTCTTGACTGACCGTAACACTTAGGAAAATGTAATGCGACATTGAACGTATGTAAAAAAGTTGGTACAACTTGTTCGAGTTTATAATTGGAATTAATTTGTGCAATTAACGGAGCCAGTGCAATTTTAGAACACTAATTGTAGATGCAATTTTAGAACACTAATTATGATGCTATTTCGAGTTTTTGTTATCCATTAGTGTCATCTGCTAAGTAAGTAGAGTACTTACTTAACTATTTCTAATGTTTACGCGAGTATTACATTTGAAATAAAACTACCTTTACGGATTATATCGCGTCTGTATATGATTTTAAATTTCCCGAAGTTTTGAACACTTTACAGTGATTATGGTCACGTTAAGACTACTTAGTCATTTCACAAGAAGGTATGACAAATTGTATTCGAATTCATCGTGTCATTAATACACGTACTTTGATTACTTCTGCTATATCCTTACAATTTTATTAACCGTTACCAAATGCCTAAGAATTTAATAATTTAATATTTTTATTATTTACAGGTACCAATAGGATTGTGGACCAAAAGTTCCGGGGAACCAACAGAGATTCGTGATATACATTCTATTAATTCTGATCAATTTAATAACCAACTTTTAGTAGAATCAATGTTACATTTCGACGGTGAAAGAATACCAGAGCGCATTGTTCACGCAAAAGGCACCGGTGCATTTGGCTATTTTGAAGTTACTCATGATGTTTCTAAATATACATATGCTGATGTTTTTAATGGAATAGGCAAAAGAACTCCAATAACAGTAAGACTTTCTACTTCGATACACAATCTTGGGGGAAGTGATCTTGGCAGAGAATTTAAAGGATTTGCGGTAAAATTCTATACCAAACATGGAAATTTAGATTTCACTTGTTTGTCTATTCCAGTATATTTATACAGAGATCCTAATTTATTTCCACATATAGTTAATATCTTTAAACGGAATCCACAAACAAATTTGTTCGATAGAACAATGTTATGGGATTCCGTTACTCTAAGGCCTATACAATTGCATAGTTTACTTTGGCAACTTGCCGATTTTGGTATTCCAGATGGTTACAGAAAAATGGATGTTTTTCCCATACATGCTTTTGAGCTTTCTAATGAAAAAGGAGAAACACATTATGTAAGATTCAATTTCAGATCAGAACAAGGTGTTACATCATTGACTAATGCGCAAGTTGTCGCTATTCAAGGCCGTGATATGGACTATTATACCAGAGATTTGTATGATAATATAGAAGCTAAAAACTTTCCCTCATGGAGACTAGAAATGGATGTTTTAACCAAACATGATTTACAAAAAATAGATTACGATCCCTTCGATGTTACAAGGCTGTGGAAAAATGGTACATTTTTCACTGTCCAAATTGGACGCATAGTATTAAATAGAAATATAGAGAACCAATTCAGAGATGTTGAGCAAGATGCTTTCAACCCCGCAAACTTAGTACCTGGTATTCCTGGTCCTGTCGATTGGATGTTTAGAGGCAGACGTGCATTCTATAAGGATGCTCAAAATTATCGTTTAGGCAGAAATCACAACAAAATTTTAATTAATCGGCCGCTGTATGCTAAGACTTACAACCGTAATAGTGTTCCACCGACAGGATTTAATGGTGGAAATGCACCGAATTATTATCCTAACTCTTTTAATGGACAAATACCTTACGTAGACGAGAGAAGACCAAATGTAAAGCTACTTACATTAGAAAGTAACGCTATAGATTTGGAACCTAGTTGGTATTTCTATAATTATATAATAGAAAATGAGGCTCATAGAGAGAGATTTATTAATAATGTTGCTTTGAGTCTAACTGAGGTAACACCACCGGTGTTAGAAAGAACTTTGAAATTATTATACCTTACTGACGCAGATATGGGGAAAAGAGTTAGAACAGCTTTAGATGTAGCACGTAAACAAATAGCTGCTGAGATGGAAGCTTTTGCAGCTGCCCCTAAACCTACAGTAGTTAATATTAACACTGTACAAAACACAAAAATTCATGTAAAACACTAAACTATTTTAATGCTTATTTACTTATAGCATAATACCATTTCATACAATACTATAATAACATAATTTTTCCTCTTAATTAAAATTTTTAATAGTGGTAGGACCACGCTGTTGACAGTTCTCTGTCTACAGACGCGAGCCGGTCCGTTCGGTGTAGTACTAGACTCTCGCAGAAGATCGACGTCTGAGTAATGGCAACCTGCTATTGCGCTTCGTTCGGTGAGCGAGAGAGCCGGAAGCCCAACTGGGTGGGTTTGATGTTTGTATTCGTAGGCAGCGGCCTAGCTATACTCTTGGTATTGCAAAGGTCTATGAGCAGCAGTAACACTTACCATCAGGTATGCTGCTTGCTCGTTTGTTACCATAAGCAATAAAAAAAATATATTTATCCTGTTATTTTTTTTATTAAATTCATTTTTTTTTTCAGTAAATAGAGGGGTTTCTCATATTTACGCGAGTATCATGCGTATGAAATAGAACTATATTTACGAGTTTTATCGCGTATGTATTTGATATTCATTTTTCAACATTTATTAACTATTATTCTGTAAACGATGACTTATTGGAAGTGAAACATCTTAGTCCTATTGTGATTATAAATACTGAAAAGTGTTGTGGTAGTCGAGAAAATAAAATTTAAATAGAATCTTAATACAAAACCATAAAAATAGTTTTATTTCAAATTGGGCTTTAGTAGAAATGTAACCACTTCATAAATAATATTTCATATATTTTTTTGCAAATAAAATATTAAAACATATGAATGAATTTGTTTGAGGATGACCTCATTCTGATCTCATCCCAATTACTTGAGGTTAATGTAGTATTCACTCTTCTGTCGTACATATTGTAAAAGTTTTAGCAATAGTTTTATGACCGGCCTGCCTGATATCAACCCTCCTTGGAAATGTAATTGTCGATCAGACGACATCAGATAAAATTGGTCCAAATTGATGTTAAGTTGCATGTTACTGACATACCATGAACGAATGTATGGCTGAAGCCTGGGGAACGACATAGGCTATCTTTTTATCAACAAACTATGCGGGTGAAAGTTGAAAGTATTTTGTAAATTCTTACATTACATCTGAGTGGGGGCCGACATGTTATGTATTTTTAAAACGTTCTCGAAGTTCTTTTTACTTTATTCATTTAAATTTCCATTCCTAATTATACTTACATGATATGTAGGCAACCCTACATCTACGTATCCCAAATAAAATTTAATTTAAATCTTGCAAAGGTTTGCAAAGTAAATCTATTTAGGTCCCAAAAGGTATTACGAACTGAATTAGCTTATTAGGTACTTATACAGCATAGTAAAATCTCGAGACAATATATAAGGGGATTGCCATAACAAGCTTTTGGTCGTTACATAATTTAATATTATTATAATAGAATAGCATTTTATGCAAGATCGTTTTATTTATAAGTCTTCAATAGATCAAATCTCTTTGAATGACGTATACCTACATTCTTCGTCTCTTATCACAGGTGCACAGAAATAATCCAAGTTACACTTAATCATAATTATTTCAGCTCATATATGTCCCACTACTGGGCTTCAGTCTCCTCCACAATAGGATGTGAACGTGAAAATAATAGGGTGGGAAAATATCCTACTATCTTCTTAATATGTATATATAAATTACGCGTCACGTTGTTTGTCCGCGATGGACTCCTAAAGTACTTAACCGATTTTAATCAAATGTGCACAGCATGTGTAGTTTGATCCAATTTAAAAGATAGGATAGCTTCCATTTCAATTTGTAGTCGCAATATTATTTTATTGCAAATTATTTGTCTATTATTTGACAGTCACAATTATCTGTTATCTCCAAACTAATCTAACAGATGGAGGTATCTGTTGACTGGATTGAATAAATATTTAATAGATGGCGCTATGTTAAACGTACAAACGTTTCATATAAGCTACAATTTATTAGCATTACCACCACGTGCTACTGAGGGTACTTTAGCCACAGCAAAGCGTGGCCAGGCCTGCTAGAGCATATATATATAATACCTGTACTTACTCAGCTTTAATTAAATTATTTTATAATCGGAATACTGAACCTGGATTACCTAATAATGAATTAGTGATATACCCAATTGTTGAACCGCTAAGCTTTGGAATTTTTGCGGAATTTTATTTGAAACATATATGATACTAGCATATTGACTACAACCGCGTTATAGTTCGGTAATATTGTATTTATGTATTTACATAGGAACTATTTCTTTTTGAATTACCTACTACTGAACATTTGGCTCAGTAGTAATTACTAAATATAAAAAAAAAATAACCAAATGCTAAAGGTCAAAAACAAAAAAAATGGATGAATTTAATATTAGTTGTTATATTTTAATATCTTACATTATACCTTTTATATTTTAAACAAATACACATCACAATACATCATACCTTTTATATTTTAAACAAATGTAGCCTAAGTTACTCTTTATAAATTGTTATTATGTATGTATGTACATTATATAAGCAAAATTCTGTTCAGAATCGGTTCAGCTATGTCTATGATTCGCCGGGGCATACAGATTTATTTTTGTTTAAAAATCATCCGCATATTGTCATAACCATTGAGAAAAATATAATTTTATTTTGAAATTAGAAGGAATACAACATTCAAACGCAATAAAATCCCTAAAAACAATTCTAAATTTATTTCATAAACAGAACGGTCTTTAACAGCTCAAATAAATTAAGCAACAACTTAAAGTATTGGGAAACATTAATCTTGAAATATGACAAAACTATATTTATAAATCAAAGTAGACATCCAGAAAGTTCTACTCAGACATTGATGAAGGTGACCTAATAGTTATATCTGCAAATAAACAGATAGATTCTAGATACGTACTTGTAGTACTTAAAATTGCTTCACAGATGGCGTAGTAACGACTAATATACCGAGAGTCGTGGATTTGCCCTTTTTGCATTTTGCAAATGATTGTTAGGAGCCTACGTTTTATTTATATTTATCAAATATTTGTAAAATTCCCCCGCAACGCTAGAATATATTGCATAGTACAGAATGTTATGTATACCTATGTATTTTTAAAAAAGCAAGAAGAGGCTAATACAAGATTTTTTTTCCTCCTTGTCAGCTCATTCACGTCCCTTAATTGGGTACAAGTAGCTCTACACTAAAAAGGTATTTAAAATATAGAAAGGAAAGAAAATGCATTTATTTGGCGGCAGATATGCTACAGGTAGTTAAAATCTATTGAACTTGAACAAATTTACGCCTAATAGAAAAGCAAAAATAAATACTAAAATTATAAAAAATAAGAATAGGTACTATTTGGCCTACTATTACTGCCATCACACTGGTTGATGTAGATTTTAATTTTGAGTATTTCTTTATCTTATTCTGTCTCATTATCTCACATGGACTCGAGCCGCCTCTAAAATGGAAGGAAAATTGATTTACTATACCACACTAGGCAGGCAGGTTGGTAAAAAGTTTTATTTTGAGTTTTCCTTTGCTTGGACAGATGTTACACATATAATCTTTTACGACACCCACAAGCAAGAAGTTGGTGAAATGTATTTTTACTCCGTCACCAAACCGAACCATTTAAAAAAAATATTATTAAATGACATCACATCATTTTTATAATTGTAGCCCAACACTATTGACAGTTTTCTGCGTACAGCCACGGCCTGACCATCCGAGGTAGTACCTGCCACAATCTCGCAGAAAATCGACATCTAAACAGTGGCAAGAGCCGGCAGCCCAACTTTCTGGGTGGGTTTGAGGTTTTCTTTGGTAGGCAGCGGCCAAGCTGTAACCCTGGTATTATAAAAGTCCATGGGCGGCAGTAACACTTATCATCATCTGTGCTGTTTCCTCATTTGCCAACATCAGCAATAAAAAAAATAACATATAGGTACGGTCACCTTATTCTTCTTCATCTTAGCTCATATATAGGTCCCACTCTAGGGCTGGGGCCTCCTCCATAATGAGAGAAACACTAACCTAATAACCACGTTGGTCAGACGTGTTGGTATAGGGTTTGTTTCGAGTTTTCCTTTTCTTGTCATATGCGTTTTATATCCCTTAGACGTCTTTTACGATCACCCACGGGTAACGGAGGTGGTGAATTGTATTTTTACTCCGTCACCACATGGAAAATTCTTCTTATATCTAATCAATTCAAATGAAATCATTAATAAGCCTCATAACCTAAGTAGGTAGTCTAAGTAGGTAGCTACTTACATATTGTACTAATAATAGTTGTGACATATTAAATTCCTAACCAATTTCCTTTTGGTTAAAGGCTGTGGTTTATTGGTTTATTAACATTTCATCTGAATAATCTCGGCAGTAGGTATTAAGCTGTGTGGTAGCGGCTACGAATACTACCCTTACTTTACTCATGGATATCGTAAAAGACGACTAAGAGCCTTATAATGACCTGGGCCAACTCCATGTCTTTTGGTCAACAATTACATTCCCAAGAAGGGTTGACGCCTGGCAGGCGGCCGATTATTAAACTATAGCCAATAACTTTTACAATATGTACTAAGAAAGAAGAGTACATATTGTATCGACCCCAAGTAGTTGGGATAAGAGTAAGAGAATGATAATGAATTTCGGTAGTATTAATACTACTTAGTTTTGAAAGTGACTGTTGTCAGTGGCGTAGCTAGCATGGGTGGCACCCGGGGCGGATATTGTAGGTGACACCCCTAAATTCCAATAAAACTGTTAAAAAAAAAGTAAAAGAAAAGTTATAATAATTTACGTTTTATTAAAATACGAGTATCACAAATAATTTTTATATATTAGGTAAAAAATTTTTTTTTGGTAAAAATTTAAAATTTCTTTCTAGCTTTAACACTTGCAAACTCCGAAATCACGTCATCGAAATTTATATTTTGTGTTGCTTCATGTTCTATCGTCAAAATACTAAGATTGTTTAATATGGTTTCAGTCATTGTAGACCGCAAGTAATTTTTTATTAATTTCAATTTGCTAAAACTCCTTTCACATGAAGCAACTGATGCACATATTGTTAGAAATAACTTTAGTGCAGCCGTTAGATTCGGAAGAGATTCTGTAAAATCCCATTCGACAATGAATTTTAAATAGTCCAGAGTCACCCAATTAGAAGCTGTAATATTGGCCGCTTTTAAATGTCTTCTCAATCTTGATATCTCTAAGAGGAGTTCTGTTCCTGATACCTCATCGTAAAGGCCAGTAAATTTTGATATAGCAAATTTTAACTGTTCAGTGTTTGCTAAAAGCAACGTGTTTGACTGCACAACCTCAAATAATGAAGCTACGTCTTTAATGGACTGTAATCTTATTTCGAGTTCAATATTGAATCTGTCAAGACATTCTAACATGTCCTTTTTAAGTTCCGCTCTAAATGTAAGTCCAGCATCGGTGGACGATGCTAACTCACCGGGCATGCGTTTCTTGCGACGAATTCGTCGTTCCATTGAAATGTTGTATTCTTCCGATTTCTGTACAGCAAAATCTATTGCCTCTTCTGCAAGATGCAATCGTTTCTCTTCAATGAAAAGTCGAAGTGCTTCTAGTTTTACCACTATTTGATCAACACTTAAGCATTTACTTTGTAAAGCAATCTGAGCATTGTTGACTTCCCTTAGCACATCCTTCCAAAAGAAAAGATAGCAAAGAAATGAGAAATTGCACACAGCAGGCATAAGGTTCTGTGCAGCACCTCGAGTGTCTAAATTGGCTTCCTGATCACATAGTTCTTCAATTGCAGAAATAAGCCCATCAAAATTTTCAGCCAATACTTTTACAGCTGCATAATGAGCACTCCAGCGCGTAGTTGAAAGTCTTTTAACAGATGCTTTACTGTGTCTGAGGAGCACTTCCCAGCGGTTTGTGGAAGCAGAAAAAAAATTGAATATGGTCTCCACTGCTCCGAAAAATGTAACACAAGTCACAGTTTGTGCGAACGAATGTTGGCCACATAAATTAATTGAATGATCTATGCAACCAATAAAAATTGTTTTTTTGTTTTCTTCTTTTATAATAGCTTGCACTCCCCCGTGTATGCCGCTCATAACTGCTGCGTTATCATAACCCTGAGAACGACACATCATAATATCTAAGCCATCGTTTTCAAGCTTCTTAAGTATTTCAGCGCTTAAATCAGCTGCTTTTTTTCCATGTAAAGGAAAGAATCCTAGGAATACTTCTTTGATTTCTACCTTTCTATTATTAATTTTCACATAACGAATTACTTCAGACATTTGGTCGATATGTGAAACGTCTGGTGTGCTATCAAACATGATTCCAAAGTATTTGGCTGATTTAATTTCGTTGACAAGCTGACATTTTACGTGATTGGCTAAAATATTTATGAACTCATTTTGTATTTCTGGCGATAAATATGTTACTTTAGGTAATTTTTCCAGTTCCAAATATAAGATATGTTCTTTCAATACTACATCATATTTAGACAGCAGTTTAACTAGCTCTAAGAAATTACCTTTATTTGAAGATCCTTGTCCCTCATCATGTCCACGAAATGCTAGATTTTGTTTAGATAAAAACAAAGTTATATCTAATAATCTAGACAAAAGATTTTTCCACTTCTGTTTTTCCGTATTTATTAATTGCAAGGCTGCGTCATCTATTGTCGTATGAGATTTTAATCTCATTTCTAAAGTTTTCCACTTTTCGAAATTTTCTAAATGTTCACACGAAGTTTCATGATCCGATACTTTAGGATTTAGCTTCCACCACTTCTGAAATCCAGTTGTAAACGTTGTTTTTATGTTTGTGACAGCAAATAAACGACAACAAAAACAATACAGGTTATTTGAAATAGGAGAAAATACCATCCATGACCGTAGAATTCTTTCACCACTAGGCATCACTTTATAAAACCATTCCTTTGAAAGATGACGACAATCGCCTTTAATCTTTGAGCCATGTCGAGATACAGTAGGAAACAGACCTTCTTTGTTTTGAAAATATTCACTGCCCTTTTTTATTATGTCAATGCGAGCATCATCGGAAAGGGGTAAACTCCAATGTGAAACATCTCTCAAGTGTTGAAGTGATTCTTCTAAGTTAATGCTAACTCCGAAAGTAGTATTAACAACAGCGTCATTTTCAGTATTTATTTTGGTTTCGTCGATGTCATGGGTCGACTTCATTGATTCTATATTGTCGATATTGCTATCTGAATACGAGTCTTCTCGAAGGTGTATATTTTCTAAATCATTAATATCATCAGCAGGAGACTCAGGTACTTCGCCTGAACTTTGGCTGTTATCTGCTTTTGTAACATATTTAAAAAGAGAACCAGACATGCTCTGAATTGCATCCAATTTCGCCTTTTTTATTTTTCTCTGCTGAAACCCGCTTTTTCTTTTCGAAGTATGAATTCCCCGAGGCATATTTCGTTTTGGATATTCTAAAAATGTTTTTATTATTACGTTAATTTGATACACACAATGCAATAGTCAATAAATACACTTTACTTAACTAGCTTTGCCAAATATATTTTTATATAAATTAACTATTACCTATTTTGAATCTTTTTGAACATCTAAGTCTAAACTATTCCGAATTTAGATTTTGATATTAGATATCTAATATATCAAAATCTAATACCATTGCTATTAAATTTTAATATTAGATCGGAATAGAAACTAAATTTTAAGAAATTTAATTTAAAATAGAAATTTAATTTATAATAAAGATACGATAGGTACATCTAAATATTACCAATTGATAAAAATTTATTACCTAAAGGAATATCGTAAAACGAGTAGTAACATAAAATATGTGTACGTTAGCAAGGCAAAAACACCTACTTTCATAAACAAATGTAGGTATTTAGTAGTAAGACTTTTCCAGACTAAACAAAAAATATTCTGCACTGCGTCTATAATACCTTCTGTACCTATCATTTAGTAATCCTCGAAAAGACTCATTTTCCAACTTTTAAAAGGGATTAAAATAATTTAAGGCTTTTTAAAATAATCTAATATAAGCTATTAAATACTAAGTAAATTAAAAAAGTATTACTCATAATAACAAAAATACTTCACTCACCTCGTTTTTTTAAGAATCAATTATCTATATTGACTCTTTCTCTCTCTTTAAAACCCTTTATTTTAATAAAATTGCGGTTATAACAATATAACTTAATAATAAATACATAACATTAAACACACGTTCGCGAAAGAAATTTTGAAATGAATTCAGTCGAATACAAAAGAAATTCCCCACAGGTGACGAGCAATCTATTTCCAGTGAATCCCCTGACTCCTGACTAGCGACAGTTAAGGTTCATTTCCGTGCGCCATTCCATTGCGTTTAAACGCGGCCACGCGCGATTAATCGCTTACGACTGATTGCACGCGGCCGATGCTACAGTAGTCAGAAGTATGAAAATGTATGTCACAATTTCTGAAATCCGCGACAGTCGTAAGCGATGAATGATGTAAGCTGTGCCATTTTCATACATGGCTATTTTCGCATAAGCCGCGCGCAACAGTCGCAAGCGTTTAAACGGGCGCGGTCGAGTTTAAACGCGATGCACGTAAATAAACCTTTATGCGTGAATGAGATGTTATATTTTGGGGGAATCCCCAAACGAATATCGATGTTTACAGTGAAAAAAAAATATTATGCTCGTGGCACCTGTTTGAGCTCAATGTAAAACATGGTCCTAAATGAAGAAAACTTACTACGCAAGTAGGCACCTACATAATTATTATTATATAAATTATTTTATTATTGGTGGTTATGTAAACCACCAGTTTACATTTTTTTTTTAATTTTTTATAGGTGGCACTATAACTGATGTTCACGGTCGGGTGCTGGGGAGCACAATTAAAACATTACATATTTTTACTGATCGTCGCGCCGTCTGATTTTGTCCTGTTTGTCAAAAGTCTGACAATTGAGAATTGTTATTTTTTGTTCTTAGCGTATATATTGGTTGCTTTCCATTTAGTTAACACAGAGGGACTCTGCGGCACACTGCGAAACACCGCCAAACACTGTGTAAAAGTTTAAATGAAACAGCTAGCTGTTTCTTTTACACAGTGTTTGGCAGTGCCTCACAATGCACCGCAGAGTCCCTCTGTGTTGTAAATGGAAAGCAACCATCATAACTTGTTGTCAAAAATATATTTTCGGTTATTGACGTGCTTTCTGAAAATTATCTCAATTTTCATAGTTAAGCATATATTATTGTTGTTTCGTTAACGGCTGATATTTTTTTTTTATATATCAGGGTAGGTTTCATATTAAAAGAGAATCCTATATAATTACACACACATGTAGATACGTATATCACACACAAACACACCTATTATATGTGTATCACTTCAAGTTAAGTTCATCGCCAGAGCTCTTGGTGGCAACACTTTCCATACATGCATATTTTACCATCGAGTTGCCACTCTTTTTCAGTTGATATAACTTTACTCTTTGGTCGGGTGTCACCCCTGAGTGGGTGACACCCGGTGCGGACCGCCCCCGCCGCCCCCCCCCTAGCTACGCCACTGACTGTTGTTTATATATCTCGAGAGATGGCGTTATTATAAATGAACTGTGTAATCTTATTACAAACAAGGTATCTTTAACCAAAATTGTATCAAGTGATATGTTATGTCCAATCAAAGCGTAATGCCTTTTTTGGTAGGCTATGTCTGGACCCACGCCGTCCGTTCCGCCCGGGGCGAGGTACGAGCGGCGCGTGGCCCTATAACCCGCCGTGTTTCTTCCCTATTGCCATTGGCCAACTGAGAACGCTTTCTTGATATCCGTAGCCAGCCTAAAAGCGTAACGGTAGTTCAGCCAAATAATGCGTATATTTGTTATATTGTTTATTTTCATTTACGTTTTTCTGTTTATTGTTATTTTGTTTATACTTTTAGAATTCTTTGATTTTTAATTTAATTTTATTATTTTTTATTATAAACTATTTTTAAGAATTTTATTTTTTGTGACAGATACAATGTCCTTGTAACCTGTAATTTATTGTTTTCTGTAGTCTCCGTTATACATGTGCTAACGAGTATGTACGAACAACATTTTTTATATATTATTTTTGTCCTTTTTTTATATGGGCGCACTCTGTTTGCTTTTGGGTTTGCTGACAACCGCCACATTCTACAGGACGCAACGGAAGAACAGTGTTGTGGTTTCTCATGTGAGTTACCAAAATATTATGCTGAGTAGTGTGCCTTTTTACTTGCTCGCGGGTGAGATTCCAGCTCTTATATGTTATGTTTTACATATCTCTCTTCTGATCTGTTATAAATCTTAATTATATTGTATGTGTGTCCCCCTGCGAGGGAGAAATAATTTTTTTTTTTCTTTCTTTCTTTAAAGCCTAAAAAATATACTAGTTAATCGCCTCAATATATAAACTCGATTGTTAGTCATAAAACTACATTGTATCATAAGTTAATAAGTATTTTATGTAAGTTTCGGAAGTGTGTAATAAAATTTCAAAGTGCCACTTCAAGAAAGTCGCCCGTTTTGAATACAACATTGTAATTTTATCGCTATTTACAGTTACTTATTAAAAAAATAATAATAACATTTTTACTTCTCTTATTAAAATAACAATTGTACCACAAAAGTAATATATTTTGTTAATGTTTTTATGTGTATAGTTTAGTATTTAATTATTTTTTTTACATACCTAAGAAGGGTTATCTTTAGGCAGGCGGCAGGTGGCCGATCCAATAGCAATTCGGAGGGAATACAGTGGGTTATAGAGCTACGCACCGCCCTTTCGTCGCTCCGCACGAAACGGACGGCGTGTATCTAGATTCTAGACCATAACCTGTCAAAAATAAAAGTAGGCGGCCGGTTATAAAAGCATAGCCAAACTAAGATAAATATTACTTTAGTAATATGTACATCCATCATACATATTACAAAAGTTATTATAGTACGTATTGTATCAATATCAAGTAATTGGGATACGAACAGAATAATAGTGACCATACAAAGGAATCTATTTAATAATAATAATAATATTATATCCCTCCGGGCCAGTCGTTACCTCACCATGAGGCTAATGCAAAACTCGGAGGAACATTATTTGGCTCCCTAAGTTCTTTTGATATAAAAAAAAAATGTATCACAAGATTTACAGGAAAGCCAATAAACCGCAGGGCAGCTTGTGGCGAGTTGAATGTGAGTGGCGACACTGCGGTCCTGAATACTCCAGAGAGTCGATCAGGGACTCGTCTCCAGCTGGCCTTCATTGACTGGCTAGAGTGGAAACCGAAGAGTGCCCGAAGGACTCTCAGCTCTGGCTTGCCTTAAACAGCTGGTCAGAGAGGGGTCGCCAGAGCTATATGCTCGGGGGTGGAAGTGTCATTTTCAAGGGCATAATTACGGGGAAACCATGAGTTTGTTTATCGTAGACTTAATGGTGAAACCGGCGCCGCACTGCTCGACACCCCTAGCCACTTACACCAATGTTGCCCTCTGTTGCCCGTATGACTTGTGTGTCTGTGGCGACTATTTAGCGGGCCCATTCAGTGAGTTGGCGAGTCACCGTCTGCCACCGTTCATCTCTTAACATGGGTTTGAAGGCAGACGACAGTTTATAAATTCATAGATTTAAGATGAACCAGTCCACTAAGCACCCACTCCCATATTCATATATTAGATACCATCATCACACAATAGTTTTACACTTACTGCTGGCATTCCACGTATGTTATGTGCAGACGTGGAATGTCATCGGTAGGTGTCCCATCCCAATATTTAGATTAAATTTCTCCAAAGGCCTCTGCGTGTTGGATCCATATCCCCATGTAAGCCTCCCAAAGGACCGGGCATCTTCCCTACGGAAGATCCCGTGAATTAAAAGGAGATAATAATATAAAAAAATAAAATAATGATGAAAAAAATCATTCAGTGAGATGGCGAGTCACCGTCTGCCATCGTTCATCTCTCAATATGGGTTTGAAGGCAGACGACAGTTTAAAATTTCATAGATTTAAGATGAACCAGTCCACTAAGCATCCACTCCCATATTCAGATATTAGCTACCATCATCACACAATAGTTTTACACTTACCGCTGGCAGTCCACGTATGTTATGTGCAGACGTGAAATGTCATCGGTAGATGTCCCATCCCAATATTTAGATTGAATTTCTCCAAAGGGCTCTGCGTGTTGGAACCATATCCCCATGTAAGCCTCTCAAAAGACCGGGCATCTTCCCTATGGAAGATCCCGTGAATAAAAAGGAGATACAAATAATAATAATAACCATTTATTTTCTCATCACAAAAGGTCACAATTAAAACATAGGTGCTTACCTCTACATTTAATATAGGATCATCATTCTCCTACTTTTACTTTATTTACTTGGGGTAGATACAAAATGTATTCTTCTTTCATAGTACATATTGTAAAAGTTATTGGCAATAGTTTAATTACCGGCCGTCTCCCAGACGTCAATCCTCCTTGGGAATGTAATTGTTGCCCAAACGGCATTCGACGACGTCGTTATAATAAATTAAATATAGGATATGTATACATTATTTGGAGCCTTTGTGAGGAGCTGGTGTCCGTACTAGGATAAACCTGTGTGATGGATCACCAGGCTCTCACTATAAAATACAGGATACATAACGTAAGGAATAATATAAACAGAACGCTTGGGTGGTCTTTATCCTTAAGAAGAAACGATTTATTTTTAGACTAAACAGTTTAAAAATATATTAGTAATTTATCAAGCAGTAATTATAGGATTATAGCATCAAACAAAATCAGAGACAAGCATGACAAAACACACGGTCTATGTGCTGGACTGAAATGGGCTGAGTGTTCGGGGTATTGATCTCTCGCCCTTTACCTTGACGCGCCTCCCTTCAACAAAAACGTACCTATTACGCAGATCCACTCCTCTTTGTCTGTTTTAGAAATGTTCTCTCAATTAAACAATAGTGTGTTTAGATTCTTGACGTTCATGCGACTAATAAACTTATTAATACGACGAACTACTCGTATAATGGTTTCTGATATTTACGCGAATATTACACATTTAAAATAAAACTACTTTTATGGATTCTATCGCGTTTGTATTTGATTTTTAATTTCTCGACGTTTCAAATACTTCACAGTGATCATGGTCACAAGAAGACGACGAAGGTGTCTTACGTCCAAAAATCACCGTTATTACAGAAATTTATATCTACCCGCTACAGTATCGGTTATTAAAAGTTTGACCCACATTTTAATACAAATTCATTGCCAGTACAAAAAGAAAATGATTCTATATTTAAAAATTGTTTATGATCAATTTATATTAAACAGTTAATTATAATTTAAATTACTGAAACTTAGCATTTAATATGCTTAATTATTTATAAAACCCGATTACGAAGCGAAAAATGACGTCACAAGCGGGATTCGAACCCGTGCCTATTGGGATTCCGGCCCAATTGTGCTGCCACTACACCACGAAGCGAAATTTGCATGTCCTACAATAAGTCACGGTGGTGTAGTGGCAGCACAATTGAGCCGGAAGCCCAATATGCGCGGGTTCGAATCCCGCTTGTGACATCATTTTTCGTTTCGTAATCGGGTTTTATAGTTAATTATAATTATTATATTGTCGCAATTTACTAATTTAAAAATCTAACAAAAGCTATTAAGCTACCACCGGATCGGAAAGCGGCCACTCTGAGTAAGATCCGGCACGATGAACTATATTTTTTTATTATATGTCGTTACACTATTAAGGAAAATAAATATGAAATATACCTATTTCAATAAGGATAAAGACTGTGCATTAGATACTATTGAGCTATGAGTCAGTCAATTCGTTTTATGACAGTTGAGAACCAATATCATGCATTCTTTTATTTGCTGGATCTTTTAAAAAGTGCTCGCAATTCAGTGGAGTCCCAGCGGAGTCAATTTTTTTTCGTTTAGTAAATTCTCATTTTACTAATACACTCATTTGCAAAAAAAACGGGCACCTAAGCAATGAACCATTTCAAATGTTAATATTTCTTTGTTTGATAATTATAGGTAGTTTTATCCACACAATTTGGTAAATTAATAAGAAAATAATCGTTTTCATCAGTATTTCATAAAATTTAGATACAATTTATGGGAAATAATGCTAAACCTCGCTAGTAGTGTATATTCGCTAGTAGTGCATATGCTCATGAAGTAAAAATAAAAAAGTTTTTTTGTTTGTTTTTCTTTAATAAAGTAAAAGCAGATAAATGTTTAGTATCGAGTGTGACCCCCTCTAGCTAAAATCACAGCTTGAATTCGTCTGGGCATGCTAGCGAGTATATCCCGGATACTTGCTTGCGGAATACGTTCCCACTCCGCAGTAATCACATTCTTCAGCTCTCTGATGGTCTGCGGAGCCGGGTGTACTGATCTCACACGCCGTTTCAGAACGTCCCAGACATGCTCTATGGGATTGAGGTCGGGACTTCGAGCTGGCCAATCCAAACGACGAATGCCGACCTCTTGCACATACGCATTAACATCGCGGGATCGGTGGGCGCGAGCATTGTCGTCCATAAAAATCGAGTCTTCACCTAGAGCGGCCAATGCGGGTTGTGCATGAGAAATTAGAACTTCCGTTATGTATCGATGCCCAGTCAGTGAGCCGTTTTCAATGAAGACTAACTCTGTACGATCCATTGAATTTATTCCTGCCCAAAACATAACAGAGCCCCCACCATAAGGTGTGATTTCTTCGAAACATGCCTCTGCAAAGCGTTCTCCTTGTCTTCTTAGCACTCGCCGACGTCGATCTTCACCGAACAGAGATATCCTGGCTTCATCAGAGAACAAAACCCTATTCCAATCGTCTTGAGTCCATGATTCACAATTTCTAGCGAACCTAAGCCTGTGAACTCTGTGCTCACGGAGTAATTTGGGGCCGCGGGCCGGGCGGTGACTGCGTATATTGGCAGCGAGAAGCCTCCTCCTGACCATCCATAGACTAATATGCACATTTCTTACTTCTTGGAGGTTGTTCTTAAGATCCACATACGAAGATTTGCGATTTCTCAACGCGCGACTCACAAGAAAACGATCATCCCGTGGTTGGGTACATGGTTT
The DNA here is from genome assembly GCA_905163515.2 of Lymantria monacha. Taxonomy (NCBI): domain Eukaryota; kingdom Metazoa; phylum Arthropoda; class Insecta; order Lepidoptera; family Erebidae; genus Lymantria; species Lymantria monacha. Next base: position 7,564,462 of record LR991090.1, on the reverse strand, counting down.
TCTTCCAGAACCAGGCCTTCTCTCGACGGAACCAGTCTCCTGATATCGCTGCCAGGTCCTTTGGACTGTCGAGCGACTAACATTTAGCCTCCTAGCCACGAAACATTGGCTGCAACCCTCTTCAAGCAGCGCGATAATTTTGGTAGCTTTTACCACTTTATCTACCATTTTTGATACAGCCAAACAGCATTAAATAAAGCTTTGACAGTCAAGGATATGAAATTAATCGATAAAAATTGAATAAAAGTTATGAAAGTCGATGTTAACTTCTGGAACTTCGCGCCAAAAATGTAGGATAAAAAGGGGTTTTCTGTAAAAATGAACATCAAATGAAAAATTGAATTTAGAACGTACTTTTTTAAATACCACAGCATTTTTAAAACCGGCCAGTAACGTGTACAAACGATTGAAACCTTTTTGGTATTGTATCTTTTTAAATATGAATGAAAATCAAAACCGCCCGTTTTTTTTGCAAATGAGTTTATTATAAATGTGAAAGTTTGTGAAGGTGTTTGGACTAAATCATGCGTAAACCGTTGAAGAGATTTTAATGAAAATTGGCACATGGATAGTACATTTCCTGGATAACACAAAGGATACTTTTTATCCCGGCTATGTTTTCTCTTGGGAAAATAATTACCCTACCCTAACCTACTTTTCATACGGGCGAAGCAGAAGGAAGCTAGTCTTATCATAATTACCATAAAAAAATATGACATTTAGATATAATCATTTTCTCGCAAATGCTTACTGATAATTAGTTATACAGATATCAAAACGCAGTTCAAAAATTAATAAGTAAACCTGCAGTAAATAATTTAAAAAATATCTGGAATCACATCTTTCTGTATGATGACGGAGTAAGAATACAATTCACCACCCTTTATTAAGATAAAACGTGTTGAATTGTATTCTTACTCCGAGCAAGCTCGTGAGTGTCGTAGTAAACTAAGAGAGAAGGAAAGTTTGAAATAAAACCCTATACCAACACCTCTGACTAGCGTGGCATACTAAGTCAATTTCCCTCCTATGATGGAGGCGACTTCAGACCAATAGTCGGTCATATATGAGCTGAGATGACGATAAGTATTATTCTTCAATGTTAAGTCAAAGCTCAGTACATAAAGAATTATGTACTGTATTTACAAAACGACTACAAAGAGATATTAATAAAATGATATTAGTTTCATCATCATTCTTTGCTCTTATCCCATTCACTTGGGGTCGACGCAATGTGTACTCTTCTTCTATGTAGGAATATATTGCAAAAGTTATTGGCATTAGTTTTATGACCGACCGCCTGCCTGCCGTCAACCCTCCTTGAGAATGGAATTGTTGACCAAACGGCATCAGTTGGTGTTGGCCTAAGTCGATATAAAGCTCTTAGTCATCTTTTACGACATCCACGAGCAAAGTAGGGATGGATAGTATTCGTAGCCGCTACCACACACTACAATAAAATAATATTAATTTATGCCATCATAAAAAATAAACTATACGTTTCTTTACCGTTTATTCAAGTATCGTTATCATTGAACTGCAAACACCGGACGCTAGCAATTACATAAAGTTTTTAGATGCTTGGTTATGACACGCAACGCTGAACAATACAATTTGTGATTTTACTAAATACAAATAAAAAACTTGTTAAATCTCGAGTAATATTTAACCTAGATTTTTAATTATGTCTTGTAAATAAAACTTAATAGGCTGTTCTTTTATTCGCTTTATAACTTATTAAAAACATTATGTAGAATCAACAAAAACGTTACGCGGCAGCGGAGTAGATTATGGGGCATAACAAAACCTATGACATCTCCTCAGGCCAGTGATAGTATGCTAATTTAATTTCCGTTATAGAAAATTATTAATATTAGTATTTGAAATAAAACTATATTTACGGATTCTATCGCGTCTGTATTTGTTTCTTAATTTCCCGAAGTTTCGAACACTTTACAACGTTTATGGTCACGGGAGGACAGTCCACTCGTGGCCATGAACTTTTTCAAATGTATATCATATATACTCGCGTAAACATCAGAAACCTTAATATTATTAATATTAATGCAATAGCTAGACGAATACGGTTTGTAAAGAAAACTATACCTACTTTCAATGTTATGGTGATTTACATACTTCAAAAATTCATAATATATATGTACACTAGCAGACCTGGCCACGCGTTGCTGTGGCTTAGGTAGCCTCAGTAACACGTGGTGGTTATGCTAATAAATTGTAGCTTATATGAAACGTTTGTACGTTTAACATAGCGCCATCTATTAAATACTTACTCGCTCCAGTCAACAGATACCGCCATCTGTTAGAATCGTTTGGAGATAACAGATAATTGTGACTGTCAAATAATAGAAAAATAATTTGCTAAAAAATAATATGGCTACAATAAATTGAGATGGAAGCTATCTTATCTTTTAAGTTGGATCAATCTACACATGCTGTGCAAATTTGATTAAAATCGGTTAAGTACTTTAGGAGTCCATCGCGGACAATCAACGTGACGCGTAATTTATATCATATTAAGAAGATATTACACACCAATGGAACTAAATTTTTTGAGTATAAAATCAATAAAATCATTTCTTATAAATAAATTTACTTATAATCATCATTAAACTTTTCACCGTCTACTGCCCCATAGAAAGACATATAGCGCTGTAATTCATTAGAGAAGTTATGATCATAATCACCACGCTTAGCAGGCGAGTTGGACTCGCAGTGAAGTATTATAAGTTCTCTAGAAAAGCGCTGCTGTATATTCTTTTGGTGACTCCTAAGCAGATTTTTTAAAAATACCGAGTGCTAGTTTAGGGTACCGAATGCTTTCCCCGTAGTGACGGAGTAAGAATACAATTCACCACCCTATATCTTGCTTGATCGTAAGAGATGTCTAAGGGATATAACATAACATTGATGCAAAGAAGAAAAACTCAAAACAAAACCCTATACCAACACATCTGATCGGCGTAGTATAGTAGATCAATTTCCCCGCTATTATGGAAAAGGCTCGAGCCCAGCAGTGGGACCTATATGAACTGAAATGATGATGATGACGATGAGGGGTTAGTTTAACAACAATTATATTCTTATCCCGTCGCCACACGGTAAATATAATACATGCTAATTATAACATACGTACGGCCACCGAAGACAAAGATCGGGTACTCGGTCGCTCGCACGGCGAAGGTGTTTGCAGGCTGGGTCCATGGGGTTGCGTGCCGCCTCTTCTGTCGCCCCGGACGATTTGTCGGGGCGCGAACACATCTATGGTCCACCTTGCGGGAAAAAAAATGTTATAACATACGTATCATCATTCTCCTACTCTTATCCCAATTACTTGGGGTCGATACAATATGTACTCTTCTTTCATAGTAGGTACATATTATAAAAGTTATTGGCAATAGTTTTATGACCTGCCAGACGTCAACCCTCCTTGGGAATGTAATTGTTGACCAAACGGCATCAGATGGAATTGGCTTAGGTCGTTATAAGGCTCTTAGTCGGCTTTTACGACATCCACGAGCAAAGTAAGGGTTGGTAATATTCGTAGCCGCTACCACACAGCTAGTTATAACATACGTATATACCTACAAATTTCTTTTCATAATTTATAACAAAAACATTATGATTTTAAATCGTTATTATTAACAAAAGTGTTTTTAGCTTATACCCTTTGATAATAAGATAAAAGAAGGCTTATACTAATTAAGCAAATTACAACCTACCACTTTTTTTCTTTAAGGGCGCGTCTTTTAAACTCTTTAGGACTATAATTGTGTTAATGATGCTGATGTTTTAGTTAATTACAAGATGCTTCTGTACTTTTGAGAACTATAATAATAAATATTAGCGAAGTTCAAACTGTTATGACTTTTTTTTTCTTGCGTTTGGTGGCAAACGAGCAAGCAGCAGCACACGATATACCTGATGGTAAGTGCTACTGCTGCCCATGTGCTTTTGCATAACCAGGGGTAGGCCGTTGCCTACCAATACATATCCCAAACCCACCCAGATGGGCTTCCAGCTCTCTCGCTCACCGAACGAAGCACAACATCATATTGCCATTGCTCAAACGTCGATCTTCTGCGAAAGTGTGGTACTATCCCGGACAGACCGGTCTGCGGCTGTAGACAGAAAACTATCAACAGCATGGTCCTACAACTACCACTGACTCTAAAGTTATTAGATTTTTTTTTATTGCTTAGGGTGGCAAACGACCAAGCAGCACGTCTGATCGTAAGTGTTACTGCCGCTCATGAAGCTTTTCAATACCAAAGGTATAGCTAGGCCGCTGTCTACAAACCCAAACCCACCCAGAAAGTTGTGCTGCCGGCTCTCTTACGCACTGAACGAAGGACAACAGTATATTGCCACTACTCAAATGTCGATAGTCTGCTAGAGTGTGGTAGTACTTCGGACGGACCGGCACCAGGCTGTAGACTGAAAATACAATGCCAATATTGTAGCACTTTTTTTTTACGACGGACTAATTATATAGTTAATTCGATATATACAGGGCGACAGAAAATACGACACATGGCCCTATAAACTCGCCCCACACTGTACTTCTCAACGCCATGTTATCAGCCCACCGGTTCCCGCTCCTTGTCTTCGGTGGCTCGCCCGGTGGATCAGATCATCTTGTCTATTATTTACCTACTAATTATGGTTGAGACTCGACTCCAGTACGTATATGAGCCGAGATGATAATCCTTCCAAACCATGAAGGGAAGACAATGCCATAATAGTCTCACTGTTTTGTTTCGTCTGGTTTGATGAGAGAAGTTGAAGTTATAACTTTCTTAAATATAGCGAGTATAGCGAACCTAATTTTACTACTCCCAAAATAAACTAAGGGGTGATAAATATTGTATTCATCATCATTATCATCATCACAGCACATATATGACCCACTGTTGGGCTCGGGCCTTCTCCGTAATGGGAGGGAGGTTAACCTACTATACCGCGCTGGTCAGACGTGTTGGTATAGGGTTTTGTTTCGAGTTTTACTTCTCTTGCATAGATGTTATATGCGTTTTATATCCCGTCGTCTCTTACCGTGAATTGTATTCTTACTCCGTCACTACACGGATAATAATATTGTATTATTACTATCTAAAATCTAGAGTTACTTGCATCTTTTATTTAACTAAGTTTCTGCACAGTATGCTTAATATTTAACATCGGAATCTCATTTTTTTTTGCGAAAACCTAAAATCATTTTAAATTATTACATACATAAATGAATATAGTGCCTACCTTTTCACAAGATAATTAAATCTCGATGCGAGAGCAACGGAGGGAATTGTGTGCAGCGAAGCGGGTACGAAAATAGCTTTCATGTGAAAAACCTCAGTTATTTATCTCAAGTCTTTTTTTTTCCTTCGTTAATCATATAAATTTAAACGTTCGCTTTCAAAACTTACTTACTTTTTAATCTTCAGAATATTTAAGTTTAGCTTGATCGTATTTTACTATTAAATTTTCTGAAGCATGCTTGGAAATTTGATCATTATTCTGACAACTTTCTTGGAAATAAATTGAAATTGCTGTACTAACCAAATACACGCGAGCAGTGGTCGGCCAAAAATGATATATCTGTCGTGTTTTAGCGGCCAAATAAATATATATGTAAATTCATATCTATCGTGTATTTCAAAAATAGAACGATTTGTTACTTCAAAACATCGCAACCGACAAGGCAACTTATCTGAGTTTTATTTAAATTTCGAACTGGCTTGAATAAGAAACCTGTTTGATAATGAAAAATAAAAAACAAATTAACCCTTTGGCGCGTAAAAAATGTTGTTCGTTGTTCGTCATGTATACAGTTTACTTAGTTTAAATTTCCGCGCATTATTTGAGAAAAGTACTATACAAGCCTTGGCCACAACTAGGAATTATAGATTTACGTATGTATGCCTTGGCTCACATTTACACGTTCGTCCATCAATGCCTCTTTTGCTGGCCGCTGCAATAATGTACTATAAATTATTTAAATTATAAACGTGATCTTCTATTTAATTGATCAAAACCTATTTTTAATGCTGTTTTTATCTTTGATCAACATTTTTTTGCAATATTAATGTAAAAGTTTGCAATTATAGCGTTTTTTTTTTATTGCTTATAATGGCAAACGAGCAAGCAGCACACCTTATATAAGTGTTACGGCCGCTCATGAAGCTTTGTAATATCAGGACTACTCCTACGCCGCTATTAACCAAAATCTACTCAGAAAGTTGAGCTTCTGGCTCTCTTGCTCACTAGACCAAGGTCAATCAGCATATTGCCAATGTTCAGACGTTGATTTTCTGTAAGAGTGTGGTAGTTGCCCCGAACGAACCGGCCCGCGGCTGTAGACAGAAATTTGTCCAGAGAGTGGCCCTTACAATACTATCCATCTATATTAATAACGACGTAACGTTTTTTGAACGTTTATATTATTTTATTACTTATGGTGGCAAACGAGATAACTGTTACGGCCGCTCACGTTACCAACAAAAACATATCCAGAAAGTTGGGCTTTTCTGGCTCTTTCGCAAATTGAACGAAGGGCAACAACACATTGCCACTTTTTTGGGCAGCGGGATATGGAGCGTTCACGCACCGTTAAATCCGTCCGGGGCAACACAAAGAACAGCGCGACTCCATAGATTCACCCTTCATCTACATCTCGACGCCGTGCGTGCGGGCCATCGTCAACCAGGTATCTGTCTTCAGTGGCCCGGTGCTCTACCCTCACGAGTATCCTCTCAAGTCGATGGCCCGGCAGCTTTCATCATCAGTCGTCGGCCGTTTGCTTTTTATTATGGAAACGGCTCAATCCCAGCAGTGGGACGTAAATTAGCTGAGATGATGATAATCACCCATTGGTTCTCTTCTTATGTCTATATACAAGTGCCTACCAAAATAACCATCTGACACTCACGAGAAAGAAATGCTCTGACGTCATTAGAAATAGGTATGACATTGAAATAGTGTCCAAAATACGTTATATAAATATATTTTTACTTTGCATATTTACTAATACAATTTTAAATAAAATAATAATAGCAAAGAATACTTATAACTTCAAATAACTTATTGCTATTCGAATTTACGTAGGCGTTTCGTAAGCTATATCCTTATGTATTAATCATTTGTAATATTATTACTATACTCAAAAGCTTATATTATATTCTATATTACGTATACAAGGCTTAGCATAAATACGAAACGGTTTGAAACCTACACAGACCTATTCTATTACTTATTTATTAAATATATATTAGGGTAATAACATTTTCTTACTATAATAACATTACCATAATGTGTGTGTAGGTTTTAAGTACTTTTTATTATTCTATATCAATTCTATGATATTTTATACCCTATTCATATGAATTGAATAGTGCTAGCAATCATTTTGATTCAAATCAAATAACTAGGTATTTAGTAGGTATGCCAAAATAATACATAGGGGAGAGCGCGGGTAATGGCGCTCACCTCTCTAACTCTATCAAAATGGAACTTAGGAACACGCCACGATGCGAGAAGCCCGCTGGAAGTGGTCCTTTAATAGACAGCGATGCAAACGTACAGTCAGATCTCCTCATGTGACCGTCAAGTGCGTTTCTTTGTATATGGCCGCGCTGATCTAATTTTTGGTTATGTGTTTTTTGTCGGTAAGTCCGAAACTTTAATGGTTATTTAGTTTTTAATTTTACTTTTCCGACAATAAAATTATTCAGTTTTGTGATAATGCAATCAATTTTCAATAATTGTGTATGATTTTTTTTTAATTTCAAATTAATTACAGAATGTCAGTTTGGGGTTATATCGCTCAGCTGAACGCTATTACCCTATAGTGACTATTTTTTTTATGTTGTAGATATGCCAAGAAATCGTAAAAGGACCAATTTAAAATTATAAAAAAAAATATTTGCGAAGAATTATAATTGAAATTAATTTAACATCTAAGACTTCTATTATATTTGTTAAATTTAAAAAGGCTAATCTTACATACACATAATTGATGCTAATTTGTGATTGTAGACTTTACTTTTATTGTATAAGGTTGATCTCATTAAAATTTATTATTAAAATATATCTTACTTTTATTTTCCAAGAAAAAGCATGTTAGAGCGTCATTAGCTCGACCCTGAGCAGCATTACCCAAAGTCAGGGGTAATGCCGCTCAAACAAATTTTTTTTATAATGTTTTCCTACAACTAGTAGGCCAAAGATATATGCTTTTGTTCTTATATTGTTGATTACTCGATAATTAAAGACTTTGTTACTATTCTTAATTCTGATTTATAATAAATAATTTAAAAAATACACCATGTTTGCCTTAAGTGAACGCCATTTCCCCTCCTTACCCTTACATATCATCACACCATATCCCTTGCAGGGTAGGCAGAGAGAATAGAGTGCCAGAGAACTCTATCCTTGCATACTTCACTCCTTCCTCAACATTCATAATTCTCTTCATACACGCTCACCGGTTTCGGAGACTCTTGACTCCACCTTCCTTCAGTACATGACCAACTTGGTCTAGGTAGGTTAGTCTCGGTCTCCCTCGGTACCTACATCCTTCCACTTTCGCATTGTATATTTTCTTAACCAGACGTTCGTTCGGCATTCTTTCCACATGTCCGAACCATCGGAGCATTCCCTTTCGCATCTTTATACCAATACTCTCTTTCTATTCTCTCTTTTTATTCTATTCTCCAAAAAATAATAATTTCTGATATTTACGCCACTCTTCCACATTTGAAATAAAGTCATTTTTACGGATATTATCGCGTTTGTATTTGATTTTTAATTGCCATTTTGATAATATTAATAAATTCCGTAAAAATAGTTGTATTTCAAAAAACCTAAACATATTTAGAAGAAACTACTGGATCAAGTTACGGACGCGTTCTATTTATCACATTTGTTTACTCGGAAATCTTTTCATAGGCAATAGAAGAAAAATAAAGAGATGTATGGATATTTACGGCAAGGATTGATCACGCCATTTGTCGCGGATGTTTACAACAATATTCATTGATTCCTTTACGTATTCTTCAAAGCATAATTTTAGTTTTCCTTTATTGTATTACAAATGCTGACTGCCCTTCATCATTATTATCGTCATCTCAGCTTCCATATGTTCTCCTGGTAGGCTTTAGTCTCTCCCATAATCTGAGAGAAATTGTCATGGTAAATAACACTGTTCAGGCGCAGGTAGTAAGGCATTTGAAGAAAAAGACCGCGTTCCAGTGACCCACCCGCACGGCGTCGAGACGTCTATGTAGGGCGGGTAAAAAGAGTTTAATTAAGAGGTTCCTTATTGATATTATCAGTACACTTTTCTTAGTCGTCTTATATAATCACACAGTGTGATTAATTGCATTCTCAACTCGTCACAATAGGAAATTATTATACTTACGTATTATTTTTAGCTCACGATTATCTAGTAAATAGTTTTAAATAAATTCATAAACTACTTAATCTAAATTGTGAAAAAAGAAATGCTACGTTTATTTCTACGTTTTTCTTTTGGACTAGTCCCACCACGCATTTCCATCACTGTAACTCTTGTAAGCCAGGATCTATAATGATCTCCGTAAAAGACTGAAGTTTGACCCTCAGGAAGTCCTGGGAAACAAACTGGAAAAAAAAAATAATTGTCTTGGGACCCGCAACAAACTTAATTATGCAAAGCGGGAGACATGAAGAAAATTGACTAATAGGCCAATAGATATGATGACGTACCTACTGATACGTGAAGCATAGGAGTACAGCACCATGGATATAATAGAGCTTATTATATTATTTCTACGTTTTAAGTTTTTAAGTTTTTTAAGTTTGTTGGCATAGCGGCCATCCATAAATCACGTGAGGCTTGAAAGGGAGGGAGGGGTTTGACAAAAATCACGAAATATCACCAGGGAGACAGAGGGTGTAGTAAGATATCACGTGTATTTATTTTTTTTGTCAAACGCGCGATTTCTAAACCGAAAAGCGGTGTAGTGTGACTTCGACTTGCCGTTGCCAGGCAACAAACAAAGTACTCACGCGCCGCCGACTTACCTCATACGTTGTTTTGCATTAAAACAATGTTTAAAAGTAGTTGATCTGTATAAAGACCTTTTTGCAAAGTATAAAAAAGGAAAAACCGAGAATATAATGAGTTGTGGGCTAATTCTTTGTAGGTACTAGAAATTGACGTGATTTTAATGGTTGTTCATAGTCTCAAAACTCACCACGTACCACTAAAGTTGGGTTAAAAAATGCTAACAAAGATCACGTGATTAATGGATGGCCCTATACTTACTCAAGAGGCCTAACTAAACTAAGTATTAACAAGGGTAAACTAGAGTAACAACAAAAACTAATACCCAGTATTAACTAAGTCGTACGTAAATCACATTTGGTGTTAAAGGTCTCATTAGTAAAAGGTTCGTAACACCAAAATTGCCCGATTTACTTGAGAAACAACGGTGGCGAAAATACGTGGTTTGATTTTCTGTTCCTTCTAACCACTACTACGAAATATTATTTAAACATAACTAATACATTTTTTTCTTCCGTGTGGTGACAGAGTAAGATTACAATTCACCACCCCCTATCTTATACGTGGGTGATCGTAAGAGACGACTAAGGGAAATAAAATGCATATAACATCTATGCAAGAAAAAGAAAACTCGAAACAAAACCCTAAACCAACACGTTTGACCAGCGTGGTATAGTAGGTTAATTTCCTTCCTATTACGGAGGAGGCCCGAGCCCAACAGTGGGACATATATGGGCTATGATGATGATGGTGAATACAATATTATTAAAGATTTTATGATGATTTAATTTCAAATATTTCACGGTGATCGTAGAGAAAGTGTAACCCAAAAGGTTACTCTTCCCGAAAGGGTAGCCCGCCGAGTTGACGTCAAGGATTCGGTACCAGTGGCCGGCCCAATGGCGATAGAAAGGAAATACCTTGGGGGTTATAGGATATAGGGGGGTTATGGATTATGGGGCTACACGCTGCCCTTTCATCAGAACGGACGGCGTGAGTCCGGACCATAGTCTGCCAAAAAAAAGTATTTATAGAGAGTACTCGTATGATAAATGCGTTGAAATAAATTTAATAATATGTTATGCATATGAAATGAATAAAAATCCCATTAGGATTGTGTCCGTTGGTCCTGTGTTTGTAAAATGCGTAGCGGACGCAATATGTCCACTTTTTCATTTAATTCTATTGCACATATTTTTTAAGCTTATGACGTTAAACGAGCAAACAGTACACCTGATGGTAAGTGTTATTATCGCCCATGGGCCTTTACAATATGAATGGTACAACTAAGCCACTGCTTATCAATAAAAATCCACCCCGAAAGTTCGACTGCCGGCTCTCTCACGTATTCACTCTCATGATTAATGCAATTCATCCATCATTTCTTTGTTTTCCCATAATCTAAATCGTTTGACTTAAAACTTATAACTTAAAACTTAATTAATCATTATGAACACATTGTTATCTAATGAGTTGTGATATTTACATTAATAATAAATATCTGTGGAGTTAGGCTGACCGATCGCATTCGTAACGACGACGTAAGAGAGCGAGTAGGTATGAAAGCGAGTATAGGTGTAAAGTTGCGAAAGGGAATGCTCCGATGGTTCGGACATGTGGAAAAGAATGCCGAACGAACGTCTGGTTAAGAAGATATACAATGCGAAAGTGGAAGGAGGTAGGTACCGGGGGAGACCGAGATTAACTTACCTAGACCAGATTGGTCACGTACTGAAGGAAGGTGGAGTCAAGAGTCTCCGAAACCGGCGAGCGTGTATGAAGAGAATTATGAATGTTAAGGAAGCGAGTGAAGTATGCAAGGATAGAGTTCTCTGGCACTCTGTTCTCTCTGCCTACCCTGCAAGGGATATGGCGTGATGATATGTATGTATGTATGTAATAATAAATATATATTTTACGGTATGACGTATAAAATACAGATGCAATAAATGCATTAAATCAATAGTTTTATAAGTAAAATATAATTTTATGACATCCTAAGCAAAAATGTCAATGGTCTATATAATATTATTAGCTTTTGCCCGCGAATTCGTCCTCGCAGAAGTCATATCTGACAGAGGTAAATAGAAAAGGCAATGCAAGGTGTTCAAGATGTGTCGCTAAGAATATGCTCAATAGCTTCAGAAACTGGGATGTAGTCGTTGCCTTCTGCGAGTTAGTTGTCTAGCGGAATTAGGCAATAGGGCGAGTCCGAAAGAAAATACTCTACGGTCACACGCTCTACCGTCGCCGTCGGTGCGTTGGGCGGCGCATGCTTGAGTATCTGTAGTGAGGTTCATTGATATAATTTCCATCCTCATCATTATCCTAACCAAAAATGTCAATGATCTATACTCTATATAATAGCATTTGTCGCTTTCCGCAAGTTCGGTTTCTCCTTTGCCATAGGAATGGCGTATGTCAAATAAAATGTGGTTTATTCATTCATTCAGGTATGTATGTATATAATATTATGTTGCTGTGTGGTAGCGGCTACGAATACTACCAATCCTTACTTTGTTCGTGGATGTTAATAAAAGACGATTAAGAGCCTTATAATGACCTGGGCCAACTCCATCTGATGCCGTTTGGTTAACAATTACATTCCCAAGCAGGGTAGACGTCTGACAGGCGGCCGGTCATAAAACTATTGGCAATAACTTTTACAATATAAGTTATGAAAGAAGACTACATATTGTGGTGACCCCAAGTAATAAGGATAAGAGTAGGAGAATAATGATGATGTATGTATATAATATTATGCTAAATTTAATTGCGAGATAGCCGGCAGCCTATTTTTGGTGGGTTTTGATTGGTAGGCTTTTTTTGCGGTGGCCTATGGTCTGGTCACACCACGCTAAATCCATCCAGGCCGAGTTTTGGCGCGAATGTGGAAATGTCATGTCACGCTCTTGTATTATATTCATTTCTTTAGTGTTTTGTGGTGTTATATTGAATAATTTTGCTGGTATTTTATGCAATATGGTACAGTTAAAGTGCTGAAGTGTAGTGAATATGGTATAATAGTGGTTTACGTGTATTTTCATATCTGTCCAAAATTCCCAAAGAAAATCATTGATTAGGTTATCAGCGCCCGATTAATGGTAACGACTTGACTTACTGACAGACAATGACTATTAAGGCTACATAATATGAAGAAATGATGAACAATGTATGAAAAATAATTAAATAAGACTTGGCTGTATGGGCTTTGATCCCTTTGCCTGTCCGAATGGACGAACAGAACCAAAAAAAAAATCCATCCAGGCCACCGGAAACTTATTTGTGGATTACCGGATAATTATATTGTGGTAGGACCACGCTGTGGACAGTTCTCTGTCTACAGCCGCGGGCCGGTCCGTCCGGGGTAGTACCACACTCTCGCAGAAGATCGACGTCTGAGTAATATTAATGTGCTATTGCGCTTCGTTCGGTGAGCGAGAGAGCCGGAAGCCTAACTGGGGTGGGTTCAGGGTTGTATTTGTAGGCAGCTATACCATTGGCAAAGGTCCATGGGCGGCAGTGACACTTACCATCAGGTGTGCTGTCTGCTCGTTTGCCGCCATAAGCAATAAAAAAAAAAAAAACCGGTCTTTGTCTTCGGTGGCCCACCCTTTGATTGGTAGGCTGTGGCTTTGTTGAACCTCTAGTATTGCAAAGTTCCATAGGCAGCAATAACACTTAACATCCTGTATACTGCTTACTCGTTTGCCACCATAACCCATAAATTAAAAAAGTTTGTGTGTATTTATGTACATGCGTTAGAAATTATACTTCTTTGGTGTAACAAGATAAAAATCTTTTAAAAAATTTTATCTTCCGCCTTATTCTACGTTTGTAGAAAAAAACGACACTAACAATAGAAAGAAAGGTATTTAATAGATTGAAAGTTTTATTACAACGTATTTTCTAGTTAAAAACTAAACTGTTGACTATAGTTAACTTCAGGGTGTCGGTTTTTTGTGACAGTGTGCGCGCGCATCGTAAAAAATTACTCTCATCATTTTTCCCTAACGCGCCAAAAGAAGTACATATATACATATCATCACGCCATATCCCATGCAGGGTAGGCAGAGAGAACAGAGTGCCAGAGAACTCTATCCTTTCATACTTCACTCGCTTCCTCAACATTCATAATTTTCTTCATTCACCTTCCTTCAGTACGTGACCTGGTCTAGGTAGGTTAGTCTCGGTCTCCCCCGGCACCTACATCCTTCCAGTTTCGCATTCAATCTTTGCAAAAGACGTATAACTTCAAAAAACAACCTTTAACCATTGTTGCGTAATAAATTAATTTCAATCATTTCTAAAATTAGTGAGATATATTGAATTATATTTGAACAATTAACATCAAACTTAATATATTAGTCGTTTATTTGAATTCGTAACTATACATACGAAGCCCTTTGAACTAATATTATTACTTGTAATGAAAATTTGTTAGTAAATCTAGTTTGTTAAGAAAATGATATTTTTATATAGGTTTTTACATATAAAGTTGCCATACTGTAAGTATTTTTCCGTATGGGGACGTCCATTAATCACGTGATCTTTTTTTTAGCAATTTTTAACCCCCAAGCTTGGTGATACGTGGTGAGGTTTAAGACTGACTCCTCCTCCCCCACAAACATCACGTAAATTTTTAGTACCTATTAAGAAGTAGCCCACAGCTAATTATATTCTCGGTTTTTGCTTTTTTATACTTCGCAAAAAGGTCTTTATACAGATCACCTACTTCAAACTTTGTTCGTTGCCAAGTCAAAATCACACTACACGCCGCTTTTCAGTTTAGAAAGCGCAGCATTTGACGAAAAAGTACATGTGATATCTCACTAAACCCTCCCTTTCTGATATTTCGGGATTTTTGTCAAACCCCTCACCCCTTTTCAAACCTCACGTGATTAATGGACGACCGCTATGGTGACGGAAAACGAATACAATTCACCACCCCCTATCTTAACCGTGGGTGATCGTAAGAGACGACTAAGGGATATAAAACGCATATAACATCTATTCGAGAGAAGGAAAACTCGAAACAAAATCTTATATCAACACGTCTGACCAGCGTGGTATATAGGTCAATTGCTCTCCCATTATGGAGGAGGCTCGAGCCCAACAGTGGGACGTGTTTGAGCCGAGATGATGATGATGACTGTAAATATATATATAAAAACTGTTAATTAGATATTATGTTTACGTCAAGTACTTACAATTTCAACACTCAGATTGTTAAAATAAAGATGATTGAATATCTTTATTTCTAGTCCTTAATTACTTAAGCAAAAGGTTAAAAGTATAAAACCTTTTCCTTTTTTTTTATAATTTTGATCATAATAAATTCAAAACATCAAGTATGGTGAGTATAGAAAGGTACTGCGTAAATTGAACGAGTGGTCATGAAGATAGCTACAGAATTCTAATATGCGTGAACAAAATTCTTACAACAAGGGTATGTTGAAGTACTCGGCATTTTTTTTAGAGAAGAGCCTTTCGTTGGAAGACAATACGAATATCCAATAGTATCGGTATGTAACGTAGTGGCTAAGATACGCTATACGTATGCTATGTTCTAATTACCACATATAGGGTCCCACCACTAAACAGAGCTATCATCTGGAATGACCCAATTAATCTACTACAACATGTTAGCAACATTTTGACATGAGGTTTTATTTTCAGATTTAAATTTTAGTGTCTTATGTCATTATATTTCTAAATTGAATCTAATACTCCACACACAGACACACACGTACACAAAAATTACATCAAGTACAAAAAACGACTGTACTCCATGTTAATTATTATTTCTGAAATTAAAGTTAACTATGATTCTCAATTCTTTCCGTGTTGTGACGGAGTAAGAATACCATTCACCACCTCCTATCTTACCCGTGGGTGATCGAACGAGACGACTATGGGATATAAAACGCATATAACATCTATGCGAGAGAAGGAAACCTCGAAACAAAACCCTATACCAACACATCTGACCAGCGTGGTATAGTAGGTCAATTACTCTCCCATTATGGAGGAGGCTCGCGCCCAACAGTGGGACATATATAAGCTGAGATGATGAGATGATGATGATTCTCAAAATACAGGCTACTGTCTAGTTTGATAGTAGCAAAATAAGTTTACTTAAATTGTGTTAATCTACATATTTTTTTTTTGTAAACATCAACTTGGTAACTAGATATTTCATTACACTTATATAAATTATAGATTAATGACTATTGTATTCTTATTCGGTTACCCTGTGGTATTATTAGTAAAATATTTTAAATAAAAGGCAGCTTATGAATATGTGTATCCATACCATTTTTTTTTTTTTTTTTTTTTTTTTCGCAAGGTGGGACCATGGATGTGGTCGCGCCCCGGCAAATCGGCCCGGGGCGACGGAAGAGGCGGCGCGCAACCTCATGGACCCACCCTGCAAACACCTCTCTTCGCCGTGCGAGCGGACCACCGGTACCCGATCTTTGTCTTCGGTGGAATGTGTATCCATACCAAACGGTTACTTTTATCAAAATTTATTTTTGAATTTATTATTATTATTTTGTTGTATAGTAATAGATTAAAAATACAGTATGTCACCACCCTATTCTTTGAAGTGGGACTTTTTGATAGGAGTCATAAAAAACAAAGCTGAGGGATATATCGCGTATAAAACAAAGCACTCGTCTATTTGCAGGTCAAGAAAGTGTTTCTCTGTGCCGCGATGTATTTAGGTTCTAATTATTGATTTTCGTATAGTAATTGCCTTTAAAGAAGTATTTGATACCGAGTAGCCTACGCGATTGCTGAATACGTGGCGGGAAAAGGAGAGAGAGGCGCATAGGAAGTACTTAACGCCACCGTTCAGAAATGATTTAAGCATAGTAATTATCACTAGACCAATATTTAATTTTTATTATCAAAAACGCTATCCTGGCAAACTGCGAATACTACATACAATACAACTGCCATCGCAGGATTGCTTATGTATATATAAAATAACACATTTCATAGAGCTATCTCATGAATTTCAACAAGATCTTATTAATAGCATAAGAAAATGTTCTGAAAAATAAATATTTCGTATTTGATACAAGGCAGTCACAGTGATCGCCCTACATTAAGGAATGGGTATTTTGAGAATATTGAATCCGCACCATTTGATAACCATTTTATATAGAGTATAGCTTCACAAAGTTTCGCTTCAAACGTGTACAACATTCTTAACAATTCGCACGTCCTGATCTGTCTTTTCTCATTACCGTAGGAAACTTAGACGACGTGACTGCACTGTCTGAATTAACAATACGTTGTTTTATTTTATTTTATTATACTATTGCTCAAATATTATCTGGATGACCTGGTTTATTAGTTGTAATATAGCGTAATATCAGAGATTTAAAAATGAAAATACTGCGATACATTAATTTTTACGGTCCTGAGAGTAAGAGATCGATACGGTCAGACATCCGGACGTCCTCGAATATTTTTACAATCAACTTTTTTCTTACTTTAACAAAATAATTTCTTTTTAAAAATATCAAATACGTTTAAATGAATATTTTTTTACATATTTATAATAATATTATGCTATAAGTGCAATGTAAGAATGTGAAAGTCATTTTTAGATTTGAAAACCCCTTGATTTTCATGTATTGAGAGTAGAGCATCGCCTCAACGCTTCGTTTATGAGGCGTGCAATATATATAACAGCATAGATTATATATTGTAGATAGCACATGTGTAGACACCTGTATGAAATACTTAATATCGCAATTCAGCAATCAGTAATCAATCAACATTCGTAATGACTGATACTCATCAAAACAATTAAATTAATAACAACTAAATACTTGATAAGTAAACATAAATCATTCCTTTTTGTCAATATTTCTGACACCACTCAAATTCAAATTTATTTATTATATATAAACACTTAAAAAAAACACTAAGCAGTCACGAGGACCGCGACAGAAGTGAAAACTTAAATCTATGAAAAAAAAGCGTGCCCAGGGTGTATGTATGAGTCTGGGCTGGCCACTGATGTCAAGGAAGCGGTCCCAGTGGCCCTATGGTGATGGGGATCGCCCCGGATGAAACGGACGGCGTGTGTCCAGACCATAGCCTGCCAAAAAAAAATAAGGAGTATGTATGGGTGTGAACCATACAATGAATACACATCATCATCATTCTCCTACTCTTATTCCAATTATTTGGGGTCGATACAATATGTACTCTTCTTTCATAGTACATATTGTAAAAGTTATTGGCAATAGTTTTATGACCGGCCGCCTGCCAGACGTCAACCCTCTTTGGAAATGTTGAATGAATGAAATGAAATAAAATGAAAAGACAATGAATACACATATTAAATATATTATATTATACACATATTATATTATACACATATTATATTATTACTTCCTCTCCTACGGTCTACTCTCCCTCAGTCTTACAAATTTTCGATCAGGTCACCTGACGAGAGCTTAACATTTTTTTACTCATCCCAAAAAAATGTACAACGCCGCTAATGAAATTTTCACTTCCAAAATACATATTTACCGTCTTGACATAACAGATATATGTAAAAATTTAATAAAAACACTGATGTTCTAAACACTCGTGTATATAACAATAAAGTCTAAGCGTTTTTGTGCGAGGAAGTGAGAGAAATTGTCCGGTCTTGTCTATACGATATGACGTCACTACAGACTACATAGACACGAAGTGATTACTGGAAACGACATTAAAATATCAAAGCCCCATTATATAGGCTTTTCAGAAAATTATACTTTTACATTTTTTTTTATTTTTATTGCTTATAGTGGCAAACGAGCAAACAGCACACCTGATCGCTAGAGTTAATGAATGAACCTTTGAAATACCAAATGTACAGCCAGAACACTGCCTACAAACCAAAACTCAAAAAATGTGGGCTGCCGATTCTCTCAATATGTGAAAAGTTTTTAACGAATTAAAAATGAATAGTTTTTCTAATTGACAATAAAATTTTATAATAACTTAGTACTCGTATAGAAATTATTTATGTAATGATTGAATAAGAATCCAATAATTCGCCGTCTCTATTCCTTACCGCAGCTATCTGACTTCTCTTAGGGGTTTCTAAGGCACGTGAGAAAACATTTTCACAGAAAAAAGAGAAGTAATAGGAAGCACTTTTGATTTTAGCTAGTAAAGAAATTTCTTATATGAATTAATATTCCAAGTTAATAGTGGTAGGACTACACTGTTGACAGTTTTCTGTGCAAAGAGCCGGTACGTTAGGTGTAGTATCTACCACACTCTTGCAGAAAATCGGCGATAGCTAAGAGAGCCAGCAACTTAAATTTTTGGGTGGGTTTAGGGTTTTCATTGGTAGACAGTGGCCTAGCTAGCCTAGACCAGGGATACCCGGCGGTCCATATATATACACACACATATACATCTACATATATATGTGTATGCTGTCATCATCAACTTGCTCTTATCCCAATTTATTTGGGGTCGACACTATGTGTCCTTCCATACAAACCTATCAGACATCATCTGTGTGGTCACTCCATGTCTATCCATGTTATGTTTCACACGCAATCCATTCATCTTTTTTTCGGTCTTCCCTTACCCCTAAAGCCTTCAAACATTCTTACTTGAAACTTTCCTCACAACATTACTTTCATCCCGTCTCGTCACATGTCTATACCATGTCAATCTTTCACTGCTTAACTTTTTCATCACTGGCGCAACTTTCAAAGTGCCTCTTATATGTTAATTTCTTATTCTATCCATTCTCTTCACACCACACATCCATCTCAACATTCACATATGTTTATGCTGTGTGGTAACGAATACTGCTAATCCTTACCTTGCTCGTGGATGTCGTTAAAGATGACGACGAGGACTTTATATTGGCATTGGCCGGAACACTCCCGTGGGACCTGGAGGCGGAGATGCTCTCCGATCTCTACCAGCGAGATTCTTTTGTACGCGACGAGGGTGGCTCCCTATTGCTCAGCGAGATAGCCCCCTGGCGTTAGAACGCCCGTTGGGACGTCATCGCCCGTTGGGTTTCGCGGCTGGAGCGGCCTAAACACGGTGTTGTTACCGTTGAGGCCCTCCGGCCCGTACTGATAGAACAGAGTGAGCGACGGCACGGAGTTCTCTCTTTCTGGCTAGTGCAGGTCTTGTCGGACCACGGTTGCTTCGGCAAGTATGGCCCTATCCTGTGCACCTGCACATGGTCGCAAGGAGGGAGTTGACTCCCCACTGCCAATAGTGCGGCATTGATGTGGACACGGCGTAGCATACGCTCGAGTTCTGTACGAGCTGGTCTCGGCAGCGCTGTGACCTCATTGCTATCATTGGTGCCGACCTGACGCTGCCGGCTGACGTGAAAGCGCTGGTTTACAGCTTCAGCAACTGAGACGCGGTCGCCGTCTTCTACGAGGCAGTTATTTCGCAGAAGGAGGCGTCGGAACGAGTCCTCGCCACCAGCGCCCTGGGTGGCGCAAGCGCAAGTACCTGTGCCTGATGCCGCCCTAGCCGAGGCATCGGGTGATCGGACCGGGTCTAGTCCGATTACCCGGAGTGAGACCATCGCATGAGAACGACTCAAGAGGAACCCGTGAGGGTAAACCGCCGAGCGGGCCACAGAAGACAAAGATTGGGTACCGGTGGCCCGCTTGCATGGCGAAGAGAGTCGCTTTGCAAGGTGAGTCTATGAGGTAGCGCGCCGCCTCTTCCGTCGCCCCGGACCGATCTGGCGGGGTGTGTACCTCCTCCACAGTCCACTGCAAAAGGAGGTCATAAAATTATTACCAATAACTACTATTTGCAATATGCACGAGTACATATTGCGTTCGCACCAAGTAATTGGGATAAGAGCAGGAGAATCATGATTACATATACAGAGATAAATATATATGAATAAATAACAAGACTTTCAAGGTCACGTTAATTCACGTGAGCTACTATATATTTAGACCATATTGGATTTCAAGGTCATGTTAAATGTTTCCACGTGGTAACGATCCGATTTATTACTTCGTGAGAACTAAAGCATTAGATATGATGTTTTGAAGGACGTTGCTTTGAGTTACAATTTATTATTTACAGAATGGTTAATAGAATTTTATATATCATGAGAATTGTCTGTAATTGTGGTGTATTTTTTTTTGTTATACTAATACTAAAAAGAAGGAGACCGTGTGGTCTCAAGTTAAGGACGTATTACTTTGCGTCCACTTACTTTCCCGCAAGATATAAAAGTTGTACCGAAGACAAAGACCGTGTTCCAGCAGCCCGGTCGCTCGCCGAAGAAAGATACATTGCAGGGCGGGTCTATGGGGTCGCGCGCCGCTTCTTCTGTCGCCCCGGATGGAATTAGCGGGGTGTGACCGTTCCATAGCCCGCCTAAAAAAAAAAGAAGATATAAAAGTTGGCACACCAAGATGTTGGACAACAGCGCTTATTGAGGAAACAGTAAATACTATTTTCAACCAACCTTGTTAAACGTGGATGTTAAAGTCATCTACATAGGTAAATATAGACTTGCAGAATTCTAATGGATCTATAGTTGTTAATATTAGGCGCGTATGATGTATTAGATTTAATTTATTAAATATTTGTATAATAAAAAAAAACAACCTTTTCGTCTCTTTGCTTCAATAGTGATCTTGAAAAATGAAATTTTAGAGGAACGATTTTCAAGTTTCAAAAAATAATTGTGTCGCAACGAATATTTTTTACCGTAAATCTGATTTAAATAATACATGATTTAATTATAGAATAATGAAATAATTAAAATCATAGATTTATATATCAATTATTTTTTGATTACGTTTTGTGTTCTTTTCTTAAATTTTTGAGCAATGTTTTTTTTAGTTGTAAACGTCCTTCGATACAAAAATAGTTGAGTTTCAAAAAACTAAATACAAAGTTAATCCTATAAATAAATAACAATATAGCAAAAAACAAAGTAACTCGTTTCCTTGTAGATATGTTACGATTGAAATACTGTGTAATATAATGCAGCACAATTAATAGCAAAAAAAATATCTGACTTGTTCTCATTATAATCAATGGCAACAAGTCATTAGAGTAGATTTTTTGCGTAGATTATTTATTTATTTATTAGAGTAGATTTTTTATAAGTATTTCTTTCATTTCATTGCTTGTGGTAGCAAACGAGCAAGCAGCTGATATAAAGTGTTACTGCTGCTCATGGACCTTTGGTACAGCTACGGCGCTGCCTAACAACCAAAATCCTGGGTGGGTTTTGGTTGTTAGGCAGGTTTGTTAGTACCCTGGGTGGGTTTTGGTTGTTAGGCGGGTTTTGGTTGTTAGGCAGGTTTGGTAGGTTTGTTAGTTGGGTTCTTTTCTTTCTTTCAATAGCACTGCTCAGACGTTGAATTTATTCGAGAGTGCTTTTTTTTTTGGAGATGGACTACGGTCGGCGCACTCCTCGCACTACTCCATCTGGGGTGACAGAGGGGCGTAAGCACACACCCATAACCCACCCGTGACGTCGCCTTCATCGTTGGGCCGACCACCAGAGCAGAGTGACTTGACGTCAGTGGTCGGCCCGACGGAATACCCTGAGGAGTACCCTCTCCTCGACCGACGTCCCCCCTCGGGTAGGATGTCGGTCTTTCCTCACGCGGTCGGCCTCTCGGCGGGTGACGGACTAATTCCCCGATCCAGTCACCCGCGGCCTCGGCTAGGGCGGCATCAGGCGCAGGTAATCGCGCCTGCGCCACCCCAGTCGCCGACGGCGGCTCGCGTCGTCGAGGAGACGCTCCTCTCGCACGCGCTCCACCGCCTTCTTCCGCGAGACTACTGCCTCGCAGAAGGTTGCGACCACGTCCCAGTTCCTGACGCTGTCGAGCATCGCCCTGGCAATGGTCGGCAGCGTCAGGTCGGCACCGATGATTGCGACGAGTTCACGACGCTGCTCTGCCCAAGCGGCACAAACCTCGAGCGTATGCTGCGCTGTGTCTTCATCGCAATCGCAGTGGTGGCAGGACGGTGTACTCTCCCTCCTGACGAGCATGTGTAGGTATTTGGCGAAGCATCCATGCCCCGTCAAAACCTGCACAACCAGTCGGAAGGAGAGCACCCCGTGCTAACGTTCCAACCACTGCATCAGCACCGGCTGGAAGGCCTCCACGGTTCACACACCGAACCGAGGCCTCTCCAGCCGGACTGCCCAACGGGCAATGACGTCTAGGTGGGCGTCGACCCGCCAGGCGGTGAGTTCTCTCAATGAGACCACACCGCCCTCTGCACGCATCCCCGACACCCGCTGATACAAATCGGCGAGCATTTTCGCCTCCAGGTCCCACGGGGGACTCCCGGCCAACAGGCACGCTGCCTCCGTCGCCACCGTGCGGTACCCGCGTACGGCCCTGACCGCCATGGCCCTCTGTGGTCACCACAGAAGAGCCCTGAGTCGGACGGTCAGGGACCCCGCCCACACCGGTGCGCCGTACAGGGCCATCAACCGGACGACCCCTGAGTACAGCTGTCGGCACGTAGCGCTCGGTCCGCCCACATTCGGCATAAGCCATGAAAAGGCGGACGCCCCGCCATTCGAGAGTGTGCTACTATCTCGGACGAACCGCGGCTGTAGACAGAACACTGTCAACAATGTAGCCCTACTATTACTAAAGTCTACTCACTCCGCAATGAATCCTCACTGTATAGTATATCCCTACTTTTATTAAAAATATGAATGCCGTTTCTACTTATTATTTGGTTAAAACTTTTACAAAAACCATACATAACTACTGTTTATGCATATTCCGTATGGTGACAGAGTAAGAATACAATTCACTACCCCTGGCTTACCCGTGGGTGATCGTAAAAGACGACTAAGGGATAATATATGCATAAACATCTATGCAAGAGAAGGAAAACTCGAAATAAAACCCTATACCAACACGTCTGACCAGCGTGTGTAGTAGGTCAATTTCCCTCCTAGTGTGGTGGCTTGAGCCCAGCAGTGGGACACATATGAACTGAAACGAACAAAATACTGTTTTGGCGATAATTCCATCATAATCAAAACACCAGGCTACTACATAAAAAGAAAATTAAAATATTAAAAAAAAGAGATTCTAACTTTACTTGACATATATTTTCTAATGATAGTTAAATAAATATGTATTCTGTAGTGAGACCTATCAGCTTTATAAAATTATTTACTCCAGTCCCAAAATTCACATCGTCTTTCAGTCACCCACATTGTTATCCGACTGAAACCAGTAACGGTATTAGGCTTAGGCCCGCAAGGGCTTAGCGCGCTAAATTTTTATTGGCACCAAAAATGAGGAAGTAGCGAATTTTTTTTTATTAACTGTAAGACAAAATTTTCCCTTCACTTTTAACATTCAAAATTTTTCCTTTAATAATTTTATAACAATAAATTAAAAAATGTAATAATCTTTTGTTAAAATTATTAATCATGTAAGTAATGAAATTTAAAATATCTAACAAATTGGTACTAAGAATGTTTTCGTTAAGGTTTTATTGTAAATTAGGTCGGTATATTAACGTGGGCCTAGGGCGCCATCGAACCCAAATCCATCACTGACTGGAACACATTGAAAACGTTAATATTATAATATAATATTATAATATAATATTACAATTCTAGTAAATAATACTCTTTGCCGAGGACGTCCTTTCAAGGTCACCTTTGCTGTAAGGTGCGTTTAAAAACGAGCGTTTAACACAAACGATTTGGTAATGTTTTGGAAACGGTACTATAATGTAACGAAAATTATAGTTATTTAGAGCAAGAAATATTACCAATTTTTTACTAGTCATAATATAGTGCTTTTGACAAAATGGAATGGATATAAAGAAGAAAGAGGTTTGTTATTTTTAAATAAGTTATTTATTATTTTCCTGTTACATTTATATGGAAAAACATTCTACTAATACAATAACATGCATTTAAGGGATCTAAACGAATCCCATCATTGCAAGTGGAATAAAACTGGCAATAAAAATCTACCTGAACAATGTCGCATAGTGGACGAGATTTCCAATCCATTCATATTATGTAGAAGGTTCATGTTGAATAATTCCATTCCCATTAAGCTGAAGGTTCATTGTCAATAATGATTGGAGATGATAAATCTCACTATTATATTAATATATATATTTTTATTGGTGAATTTGTAATGTAATGTAGTACTTAAATTATCTTGCTATATATAGAAAGAATACCTGCTGTCTGGTAGCGGCTACGAATACTACCAACCCTTACTTTGCTCGTGGATGTCGTAAAAGACGACTAAGAGCTTTATAACGACCTGGTCCAACTCCATCAGATGCCATTTGGTCAACGATTACATTCCCAAGGAGGGTTGACGTCTGACAGGCAGCCTGTCATAAAACTATTGCCAATAACTTTTACTTTTACAATATGTATTATGAAAAAAAATATATATTGTATCGACCCCAAGTAATTGAGATAAGAGTAGGAGAATGATGATGATATAGAAAGAATACATAGTCTTCAGACCTTAGATTCGCCACCTTATGCGAGCTGTCATATATAAAGATAAAGGAATAGAAGGTATAAAATCCGATGACATGTTTGCAATTTAAAAAGTAAACGAATGTTTCTAATTAATAATTACCTTATTCTTTTAAAAAAAATATTATGTCAAACAATAATATTCTCCGAACTAAATGGAAATATTCAATCTCATCAAATAACAATAATTATAGCATATATTAAACCCCAGCTTATATACGTACTAAATAACTGTGAATTTTGCCAATAGAATATTAATTTAACCGTATTTAGTTTCGTATATATATATATATATATATATATATATATATATATACGAAACTAAATACGGTTAAATTAATATTCTATATATATATATATATATGGGTCTACACGTGAATGTGAGCAAAACCAAAATAATGGTCTTTGAAAGAGATGAATCCAGAACAGATGTAAGAGTAACAATAGGTAATGATGTACTAGAGCAAGTGGATGAATTTGTATATCTTGGATGTGGATTTAGCCGAGATGGACGGTACACCATTGATATAGAGCGAAGAGTGAATGCGGGAAATAGAGTGAACGGAGCGTTGGGGCAACTTCTCGGCAGCCACCACCTCAGCCAGAAGGCACGTGTAGCAATACATAACGCAGTGCTTGTCCCAACATTACTGTATGGAAGCGAGAGTTGGGTATGCAGAAAAGAGTATGAAAGTAAAATTAATGCGGTCGAAATGCGATCTCTTCGGAAAATCTGTGGAATTAGGCTGACCGACCGCATTCGTAACGACGACGTAAGAGAGCGAGTAGGTATGAAAGAGAGTATTGGTGTAAAGATGCGAAAGGGAATGCTCCGATGGTTCGGACATGTGGAAAGAATGCCGAACGAACGTCTGGTTAAGAAGATATACAATGCGAAAGTGGAAGGATGTAGGTACCGAGGGAGACCGAGACTAACCTACCTAGACCAGATCGGTCAGGTACTGAAGAAAGGTGGAGTCAAGAGTCTCCGAAACCGGCGAGCGTGTATGAAGAGAATTATGAATGTTGAGGAAGCGAGTGAAGTATGCAGAGATAGAGTTCTCTGGCACTCTGTTCTCTCTGCCTACCCTGCAAGGGATATGGCGTGATGATATGTATGTATGTATGTATGTATATGTATGAAATATAATTAAAGTATAATAGGTTTTAATTGATGATATATCAAGAATAATAATATTAGCCTTGCATTGGCTGTTATAATAATTGTTTATTATTAACCTTCACTGCCTTATACTACTGCATTCAACAAGCAATTAACGTCTTGCATAATTAACTTGGCTGTGTAGCGGACGGTTTTGTCGGTCAATATACAAGAAAACAAAAGTCTATGATCGATATGTTTTATCAGTTGATGACTTAGAGCATAAAGAATTGTTGATTAAGAGTACCTACTCAAACTATAAAGGTCAATATAAAAAAAGGCTTCATATTTGTATTAAACGTAAAAATCTGGAATGCGGAAATCTATTAAAATGTTTGCAAATAATTCTACTGATGGACAGTAATTGGTTAAGAAAAGTTCTCGTGTGTTGACCACGTTTCTAAGACACAGAGTAAGACGAGACCTTATCAAATAAGAGTCGCAGGATACCATTACACACACACACACACACACGCACACATACACGCAAGCACGCACGCACGCACGCACGCACGCACGCACGCACTCACTCACTCACGCACGCACGCACGCACGCACGCACGCCCGCACGCACGCACGCATCCACCCACGAGCACACACACACACACGCACACACACAACATCCAACCTTTAATTTTTTTGTATTTATGCTTATATTGTGGGGGGACTTTAAGAACATCAAGACTCATAAAAACAATTTGTGAAGCGCACAAGATATTGTCCTGAGGCGAAATCAAATCCATAATAGTTGATACTTTTTTTCGTCTTTTTATATATAAATTACAAACACTTAAAACATATAACAAATTTATAATATTATATATGCCTCTTCAGATTATTAGAAAGCCAGAAAATAATCAACTTGATGGAAACAAAAGACGCTTTATTCCGTCTGTTTAAGCTTCTCTCCGCATCTGTCGAATAAATGAGATTAATTCTGATTAATTCGTTCAAGTGACATTAATTCCTTTTGAAATACTCAAAATTACATTGCTTGGATTTATGTCAGACTATTTGATAATAGAAGATGCGTATTTACATTCTATTTTATCATTTTACTTTGATAAAAGATGTATGCTTAATAGGCATTAGAATTTTTATAACTATGTTTTATTCTTGTGAGAGTGGTAAGAAACGGTAAGAATAAAATTTACCGTCCCCTTTCATGACCATAGATGTCGTCAAAGACGACGGAGGGAAGAAGTCGCGTCTAGAAGAAATTAAAAATTAAACTCTATACCAACAAGTCTGACCAGTGTGGTATAGCCAATTTCTCCTATTGTGGTGATTTGAGCCCAGCAGTGATGTATACATGAGCTCAGACGATATGACAAACATGTATTTTCATCTCAGCTCATATATGTCCCACTGTTGAGCTCAAGCCTCCTCCGCAATGGAAGGTAAATTAATCTACCACGCTGGCTGGCTGACGTGTTGGTATAGGGTTTGGTTTCGAGTTCTCCTTCTCTTGCATAGATGTTATATGCGTTTTATATCGCTTAGTCGTCTCTTACGATCACTCACGGAAGGGATGTGGGGTGGTGAATTATATTCTTACTCCGTCACCACACGAACAATGTATTTTACTATAACATGTATTTTACTTTCTTTTTAAAAAAATTACATATAAACACTAAGTATACAATATTATTTACACAATTGACGATCATAAATTCATCAGATCAGATACAATATTTTTTCAACATGGCAATCGTATCTACGATATTCGAAATAGAATATCGCTATTTAGACACTTTATCTGTGAAATGAAGTTAGTTAGGGAACAATCGATGCCTGAAGTGTGGAGGTAAATGAATGAATGGAAAGTAATCATTTAACAAACTTAGTTCGTTCACTAAAATTCACGGTTGAATCACAATATTTAGTTATCCTATTTTGATTCTCATAACTATAAATTAAACAACGTCTAAAACAACATTTATACTTGTGTTAAATAATATATCACTTATGCAAAAGGTAAAGGAAGACCCTTCCGTGTTGTGACGGAGTATGAATACCATTCACGACCCCCTATCTTACCCGTGGGTCATCGTAAGAGACGACTAAGGGATATAAAAATGCATATAACATCTATGCAAGAGAAGGAAAATTCGAAACAAAACCCTATACCAACACGTCTGACCAGTGGTATAGTATGTCAATTTCCCTCCTATTATGGAGAAGGCTCGATCCCAACAGTGGGACACATATGAGCTGCGATAATGAAAGGAAGACCAAAGAAAATATGGAGGGACTTTTTTTTTTTGGGGGTGGGTTACGGTCGGCGCACTCCTCGCATCACTCCATCCGGGGCGACAGAGGGGCGTAAGCACGCACACCCGTAACCCACCCATGACGTCGCCTTCATCGTTGGGCCGACCACCGTAGCAGAGTGACTTGACGTCAGTGGCCAGCCCGACGGAATACCCCTGAGGAGTACCCTCTTCTTGACCGACGTCCCCCCTCAGGTAGGATGTCGGCCTTTCCTCACGCGGTCGGCCTCTCGGCGGGTGACGGACTAATTCCCCGATCCAATCACCCGCGGCCTTGGCTAAGGCGGCATCAGGCGCAGGTAATTGCGCCTGCGCCGCCCCAGTCGTCGGCGGCGGCTCGCGTCCTCGAGGAGACGCTCCTCGCGCACGCGCTCCGCCGCCTCCTTCCGCGAGACTACTGCCTCGCAGAAGGTTGCGACCGCGTCCCAGTTCCTGACGCTGTCGAGCATCGCCCTGGCGATGGTCGGCAGCGTCAGGTCAGCACCGATGATTGCGACGAGTTCACGACGCTGCTCTGCCCAAGCGGCACAAACCTCGAGCGTATGCTGCGCCGTGTCCTCGTCGCAATCGCAGTGGTGGCAGGACGGTGTACTCTCCCTCCTGACAACCGTGTGCAGGTATTTGGCGAAGCATCCATGCCCCGTCAAAACCTGCACAACCAGTCGGAAGGAGAGCACCCCGTGCTAACGTTCCAACCACTGCATCAGCACCGGCTGGAAGGCCTCCACGGTTCACACACCGAACCGAGGCCTCTCCAGCCGGACTGCCCAACGGGCAATTACGTCTCGGCGGGCGTTGACGCGGCAGGCGGTGTGCTCCCTCAACAAGACCACACCGCCCTCCGCTCGCACCCCCAACATCCGCCGATACAAACCGGCGAGCATTTCCGCTTCCAGGTCCCATGGAGGGGTCCCGGCCAACAGACACGCTGCCTCCGTCGACACCGTGCGGTACCCACGTATGGCCCTGACCGCCATGGCTCTCTGTGGTCGCCACAGAAGAGCCCTGAGTCGGACGGTCAGGGACCCCGCCCACACCGGTGCGCCGTACAGGACCATCGACCGGATGATCCCTGCGTACAGCTATCGGTACGTAGCGCTCAGACCGCCCACATTCAGCATAAGCCATGATAGGGCAGACGCGCCGACGAGCCGTGGAGCGAGTCTGCGGAAATGCTCCCGGAACCACCATCGCCCGTCGAGCACCAGGCTCAAATACCTCATATAAATATGGAGGGACTGCCTGTAGCATGACACGGATAGACAAGAAGTGATCACAGAGATACCATCTTTTAGGTTTGTATGGAAAGATAGGTCATATTGCGTCGACCTCAAATAATTAGGATAAGAGCAAGATGAAGAATGTCATCATCATCATCAACATCATTACAGCCCATATATGTCCCACTGCTAGGCTCGGGCCTCCCCCACAATGGAAGGGTAACTTACATACTATACCACGCTGGGCAGACGTATTGGTATAGGGTTTTGTTTCGAGTTTTCCCTCTCCCGCACAAATGTTATATGCATTTCATATCCCTTAGTCGTCTCTTACGATCACCCACGGGTATGATAGGGAGTGGTGAATTGCATTCTTACTCCGTCCCCATACGGAGATTGATGCTGATGATGTACCAATTGGTAAATCTCAATACAGTTCCCGTTCCCGTGAGAATACGAGGATAAGGTAAAACCAATGCTACTTAATGATAATATAGCTTTTTATTGGTGTTAGAATTTTTAAAATCGGTATTGTGGTTTAGGCATAAAAGATTAAAAAATAAACAAACAAACTGACATTCGTATTTAAAATAATAGGATAAAAATACAGTATTTTTTTTTTTTTGGGTTGGGTTATGGTCGGCGCTCTTCTCACACCACTCCGTCCGGGGCGACAGAGGGGCGTACGCACGCATACCCGTAACCCACCCACGAACCTCGCCTACGTCGTTGGACCGGCCACTGGAGCAGCGTGAACTTGTCGTCAGTGGCCGGCCCGACGGAATACCCCCTGAGAGGTACCCTCCCCTTGAGCGACGTCCCAAGGGGGAGGACGTCGGTCCCTCCTCGCGCGGTCAGCCTCTCAGCGGGTGACGGACTAATTCCCCGGTCCAGTAACCCGCGGCCTCGGCTAGGGCGGCATCAGGCGCAGGTAATCGCGCCTACGCCGCCCCAGTTGCCGGCGGCGGTTCGCGTCATCGAGGAGACGCTCCTCGCGCACGCGCTCCGGCGCCTCCTTCCGCGAGACTACTGCCTCGCAGAAGGCTGCGACCGCGTCTCAGTTCCTGACGCTGTCGAGCATCGCCCTGGGCGATGGTCGGCAGCGTCAGGTCGGTACCGATGATTGCGACGAGTTCACGGCGCTGCTCTGCCCAAGCGGCACACGCCTCGAGCGTATGCTGCGCCGTATCCTCGTCGCAATCGCAGTGGTGGCAGGACGGTGTACTCTCCCTCCTGACGACCGTGTACAGGTATTTGGCGAAGCATCCATGCCCCGTCAAAACCTGCACCAGTCGGAAGGAGAGCACCCCGTGCCGCCGTTCCAACCACTGCATCAGCACCGGCCGGAAGGCCTCCACAGTCCGCACAACGAACCGAGGCCTCTCCAGCCGGACTGCCCAACGAGCAATGACGTCTCGGCGGGCGACGACACGCCAGGCGGTGAGCTCCCTCAGTGAGACCACACCGCCCCTCGCTCACACCCCCGACACCCGCCGATACAAATCGGCGAGCATTTCCGCCTCCAGGTCCCACGGGGGAGTCCCGGCCAACAGGCACGCTGCCTCCGTCGCCACCACGTCAACCCTCGTTGGGAATATAATTGTTAACCAAACGGCATTAGATGGAGTTGGCCCAGGTCGTTATAAGGCTCTTGGTCGTATTTTACGACACCCACGAGCAAAGTAACGTCAACCCTTGGGAATGTAACTGTAGACCAAACGGCATCAGGTGGAGTGGGCCCAGATCTTTATAAGGCTCTTGGTACCTTTTACGACATCCACGAGCGAAGTAAGGGTTAGTAGTATTTGCAGCCGCTACCACACAGCAAATGCAAATCTAAATATAAAATGATTAAGTAATAAAAAGGCTACATTGTTTTATTTCTTACCTTTCAAAACATTTTGCATACATACTTTTATGACTGCTCAGAAAGATTGCCAAGGGAAATATATTGAAGTATTACATAATATTGTATAAAAATTCTCTAGTGGAATTTATAAGTAAAAGGTCATACATTGCTGAAGCAAACTTTTGTCCCTTGTGCCATTCTATACTATCGTAAAGAATTTAAAAGAAATAACATGACTATCTTTATAATTTTGTTATATTGCTCCCATTTTTATTCTTGAAAATGTATATAGAAGTTTGGATAGGCCATATAACAATAACAATCAAATTCCATTATATAATTATTGTTACGTTAGTTAGGGGACGAGTTTATCATCATTTACTAGGAACTGTTCTATATTCCTGGTCGCTAATTTAAAATAAATTGAAAATTAAAAAAAAACTCGAGAATCAAAGCAAGATTTTTGTAAGATATTTGTAATTATCTTCGAGGACGATGATAAAATACATTGTTGAAATAAAAAACTAGATTATATAAAAATGCAAAGTTTATTAACTTTCACGGGGTTGCGAGATATTATAATTATATTTTTAACTTTTACACATAAGCAAAATAACTCAAATAAAAAATTGTACGCTTCTCTGTAGTACTGTGTAGCGCTACTGACTCTGACGTTAAAGGCATATCCGTATTTATTAACACGAATTCTTTAAAAATTAAAATCTCTGCCGCTTCTGAATTGTGAAACATTTAAAAAATGAGATGGTTAGATTTTAAATATCCGTGTGGCGACTGAATAAGAATACAATTCATCACCATCTTTCGTTCATAAATATAAGACGATAATACAAATATAAAATCTACAGAGGCGAACAAAAATTCGAAATAAAGCCCTATGCCAAATGACCAACGAGCGGGGTATAGTAAGCTACATTACTGCCCATATACCACTCCATTTTCGGTATGATACCCAATATTGTAACGTGATAAGCTGAATTTACATTCAATCCCCGAAAGAGAGAGATTTTAAATTAAATACAAAGCATTTTTACCATAAATAATCTTAAAATGCTTCTTGTATACTTATACTATATACCTACGTCACGCCGTTGGATATATGCCTATTTTACGATAAGATTGAAATAGATCTACTTTTGTGGATATTCGCTGATCAGGAGAGTTGGTATAGGGTTTTATTTTGACACCAGCGGAGTTGCGGTGCATGTGAAAAGGGTTCCATAACTTCGCCGTTTTTAGCAGGTAGTGGCGCTAGAGCTACGGGGGGGGGAGGCGCCGTTATGCGCACCTCCTTCCACCGCCTTAAGGATCGACAGGACGTGGCCAGAAGGCGAAGCGTTGAGGTGCCGGGGATCGAATCTCAGTAGACGATCTCTCCGGCGCCCCGTAAAAGCACGGAAGGGGCCGCTGTGGTTTTAGTGGGTATTCCGGTCGGGCAGCTGACCGGCGAGTCCCAAATTAAATATTGTCAATTTTATTTATATTAGGTATATATGTATGCAATGTTGTTGTTATACTATAAATATTCGTACATAGTTACACTCACCCACATACACTCACACTTTTATACTAGTCATGTTCATAATTTCTTTAAAATATACCAGGTGTTGGCAGAATATCAGCGCTATTTTACGAGTATAAAATAAAATAGCCAAAGCTGAGCCTTTTTAGTTTCTCGTTAATTATTTTATACCAGAAGTTATTTTCTTTAGTTCTGTTTATTTTCATTAGTTTTTAACGAGAGCAAAATAAATGATTTCTTTCTTTTTTCTTTCTTCCTAAAAAAAAATTTGCTAACGAGCGAAAAATGAATGACAGACATGGAACTTGAACCCACACCTATTGGAAATCCATTCCAATCATCCTATTCCAATTAGGACGTGCGACATTCATTATTGAACGACAACAACAACAACAAGATATTACGATACCTAAAAATAAGAATGGAAAGATGAAGTATATTCTTACTTAGTTACACACGAAAATCTTAATACAACCTATGGATTCTATTTTAGTAAGCTCTTGTTATATAGAAACACTTACAATTTAGAGTTAAGACTCAAGACCGAGATCTATCGAGACTATTATCGACGGGCTCATATGAAGTAAGCAATCTTTTTGATTACAGACCTATACGACCTTTTTATACTCTATCAAATAGAATGTCTTGAATCTATTTTAGTCACTAGTTTTAGAGTGTAAGTAAAACCACTTTTTTGTTACTCTGTAATAGAAAAGTCTGCACGGAACCCTCGCTTGCACCGTTTGTCGAATAGACCTCAAAATTCTCAGTAACCTCGGTTTCGTTTCCATCTGCACTGTCCACTCGCAACAAAATGGTACCTATACGTAACATATACTTCTGTATCAATGTCGATATTTAAGTCTATGCAATTTTTACACATACATACATACATATCATCACGCCATATCCCTTGCAGGGTAGGCAGAGAGTACAGAGTGCCAGAGAACTCTATCTCTGCATACTTCACTCGCTTCCTCAACATTCATAATTCTCTTCATACACGCTCGCCGGTTTCGGAGAATCTTGACTCCACCTTCCTTCAGTACATGACCGATCTGGTCTAGGTAGGTTAGTCTCGGTCTCCCTCGGTACCTACATCCTTCCACTTTCGCATTGTATATCTTCTTAACCAGACGTTCGTTCGGCATTCTTTCCACATGTCCGAACCATCGGAGCATGCCCTTTCACATCTTTACGCTAATATTCTCTTTCACACCTATTCGCTCTCTTACGTCGTCGTTACGAATGCGGTCGGTCAGCCTAACTCCACAGATTTTCCGAAGAGATCGCATTTCGACCGCATTAATTTTACTTTCATACTCTTTTCTGCATACCCAACTCTCGCTTCCATACAGTAATGTTGGGACAAGCACTGCGTTATGTATTGCTACACGTGCCTTCTGGCTGAGGTGGTGGCTGCCGAGAAGTTGCCCCAACGTTCCGTTCACTCTATTTCCCGCATTCACTCTTCGCTCTATATCAGTGGTGTAACTTCCATCTCGGCTAAATCCACATCCAAGATATACAAATTCATCCACTTGCTCTAGTATATCATTACGTATTGTTACTCTTACATCTGTTCTGGCTTCGTCTCTTTCAAAGATCATTATTTTGGTTTTGCTCACATTCACTGCACTGCAGTTTTTATATATAAGTTTATAATCCAGGGGTGCAGCATAGGCGCGAATACCTGCGCCTGATGCCGCTCTAACCGAGGCTTCGGGTGATCGGACCGGGGAATTGTCTGGTCACCCGACGCGAGGCCACCGCGTGAGGACGACACTTCGACGGCGAAAGCTGTCGGGGCGTCGACAGGAGAGGAGCCCGAGAGGGCATACCGCCGAGCGGGCCACCGAAGACAAAGATCGGGTACCGGTGGCCCGCTCGCACGGCGAAGAAGAGGTGCTTGCAGGGTGGGTCAATGGGGTTGCGCGCCGCCTCTTCTGTCACCCCGGACCGATTTGGCGGGGTGCGACGTCCATAGCCCACCGGAAAAAAAAAAAGGGGTGCAGCATAAGATATTTGCTAAATAAATAATATATTATAATTATATTAGGGACGCAAACGGCACAGAACCGCACTCTGTGGCGTACCATGAAGGAGGCCTACGTCCAACAGTGGACGGCGATGGGCTGAAATGATGATAATGAAATAATATATGCAATTCAAATAAAACTATCTTTACAGGTCCCATCGTGTTTGTACTTGATTTTTAATTTTGTAATGTTTCGAGCACTTTACAGCGTTCATGGTCACGGCAGGACTGACGGGTTCCATCCTCCAGTGACCATGAATACTCGCGTAAACATCAGAAGTCATCAAATTACATATATGTAAGTATAATTTCTATATTGTTGGTCTCAAAACGAATAGACTATGATGTATTAAAGCCACTTCAAAAAACCTTGAATTATATAACATCAATATAATAATTTTAATACAAAACATAAAAAAAGGCACGGACAAAGACTGTGGACCAAAACTTTATAAATAAAAAAAAAACGAATAGACTGACGTATTGAGGACCTATAAGCATGGGTTATGAATACAATTAGTCCGCCCTTCATTTTAGGTGAGTTTTAAAAACTTTCTAATAAGTCATCCTCACTTCTTATCCCAACCACTGGGGGTTGACTTATATGCACTGCTCCACAATATATATATTGTTAAAATTTTTGCAATAGTGTTAAACTCTTAGACCACACGTAAATTAAGCCTTATCAAGTAAATAAAAAAAATCGTAGGTAATAATGGTTTATCTTGACATACAAAAGATTCTTTTTTGTGATATTTTACGATCCTAAAACAGCAAATGATACATTTTTATAGCTTTAGAATAATTCCAAAGGATCCTATAAAACAGTAATGTTTCAGGAAGTCGTTTCTAAAAGGTGTAAAGAAATACAAAACTTGGGAGTATGAGGAGAACCACCTCCCACCCTCTTACCTGTTAAAGTGAATGTCGCTATTTAAAGACATGTTTTGTATACCTTTATGTATTGTACAAATTTATTTGATATTATTACTGATTAATATTATCTACATTAATGATTGTATTTAATGAAATTAGAATACAAATTTCTATCACCCCATTCATTAAAAAAGCGACGGAACTCTTTTGGTTGAGTGATATTCAGCGAGCAAGCTACAGTAGCGATCAAAAAATACTGCACTTCGATCTTTAGAAAGAGGCATTCGGATTTGTAGAACGTGACGTCACACACTGCCTGTATGACATTTGTAAGTTGTACAAATGGGAGAGTATAGTTGCGTCCCGTCAAAAATCAAATGTCTTAAATGTGTTCTACTTTTAGATACAAGTCGATATCCAGATGAGTTTTTAATTATATCTACAGTATAACCGCTAATAAATATGGCACATTGACCCTTGGAAAGAGACAATCGACTAATTTTGGCCTTGCAGAGTGCTATCCTTGTCGCACACTACCTGTGTCACATTGCACGGAGCACTAACAGTTTGATATCTATAAGTTGTAAAAACAATTTTGACATTTTGTTACTAAATACACCTTTTTTTTTAAATTGTTGCAAAAATTGCTATTTAGTAAAAAAAAATATATTTTATTTAGCAACAAATTCAATATTGTTTTAACAGCTTCTAATAAATACCAGACTCTCTGGGCTCCATGCTAAGGGCATCGATATACGAATCCAAAATTGGTCAATTGTTTCTTTCCAAGAAGTAAAGTGCAATATTAATTATCGTATACTGTTCTAAGCGTACTGCTGAAGTCACGATAGTCTATTCAAGAGGCCAAGAGCAGAAGTTAATGGGTCCTCATATTGTCATACTGTCATTAGTAATAGCTTAGTAACATGTATTCTGACAATAGCCTGTTAAAAATCTGATTATGTGCATGAGTTATTTTCTTTCTATACACCTAATATACCTGCTCCTTCTCTTTGTCATCCTACAACCGTATTTCCGGTGTATTGAAGGGTCAATACATACTAGTGACCATCATAAAAAGAGCTGAAAAATGACTAGGAGAGGGCAGCTCTTGTAGAATTTGAATTTATTTTTTCCTCTTTTTTGAATGCATTCATCTTGGATACCAAAAATCTTTAAAAAATAGTATGTTTAAAAAGTAGCATCGGCAAAATAATCAAATAAGTTGCCTCGATTTGCTTTTAATTATAAAATCGATCTTGAATCGACTATCAATCAAACGCTCTTGTAATGATATGTGAATGTTAAATTATTATCATTCTATAAAGCAAAACACGAACGAGAATTTTCTTGTTAATTATCATTGCTTGTAGCACCTTGACTAGGGCATTGTCTAAAAAATACATTTACGAAAAAATCGATGATTGACTGAATCAATTATGTAGCGACTGAAGGATTTAGTTGTGTGGAATTCACGAGAAATAAGGCATTCAACAAATCAATTTAGTTGACAATCAATAATCATTTTATAAATACCCGATACGAAACGAAAAATGATGTCATGAAAAATCATTTTTCGTTTCGTATCGGGTATTTATAAAATAATTAAGCATATTAAATGCTAAAAAATTCAGTAATTTGAATCAATAATCAATTTTGTAGAAGATGTACAATGCGAAAGTGGAAGGATGTAGGTACCGGGGGAGACCGAGACTCACCTACCTAGACCAGATTGGTCACGTACTGAAGGAAGGTGGAGTTAAGAGTCTCCGAAACCGGCGAGCGTGTATGAAGAGAATTATGAATGTTGAGGAAGCGAGTAAAGTATGCAAGGATGTTTCAAGGATGATGTTGATGATTCAAGGCTGTTTCCTCTGCCTACCCTGCAAGGGATATGGCGTGATGATATGTAGTTAGTTGACACGAAAATTGTATTTATGCACCGGGCCTTATTGTATCAGGTAGCCAGTTTACCGAGAAAACTTATAGAAAACTTATAGGACATAACGGGATATGAAAGCGTAGTACTGTTTTTTTTTATTTTAGGAAGTCAGCCATTCAATATTACCTATGGTCGTCATGCATTCTGTGTAGTCACCATTGTCATGAAAACTACTAAGATAACAAAAATTGTAATTAATATATTACGGATATTATTAAGGTTGATATTATTATTTACGTCACAATTAAGATACCAACTTACCGTGAGTGAGTGTTGTGAGTTCAATACCATACAGGACAATACTTTGTGCGACCCACAAATTGTTGTATTGAGACTGAGTGTAATTTGTGTCCATTAATTGCGTGTTTGTAAATGCCCCCGGAATACAATGTTTATTTCCTTATTGAAACGAGTTGTCTTTTAAAAATAAAAATATAGATAGTCCATGCAAGCAAATCCGCTGGCACAGCTAGTGACAAATAAAATAAAATCATTCAGTTAAATGCTGCTTAATCATTTTTTGTAATTTTATCGAGAGTGCCAACCCTATAAACCATAAAAAATCTCATATATAATTAAATGTAAATAAATCGTTTAATTCCAGAGGTAAACAGTAACCCTTATTCAAAGAATTCCACAAGGCTACCCTTAACAAAGGCACAATACAAAACTGTCAGCTCTACCGGCGTTTAAACGAAATAAAATTTCCCTAGGGAGAACATATACGTATTTTCTCTTATATATATGCAGATGAACGAGCGAAAAGGTTTTATTCACATAAAGTAGATAATTCAATTCACATTTTGATTTAGTTCCCTTTGTTTTATATTTTTTGTACTTGATATTAAAAAAACAAAACTCAACTACGCGAAACCTTTACTAAAAAAAAGCGATTGAAAAATGATGATACACGAAAATATTTTAGATAGGAATCAAAATCTATGAACAAAAATAGTAAATATATGATACAGAGAGAGAAAAAGGGAGAGATACAACTATTGCCTAGTTGTCTAGTTGTTGTGCCTTCGAACCAAACCCCACCTAGAAATTTAGGCTTTCGGCTCTTTCGCTCACCGAAGGAAGCGCAACATTACATTGTAATCGCTCGAACGTCGATTTTCTGCGAGAGTATAGCACTACCCCGGCAGACCGGTCTACAACCATAGACAGTAAAACTATCAACAAAAAAATCGTCAGCACTGCTGACGATTTTTTTTTTCTTGCG
Organism: Lymantria monacha; assembly: GCA_905163515.2. Classification (NCBI taxonomy): domain Eukaryota; kingdom Metazoa; phylum Arthropoda; class Insecta; order Lepidoptera; family Erebidae; genus Lymantria; species Lymantria monacha. The sequence goes on along the minus strand of LR991090.1, from coordinate 7,524,739 downwards.
GTAGACTATGGATTTAGTCGAGCCCCGCCAAATCGGTCGGCCAAATATACCCACCCTTTTTTTTTTTTTTTTTTGGGTTGGGCTACGGTCGGCGCACTCCTCGCACCACTCCATCCGGGGTGACAGAGGGGCGTAAGCGCGCACACCCGTAACCCACCCGTGACGTCGCCTTCGTCGTTGGGCCGACCACCGGAGCAGAGTGACTTGACGTCAGTGGTCGGCCCGACGGAATACCCCTGAGGAGTACCCTCTCCTCGACCGACATCCCCCCCTCGGGTAGGATGTCGGTCTTTCCTCACGCGGTCGGCCTCTCGGCGGGTGACGGACTAATTCCCCGATCCAGTCACCCGCGGCCTTGGCTAGGGCGGCATCAGGCGCAGGTAATCGCGCCTGCGCCGCCCCAGTCGCCGGCGGCGGCTCGCGCCGTCGAGGAGACGCTCCTCGCGCACGCGCTCCGCCGCCTCCTTCTGCGAGACTACTGCCTCGCAGAAGGTTGCGACCGCGTCCCAGTTCCGGACGCTGTCGAGCATCGCCCTGGCGATGGTCGGCAGCGTCAGGTCGGCACCGATGATTGCGACGAGTTCACGACGCTGCTCTGCCCAAGCGGCACAAACCTCGAGCGTATGCTGCGCCGTGTCTTCGTCGCAATCGCAGTGGTGGCAGGACGGTGTACTCTCCCTCCTGACGACCTTGTGCAGGTATTTGGCGAAGCATCCATGCCCCGTCAAAACCTGCACCAGTCGGAAGGAGAGCACCCCGTGCCGCCGTTCCAACCACTGCATCAGCACCGGCCGGAAGGTCTCTACGGTCCGCACACCGAACCGAGGCCTCTCCAGCCGGACTGCCCAACGGGCAATGACATCTAGGCGGGCGTCAACGCGCCAGGCGGTGAGTTCCCTCAAAGAGACCACACCGCCCTCCGCGCGCACCCCCGACACCCGCCGATACAAATCGGCGAGCATTTCCGCCTCCAGGTCCCACGGGGGACTCCCGGCCAACAGGCACGCTGCCTCCGTCGCCACCGTGCGGTACCCGCGTACAGCCCTGACCGCCATGGCCCTCTGTGGTCGTCACAGAAGAGCCCTGAGTCGGGCGGTCAGGGACCCCGCCAACACCGGTGCGCCGTAGAGGGCCATCGACCGGACGACCCCCGTGTACAGCTGTCGGCACGTAGCGCTCGGTCCGCCCACATTCGGCATTAGCCATGAAAGGGCGGACGCCGCGCCGACGAGCCGCGGAGCGAGCCTGCGGAAATGCTCCCGAAACCAAATATACCCACCCTGCAAGCACATCTCTTCGCCGTGCGAGCGGGCCACCGGTACCCAATCTTTGTCTTCAGTGGCATGCCCGGCAACAGTGTTGACCCTATCACTAAAGCATACCAAAATCCTGATTAATAGTTGGTTTTCTTTTAATTTATTTCAAAATATAGGATGTCTTTAGTGGGCGTAATTTAAAACAAGGTACGGTATTGAAAGGGTCTAATCTGTTATTGACACATTTTACGCACGGATAAGCTTTGTGTGGGAATTAGCTACATAATAATTCTTTAAGTATCGTTCTCATTTAGTATATAATAATAATAGTATACTCTGTGTGGGCTACGAATAATACCAAGCTTCACTTTGCTCACGGATGTGTATGTAAAAGACGGCTAAGATCTTTATATCGACATGGACCGACACCTGATGCCGTCTGGTCAACAATTACATTTCCAAGGTTTGAAGTCAAACAGGCGGCTGGTCATAAAACTATTGCCTTAAAATTTTACAATATGTTACGTGTATATATTGCATCGATCCCAAGTAATTGGGATAAGAACAGGAGAATGATGAATAGTATAATGTCGACTCGAATGACCCCATAATAATTCAATTATTGTGGGGCTATTTAACTCGTCACCACAGGACAATTCTGTTAATTATTTATTCATTTATTTCTGGACTGTTCACTGCTGGACGTAACCTTCCAATGGCCACATGACAATGGCGGAGTTTTATTATAGTCTGGTTATAGTCTTATTATAAGTATTGAAATTACCAAGGAAACTTATTGTTGTGTAAATATGTTATTATTATATATTTGATGCTGCGTTTTATTTAAAACTAGCTTCGGCCCGCGACTTCGCCCGCGTAAAAGGTTACTTTCCTATTTTTACAAAATGTTAATGTTTTTATTTACACCTAATCAATAGCCTAAAAATAAGTTTTAAGCTTCTGGCTTTAAAAATGACGATACTTCCTTACAACTTTTCATCCCCCTTTGCAACCCTTTTTTTGTATTAAAAAGTAGCCTATGTTCTTTATCAGGCTCTAGACTATCTGTACCAAATTTCATTCAGATCGGTTCCGTAGTTTTGGCGTGAAAGAGCGACAGACAGACAGAGTTACTTTCGCATTTATAATATTAGTAAGGATAATTAGTTAAGTATTTCTGTAAAATTATTCTTCGAACTTTATTGTTTACTCGTTTACTTCAAATTACATTTACTCCCAACTGGGAGGATATTTATTATTTTATTTCATAAAAGACATCACCTGGTTCTAATGAAATAATTATTGTATTACGAAGGACTTTACAATCAATTCACGAACACAAATTACACCCTGACTCAGAACATCAATTTTTGAATCACAATAAGTACCTATGGAACTTGGAAAATGCAAGATAATTCCATAATTGCGCTTAGCAAACAGGTCGGCCATGTAATGGCTAGTGTTATATTTTTTTTAGAAGAGCGCTATTGCTCACTGTCCTAATGATACCTGCCACGGAAAAGTAAGGTCTAATGATTGTTTTCTTAATAATAATAAACATTTGTTTCAGACACAGTCCATATATGTTAGTAACAATTTTCTTACAAACTAATGTCAGTATATACATATTTTTGTTTTTTAAATTCGGCATGAAGCCGCAACCAATTTTTAAACATTGGTGTTTCCCACCGGTCCGCAAAAACACCCACAATACTGTTAGTGCTGCCACGTAAACGCGACATGGGAGAGGCACTCCTTTTTCTTACGATAGCGGCAAATCCGTCAATGCGTGCCTCCGCGAACATACCTGATGGACTACATCGCCACGGCAGCCCCAACAGTGCAACAAAGTGCATTATTATATTGAACACGTAGGTCGCTTTATGCTCGCCGCCCATAACTAATCCACAGGCTGCATGTGTAGAATGACTGACAGTATGCTTTAAGAGGCGTTTTTTTGACTGGTGTCGTACATCGCGCAAACCTGCGAACCAGCATGTTACAGCGAACAGCCAGCGACCTACGTTCTCTATCTATATCAATATTGTCTCTCAAGTCATCCGTTATCCAGTGGCCCAGGTATTTAAAACTATATACCCTATGTAGTGGCGTCCCGTAGAGTGACACTTTCGGAAATGTGGAGTAGCTGTTACACACTTTTGTTTTAAAAATCATCAACTGACTCTTATTGACGTTGTACTTCAGGCCATGGGATATCGCGTACGACTCACAAACCGAAAGTAAACGCCTCATAGCTGATGGTGTTAGTGAAACCATATCGTCAGCATAGCTGATGTTGTTTATACAAACCCCATCTACGTAGCATCCGATTTTGGTGTCCACAAGCTCTGTGATCAAATCATTCATATATAAGTTGAAAAGCCTAGGCGAACTTAACCCCCCCTGTCTTACACCACAATAATTAATAACCTAAAAATAACCGCAATAATTAATTCCACACAGCTAAAAATAATAAGTTTGGTGATATTAGTATACTATACATACACCAGTTTAAGCCAATTAACTACAAATTAGAAAATAATGTAAAATAATTTACAACAAAAAAAAAGAAATATTGAATAAACCTAGGAATAAAGGAAAGCTCGTGTATTAGATTGTGTAAAAATAAATTGGATCGCTTGCTTCGTGTTAAAGAAACCCTGTTGTTAAGCTTTATTTATAGCTAGAAAGCTTTTCAAAGTTATTTACCTTATTTTTTTATACAATAAAAACCATTCAATTTGATTCACGTTATATTTATTAGAGGGTATGCGATAAATCATATGAAGAACCTGATTTTAGTTTGACCTTGGTAATATAAAAATATAATAGAAATTGCTTTGCGTGAAATCAAAATGTTATAATATTTTTTTTTTTTATTGCTGTTGTTGGCAAACGAGCAAGCAGTGCACTTGATGGTAAGTGTTACCCATGGACCTTTAAGGCCGCTGCCTACCAATACAAACCCCAAACCCACCCTGTTGGGCTACCGGCTCACTGAACGAAGAGCAATAGCACATTGCCATTACTCAGACGTCGATCTTCTGCGAGAGTGTGCTACTACCTCGGACGGACCGGCCCGCGGCTGTAGACAGAGAACTGTCAACTATGTGATTCTACCACTATTTAAAATAATATTGCTTTATATATATATAATAGTAAGCCATAATGCGTATTAGTGTTGCCCAAATGCAAGATTCTTGCGAGTGTCGCAAGTATTGCAACTCTCCCTGTTAGAATAACACAAAGTCATTTGTTTTGTAGAAATGAAATATCCACATAGATTTCAAAATTCAACTAAATTAATGAAATTACACTCATCTAGTGGCACTAATTGTACAATTATCAATAATTAGGTATTACCGCTTAATAGGAATGGGGAGTGGTGCTATAATAATACCTATCTATCATGAGACTGTTTAAAATAACATCCAACTATATCCCCGTATAATGGTATTAAGAATACAGAATGTTGACAATACTTTATTTGCCAAAGGAATTGTAAAATGTTGTAAAGGAGCACTGCGAAACTCTTGTAGCGAGATTGGTCTTGCATTGGGGCAACACTAATGCATATCCAACCCGTCTGGACAGCAGTTGCCGAGTGGGCCAACGAAGACCATAGACCATAGAACCATAAATGGGAGAGTTTTGGCGAGAGCGTGAAAACGTCATATAGTGGACGTGTATTATATTCAATATGTTAGTGTTTTAACTTGTTTTATTAATTAATTTTAATGGCTTTTTATATAATATGTAATGTAGGAGGTTCTGGAGTATAGTGAATGCAACATAACAATGCTTTACATATGTTTTAGTTTGCCACCAAAATTCCCAGATGTCATGGAAAGGTAGTCATGTTGAAGGCGATTTGACTTACTGACGGATAATGACTTTAAATGAAGTAATAATTCATAAATATAGACTTGTCATATAATATCTCTACATTGACAAACATATGCTCGCATTAGTAATAATACGGCAATAAGCTACTTTGCAAGTAGCTAATTGCCATTAAAAAATCATAAGAAGAAGAGCAATAAGTGAGTGGTCTTCTTCGCGATTTTCTGCGTGTGGTAGGCACTATATACACGCAAAAAATTAATGTATGAACAACAGTAATTTCTTGCTGCCTTTCATTCTGTGAGCAAAATAGACGGAGGACCAAATCTCTTCCCTCCTATGCAATCCTATGCTCATTCCATTACGACCAATCTTATTTCTAATCTATTACGAGATTGACCAGCAGCACGTTCCTGAGCAACTTATAATACCAAATATTATCGCCGCCATGACTATCGTGGCATTTATGACATTTTTGCTTGGGGAGAACTATTTTCAACAGTGGATGTCGCGAGGCTGATGGACCGATAGATGATATACGAAAATAATTTAAGATATTTCTACAATAATATTAAATATCCCATCTTGAAATATACTAAGTTTTCTTTCTTGCTTACATGAGGAAAACTCTCTTTGTTAACTGGTTGACAAAGAGTTTATCCTCAATTCCGTAGGCCAGTTATGCCATCAGGTTGACAAAGTATTTATGCTGAATTCCCTAGGTCAGTCATCATCTATGTCCTCCCGTGACCATGAGCACTACAAAGTGTTCGAAACGTCAAGCAATTAAAAATCAAATACAAACGCGATAGAATCCGTAAAAATAGTTCTATTTAACTATACATTTATAAAAAAATCTAAATAGTAATATAATTTTCCCGTGTGGTGACGGAGTAAGAATACAATTCACCAACCTCTATCTTACCCGTGGGTGATCGTAAGAGACGACTAAGGGATATAAAATGCACATAACATTTATACGAGAGAAGGAAAACTCGAAACAAAACTCTACACCGACACGTCTCAGCATGGTATAGTAGGTCAAATTCCCTCCCATTATGGAGGAGGCTCGGGCCCAACAGTGGGATTTATGTGAGCTGAGATGATGATGATGTAAAATAATTAACCTTTATTACAAATTTAAATGGTTAGGAATGCTACATTCATCATACTCTTTTATAAAGCTTTCCAAAAAACTCGCTAAATAACATACTAGCTTCTGCCCGCAGCTTCGCCCGCGTAAAAGGTTACTTTTTTATCCTCTATATTCATTTTACCCCTTAAGGGGAATGTTTTTTACAAAATTTTAAGTTCTTATTTATTTATATCTAATCAATGGCCTAGAAATAAGTTGCAAGATTCTGGCTTTAAAAATGACAATACTTCCTTACAACTTTTCATCCCCCTTTACAACCCTTTTTTTGCATAGGCTATCTCCTTTGTCAGGCTCTAGACTATCTGTGTACCAAATTTAATTTAGATCGGTCAGTAGTTTTGGCGTGAAAGAGCGACAGACAGACAGACAGACAGAGTTACTTTCGCATTTATAATATTAGTAAGGATTTATGATCGAATCGGCATAGCCTGCTGTTTATACTTAGTTTATGTATTCGATAATAAAAATTAAAAAAAAGCTAAGAAAAACAATATTGATCAAGTGAAAGCACGCAAAAACCTAATTCATTGCTTTGTGTGGTGGTTCATCGACCGAACTACTCTATGCCAAGGAAAACATTTCAGTTTTTTTATGGCTAGGATAGTAATTGGGAAGTTTATGGACCGAAAATAATGTCGCAAAGATATCTATTGTAATTCCACAGATCCACAGATTCAATAGCCTATTTATACGTAGCCTTTTGTTTCTTTTCAATGTTTTTAATTTTCTAATCAATAGCGGCATATTTTTTCGTAGTAGCAGCAGCTACAGTAGAGCGTCGATTATTTGAACTAATTGGGCGACACAGGTGTTCAAAACACTGATATTTTCAGATAAATGAACTGTATTGATTCATCTATACATCAACGTACGGATGAATAAAAATCATATTTATATCTTTACTGACAATTAGGAATTAAACAAAAAAAAATCGGCCAAGTGCGAGTTGTACTCGCGCACGAAGGGTTCCGTAAAACTAAAAAAAAATTATGCACTATTTTTTTTATATTATTTTTTTTCTTTGATATTAATTCAAGTTACACCTTTTTATTAAAACTACTAATTTATTAAAACAAAGTTTTTAAACTATTTTATTTATAACATAATTAAATTATTATAAATAAATTTTCCAAAAATAAATAGCAATAAGAGTTCGACGGCGGTGAGATTCCAACCCGGCGTGGGTGTCCAGTGTCTAAAATCAGCGCTTTATTACCCGACTGCGCAACGCAAAGGAGTGGTAATGTGTTTAACAGTCTATGTATGTATGTATGTTTGTATGTTCCTTTGAACCACTATATAGGCCAAACGCTTGGACCGATTCTTATGATTCACACGTTAATCCATTCCTCTTAGTCCGGCGAGTGTCACTAAAGACATGGCGTTAGTGAAAATTCAAAATGGCAACTACTGGACGCCATATTGTGAAAATGAAAAAAAATAAAGTCTACAAACTATGTCAAGTGGGGTATCGTTGAATAGGTATTTAAAAATCATTTTTAGTTTTCTCTTAACATTTTTTGATTCGTCTAATCGTTTAGGATCTATATTCATTTAAAGTTTCGTACTTACGATTTTTTGCTTTACGATGAAGAGACGAAAATATCGTATGACTGTGCGTGTGAATGTGGATGGACATATACTAAAGTACCTATCTAGTAGGTAATTTCCATTTAGCAGAGATGGAAGGTACACCACTGATATAGAGCGAAGAGTGAATGCGGGAAATAGAGTGAACGGAGCGTTGGGGCAACTTCTCGGCAGCCACCACCTCAGCCAGAAGGCACGTGTAGCAATACATAACGCAGTGCTTGTCCCATCATTACTGTATGAAAGCGAGAGTTGGGTATGCAGAAAAGAGTATGCAAGTAAAATTAATGCGGTCGAAATGCGATCTCTGCGGCAAATCTGTGGAGTTAGGCTGACCGATCGCATTCGTAACGGCGACGTAAGCGAGCGAGTAGGTATGAAAGAGAGTATTGGTGTAAAGATGCGAAAGTGAGTGCTCCGATGGTTCGGACATGTGGAAAGAATGCCGAACGAACGTCTGGTTAAGAAGATATACAATGCGAAAGTGGAAGAATGTACCGAGGGAGACCGAGACTAACCTACCTAGACCAGATCGGTCATGTACTGAAGGAAGGTGGAGTCAAGAGTCTCCGAAACCGGCGAGCGTGTATGAAGAGAATTATGAATGTTGAGGAAGCGAGTGAAGTATGCAAAGATAGAGTTCTCTGGCACTCTGTTCCCTCTGCCTATCCTGCAAGGGATATGGCGTGATGATATGTATGTATCTAGTAGGTATATTGGACTACCTAAAGTATCTAATGTCTGACGCGGTCGTCCATCTTCAACTTCTAACGATTTAGTACCTACTCAACTTCAGTCGAAGAACTATATATTTAGATATGGTGGTGGCTGCCGAGAAGAGTTAGATACCTACTTATTAATAAATAAAATAACTATAGCCACCTAGGTATTCATAACTAAAAAGTATGAAATAAAAAAATAATAAAAAAAATCAAAAAACCCAACTGCGTAAAAAGTGAACCAAATTACGTACACAATAAAAAAAAACTGAAAAGAAAAAAACAAGCACTTAGATGTCCGGTGGTCTAGAATTCTATAATATATTATTGAATGAATACTATTGCAGAAAATAATATATATTTTAATAAGGGGACATAACAACTGAACAGTCGGGATCCATTATTCGACAGTAAATCTAATTTTTCAATGATGAAAAATAATATATTATAGAATTCTAGACCACCGGACATCTAAGTACTTGTTTTTTTCTTTTCAGTTTTTTTTATTGTGTACGTAATTTGGTTCACTTTTTACGCAGTTGGGTTTTTTGATTTTTTTAGTTATTTTTTTTATTTTGTTTTCTTCAATAATATTCATTCAATAATATATTATAGAAATATAGACTACAGGACATCTAAGTGCCTGTTTTATTTCTTTTCAGTTTTTTTATTGTGTACGTAATTTGGTTCACTTTTTACACAGTCGCGTTTTTGATTTTTTTAATTATTTTTATTTATTTTATACTTTTTAGTTATAAGTATCTAGCTAGACTATAGTTATTTTATTTAATAATGAGTAGGTTAGGTACCTATATATAGTTTTTCGATTTAAGGTGAGTACTAAATCGTTTGAAGTTCGAGATGGGCGACCGTGTCAGACATTAGATACTTTAGGTAGTCCAAACCAAAATAGTAGGTATCTAGTAGATAATTTAGTATATGTCGGTTCATATTCACATGCACAGTCATACGAAGTTTTCGTCTTTTCATTGTAAAATTCTACTGTCTAAAGACCTACATATATGTGAGAATGGTTGTTTCGCAACTTTAAATCGATATAGATCCTAAACGGTCTGTCGAATCGAAAAATGTTATGAGAAAACTAACTAATGGTTTTTAAATACCTATTCAACGATACCCCACTCGACATAGTTTGTTGACTTTCATTTTTATCATTTTCACAAAATGGCATCCAGTGGTCGCCATATTGAATTTTCACTAACGTCATGTCTTTAGTGTCACTCGCGGAATTAAGAGGAATTGATTGATGTGTGAATCATTAAAATCGACTCAGGCGTTTGGTCTGTATAGTGCTTCAAAGGAACATACAAACATACATACATACATACATTCATACATACATACATAGACTGTTAAACACAATACCACTCCTTTGCGTCGCGCAGTCGGGTAAAAAGACAGGACACCAAGATACTTCAGCCTAGAGGGCGACACTCGCATGAAAAAATAGGTTATTAATGTTTTGTTTTTTCTTAAAGTTTATATATATTTCTTAAAACAGTCTTCGCTATTATTTAACCTTGTCATTCCATTAAATGTTAGTAATACAACTAAAGAATTTTGGCACATGACGTTTGACGAAATAAAACTTGCAGGATGTATAAATTATAACGCTATTTATAAAGCTTGTGTAGATTACACCATGAATCACGGCTGAAAAAGATGGATTGCGATAATACAATTTTAGCCACATTCTTGATACAGCTTGCAAAGCAAATACGTTTTATTACTACACAGACGTACATCAAATTCAACATAATGTTATTTTAACTTTTTTTTTGGAGTTCTTTGCTTGGTTACTAAGACATTTAAGCCAAAACTTTGTTTATAAATTAACTTCATATATAGTCATTGTCCGTCAGTAAGCGAAACGCCGCATTTAAAGGTACCATGGTCACACTGTTAAAATTTCGCCGTTGGGGCATCGACTCGAGAGGAACCCGCGAGGGTAAACCGTCGGGCGGGCCACCGAAGACAAAGATCGGGTACCTGTGGCCCGCTCGCACGGCGTAGAGAGGCGTTTTACAGCGTGGGTCTATGAGGTCGCGCGCCGCCTCTTTCGTCGCCCCGGACCGATTTGGCAGGGCATGACTACTTTCAGATTCCAGCTTAAAAAAACAGTAATTTTAGTGGCAAAGAAAAGCATATGTAAGGCGCTATTCATATATATTCACTATACTTCAGTACTTCCTGCGCATCTAATTACATATACATAGATTGCTATAAAAATTACATAATAGAACACGCTAAAACACTAAAAATAAGATATTGAATATAATACAAGAACACAACATGACACTTTTTCTTGCCCGCTAAAACTCGTTATTTGAGTTGATATATTATTTGTATTTTATTATTTTTAGTACCTTACGTGAAAAAAATTACAAATGTAAATTGCGTCCATATTGAAGAGTAAGCCATCATTTTTAATACGTAACTAAAGAAATCAAATAACAATAAGCTATTGTTCTGAGGTATTCTGATAAACTAAAACGTACATACATACATATCATCACGCCATATCCCTTGCAGGATAGGCAGAGGGAACAAAGTGCCAGAGAACTCTATCCTTGCATACTACACTCGCTTCCTCAACATTCATAATTCTCTTCATACACGCTCGCCAGTTTTGGAGACTTTTGACTCCACCTTCCTTCAGTACATGACCAATCTGGTTTTGTACTGAAAGAAATTGGTTGGTTGGTTGTTAGTTCTGGCTTCCACTTTCGCATTGCGTCGCATCGCATCGCACATATCTTCTTAACCAGACGTTCGTTCGGCATTCTTTCCACATGTCCGAACCATCGGAGCATTCCCTTTCGCATCTTTACACCAATACTCTGTTTCATACCTACTCGCTCTCTAATACAAAAATATTAGGAATATTACGGCAGGAAATTTAATTGCAATAATAAGAGTAAATAAAGAGAAAGAAATAGCCTATTAAAATAAAAAAAATTATACAATAAGGGTAATACAGTTTTATTGTGTCTAATTGTAAAGAAACTTGAGTAGAAAATCAACGAATCATTTATTATCTATAAACCACATAAGAACATTTACATAGTGAAAATTTTACATTTTGTTTGACACTAAACTACACTCGTTTTCTGCAGTTTTGTGGATCTGGAGAGAGCATTTGACACGGTTGTACGAAAGAAACTTTGGGACATTTTACCGGAGTATGGTATTAACGGTAAACTGCTACAGGCTGTGCAGTCTAGTTACATGGGCTGTAGAGCCTGTGTGCGGCTGGATGATGGAATGTCGCCTTGGTTTGACGTCAATATCGGCGTTAAGCGGGGGTGCGTTCTGTCAGCCAGGCTGTTTATCATATATCTGGATAAATGTCTCCAAAGGTTGAAAACGATATGAATGTGGGAGTCCAGATGGGCGACTCAGTGGTCACTGCTCTGCTTTATGCAGATGATGCAGTCCTGCTGGCACAGTCAGCGACTGACCTGCAGACCCTAGTCGACACAATGACAGATGATTGTAAGAAAAGGGGTCTACGCGTGAATGTGAGCAAAACCAAAATAATGGTCTTAGAAAGAGATGAAACCAGAACAGATGTAAGAGTAACAATAGGTAATGATGTACTAGAGCAAGTGGATGAATTTGTATATCTTGGATGTGGATTTAGCCGAGATGGAAGGTACACCACTGATATAGAGCGAAGAGTGAATGCGGGAAATAGAGTGAACGGAGCGTTGGGGCAACTTCTCGGCAGCCACCACCTCAGCCAGAAGGCACGTGTAATACGTAACGCAGTGCTTGTCCCAACATAACTGTATGGAAGCGAGAGTTGGGTATGCAGAAAAGAGTATGAAAGTAAAATTAATGCGGTCGAAATGCGATCTCTGCGGAAAATCTGTGGAGTTAGGCTGACCGACCGCATTCGTAACGACGACGTAAGAGAGCGAGTAGGTATGAAAGAGAGTATTGGTGTAAAGATGCGAAAGGGAATGCTCCGATGGTTCGGACATGTGGAAAGAATGCCGAACGAACGTCTGGTTAAGAAGATATACAATGCGAAAGTGGAAGGTTGTAGGTACCGAGGGAGACCGAGACTAACCTACCTAGACCAGATCGGTCATGTACTGAAGGAAGGTGGAGTCAAGAGTCTCCGAAACCGGCGAGCGTGTATGAAAAGAATTATGAATGTTGAGGAAGCGAGTGAAGTATGCAGATATAGAGTTCTCTGGCACTCTGTTCTCTCGGCCTACCCTGCAAGGGATATGGCGTGATGATATGTATGTATGTATGTTTGACACTAATCTAATAGTATTAGTAGGGCCACACCGTTGACAGTTTATATCTGTTGATGTTAATTTCCTGCCAGAGTGTGGTATTAGCGTTCGGGGTAATACCACACTATGGCAGAAAAATCGACGTCTAAGTAATAGCAATATACTGTTACGCTTTGTTCAGTGAGTGAGAGAGCTGGCAGCCCAAAGTTCTAGCTGGGTTTTAGTTGGTAGCTTAGCTATACCCCTGATATTGCTAACGTCCATGAGTAGCAGTAACACTTATCATCAGATGTGCTGCTTGCATCTTTGCCACTATAAGCAATAAAATATTGGTACAACATGGCCGCTTAGAAAAACGACAAATATGTCAATGTCGTCATTTCTTTATTTTAAATAAAATTGTATACATTTAGTAATTATTAGATCTAGTGTGACACGAAGCAGAATATATATCTTTCTTTTTTCGAAATATGGCTTACAAAGTAAATATGGCCGGACCAGGTCCTGAAAGCTTTCTAATCGTACTGTTTCGAACCAGTTACACATTTAAATTATACATCAATCTTCAATATATTAATTATAGGGTAGATAAACATTAAAAGTGATGAGAGGAGAATATGTAGGTAGATTTTACTCCTAATAAATTCTTTTAATTTGGTTTGGCTAGTTTGATTTTTGATATTAAACCACCGTCATAACCTATCCTGAAAATTGCCATCGCTTAAATCTTTAGCGATAAATTCGCGTTCATGACACACTATTTATTTGCAGACAGCTATGATTAAAGTAAGCAAACTTAAAACTTTTTATTGCGGAAATACCGCCTTGCTAATTTTTACGAATGTTTGTTGCGGCTCAGTTAGTCCTAAATAGACTAAGACACCCTCTGCCTAGATATATCTATTTTATCTGACGATACTAAGATAATCCCTAACTAGGTTGCGGCTAGTTTAGTGAGGTACCCAGTTCTCCGTAACTTACTTGTTCATTTAATGGCCTTCCGCATCGGAAACAGCTTTAGGGTTAGCATCCTATGCTGACGACACGCTCGTCACAGCCCGGGGCAGGACACTCGAAGAGGCGGCGAGCCTGGTCACTCTCGGCACCGAGGAGATGGTCAGGCGAATTGAGGCGCTGGGGCTCAGGGTGGCCCTAAACAAGACGGAGGCCCTACTATTCCATGGGCCCCGTGTGAGGCTGCCCATCGGCGCCTCGTTAGTCGTCAACTCCATCCACATCAGTATCCAGGCCCATATGAGGTACTTGAGTCTGGTGCTCGACGGGCGATGGTGGTTCCGGGAGCATTTTCGTCAAATTGCTCCCCGGCTGGTCGGCGCGGCGTCCGCCCTTTCTCGGCTCATGCCGAACGTGGGCGGACCCAGTTTCGAGGGCCGACGGCTGTATGCGGGGGTGATCCGCTCAATGGCCATGTACGGCGCACCCGTGTGGGCGAGAGCTCTGAACGCTCAGCTCAGGGCGGTGCTGTGGAGGCCACAGCGAGCGGTCAGAGCCATTCGCGGGTACCACACGGTGTCTACCGAGGCGGCATGCCTATTGGCCGGGACACCCCCGTGGGATCTAGAGGCAGAGATGCTCTCCGACCTCTACCGGCGGGTTACCTTAATGCGCGAAGAAGGTGGCTCCCCATCGTTCAACGAGATAGCCACCTGGCGCGAGGACGCCCGCCAAGAAGTCATCGCCCGTTGGGCTACGCGGCTGGAGAGGCCTAGACACGGTGTTTTTACCGTTGAGGCCCTCCGGCCCGTACTGATGGAGTGGATGGAGCGGCGGCACGGAGTCCTCTCTTTCCGGTTGGTGCAGGTCTTGTCAGGGCATGGTTGCTTCGGCAAGTACCTGCACACGGTCGTGCGGAGGGAGTGGACTCCGTCCTGCCACCATTGCAGTAGTGACGAGGACACGGCGCAACATACGCTCGAGGTATGTTCGGGCTGGGACGGGCAGCGCCGTGACCTCGTCGCTGTCATCGGTGCCGACCTGACGCTGCCGGTTGTTGCGCGAGCGATGGTCGACAGCGTCAGGAATTGGGACACGGTCGCTGCCTTCTGCGAGGCTATCATCTCGCAGAAGGAGGCCGCGGAACGGGCTCGGGAGGATTCCCGTGACCCGGGCCGCCGTCCGCGGCCGGGGCGGCGCAGGCGCGAGTACCTGCGCCTGATGCCGCTCTAACCGAGGCTTCGGGTGATCGGACCGGGGAATTGTCCGGTCACCCGACGTGAGGCCACCGCGTGAGGACGACGCCTCGACGGCGAAAGCTGTCGGGGCGTCGACAGGAGAGGAGCCCGAGAGGGCATACCGCCGAGCGGGCCACCGAAGACAAAGATCGGGTACCGGTGGCCCGCTCGCATGACGAAGAAGAGATGCTTGCAGGGTGGGTCAATGGGGTTGCGCGCCGCCTCTTCCGTCACCCCGGACCGATTTGGCGGGGTGCGACGTCCATAACCCACCGCAAAAAAAAAAAAAAAAAAAAAAAGGGTTAGCATCCTCACTTCCTAGTTTTTCCTTCCACTCGGCAGATCTTGGATGAGCGAGAAGGGTGAACTAGATTTCAACTATCAAGATTTCTCTTAACAATTATTATAGGAATTTATTTAAACGTGAAAACGTTATTACCGTATATGATTTATTTCAAGTATTATCGGATCCTTACATAGTTTTAGACGCTTAATAGTCATTTGAAATATTTATTATTAGGCTTCTGTCTAGAAGCTCTAGAAGCGATATTAAATTAGAGGAAGGAGGAATTAGATAAATAATCTATTGAAATATTCAACAACATTAAACTAGGTATTTAAATAAGCCCTTGGGCTTGCCTCCGTCGACACCGTGCGGTACCCGCATATGGCCCTGACCGCCATAGCCCTCTGTGGGGGCCACAGGAGAGCCCTGAGTCGGACGGTCAGGGACCCGCTCACACCGGTGCGCCGTACAGGGCCATCGACCGGATGACCCCTGCGTACAGCTATCGGCACGTAGCGCTCAGTCCGCCCACATTCGGCATAAGCCATGATAGGGTGGACGCCGCGCCGACGAGCCGTGGAGCGAGTCTACGGAAATGGTCCCGGAACTACCATCGCCCGTCGAGCACCAGGCCCTAATACCTCATATGGGCCCGGATGCTGATATCAACCGAATTGACGGTGATCGAGACGCCGATGGGAGGGCCCATGCGGGGCCCATGGAACAAGAGGGCCTCCGTCTTGTCCAGAGCTACCCTCAACCCCAGCGCCTCGATCCGCCTGACGATCTCCTCGGTACCGAGAGTCGCCAGGCTTGCCGCCTCCTCCAGCGTCCCACCGCGGCCTGTGACGAGCGTGTCGTCGGCGTAACATATCACGGCCAGCCCGGGTGGAAGGCTCCCCCTCAACGACCAGTCGTAGCCGATGTTCCACAGGGTGAGTCCGAGGACCGACCCCTGCGGAACACCGCACATCATGGGCGTTCGCACAACGTCCCCTACTCGGTTGGTGTAGAGGACGCTGCGCCCCTCCAAATAGTTTGCCATTAGCCGCCACAGGTAAACTGGCACCCCGTGGTATCGGAGCGCCTCCCTGACGCAGCTAAATCTCAGACTATTGAATGCGTTGGCGATGTCCAGAGACACCATCAACAGCACTCACCCGCCGGTGACGGCCTCAGTCGCCACGGTCCTCAAGTGCAACAGAGCCGCGATCGTCGAACGACCCCTCCTAAACCCAAACTGGGCATCCGACAGATCGGGCCCCGTGCCGACGAGGTGCCGCTTGATGCGGGCAGCCAGCACCCTCTCCAATAGCTTATCCGCATCGTCCCAGGGGTCACGAGCGAGACCGTCCAACATCTCCTGCCGACTGACGTCCTTGGCGGTACGGACGGCCAGCCTGAAGGCCGACCGCGCATTGCGGTAGCCCTCGTAAAGCCGGCTCTCCGCTCCTCGTCGCTATGATGCCGCCGGCTGCGGGTGTAGCCCCTTCAGACGCGTATACACGCGACCCGAAGATCCCGGGACCACCAGTGGACAGCCTCGTCCTGGCTTCGGCCGACCTCCTCGTCGGACGGCTCTGCGGCCTTCCCGCCCTCGTCCGACGACTTCTCCAAGGCCGTGTCGGTGTCGGGTTTCTGGCACTCTCCGACGACGGCGGACTTACTCTCTGCGGCTTTTTTAACTCCCTGCGGCTTTACTGCCGCCCTCACTCCACGACGGCTCTGCGGTAGATCCGCTCTCGTCACTCGACAGCTCCGTTGAGCTGCCACTTCTTGTCCCCTCTTTGGACGGCTCTGCGACATCGTCGCCCTCGTCCCGGGACACACACCCGCCACCGCTCTCCCTTCGCGGCGGTTCTGCGGCGCTACCACCATCCGTATGCGACGGATCTGCGGCAATTGTGCCGCCCTCGTCGCTGGGAACGCTGGTCTCACGGCGTGCCGCGGCCTCCAGCGCCTCCCTCTCCTTCTTAAGGCGGTTGGCGCGCCGTTTAGCGCGCTCGCCAAGTGGAGTTAACATCCGCCTGCTCTTCTTTCTCCTTTTTGGGGCCTCTTTTGTTGGTGCCGGGCCCTCGGTGGACGCCTCAAGTCGCGAGGACGAGGCGTCGTTTGTGTCAGTTTTGCTTTGGCTTGACAAGGCCTTGAGGTGAGAATCATTATGATCCCGTCGTTATTTAGTTTTAAATGTACAGTATCCGTAATGAATCCCACGAGTATGGGAGATACATTCCGTCGACCCGGGCAGAGATCCCTGTACCCGGGCAAGCCTACATTGACCAACCAGGGGGGCAGCCGGTACCCTGGCTGGAGCGTGCTAACGACAGAACAACCCATCTGCCATGCATCTTCTCGCCGCACGCCAGAACTTAAGATTCTGGGTAATTTCCGAATTCGAATGTCCATTCGAATTCTTTATAGAGGTTGTCTTCCTCGCAATCCGGGCGGTTAAGCCAAGACCTTCGCTCCTGAAATTAAGACAAGCAAAGAATCAGGTTTACGATATGTCGACGGTGGCATATGCCTGCCCAGACCTCAAATGAATGAGTGACTGAGCCCGTCGAAAATTCGCGTCCGGTCACCCTCTACAAGTAGAGGGCTAGGAGCGAAACAGGGCTTCCCAAACAAGGGGCCCCCCTAGCGCCAGATATTCGCTACGGGAGACAATCCACCAGAATAATCTGGGGGACTGCCGCCCGCACCCAGGGTACACCACGCGGAGGTTTCTGACATCGGAAGAAGAACATAAAGTACACCACCATGAATTCCAAGAACTAAAGGTTTCTGTGCTGCTAAAGGTAGCTGCACTAAATTTGGACGTCATAGAGGAAATACGATCGTCTTCTCCCCGCCCAAAACCGTCAAAGTTTCTTAATCTAAATCTGGAATCCGCTTGAACATACATAAAATAATTTTATCATAAAAATGTATATTTTATATTCAATTTCAACTTTTTAGTTTACCTCGATGCTCAATAGGAGTACGCCGTGAGATAAAGTTGCAATACTTAAGCTGTACCATTAGCGAGAGATAGATATTCATCCAGCTTACTTTCAGCTTGAAAGATATATGGACTGGTTATATGCGATATTACTTTGAAGCTTTGAGATTACTTTTACCTTACTTTGGTAACATAGATTGATTTATATGCTACCTAAGAAGTAAATGTTATTGGTGATATTAGGTAGCAGATAGGGTAATTATATTTAGAAATCTCATATACTATAGTAAAATATTAACGTTTTAATGAAATTTTCCAAATTTGTTATCAAATGATTTTTTAGATATACCTACCTATATATTTTTGAAAAATGCGAGTTGAAAGTGTTAGTTAAAGATTTACAACTTTAACTTAACCATTTATGAATAGAATAAAGGTAATTGAAAAAGAAAAAATCTACTTGACACTGATAACAATAGCTCATAAAAAAAATAGGAGAATAATTTCGACGTCATAAAGGAACGGAACGGTCTGCTATAGCGAAATCAATGGGAGAGATGGTTGCCGTTCGATTTACTGACGTTAAGGACCGTCTTCTCCACGCCCAAGAAATCCGTCCACTACAGAAGACGATAAAACCCACCTCTACTTCCAATGCACTCTCCTTTAGTCCAAAAAAAGAAACTTCAAGTAATACAACTCCTCTCGTTGCAGAAGGCAGATCCTTAATCAACCTTCTAGGCACGGGAATATGGTCCGCTCGCACGGCGAAGAAGAGATGCTTGCAGGGTGGGTTAATGGGGTTGCGCGCCGCCTCTTCCGTCACCCCGGACCGATTTGGCGGGGTGCGACGTCCATAGCCCACCGCAAAAAAAAAAAGGCACGGGAATATGGAAGGGAAAAATATAAACACGTTAATGTATTTTCCAACACACAAAAATGGTAATCGAACGCATTACACGATAATAAATACAAAAGTTATCCAATGTCTGGACAAAGTCCTTTAAGATGACTTTAAATTATAAGTAACGTTTAGCTGTCTCTTAGCATAAGCCCTACGTAATATTTAATAAAATGCCTTAGTAAATCCAGGCGTGATTTATGCCACAGAATGATGAGACTAAAATCCTTAATACAATATTCTGCGTCGTTTCACTGATATATTAAAGTTTCGTAAGCGCTCGAACACGTCCGATGAGAAAAGTAGCTATTTACGTAGATATTCAGAAATGCTAAGTAAACAAAAAAGGTTATATATTTACATATACGAAATGTGTATTAAATATATTATACTCACTCACACTCACACAGAACTCTATTGGTGAGGTTTTTGCTAGTATTTTTATAACAGATGCTTATAAGCAAACACAATATGCTAAAAAGTTCACCCGGGACTTTTGGCGGGAATCTAAAACGTCATGTGGTGCTCTTGTATTATATTCGATATTTTAGTGTTTTAACGTGTTATATTAGATATTTTGTATGGTATTTTATGTAATGTGATGTGACTGAACTGCTGAGATGTAGTGAATATCATATAAAAGTGCTTTACAACGTTTTCGTTTTCCATCAAAATTCCCACAAGATACCATTAACAGTGTGGCCATAGCACTGTTGATGGCGACAATTTGACTTACTGACGGACAATGACTAATCTAAAGACACTAAAAACTTGAAGATAATTATAACTCGACACTGGCAACAATGGCTCATTTAAGTAGCTGATTGCCAATACATAAAAAGAAGAAGAAGAAAGTTCACCCATAGAAGTGCTGAATGCCGCAATAAGACCAATCGCGTAGGTGTGACGTCTCCAAGCGCACAGGGTCGACAACGACGAATTGCTACATACAGTACTATTTTGGTATTATAAAAATCTTATCAAAAGGCCTTGTAAAGTCAATCAGTCTCATAATTAGGCTCAAAGTCGCTCAGCGTGCTACGGAGTGGAATATGCTAGAGAATTATCTGCGAGATAGAAGCCGAAATACGGCAATCCGCAAAGGAACGAATGTAACCGATATAGCACGAGGAATTAGCATGCTAAAATGGCAAAAGACAAGGCCGCATTGCTTGACGAGTCTATTACCACCGAGGAAGAAAATGTTTTTGAGTGTCCAGCAAGTATCGGACGACGCATTAACAGATGTCTCCTCACCGAGCGCCCTTCACAAGTTGATGAAAGTTGCTAAGAGTCGTTGAACGGTTGTTGGCTGCACAGAACATCACTTTATTGACGATCTAAAGACGAAGCCTACATCTCGAAATAGATAGAAAATGACTGAATGATGATAACGAATGACATAGTTACATAGTACATTTAACTTTCACTGTACAAATGGCGTAGTGATTAAGATCGGTATCTTAACCACTACCTAAGGTCTAAGGTCGGTACCTTCCATGCCAGTTTCATGGGTTCGATTCCCACGAAGGACAATTCTTTGTGTGATCCACAAAGTGTTGTTCTGAGTTTGGGTGTAATTTGTCTGCGTTAATTGCATGTCTGTAAAGTTCCACGCAATACAAGGATTATTTCCTTAGTGTAGAGTGGTAACTTGAAAAAAAATGTAGTTAGACCATAATTGAATTTTTCTTAATAATTTGAATACAACATAAAAATAATAATACTTTATTTCCATAATAGACTTTAGGAACTGTTGCGTAAATGTCTTAAATGGATATCAAATCAAATGAACGTAACATTACCTCCATTTGGATTGACATTTACTTTACGAATACCAGAGAAAGCTTTTATTGTATATACTCTAACCTATCCTTTAGTACAACTTTTCGATAGGGATTATTTTTATAGTAGACATAGTAATGAATACACACTAAAATGTTGTGCTTCTGTGGGAGAATATAGGGCAAACTTAATTAGAGTTTGACAGATCTGAAGGTTAATGCGGTCATAGAGAAAATTTATATGAAGACCAACTAAAAGTTCAAATCACCGCTCTTTCTAGCCTGCAGTTACCAAAGAACATATAAAAAGTGAGTAGGAAGCAACATTGGAACAAATATGAGCTAAGAAATAAGATCAAAAAATAAATTAAATATTAATAGTAAAAAATGCTTCTGAATTTTTCGATTACGGATTACGGTCAATACATATTGTATTGACCGTAATCCGTAATCGAAAAATTATGAACAGGGTCGTCGAGGATCGTATTCTTCTTTCACAGTAAATATTCTAAAAGTTATTGGCAATAGTTTTATGACCAACCGCCTGCCAGACGTCAATCCTCCTTGGGAATGTAATCGTTGACCAAACAACATCAGATGAAGTTGGCCCAGCTTGTTATAAGGCTCTTAGTCGTCTTTTACGACATCCACGAGCAAAGTAAGGGTTGGTAGTATTCGTAGTCGCTAACACACAGCACTCAAATAGTTCTAATATAAAATACATAATAAAATTAGTCATGAAAAACGAGATGAAAAAAGAAATCTATTGAAATATTTTGATAAAAAAAATATTTTTATGTGAAATTGAAGTTTGAGTGATATTTATTCAAATTCTTTAGCCACTATATATTATAATCTTGTCAAAAGTGTGTTGGAATAAAGTCTTTATTTTTCCTTATATACTCGTATACGATCATAAATACCAAAATATAATCACATACATACTCGTTAGAATCATGAAATAATATTTTAATTTTATTATAAATATTTAGGAAGCCAAGGCTTCTGAAATAATATGAAAGAAATGTAATAAAATAAATCCATTTTTATTTATTTTATAGTGTTTAATCTTGTTTAAAAAATTCCGATTTCTAATATCTTTACCATTAATCAGAGGGAAACACCCGTGACAGAAGACAAAATAATTTAAAATGCAATGATATCTGAAAAATAATTTAAATTTTATATGTAAATAATGGTTTCAGATCATCAAATGTTTGGAATTTAATATTTTATATTGGTTTTCTATGTCTATTCTATGTTCGTTATATTGAACAACAACATATTAAAATAATAATTAGCAAATTAATCTGCCTAAAATCATTAATTTTCGTGGCTATTGCGTCTGCTACGTACATACATCAAAAGCAGGGATACGCTTTCATATATGTATAGATTAATAGTATTACTACTCATCATCTTCATCATCTTGCTCTTATTCACATCATCATCATCTTTCACTGCATCATCATCTTGGTTCGACGCAATATTTGTGTTCTTTCCATACCACCCTATCAGACGTCATCTCTGTGGTCACTTCCTGTCTACCCATGTCATGTTTCACGCAGTCCATCTATTTTTTTTCTTCGGTCTTCCCTTACCCTTAATTCATACTTAAAACTTTTCTTACAACATCACTTTTATTCGGTCTCATCATATGTCTATACCACGTCAAGCGTTCACTCCTTAGTTTATCTGTCACAGACGCAACTTTTAAACTTTCTCTTATACGTTATTCCTTATTATTTAAGTACTAATACTATTAATAATAATTCTGAATAATTTATTAACCATAATTTATATTATAAAATAGGTTTAAATTATATTCATTCCCTCCATCTTCAATATCTACTCGAGAATTGAGACTCGTCAGTATAAACTTTGTCGTAATTCATTCGGGAATTGATTAAAATCAATTAGAACAGTTTGTCGCTTACTTTTCAAGGACAGCTACTTTGAAATGGGTTCCCTAAAATTTATTACAAATTCGGTCATCTTTCATTACTTTTGCAATTTTGGATTGTAAGAATATCTCTGTAAATTTTAATGGGCAAACTTTCTTTTAAGTACATTTCTTCACTGGTAGTCCAGATAACATAGTTTTATATTGACCTATTCTACCACATGTCGTAAATTACAAAATAAATATTTATATAATTCCATGGCAAATAGTTTTAAAAACTTTTATTGATTTTATAATAGTAGGGCAGGGATGTAGGTACCGGGGGAGACCGAGACTAACCTAGCTAGACCAGATTGGTCACGTACTGAAGGAAGGTGGAGTCAAGAGTCTGCGAAACTGGCGAGCGTGTATGAAGAGAATTATGAATGTTGAGGAAGCGAGTGAAGTATGCAAGGATAGAGTTCTCTGGCACTCTGTTCTCTCTGCCTACCCTGCAAGGGATATGACGTGATGATATGTATGTATGTATAATAGTAGGGCGACACTGTTGACAGTTTGCTGTCTACAGCAGAAGGCCGGTCCGTCTAAGGTAGTTCTCTCGCAGAAGAGCAACATCTGATTAGTAGCAATGTGCTGTTTCGCTTCGTTCGGTAAGCAAAAAAGCCGGCAACCCAATTACCAAAAATTCTGGGTGGGTTTGGAGTTTCCATTGATCGGCAACGGCCTAGCTATACACCTGGTATTACAAAGGTCATTGAGCAGCAGTATCACTTACTATCAAGTGCTCTGCTTACTCCATTGTCAGGGAGTGAAATATTATGGTGGCATACCTTACCACCGTAATATTTCACTCACTTCCACCGAAGCTATTGATTAATTACACACACGTTTAATTCTCGTTACAATTCGCGATTCCTTAAAAGCCACCATTTTGAATCCAATATGGCGGACGTTACAAAATAGTCTTACAAGTGATTTATAATGTTACTTTTCATCAAATTACAAATAATTTAACAAATCCACATCAACGTCTTTAATCACATAAAATGATATCAAATGAAAAACCTTGTATTTAAAAATGTTCTCGTATGTTATCTGGTGGTGGTTGAATTAAGCTTAAAAAGAAAATTTAGATAGCACAAGGAGAAAGTTTATCAGTCCCAATACGCACAGATAAAGTTTACAGAAGGAGTAATTAGCAAAGCGACAGTTATAGTTAGATATGATAGACGTATGATATGAACATAAAAAAAAACAGCTTACCCACACACGCACGCATACACGGATGTGCATGTATTTTTCTGAATCCAATATGGTGGATGACATAAAATGGCGATTTATAATATCCATATAATTATTTTTGACTGTTAACTTTTTTAACAACATAAAAACTTGTTTATAAAATGTCCTTTTCTTTTATTTCTTGTAGTAAGAGAATATAAATCACTCCCTTTTTTGGCCACGGATGTCGTAAAAGAGGACTAAGGAATGCGAACAGGAAACGAACAAGAATTTAAGAAAATGTTAACACAAATTTAATAATGGGTGGGCAGTTCGCCTACACGCTACAGAAGTAACACAAGTAGGTATAGACTATAGAGTAATTAAGAATTAGCACAACTCACTGATATACGTACATCACAATTAGTTCCGTCTCTCGTAAGTTTCTATACCTAGAGTAACTACTCTCACATGTTACAAAAATAATAATTAAAGTTAATTTTATGGTTGATTTATAAAAGGATGCTGACCGATCGCATTCGTAACGACGACGTAAGATAGCGAGTAGGTATGAAAGAGAGTATCGGTGTAAAGATGCGAAAGGGAATGCTCCGATGATTCGGGCATGTGCAAAGAATGCCGATCGAAAGTCTGGTTAAGAAGATATACAATGCGAAAGTGGAAGGATGTAGGTACCGGGGCAGACCCAGACTAACCTACCTAGACCAGATTGGTCACGTACTGAAGGAAGTTGAAGTCAAGAGTGTCCGAAACCAGCGAGCGTGTATGAAGAGAACTATGAATGTTGAGGAAGCGAATGAAGTATGCAAGGATAGAGTTCTCTGGTACTCTTTTCTCTCTGCCTACCCTGCAAGGGATATGGCGTGATGATATATATGTATGTATTAATAAAATGTTATATGTTATATCATCATCATCATCACAGCCAATATATGTCCCACTATTAGGCTCGGGCCTCCTCCGTAATGGGAAGGAAATTGACCTACTATACCGCGCTGGTAAGGTGTGTTGATATAGGGTTTTGTACCGAGTTTTCCTTCTCTTGCATATATATTATATGCATTTTGTATATCCCTTAGTCATCTCTTACGATCATCCACGGGTAAGATAGGGGGTGGTGAATTGTATTCTTACTCCGTCACCACACGGATGTATATGTTATAATTGTAACTTACTTTTTCTTATCATACTATTGCATTCGGTCAAATCCTGTAACTATAGTTTTGTGTATGATAAATAAATAAATGTTTTCAACCCCTACACTAAGGAATTAAGCCTTGTAATGCAGGTACTACAAATATACAATGAAAACCCACAGATTACACTCAGACTCTGAACAATATTTTATACATCGCACAAAGAATATACCTGCGTAGGAATCAAACCCTATTACAATAAGACGGTATCTTAACCGCTATGTCAACTGTGCAGTGATATTATACTGCAATGTGATTTTATTATTGAATATCGTTACCCCTCTGCGAAGATCAAATGGCAGTAGCTCCAATGTAACTATGATAAAGTTTGTCTGACAACCATTAAATTCGGCCAAGATCACTGGGAGAAGAAATGAAACATTCCTTGTGTAATTTAACAGCCACTGCGATCACAAATCTACTTACTAAGCTTGGTATTTAGCCTATAATCTCTCTTGATGGTTATATGTAACATTGGTAAATAGGCTGATTTATATGTATAGGTCGAACGGAAGAGCTTCATAAATCAATAGTAAATCAGATACTTTGAAATAACCTATTAAACTTTTATAGATCTCATTATATTACATGCTTGAGCACCTCTATTTATTCCTTCAGTCAAATGAAGAAATGAATCATAATAGATTTATATCTCTAAGTCATTTTATTTATTTGTTATTTATTATACACTTTATTGTACACCAGTATTGAATACAAAAGAGTTATATATATATTGGATACAGTGCAATACAGTGCAAGTAAGAGTAACAATAGGTAATGATGTACTAGAGCAAGTGGATGAATTTGTATATCTTGGATGTGGATTTAGCCGAGATGGAAGGTGAGCGAAGAGTGAATGCGGGAAATAGAGTGAATGGAGCGTTGGGGCAACTTCTCGGTAGGCACCACCTCAGCCAGAAGGCACGTGTAGCAATACATAACGCAGTGCTTGTCCCAACATTACTGTATGGAAGCTAGAGTTGGGTATGCAGAAAAGAGTATGAAAGTAAAATTAATGCGGTCGAAATGCGATCTCTACGGAAAATCTGTGGAGTTAGGCTGATCGATCGCTTTCGTAACGACGACGTAAGAGAGCGAGTAGGTATGAAAGAGAGTATCGGTCTAAAAATGCGAAAGGGAATGCTCCGATGGTTCGGACATGTGGAAAGAATGCCGAACGAACGTCTGGTTAAGAAGATATACAATGCGAAAGTGGAAGGATGTAGGTACCGGGGGAGACCGAGACTTCTCTGGCACTCTGTTCCCTCTGCCTACCCTGCAAGGGATATGGCGTGATGATATGTATGTATGTAGGCCTTATCACTATAAGCGATTTCTTCCAGGCAACCTTTGGATGGAATTATTGCAGGAAAGAAAGGTAGTTGGTGGTGTACATACATACATATCATCACGCCATATCCCTTGCAGGGTAGGCAGAGAGAACAGAGTGCCAGAGAACTCTATCTCTACATACTTTACTCGCTTCCTCAACATTCATAATTCTCTTCATACACGCTCGCCGGTTTCGGAGACTCTTGACTCCACCTTCCTTTAGTACATGACCGATCTGGTCTAGGTAGGTTAGTCTCGGTCTCCCTCGGTACCTACATCCTTCCACTTTCGCATTGTATATCTTCTTAACCAGACGTTCGTTCGGCTTTCTTTCCACATGTCCGAACCATCGGAGCATTCCCTTTCGCATCTTTACACCAATACTCTCTTTCATACCTACTCGCTCTCTTACGTCTTCGTTACGAATGCGGTCGATCAGCCTAACTCCACAGATTTTCCGAAGAGATCGCATTTCGACCGCATTAATTTTACTTTCATACTCTTTTCTGCATACCCAACTCTCGCTTCCATACAGTAATGTTGGGACAAGCACTGCGTTATGTATTGCTACACGTGCCTTCTGGCTGAGGTGGTGACTGCCGAGAAGTTGCCCCAACGCTCCGTTCACTCTATTTCCCGCATTCACTCTTCGCTCTATATCAGTGGTGTACCATCCATCTCGGCTAAATCCACATCCAAGATATACAAATTCATCCACTTGCTCTAGTACATCATTACCTATTGTTACTCTTACGTCTGTTCTGGCTTCATCTCTTTCAAAGACCATTATTTTGGTTTTGCTCACATTCACGCGTAGACCCCTTTTCTTACAATCTTCTGTCATTGTGTCGACTAGGGTCTGCAGGTCAGTCGCTGACTGTGCCAGCAGGACTGCATCATCTGCATAAAGCAGAGCAGAGACCACTGAGTCACCCATCTGGACTCCCACATTCATATCGTTCAACCTTTGGAGACATTTATCCAGATATATGATAAACAGCCTGGCCGATAGAACGCAGCCCTGCTTAACGCCGATATTGACGTCAAACCAAGGCGACATTCCATCATCCAGCCGCACACAGGCTCTACAGCCCATGTAACTGGATTGCACAGCCTGCAGCAGTTTACCGTTAATACCATACTCCGGTAAAATGTCCCAAAGTTCCTTTCGTACAATCGTGTCAAATGCTCTCTCCAGATCCACAAAACTGCAGAAAACCCTCTGACCTAGGGCCAGATGCTTCTCCACAATGTTGCGCAGAGAGAACACTTGATCCATGCATCGCCTTCCACTCCTGAAACCTCCTTGTGTCTCACACAGTAAACCATCGGACACCATCCTCATTCTCCTTTCAATAATTTTACCATACACTTTTGCTGCCAAACTGGTCAAGCTTATGGCTCTGTAATTTGCGCAGTCATAACGTGAATCCTTGTTTTTAAACAAAGGCACGATGACCGCGCTATTCCAGTCCCCGGGAATCATTCCCGAGCTCCAACATAAATTGAGGAGCAACAGGAACGCCTCCCGAACACAGGAGCCACCAAGCTTGATCATCTCGGCTGACACCATATCAATGCCCGCTGCCTTACCATTTTTCAAACTTCTTATCGTCCATTCAACTTCATCCATACTGATGCCATCGGAGGACGCCGTCGCCGAATGTTGATCTACTAGACCACATGCGACACCGGCGCCAACCGTAGTGTCCGCATACATATCGCCAAAATATTCACTCCATCGGCTTAACACGTCTTGTGTTTGTGTAAGAATGTCCACCTTTAGACCTTATTTTATTCATTCTAAAGACTGACCTGGTTGGTCAGTCTTTAGATGAGACCCGAGACCTCTTCACCTCCCTCCAAAAGAGTTTGGTGTTACCCTCGAAGTTTTTAGTCAGCCTATCTTCTGCACTCATACTTGCTCTATCACGTTTCTCTTTCACTAAGGCCTTGGTGTCATTCTTACATTGCCGATATATTTCTTTCTTCTGTTCAGTCATACTGTCATTCAGATTCAAAGAAGAGACATAGTCCAGCCACGCTTTTTTCTTTTGCTCTACGGAAGCTGCCACTTCCGCATCCCACCATGCATCACCATTTGTGTTTCTATGCTTCTTTGAACTTCCACATACTTCTTTCGCTGTGTCTACCATACTCTCTCTCAATACTCTCCAGCATTCTTCAATGTCCGATTGCGGCTGGCTTGCCATCGTCAGCCGTTCTCGAGCACCCTCTGCATACTTTTCTCTTACACACTCTTCTTGCAACCTTTCAACCTTTATTCTTTCAAGCCCTCCGAAGTGGACACGCTCTCGCCAGTGCCTCCACTTTCTGAACAGACCACTAAATCTCGCAATAACGAGATAGTGGTCCGTATCGACTGTGGTGCCCCTGTAGGCTTTTGCGTCCAATATTTTGCTTCGGAGGCGACTGTCTACCAAAATTAAATCTATTATACTTTTCTGTTCATTCCTTCTCCATGTATACATATGGATGTCCTTATGTTGGAAAAATGTGTTTGACACAATAAGGTTTCTCTCCATGCATACATCCGCTATGAGCCTACCTGCGTCGTTCACTCTCTTATCACCAAATGGACCAAGTACGTCCTCATAGCCGGGACGCTTGGTCCCCACCCATCCGTTCAAACCTCCGCATACAATCACGCGTTCACTGGTTTCTGCCATATCCAGAACTTCCCTAACATTATCCCAAAACTTCTCTAGGTCTGATGCCACCGAGGATCCTACGGGAGCATATGCTACAACCATGAATACCTTGGTGACACCAAGTTGTATACGGACCCAAAGAAGTCTGGGATCATACATTCCGTAATCCTTCACACCTGAGGCCAAGCGAGAGGACAGCAGTACTCCTACCCCCATGCTGGCTCGATCGCTTTGTGGTACACCAGACCACAGAGCCATCCCGCCACCAGGAAGATCGCAGGCGTCGCTGCCCCTTCGCTTGGTCTCTGTTATACAGAGCGCGTCTAGCTGTTTGTCCGCCATGACGGATATCAGCTCGTGCAACTTACCTTCCACACAACCTCTTACATTCCACGTGCCCTCCCGGCACACCGAAGTTCGTACCGACGGGGGCGGGTCGGTACGCGTCGCCTCCGGGGGACGCCCTAACCCGCATTGCGGTACGCATTTCGAGCCGGATTAGCAGTCTAATTAGACTGGCAGGGGACGCGAACGAGCACGCTCCGGACTATGCCCAGATGGTTGGTGGTGTACACCAACCTATAGAAAAATTAATTCATCATCATTCTCATCATCATGCTCCTACTCTTATCCCAATTACTTGCGGACGATACAATATGTACTCTTCTTTCATAGTACATATTGTAAAAGTTATTGGCAATAGTTTTATGACCGGCCGTCTGCCAGACGTCAACCCTCCTTGAGAATGTAATTGTCGATCAGATGGAGTTGGCCCAGGTCGTTATAAGGCTGTTAGTCATCTTTTACGACATCCACGAGTTGGTCGATCGACGATCAAGGGTTGGTAGTATTCGTAGCCGCTACCACATAGATGCATTTATATCTCTAAGTATTCTAATATAAACTTCAAAATATATAAAGTCAACTAAATAATGCAAGGCATTCATTAAAACTAAATTTGTCTATGCCCTATAATAAACTGGTTAAAACTGAATCGATGAAAATCATGAATAATATATATGAATCTATAACGACTTTGAATTTCTTACAATTGTAACTCGAAGGATATTAAAAATTTTGAATACAAATAGTTATAATATTAATAATAGAAAAATCGAAGGACCCTTCAGATGATTCTCAGCTCATATATGTCCCACTGTTGGGTTCGAGCCTACTCCATAATGGGAGGGAAATTGACCTACTCTACCACACTAATCAGAGGTGTTGGTAAAGGGTTTTGTTTCGAGTTTTCCTTCCCTCGGTCGTCTCTTACGGTCACCCACGGGAAGACAGGAGGTTTATATAAAAAAAAACTTTAATTTATGTAACAAAATTTGTAATTTATACAAATTAACGTCATTTTGCTCTTATCCCAATTATTAGGTTTCGGCGCAATATTGATTTACCACCATATAGCCAAAGTGTTGACTATAGTCATATGATCAACCGCCCGCTTAATGTAAGCCATCAGAAGCAGTTGGCCCAGGTTGCTGTAATGTTCTTAATCGTATTTTATGACACTCACGAGTCAAGTCAAGAGTCAAGTCGACTCAATGTCAAGTCGATGAAATTCATCGCCACCATCAGCCATCCATCCATGACCCCATAGATGTCCTCTGATGTACACAGGCCTCCCCACGAGAATGCCACTCAGAATGGTCAAATGCCACCTGCATCCAACGACTTCATGTGACTCTCGAGATGATGTCAGTCCACCTAGTACGGGTCGTCTGTTTATGCATTTTATATAAATATTTTCTTGCTTTCCC
This sequence comes from Lymantria monacha, assembly GCA_905163515.2. Lineage (NCBI taxonomy): Eukaryota > Metazoa > Arthropoda > Insecta > Lepidoptera > Erebidae > Lymantria > Lymantria monacha. The sequence goes on along the minus strand of LR991090.1, from coordinate 7,493,686 downwards.
AGCGGGGTCGCCAAGGGGATGTAAATAGATCATTGCCAGAGAAGGTAAACTCGAAACAAAATAAAATAGTTTAGTACAGAGCCCCTTTTCACTAACGACTTCTAAGTTTTAAAACACACGACGAAATGACATTGAGGTTAATATTTTTCTTATTTAAAATTATGTAAAGTCAGGTTTTTTTTTTCTGCGATTTAATTTTTTTAATTTTAATTTAATTAATTTGACACAAAGGTACACATATATACTAATTTCTTAGTTACAATTCAAACATATTTGTGGGTAGCCTTTGTGAGAGAACTGGTATCTGAACTAGGATAATGATCTTGTCTAACAGATTACCAGATCCGTCTGAACAGCATGATATAGTAGATTTTTACAATTTTCCTTCTACTCTAGAGAAGGCGCAGCAGTGGATCGTATAGAGCTAAGATGATTAGGTATTGCTTATATTTTAGGGATCCTTAGTAAAAACGAGCATAATCCCCTCACGTAAACACACTATCATGACTTTAATTCACACTGACGATTAATATCTTAATGAAGGGTAGAAACGATCCAGAGATTACTACCCTACTATCCTACTATCCTCTTAAGCCGGAGCGGCAAGACATTAGTAAATTGCTAGTTCATATGTCCAAGTAATTACAGACTGTTTATTTGGATTGATGTCAATCGTACTATTTATTTCTTCATCACAAAGGTAAGTATAACTGACCATCCATTAATCACGTGATCTTTTTTTTTAGCATTTTTAACCCACCCCTCCCCCTTGGTGATACGTGGTGAGGTTTAAGACTATCAACCCAAAATCACGTGAATTTTTAGTACCTACAAAGAATTAGTCCACAACTCATTATATTCTCGGCTTTTTCCTCTGCAAAAAGGTATTTATACAGCTCACCTACTTTAACATTGCTTTACTACACCCCTCCTCCCCCTTGTGATATTTCGTAATTTTTGTCAAAAATTCAAGTCTCACGTGATTAATGGATGAGCCTCTAAGTTGTATAAATACTATTCAGTTAAAGTAGCCCTTATTGATTTTTAAAAGGCTGTTGTTTGTAATGGAAAACCCTGTGGCAGAGATCAATAGAAAGATTATTGTACAAAATTACAGGTTAAAAATGTTCAATAGAAATCAGGTATGTAGTAGTAGTAAATCAATATTCATTTTTGAACATCTGAAAATTTATTATAATCAAATATTTCAAAGTCTTTTTAATCGTATTCTGGAAAATTTTTGAATTCGATTCGTTAACATGTTTAAACAGAATCCATCAATAGTACATTACTGCAGCGACCAGTAAAAGAGGAATTGATGGAGGAACGTGTAAAGTAAGTCCATCAATTCCTAATTGAGGCCAAGGCTTGTATAGTACTTTTCTCAAATAATGCGTGGAAATTAAAACTAAGTAATACTAAGTAGAACTGTATACATGACGAACAACGAACTACATTTTTCACGTGCTAAAGGGTTCATTTGTTTTTTTTTTCCATCATCAAACAGGTTTCTTTTTCAAGCCAGTTCGAAATTTAAATAAAACCCTGATAAGTTGCCTATTTGATTGCTATGTTTAGAAGTAGCATATCGTTTAAAATACACGATAAATATGAATTTACATATATATTTATTTGGCCGCTAAAACACGACAGATATGGATTTTCATACATTTTTTGCCGGCCGCTGCTCGCATGTACTCGTACTTGGTCAGTACAGCAATTTCGATTTATCTCGTTCTTCGAGATAAATCGAAATTGCTGTACTGACCAAGTACTGTGGTTGTTTAAATAATGCTCAAATTTCCAGGCATGCTTGAAAAAAATGGTTTTTCTTCAAATTCTGCACTAGGAACTAATCTACGTTTTGCGGAGGGCTTTACAAAAATGTAGTTCACGATCACAAATTACACACAGCCTAAGAACTATCCGGGCTAGCCACGGATGTCAAGGATTGGGTACCAGTGGCCGTCCCAATGGTGGTGGGAAGGGATTAAGGTGGGTTATAGGGCCATATGCCGCATTTCCACCACCCTAGACAGAATGAACTGCGTGTGTCCAGACCATAGCCCATAAAATAAAGATTAAGAACCTAGAATCTGTGCATCACAGTATTAGCTTGCGTGGGAATCGAACCAACTAAACAAACACAATAACTTGCATCTTAACCACCACCACCATCGATGCAGTCTGTGCAATTATATTATTCTGCAATGTGGTCTAATCCTTAAATATTTTAGGCACTAAAAAAATATTTTGCATTGCAATAAAAAAATCATAGTACAATATTTACATTGGATAAATTTTAATTTGTGGCAATATCTAAAATTCACAGTCCATGCACATCCATAAATCAAAACGGAAGCTTTTAAAAGTTTGCTTGAATTTTATTCGTTCATTTTAAAAGCTTTTTGGTGCGGCTTTGGTCGCGTAGCCTTTATCAACTTTTGAGAGTAACCGCATCAATGTTTTGAATAAAACACTATTCTTGTTTTTTCTTTAATATATGTTTCATTATTGGGCATAAACATCCTCTATGGAAAAAAGGAAGAAAGGTAAACAATTTATGTACTCCAATATCAAACTTTTGTACTAAATTGTCAGTTTTAATATCGAATCATCATCATCATCATTCTCCTACTCTTATCCCAATTACTTGGGGTCGATACAATACATACTCTTCTTTCATAGTATTAGTTTTATGACCGGCCGCCTGCCAGACGTCAACGCTCCTTGGGAATGTAATTGTTGACCAAATGGCATCACATGGAAATGGCCCAGGTAGTTATAAGGCTCCTAGTCATCTTTTACGACATCCACGAGCAAATTAAGGGTTGGTAGTATTCGTAGCCGCTACCACGCAGCTATGTATGTTTTAATATCGAATAAACAACAAAAGTACTGATATAATACAATTGTTCTGTTCTCTCTGCCTACCCTGCAAGGGATATGGCGTGATGATATGTATGTATGTATACTGATATAATAAATTATTGAAATTTAGTAATTAACATGTTTGATTATTTATAAAAACTTGATTATGAGCGAAAAATGATTGTCACACATAGGATCCCATGTGTGACAATAATTTTTCGCTCATTTTCAAGTTTTTAATAACGGATATAATAAATTATATTGTGTATAAAAATATACCTTATTACAAATTAAACTGCTTCTTAAGATACCGAAAGAATAGACAAAATTAACACAATAGCACTTTAGGGTAGTTACTTAAATATTGAAATAAAAACAACGTTATCTGTCTAACGTTTTTATACTGTAAAATTGGTTGCAGTATTATTAGGAACCTATTCAAGTTTTCCACTCCGCTGCTTGGTCCCCTTAACGTGTCCTATATTTAACGTTGTACTGGCATCGATCTGCGCAGAAGCCTTTTGGCAGCTTCTATATATATTTATGCAAGTCGCTTGGAAAATGTTCTTTATAATATAAATTGCAACGTTATTTAGCCGTAGACTGTAATCAAAATAAAATAATACACTTGTGATTAATTTAAAATGCTCTTTCAATGTTAAATTGGGTTAATTTGTTTTACACTTCAAAAGACGTTCTCGATTCACATAAAAAACACTTGTTTATTTTTTTGAGAACTGCGACAATATAATTAAATTCTGTGATATTATTTGTTCCATGTGTTTTTGTGATATTATTTTATCTGAAAACAATGACGATATAAATTGTATATTTTTGTTGTCAATAAAATTCAATGAAAAGAGTTAAATAATTCTACATTAGTTTTTGAAATGATCCACTAAATATCTTTTTTTTTTATTACTTATAGTTGCAAATGAGTAAGCAGCACACCTTAAGGTGATTATTACTGCCGCCCATGGACCTGTGCAATACAAAGGGTATAGCTAGGCCGCTGCCTACCAATACAAACCCCAAGCCCACCCAGTTGGGCTGCTGGCGCTCTCGCTCACCGAACACAGCGGAATAGCATATTATCATTAATCAGACGTCGGTCTTCTGCTATAGTGTGATACTCCACCGGACGGACCACCCCGCGGCTGTAGACAGCAAAGAGTCACAGTGTAGTCCCACCACTACAGATTATATTTATAATCTTACATTTACAATATAGTTCTTTTTTTGGCGGCGGGCTAACATTTACGATATCGTAAGGCAAAATCATGATCTCTGATGTTTACGCAATTATTACCCATATGCATGTATTTCATCTTTACTTTCCCAAAGGAAAGTCAGGGCAGGACCGTGAACGCTGAAAATGTTCGAAACATCGAGCAAGTGACAATACAAACGTGATAAAATCCGTAAAAATAGCCTTGTTTTATGAGCACGTGTTTGTAATTTTTTTTTTTTTAGGCTAGCAATTTTTTTTTTTTTGGGGTACGATGCCAGAAACCTCCACGTGGTGTACCCTGGGTGCGAGCGACAGTCCCTCAGATCCTTCTGTCGAATTGTCGCTCGTAGCGAATCTCTGGCGCGAGGGGGGGTTCCCCAGTAATGGGTTGAGCCCCAATTCGCTCCTGACCCTCTAGTTGTAGAGGGTACAGGAGGCGAAATTTCGGACGGGCCCGGTCACTCATTAATTTGAGGGCTGGGCAGGCTTATGCCACCGCCGACATATCGTAAACCTGATATCTCGCTTCAAGACATATTGTCGTGAGGCGTAGTTTCAGGAGCGAGGGTCTTGGCTTAACCGCCCGGACCGCGAGGAAGACAACCTCTATAAAGAATTCGAATTAACATTCGAATTCGGAAATCACCCAGAATCTTAAGTTCTGGCGTGCGGCGAGAAGATGCATGGCAGATGGGTTGTTCTGTTGTTAGCACGCTCCAGCCAGGGTACCGGCCGACCCCCTGGTTGGTAAATGTAGGCTTGCCCGGGTACAGGGATCTCTGCCCGGGTCGACGGTGTACTTCTCCCTTACTCGTGGGAACAAGATGGATCACACTTTACCAATCAAAGACGGGGATCCTAGCGGTTCCCACATTACAGCCTCGCCATGCTACCGTAAAACTGGCACAGAAGACGCCTCGTCCTCTAGACTAGAGGCGCTCAAACCCGCCGAGGGCCCGGCACCCATAGAGGCCCAATCGAAGCCGAAGAGGCGTGGAAGACCACCCAAGGCGACTCGTGGGAAGGCTTCCGTCGCGAAGGGGCGCCAAAAGGAGCGAGAGGAGCGGCGGGCTCTCAGGGAGGCTGCCGCCGCTCCAACCCATGAAGGAGACGACAGTTCTGCTGCAGAGCCGTCGAAGGACGAGGGCGACAGTTCTGTCGCAGAGCCGTCCAACGACGAGGGCGGCAGATCTGTCGTGGAGACAGAGGACGAGGGCGGCGATGCCGCAGGTCCGTCGGAGATGGAGGAGGGCAGCATGTCGGCTGCCGAGACTGCCGCTGCATCATCGTCGCGTTCTGCGGCAACCATGGCGGCGGCTTTGACGCTCAGGGAGGAGGCCCTCCCCTCGAAGGTGCGGAAGCGCCCCCCTAAATAAGGGTGGCAGCTCAGGGTCCGACTACGAGGGGAGTGCAATTATTATGCCTCCTCCCAAGGTGGCAACCTCTCGCAGGGGGCGAGAGGCCGCGGTGGTGGCAAGATCGGCGGCTTCGTCCCCGGTCGGCCAATTGAGGGAGGCCGAGGCTCGCATACGTGCCGAAAATGAAGCAGTCGCCGCGAGGATGGTGAGGGTGTTGTCCAACATCCCTTCCACTGGCGCGGCGGCAGCTGAGGGCGCTGTGAGCAGCGACCCCCAGGCACTCAGATGGAGGCCCTGCAGGCCGAAAATGCCCGCCTTAGCGGCGAGGTATTAGGTCTGCGGGACCAAAACCACCGACTGGAGGCGGAGTTAGCGGCGGTGCGGAAAGAAAACCGCAAGCTGGCCAAAGATATGGCCGACTTGCGGAGCCAATTCGCGCTTTTGACGCCGACAACGCCGTCGACAAGGTCCGACTCTGTCGCCGCCTCAATTGCGCCGGCTCGAGCTGCGAGGCGCGCCCCGATAGCCCAGCCAGTAGCGGCAGTACCGCTGCCCGCGCTGCCTGTGGTGGACGGTGTGCCGGAGGCAACCATGCGCGCCATCATGGAGTCTGTTGGCGTCATGGTCAATGCGCGCATGGAGGTTCTTGAGGCAAGATTGCCTCCGGAGCCACGTCTCCGGCCGCCACTCGCTGCGGACGGAAGCAAGACCACGCGGCCGACTATAGCGTCGAGACCCACCCCGCTACCCTGCCAGGGTGGCCGCGTGAGCTTCGCCGCAGCTGTGACTGGGCCCAAGGCTGGGTCCAAGGGGCTCGCTTCGGCTAAGAAGCCGAGATCGGCGCCGGCTCCTGCTAAGGCCACGCCGCAACCGGTGCCCACACCTGCGTCGCTGGTACCGGCTAGCGCGCCCACGACTGCGCCTGCTGCGCTCAGTGCTGCTGCCATGCTCGAACAGGGCTGGCAGGTGGCTGAGCGAGGCAGGAAAAGTCCCGGCCAAAGACGGAGGGCGGCGGTCAAAAGCGCCGCTGAGGCCACCGCTCCCCAAGCAGGAGCCGAAAAGAGGGGGAAGAGGTCGCGCAGGAAGCTCCGGTCGCCAAAGTCAGCAGCAGTGGTTATCACTGTGCTGCCTGAGGCGGCTGAGAAGGGCCTCAACTATGAGGCCGTCTTACGTCGCGCCCGGCGGGAGCTAGACGTCTCTGACATCGGAGGCGTCGAAGCTAGGACCCGCAAGGCCCGGACAGGGGCTCGAATCCTCGAGTTTCCTGGGGCCGAGGGTGCTAAGGCGGCCGATAGTGTGGCCACGAAGCTGCGGGGGCTGTTTGGCCAGGAGGATGGCGTTCGAATTGCCAGACCCGTCAAGTGCGCAGAGATGCGCATTGCGGGTCTGGACGATTCCGTGACGGTGGAGGACATCAGGGAGGCTATTGTCTCGAAAACCGGATGCGCCTCGGACACTGTCCGGATTGGCGCCATTCGCCCTGGACCGGGCGGCGTCGGTGCTGCCTGGGTGCAGTGTCCGGTAGAGTCGGTCAAGAAATTGGCTGACTCAGGCAGGATCCTCGTAGGCTGGAGTTCGGCGCGGGTAACCCTGCTGGAGTCCCGGCCTGCGAGGTGTTTTAGGTGCATGGCGGTCGGGCATACCCGGCCAACGTGTACCAACTGCTTTGACTGCAGCGGACTATGTTTCCGCTGCGGTCAAACCGGGCACATGGCGGCATCGTGTGCTGCCGCACCCCACTGTCCCGCGTGTGCGGCGGGCAATAAGCCCTCCAAACATCGCATGGGGGGTGGACAGTGCAGACCCCCGGCTTCGGCTCCAAAGGGGCGGAGCGGCCCGGCGACCCCGGCCGCTTCCGCTCCTTGCGCGACCCAATCGCCCGCCGGCGCGGAGGAGGTGATGGACACGGCCCACTAATGGCTACCGAGTCCATCCACCTCTTGCAAGCCAACCTCAACCACTCCGCCGGTGCGCAGGACCTTTTCCTGCAAGCTATGGCGGAGTGGTTGATAGGTGTAGCCGTAGCCGCGGAGCCGTATTGCGTGCCCGACCGATCTAATTGGTTGAGTAGCAGTGACGGCTCTGTGGCAATCATCGCCTCAACGTCGTGGCCTTCCCCGCCTCTGTCTCTAAAGGACAGGGGTGATGGATACGTCGCGGCGGACTGGGGAGAGGTAACGCTTTACGGCGTGTACTTCTCCCCTAACAGGAGTGTGGCAGATTTCGGGGCCTCCCTCACCAACTTGGAGGCCTCGATACGGCGACTGGCACCACGCCAGCTCTTCGTAATGGGGGACTTCAACGCCAAGTCTATGGCGTGGGGGTCCCCCAGGACGAACGATCGCGGACGGGCGGTTGAAGAGTGGGCGGCGTCACTGGGCCTCTGTTTGCTGAACAGGGGTTCAGTGCATACGTGCGTGCGGCAGCGGGGTGGGTCGATAGTGGACTTGTCGTTCGCTAGCCCCGATGTCGCACCACGTGTGAGGAGCTGGTATGTCCAGGAGGAGGTTGAGACCCTATCCGACCATAGATACATTCGGATAGACGTCTCCCGGACCCTCCGCCAGCCCAGCAGGGGTCACACGGCAGACGGAGCTCCCGCTTTTCCGCGGTGGGCTGTGGGTCGACTTGATCGGGACCTACTGGTGGAGGCAGCCATTGTGCATTCGTGGCTGCCGTCACCGCCCTCGGTGGACGGGGTGGACGCCGAGGCTGGCCGCATTCGCTGTGCGTTAACGCAGATTTGCGATGCGGCTATGCCCCGTGTACGGTGTCTTCCCCCGAAGAGGGCGGTTCCCTGGTGGTCCCGGGAGTTGGCAGAGCTCCGAGCTGCGTGCATACGTGCTCGGAGATCTTATACCCGCAGTCGGCGGCGTCACCGCGACGCTGAGCGGGAGGGCCAGCTGTACGAGGCTTACCGCAGTGCGCGGTCTGCCTTCAGGCTGGCCATCCGTCAAGCCAAGGACGTTAGTCGGCAGGAGATGCTGGACAGTCTCGAGCGTGACCCCTGGGGTCGCCCCTATCGTGCGGCGCTGAGTAAGCTCAGCTATGAGGCCGTTCTGAGGAAAGCCCGGCGGGAGCTCGACGTCTCCGACATAGGAGGCGTCGAAGCCAGGACCCGCAAGGCCCGGACAGGGGCTCGGATCTTAGAGTTCCCTGGGGCCGAGGGCACCAGGACGACCGATAGCGTGGCGTCGAAGCTGCGAGGTCTGTTCGCCGAGGAGGGTAGCGTCAAAATCGCCAGACCCGTAAAGTGCGCCGAAATGCGCATCGCGGGTTTGGACGACTCCGTGACGGTGGAAAACATCCGGGAGGCCATTGCCTCAAAAACCGGGTGTCCCATGGACACCGTCCGGGTTGGCGCCATCCGGCCCGGTCCGGGCGGCGTAGGTGCTGCCTGGGTGCAGTGCCCAGTGGAGTCGGTCAGGCAACTGGCCGACTCATGCAGGCTCCTCGTGGGCTGGAGCTCAGCGCGAGTCACCGTGCTGGAGCACCGGCCTGCGAGGTGTTTCATGTGCATGGCGGTCGGGCACACCCGGCCAACATGCACTAATTGCTTTGACTGCGGCGGACTCTGTTTCCGCTGCGGTCAGACATGGGCATATGGCAGCATCTTGCGCCGCCCCGCCCCACTGCCCCGCGTGTGCGGCGGGCAATAAGCCCGCCAAGCACCGCATGGGCTCTGGGGCGTGCAGACCTCCGGCTTCGGCTCCAAAGGGGCGGAGTGGCCCTTCGACTCCGGCCGCTCCCGCTCCTAGCGCGGCCCGATCGCCCGCCGCAAGCCAGGAGGTGATGATGGACACTGCCCATTAATGGCTGCCCAGTCCACTCACCTCCTGCAGGCCAACACCAACCACTCCGCCGGTGCGCAGGATCTCCTCCTGCAATCCATGGCGGAGTGGTCGATCGGTGCAGCCGTAGTCGCGGAACCGTACGTCGTGCCTGATCGCCCCAATTGGGTGGTCAGCCGGAACGGAACCGCGGCAATCGTCACCTCCACGCAGCGGCACTTCCCGTCCTTATCCCTCTTGGATAGGGGCGAGGAATTTGTCGCGGCGGATTGGGGAGGGGTCACGCTTTACAGTGTATACCTCTCCCCTAATAGGAGGATGGACGATTTCGGGGCCTCCCTCACCACCTTGGAGGCTTCGATACGGCGACTGGCACCGGGCCTCGTCCTGGTCCTGGGAGACTTCAACGCCAAATCCACGGCGTGGGGGTCCCCGATGACGGACGATCGCGGGCGGGCGATCGTGGAGTGGGCGGCGTCACTGGGCCTCTGTGTCCTAAACAGAGGCTCAGTGAACACGTGTGTGCGACAGCAGGGTGGGTCGATAGTGGACTTGTCGTTCGCTAGCCCCGCTGTCGCACCACGAGTGAGGAACTGGCGTGTCCTGGAGGAGGCGGAGACCCTGTCGGATCACCGATACATCCGAATGGAGGTCTCCCCTCTCCGGGACCTCAGCAGGAGTCACAGGGCGGACCGGGCTCCCGCATTTCCGCGGTGGGCTGTGGGGCGTCTAGATAGGGACCTACTGGCGGAGGCGGCCATCGTGAACACGTGGCTGTCCTCACCACCCCCAGCGGTCGAAGTGGACGCTGAGGCTGTCCGCATCCGCAGTGCGTTAACGCAGGTCTGCGATGCGGCCATGCCCAGGGTGCGGCGTCTACCTCCGAGGCAGGGGGTCTACTGGTGGTCCCCAAGACTGGCGGACCTTCGTGCGGCGTGCATTAGTGCCCGAAGGTCCTACACCCGCAGTCGGCGGCGTCGCCGCGATGTTGAGCGGGAGGGCCAGCTGTACGAGGCGTACCGCAGTGCGCGTACTGCCTTTCGGCTGGCCATCCGGTCCGCCAAGGACGCAAGTTGGCAGGAGATGCTGGACGGTCTCGACCGTGACCCCTGGGGTCGCCCGTAACGCGCGTCGCTGAATAAGCTTCGCGCGCAGGGCCCCCCCCTCACCGAGACCCTCCAGCCCGACCTCCTTCGTGGAGTGGTCGAGGAGCTGTTCCCGCGGCAACCGGAGCACACGCCCCCGGTCATGGGTTCGCCAGATCACGACCGGGAGGCCGTCGAGAGTGTTCCGCCCGTGACGGAGTCGGAAGTGGGGGCAGCCGTGGCGAAGATTCGTTCCGCCACCACGGCCCCCGGCCCGGACGGAATCCCAGTCCGGGTGTTGACGTTGCTCCTCGAGCATCTCGAACCTCGCCTCAGGCGACTGTTCAACGCCTGTCTGACGTCTGGACAGTTTCCTGAGTGCTGGAAGGAAGGGAGGTTGGTTCTCCTGCCAAAGCCGGGACGGCCCCCGGATTCGCCGTCGGCCTACAGGCCCATTGTGCTTCTGGACGATGTGGGTAAGCTGCTGGAGCGTGTCCTCGCTGCCCGCATCGTCCAGCACCTGGAGGAGGTGGGGCCCGATCTGTCGGACGCTCAATTTGGGTTTCGGAGGGGGCGTTCGACCATCGGGGCCCTGCTACGCCTGAGGCAGACGGCCGCGGAAGCTATCGCCGGCAAAGGAGTGTTGTTGGCGGTGTCGTTGGACATCGCCAACGCCTTCAATAGTCTGCCATTCAGCTGCATCAGGGAGGCGCTCCGGTTCCATGGAGTGCCCCTGTACCTCAGGCGGCTGGTGGCAGACTATTTGGAGGGGCGCAGTGTTCTCTACGCGAGCCCCGCAGGGGACATTGTGCGGACGCCCATGTCGTGCGGTGTTCCGCAGGGGTCGGTTCTGGGGCCGACTCTGTGGGACATCGGGTACGACTGGGCGTTGAGAGGGAGTCGCCCCCCCGGGCTGAGCGTTATTTGCTATGCTGACGACACGCTCGTCACAGCCCGGGGCAGGACATTCGAAGAGGCGGCGAGCCTGGCCACTCTCGGCACCGAGGAGATGGTCAGGCGAATCGAGGCGCTGGGGCTCAGGGTGGCCCTAAACAAGACGGAGGCCCTACTATTCCATGGGCCCCGTGTGAGGCTGCCCATCGGCGCCTCGTTAGTCGTCAACTCCATCCACATCAGTATCCAGGCCCATATGAGGTACTTGGGTCTGGTGCTCGACGGGCGATGGTGGTTCCGGGAGCATTTTCGCCAAATTGCTCCCCGGCTGGTCGGCGCCGCGTCCGCCCTTTCTCGACTCATGCCGAATGTGGGCGGACCCAGTTTCGATGGCCGACGGCTGTATACGGGGGTGATCCGCTCAATGGCCATGTACGGCGCACCCGTGTGGGCGAGGGCTCTGAACGCCCAGCTCAGGGCGGTGCTGTGGAGGCCAAAGCGAGCCATGGCGGTCAGAGCCATTCGCGGGTACCGCACGGTGTCGACAGAGGCGGCGTGCCTATTGGCCGGGACACCCCCGTGGGACCTAGAGGCGGAGATGCTCTCCGACCTCTACCGGCGGGTTACCTCAGTGCGCGACGAAGGTGGCTCCCCATCGTTGAGCGAGATAGCCACCTGGCGCGAGGACGCCCGCCGAGACGTCATCGCCCGTTGGGTTACGCGGCTGGAGGGGCCAAGACACGGTGTCGTTACCGTCGAGGCCCTCCGGCCCGTACTGATGGAATGGATGGAGCGGCGGCACGGAGTCCTCTCCTTTCGGCTGGTGCAGGTATTGTCAGGGCACGGGTGTTTCGGTCTGTACCTGCACACGGTCGCGTATAGGGAGTGGACTCCGGCCTGCCACCATTGCAGCAGTGACGAGGACACGGCGAGACACACACTGGAGGTGTGTCCGAGTTGGGACGGGCAGCGCCGTGACCTCGTCGCTGTAATCGGTGCCGACCTGACGCTGCCGGCTGTCGCGAGGGCGATGGTCGACAGCGTCAGGAACTGGGACGCGGTCGCCGCCTTCTGCGAGGCTGTCATCTCGCAGAAGGAGACGGCAGAACGAGTCCGGGAGGATTCCCGTGACCCGGGCCGCCGTCAGCGGCCGGGGCGGCGCAGGCGCGAATACCTGCGCCTGATGCCGCCCTAACCGAGGCTTCGGGTGATCGGACCGGGGAATTGTCCGATCACCCGACGTGAGGCCACCGCGTGAGGACGACGCCTCGACGGCGAAAGCTGTCGGGGCGTCGACAGGAGAGGAGCCCGAGAGGGCATACCGCCGAGCGGGCCACCGAAGACAAAAATCGGGTACCGGTGGCCCGCTTGCACGGCGAAGAAGAGGTGCTTGCAGGGTGGGTCAATGGGGTTGCGCACCGCCTCTTCCGTCACCCCGGACTGACTTGGCGGGGTGCGACGTCCATGGCCCACGGCAAAAAAAAAAAAAAAAAAAGGGGTCGGTCTTGGGGCCGACTTGCTTAGAGCAATTTAGATACAACTTGAGTATGAAGATGCCGCTGTTGCCTATTCATGATAATCCTAATGAATTATACACATCCCTATTCCGCATAATTGATACTGAATTCAATACAATATTTAAACCCAAAACTTTAAAAGTTGGAGTGCCGTCTGGTTTTAGTGAATGGGCTACTTGTGGTATCTTCAAGAGTAGAAAAAGATTATATGAACTCTATGATGAAAAATCTTCTAACCACAATCCAGTATTTTTGCAATATGTTAAGAATTATTCAAAAATATTTAAACGTGCCTGTTCCTGTGCTAAATCTATTTATCTGAGAAGCAAAATTATACAATCTAGTGATATAATTAAAATGACATGGAAAGTGATAAATAGTGAAACCGGTAGAAAAATTGTACGGAAAAAGGATTTTAATTTAAAAATAGGTGATAAAATTGTGAAAGCGGATAATGAAGTGGCGACAGAATTTGAAAACTATTTTACAAATTTGCCAGTACTAATGACTAAATCTTTAGCGTCATCTCCTAATTTAGCTGAATCGCTCCTTAAACAATGCATTGTGCAATGTAACACTTCCTTTAAATTTTCAGATGTCAGTGTGAATGATATTTTAAAGTCTTTTAAAACTCTTAATATTAAAAAGACAGCAGATCTGTGGGGCTTATCTGTAAAGACTGTTAATTTTATAATATCTATTATTGCTCCCCACCTGGCATGTGTGTTTAATGGTTGTGTAGCTCGAGGTGTGTTTCCTGAACTCATGAAATTTAGTAGAGTAATTCCTTTGCACAAATCTGGTAGTATGTTAGATGTTAACAATTTTCGCCCTATTTCCATACTACCAACACTTAGTAAAGTATTTGAGAAAATTTTGCTTAATCAGATGTTGAGTCATTTTAACAAACATAGTATTTTCCATAAAAATCAATTTGGTTTCACTAAGAATTCCTCTACTACTGATGCGGGTATCGCATTGTTAAAGAATATCTTTGCAGCCTGGGAGGAATCGCATGATGCCTTGGGTATATTTTGCGATTTATCTAAGGCATTTGATTGTGTGCACCACGAAACCCTTATCAGGAAATTATATCACTATGGGGTCAGGAATAACGCTCTTGAGCTTTTAATTTCTTACCTAAGCAACAGAATTCAGAGGGTCGATATTAATGGTGCACGATCATCTGGTTCTGTTATTGAAATGGGCGTTCTGCAAGGGTCCATTCTGGGGCCATTTCTGTTCCTTGTATATATTAATGACTTACCCTACTATATAGGAGACAATCAAAACATTGTGTTGTTCGCAGATGACACATCTTTGTTATTTAAAATTAAAAGACAAATGCTTAATTTTGACGATGTGAACAACGCACTGTCTAACGTTGTTCATTGGTTCAACACAAATAATCTAGTTCTTAATGAGAACAAAACAAAATGTATTAAATTTACCACACCTAATGTAAGACAAGTGGGAACCAATGTTCAAATGAATGGTGTGGCTCTAGACCTTGTGGAATCAACCGTTTTTCTAGGCATCACTATAGATGCTAGACTCCAATGGGGCCCTCATATTGAAAAATTGTCAAGCAGGCTTAGTTCAGCGGCTTATGCGGTCAAAAAAATTCGAGTATTGGCCGATATTGAAACAGCTAGAATAGTTTACTTCTCTTATTTTCATAGTCTTATGTCTTACGGCATATTGCTGTGGGGATGCTCCGCGGATTTGAGTAGTATCTTTGTTCTGCAAAAAAGGGCTATCCGCGCAATTTATAATCTAGGCCCAAGAGTTTCACTTCGAGAGAAATTCAAAGAGGTGAATATTCTGACTGTTGTATCACAATATATATATACGAAAATGTTTTGTATGTAAAAAGAAATTTCAGTAACTTTGAAAGATATTGTGACATTCATTGTGTGAATACTCGGAATAAGGACAAATTAGTTGTACACAATACGCGTCTTGAAAGAATTAATAGGTCATTCATGGGGCAATGTATACGCTTCTATAATAAAATACCAAAAGATATCCGAGATATGACTGTGAACAAGTTTAAAAGGGCTGTCAAGAACAGACTCTGTAAAAAAGGTTATTATAAAATCTCAGATTATCTAAGTGATAGTTCAGACTGGCTATGAGCAGCTCCTCTTTCAGCAATTAGGTACCTACATTATTTTTTTTTTAAAACTGTTTAGTTACTATTTCATTTTAATAATTATACATACTTGTAAAGCGTAGCGTGTGTTGCCTGACGAATTTTGACTTTTTTGCATTTATAGTACGTCATGGTATTGGTCATGCACACTGAAAGGTCCGCTTGCGGTAGCTGCGTGGAGCGGGTCTCTCCCTTCCCTCCAAGGTGGTTGAGGGGAGTGATGGCTGCTCTAGTAGTTAACTCGTGATCGGGTGCCGCTTGTGGGATCCGGTCCAGCCATGGTCTTTCTTTATTGTATTTTAACTATTGCGTTCGAAGGGCATCGCACTGAAGCTAATTAAATAATAAACATGTACTATTTTTTTTTTTTATATATAAAAAATGAAAAAAAATTATAATAACATAGACAAAATATAAATAGACAAACCCACTGAGTTTCTTGCCGGATCTTCTCAGTAGCGGTCTCATTCCGATCCGGTGGTAGTTTATTAGATTAACTTTAAATGTAAAAAAAAATGACAATATGTAAGTGCCCTCGCAGGGTTTATGCATAATAAATGTTTTGAATTTGAATTTTGAATTTGTGGAGCATCGGCTACGACTGGGCGTTGAGAGGGAGCCTCCCGCCCGGGCTGGGCGTAATTTGTTACGCCGACGATACACTCGTCACAGCCCGGGGTGGGACGCTGGAGGAGGCGGCACGCCTGGCAACTCTTGGCACCGAGGAGATTGTCAGGCGGATCGAGGCGCTGGGGCTAAGGGTGGCCCTGGATAAGACGGAGGCCTTATTATTCCATGGGCCCCGCACAAGTCCACCCACCGACGCCTCGATCACCGTCAATTCGGTTCCCATCAGCATCCGGGCCCATATGAGGTACTTGGGCCTGGTGCTCGACGGGCGATGGTGGTTCCGGGAGCATTTCCGTCGGCTTGCTCCACGGCTTGTCAGCGTGGCGTCCGCCCTATCCTGGCTTATGCCGAATGTAGGCGGACCCAGCGCTACGTGCCGACTGCTGTACGCGGGGGTGGTCCGGTCGATGGCCCTGTACGGCGCACCCGTGTGGGCGGGGTCCCTGACCGTCCGACTTAGGGCTCTACTATGGCGACCACAGCGGGCCATGGCGGTCAGGGCCATACGCGGATACCGCACGGTGGCGACGGAGGCAGCATGCCTGTTGGCCGGAACACCTCCGTGGGACTTGGAGGCGGAGATACTCGCCGGACTGTACCGGCGGGTGTCAGCGACGCGGGCAGGGGGCGGCACCGTCTCGCTTAGTGAGATGGCCGCTTGGCGGGGCGACGCCCGCCGTGACGTTATTGCTCGTTGGGCAATCCGGCTGGAAAGGCCTCGGTTCGGTGTTCGGACCATCGAGGCCTTCCGGCCAGTGCTGATGGAGTGGTTGGGTCGACAGCACGGGGTCCTTTCCTTCCGACTGGTGAAGGTCTTGACGGGGCATGGTTGCTTCGGCAAGTACCTGCACACGGTCGTGAGGAGGGAGAGTACACCGTCCTGCCACCACTGCGATTGCGACGAGGACACGGCGCAGCACACGCTCGAGGTCTGTGTGGCCTGGGCAGAGCAGCGCCGTGAACTCGTCGCGATCATCGGTGCCGACCTGGCGCTGCCGACCATCGCTAAGGCGATGCTCGACAGCGTCAGGAACTGGGACGCGGTCGCCGCCTTCTGCGAGACAGTTGTCTCGCGGAAGGAGGCGGCGGGGCGACTCCGAGAGGAAATCCTCTTCGGTGAGACGCTCCGTCGCCGGCGCCTGGGGCGGCGGAGGCGCGAGTATCTGCGCCTAATGCCGCCCTAGCCGAGGCCGCGGGTGACTGGATCGGGGAATAGTCCTTCACCCGCAGAGAGGCTGACCGCGTGAGGGCGACGCCCCGGCAGTTAGCTGGGGCGTTGACGGGGGATGGTACCCGAAAGGGTAACCCGCCGGGCTGGCCACGGAAGGCAAGGAAGCGGTACCAGTGGCCGGCCCAATGGCGATGGGGAGGGAATACGGTGGGTTATGGGGTCACGCGCTGCCCTTCCGTCGCCCCGGACGGTACGGGCGACGTGTGACCGGGCCATAGCCTACCAAAAAAAAAAAAAAAAAAAAAAAGGCTAGCAATTTTATTGCATAGTACAAAAATATAATAGAACAAAAACACCGAAATACATTTTACAATTCACGTAGAGTGAAGGAGTAAGTAATCTATATGGAAATATATAGATAACGTGCAAGCAATGGCCAAATTTTCCATGTCAAATTAATTATCCATGTCATATAATGTCCGTGGTTGGCGCCTTGGCGTTTACACAGTTTGTTTTTTGAGGTTATTTTGTTCATCTGTTTTTTTTCTGTGTGTCGTTGTTAATATCTCCTTGGGCTATATATGTCTCACTATTGAGTCAATTATTCTTACTAATATTATAAATGCGAAAGTAACTCTGTCTGTCTGTCGCTCTTTCACGCCAAAACTACTGAACCGATCTAAATGAAATTTGGTACACAGATAGTCTAGAGCCTGATAAAGGACGTAGGTTATTTTTTAATACAAAAAGGGTTGCAAAGGGGGATGAAAAATTGTAAGGATTTATCGTCATTTTTAAAGCCAGAAGCTTGAAACTTATTTTTAGGCTATTGATTAGATATAAATAAATATGACATTAAAATTTCGTAAGAAATTTACCCTTAAGGGGTAAAATAAAAATAGAGGATGAAAACTTAAGGAAATTAACCTTTTACGCGGGCGAAGCCGCAGACATAAGCTAGTTTTTAATATATAATTCAAATACTATAATAAAAACAATCGCAATAATTCAAAAAAAAATATTTTTCTGGTTATAAATAGGATAGATAATACATGAGGTCGTTGAAACTTATTATATTCCGAACCGAAAAATTCTACATACAACAACAGTAATTTTCGAATGTTTTCTCATGAATAATTGAAGCTCCTTGACATGAAAAGATCAAATTATACGGCAACGCATGGCGTTTTAATAAATCATGTACAGTTACCAAAAAAATGTTAGTCATTTTATTGTTATTTTGTGACTGGTTTAAAAGATTCCTTGAAGCATGTCAATAACCTTTCAATTATAATTCCGTGTAGTGACAAAATTTATGACCATAACTTTTGCCTTAGGTGTCGACTAAGGCACCTAAGCATATTTGCTCGCCGCAATCGCACTATGAGAAAGAAAGTTACAAAGCCCTGTAGCAATCCATCTGTACAATGTTCACACAAGGCTATTTTTTTTATAATAGAAGCAAAGACTCCAGGTTAATTTTGCAACGATATTACCTTACTGCCTTTGCAATGCCTACTACCATGACACACCCCAACCCACTAGTGGTTGGGGCGGCTTCCTACACGCCTTGTCGTACTTAAAAAATCCGACGTCCGCGGCACGTGATCGATGATGACGAAGACGATATTACACTCGCTCAATTAAGAGCTTACACGGCTCGCGAAGCCATTACACATAAATATCTGCGGTTTCGTCCTCGCCGTCGAGGTGCGAAATCGCGGCAAAAATCATAAATCCAAACGTGGGCACGCCTACATTGCTACCAGTGACACCCCAAGCCGACGTCCGTTCCCCACAGTGAGAGCCCTTGGGCAATGCCGCTTAGCTTACTTTAATTGGGTTGAGAGCCCTCAGCGCTGACCCATAGTCCGCGTAAAGCTGTCAAAGCCATCTGCGGCTAACAGTTAATTACACAAAAAAAAAACATCAGGCAGTCATGGGGACTGCCGATAGAAGTGAAAACTATTAACTTAAGACTAATTGAAATAATAATAATTTTCTAATTTTTATATAAAAATAAAAAATATTATCGAACATCTAGGAATCGGTTTTACCACGCTAGTAAGATAACCTTTAAACCACAATGATACTCATTTCATGACATAAAGGTTAAATATTAAAAATACAATTAAAAATAAATAATGCCATACTTTTAAATGCAAATATTGACTTCTAATGTTTACGCGAGTATTACACATTTGAAATAAAACTACTTTTACGGATTCTATCGCGTTTGTATTTGATTTATAATTTCCCGACGTTTCGAACACTTTACAGTGATCATGGTCACGGGAGGACAGGTCAGTCCTCCCGTGACCATGATCACTGTAAAGTAGGTCGACTTTTTTTTCAGTTTTATTTTCTTTTTTTCTTTTTTAAGGCCTGCATTAAGAAAATAATCCTTGCATTGCAAGCAAGTTTAGAAACATAATTAATCGCACAAATTATATTCAGACGCAGAACTATGACAATGCCATCATCTTCCGATTTCCGTTTTTTAATTCTTGCAGAGCCATTCTCCTACAAGCTGACGTTTGGGATTTCTTCTATATAGTTTCGAGTTAACTTGGATCTTTTCCGTGTGGTGACGGAGTAAGAATATAATTCACCACCCCCTATCTTACTCGTGAGTGATCGTACGAGCGACTAAGGGATAGAAAACGCATATAACATAATTGCGAGAGAAGAAAAACTCAAAACAAAATCCTATAAAATACGTCTGACCAGCGTGGTATAGTAGGTCAATAACCCTTCCATTATGGAAGAGGCCCGAGCCCAACAATGGGACATATATGGGCTGAGATGGTGATGATGATGATGATGGGATCTGGGGTTTAGGATCAAGCCGATGACAGAGTTCAGGGATGATTTGTACAACTGCTCAAGCGGTTAAAAGCTTCTAACCTTTTAACTGTTTGACTTTCGTACGAATAGCTAATGTACCTCGTACCATCTGGTTATCACACCCAGTTTTAATCCTGCTTATGACACAAATATCATTAAATATTTGCCGTTAGTTCACCAAGACGAAGTCTATCTCACTTTTAGTTAAACCATTAGGGCTAATCCAGGTCCATTTCCTATGTGGCCGCTTGTTGAAAAAGCAATTAATCATAAGAAGGCTGTCTTTCTTCAAAAAGTCGATCAGTTTTTGGCCGCTTTGGTTTCTCTGTTCAAATCCATATTTCCCCACTTTCAGCTCATCGTCTGTCCTGTTGCCTAGTTTTGAGTTGATGTCTTCCATAACCACGGTGATGGGTTTTAGAAATGTGGATAGTATGCAAGATGCCCTCTTATAAGACCTCCACTATATCGACGGACTATGTTAAAATCGGTCCATAAACCTATATGACCTTCAACTAAAAGCGTTAGGTAATTGTGAGTATAAGGTACGTACCCTTATCGACACATTCTCGATCCTATTCACGTTTTCTACAAGAGACTTACGAATGATAAACCCTACAGCGCCTTGGAACGGGTATTCTCCCTTCCGGTAGAAGAACAGATTTCCAGTCCAAATCATAGTAGGTATTATGAAGTTTTCCCAGGAGACAGCTCCTTTCCACTCTCCTGATAAGACTCATAACCGATTTTTACGACTGCCTTATCTCGTTGACATATGAGGACTGTAACTTTTAGATGAAAATAAATTTTTATGTGTATAAGAAAATTATTTTAATCATTTTTTTTTAAGTACGTAATAAATTTAATGAGGAAAAGCTACAAAGAACCACTCGGACATAAAGCAACCTTCAGAGTTTATAAAAAAAAAAACTTTCCAAAACCTCTTATTGGAATCGGCTTCAAAAGTAAAAAACCGCAAACGTTATGCCATAAAATAGGGTTCGCCAAGTAAAAACGTTGCGTTAACACTAACTATTATGAAAAAATATACCTTATCTGGTAGTACTATGATTGAAATTAAATTGTATGTTATTCTCTAATAATATTGGACAACAATACCCGTTGTAGCCAGAAATCCAATTCTATTAAAAGGACTTCTTTGTTAAAATTAATAGGTTGTTTATTAGAAAGTAAACATGACATGCATTTTAGTGACTCCCTAATTGTTTTTATGTAAATGTGCCAGTGTTTAAATACTTAAATTGAATAAATTCAATAAATATATTAACACTTAATAATAAACGCCAAAAGGTTAAACAGTTTTAAGTTTTTATTTTATGTAATATAGGACTATAGACTAGACTGATCACATCGTGCCCAACTTGAAGGTAGTATATAATGGACAGAACAAGCTTTAATATATATTTAAATATAGTTAGTGGTTCTATAATTACTACGGATGGCGAGCTGTCACGGTACATGCAAATTCAAATCGTAAGATATATAGGATTTAAAAAGAAAATCATACTATTCATGGTCATTAGTACTTGCAAAATGATGGTTAATAGAATTTATACCATGCATTTTATACTTTCCGTGTGGTGAAGGAGTAAGAATACTATTCACCACCCCATATCTTACCCGTGGGTGATCGTACGAGACGACTAAGGGATATAAAACGCATATAACATCTATGCGAGAGAAGGAAAACTCGAAACAAAAACCTATACCAACACGTCTGACCAGCGTGGTATAGTAGGTTAATTTCACTCCAATTACGGAGGAGGCCCGAGCCCAACAGTGGGACATTTATCGGCTGTGATGATGATACCATGTATTTTAATACTTACGATTTATAGATTTTTCGTCAGTGTTGCAAGCGCATGATCACAGATAAATCCTTCCATCAAACATAATCTCGCAAGTGTCATCATCTAGGTCACCATCTAGGGTGCATTTTAACCTTATTCTTAAGTTCAATTGCTGTACTATACTCATGCTAACATACGAGTATCCCAATATGTTTCTTTTTTTAAAAGCAACACCCTGCACCAAAGAGTAAAGTTATTAAATTGAAAAAGAGTGGCAACTCGATGATAAAATATGCATGTATGGAAAGTGCTGCCACCCAGAGTTTAGGTGGTGAACTAAAGTTGAAGTAATATATATACATATCTACATGTGTATGTGTAATTACATAGAATTTTCTTTTACTATGAAAGCTACCCTGAAATATAAAAAAAACATATCAGCTGATAATTGAACAATAATAATATCAGCCTAACATTGAAACTTGAGATAATTTTCAGAAAAATATCAATAACCGAAAATAGATCGATGACAATAAGTACCTACGCTAGGAACAAAAAATAACAATTTGCAGTTGTCAAACGTTTGACAGGCAGGACAAAATGGCAGCAGTTAAGTTTGTACAACCAATCTGTAGGCGGCGCGGCGGTCAGTAAAAATAAATAATGTTTTAAGTGTGCCCCCCCAGCCCTGCACTAAAGAAATAAATATCTATTGCGGGAAAATTTTCAAACATAATTCATCATCATCATTATTTCCGTGTATCGCCGTCCACTGCTAGACGTAAGCCTCCCTCATGTTACGCCACCGCCACAGAGTGCGGTCCTGTGCCGCTTGCATCCATCGACGCCCAGCAACCTTCACCAGATCGTCTGTCCACCTAGTTCATCATACACTGCGTCATCCGTTGTCGCCATTCTAGAACCTTCAGCTAACATAACTAACGAACACCAATTACACCCAGAATCAGGATTAACAATTTGTGGATCAGACAAAGAATTGTCTTGCGCTTGGCACACTAAGTCGGTATCTTAGCCACTACGTTATCTATGCAATCAAATTAGCAATGAAATATATGTTTTTTTTAACATACATGTAATCGATTCTACTGATATTATAATCTAAATGTCCTTAATGAAATAAAATTGATAATGACACTGAAATGTAACGTTATTTCATAATATTATTCAATTTCTCTATCACGTGACATATTAAAAGCCAATCTTATATCACTACTTATTTTGTCGTGAATCGTTAAAAAAAGTCGCTGAAAGGAACTTGTAGTAGCATTTTCCTAGCAAACTTATGAGTTTTCGTTGTGATCGCAGCAATGTCATAACATAACCAGCCATTTAATGAAATCTCCCATTCATCTATCAACCTATAGACATCTCTATGTAAAAGGGAAATAATGTTATAATCGCCACATTTCGCAGACTGGTTTGGATTGTAGTTGGTGATATAACTTTTTCGGCAGAGTACTACTAACCACACACCAGATTTTACAACTTCGAAAAGAAAAATCTCCCGCTAGGCACCAACTTAATTTTTATAATTTGTAGTTATATTAATATTTTTACATATTTTTTCCGTGTAATGGCGGAGTAAGAATACAATTCACCAGGGGTGATAAATTCCTGGAGGCGGAAATGCTCTCCGACATCTACCATCGCCCCGGACCGATATGGCGGGGCGCGAACACATCCATAGCCCACCGCAAGAAAAAAAAACAAAGGTGTGAAGAATTGTAAGCCCTTGGGTGTCGAAAAAGACGAAAAATATAACGTCTATGCAAGAGAAGGAAAACTTTAAAACCCTATACCAATACTTCTGACTAGCGGAGTACCTATAACTATCATTTAGTATATGTATTTTCCGGTATAAATGTGTATATATCCTACTAATATTATAAATATGAAAGTTCATAAAATATATGGATGTTTACTCAATCACGCGTAGGTAAACCATATAAAGATAGTCCACTTCCTTAGATTAACACATAGAATATTTTATCGCAATATGTTCCTTTGGGGTAATAATTCAACTTTGAGAAAATTACCTTTTACGCCGCGAGCAGAAGCCAGTTTTGCAAAAAAATGTTAAAGAAATTATTACCTTGATAAATAAGTAAATTCATACAAATAGCATAGCATTAACCCTTTTTCTTCAAATTATAGCTAGAATAACATATGCATAAATCCTTCTAATAGATTTGTCTAACATATATATATGTAAAATTATTATACCTATTATAACATTATATTTTTATGATGACGACGCAAATAATTTCGAACTTCTTGAGTAGAAAGAAACTTTTGTTTGAATTGCCTATAAACTGCCATAACCATACCTAAAACTGTTTACTATACAAATTACGAGATCTATATTTTTTTTACGACTCCAATTGTTTGTAAGGTTATGAACCCCTTGAATAAAGAGTGCATTGACCTTCAATATAAAACGAGAAAATATACAGTAACAGATTTATTTAGCTGTTTTTGCCGAATCCTCTATAACTAATGCCAAATAGAATATAAGGAAATAGGTTAAGGCATAGCCTGACAATTTCACCACACGAATATTAGACGTATGAGTTGAATTGTTTTGCAAATTTACGTAATTATTCTGTGTTTTTATTATTTTGTTTCTTTTTTTCATATTTTTTTTATATTCCATGTGATGGCAAACAAGCAAACAGTATACCTGATGCTGAGCTAGGCGTTCAGAGCCCTCGCCCTCGGCAACATTTCTGGACAAGGTGGAGCAAGGAATATGTTTCGGAGCTTCAGCAAAGGACTAAATGGCGAACCTCTAATGAGTCTTTGAAGCTTGACACTCTTGTCCTGGTAAAGGAAGACTCCTTGCCACCTCTTAAGTGGAAGCTCGGTCGTATCGTCGCAATTTATCCTGGGCTAGATCAAGTCGCTCGTGTTGCGGATGTCAAGACTACTACTGGAGTCGTTCGACGGTCCTTCAATAAACTGTGTCCACTGCCTATTATTGAAAATTAATATATACCTGGTTTGTTGAAAGGCAAGCATTCAACGCCCGGGGGCATGTTCAAGCGCCTTCTTGAATATCACCCGCAACAATACGCAACAAAAACTTCGGGTATTACAATTACTTAAGCGCATAAATTAATTTTTCACTTACTCACTCTGATTGTCGGTAATGTGCTGTACAGTCGCAATATACGCAAATCAATTTACAAAGCTTTTTATTTAATTATACAAACTTAAAGACCCCAACAATCAGGCAGTCATGGGGACTGCCGATAGAAGTGAAAACTATTAACTTAAGACTAATTGAAATAATAATAATTTTCTAATTTTTATATAAAAATATAAAATATTATCGAACATCTAGGAATCGGTTTTACCACGCTAGTAAGATAACCTTTAAACCACAATGATACTCATTTCATGACATAAAGGTTAAATATTAAAAATACAATTAAAAATAAATAATGCCATACTTTTAAATGCAAATATTGATATGAATATTGAAAATATTTGAAAATAAATTCTTTATTTTTATTATTCATTTATCTATACAAAAACATTAAAATGTTTAATACTCACTTTTATATTGAACAGTAATCCTTTAATTAAACGATTACAATAACATCCAAACTATAAAACCACTTAAATAATAACGCTGAACTTTCCATGTTGCCAATTTAAACTTACTTGTACAACACAGTCCACTTACGAATATAAATGTACTGCTATTATATCATGTTGGTGACGTGAACTCATGAAATTATACCCATCCAAACGTCCAACGCGCACATGATACGATACAGTCAGAGATATTTAACGTATTCGTGTATACGTGTACACAGGCCACTGCGCGTGCGCCAGTCTGACTACTCATAGCTATAGATATACTATTAGCATGTCGGTGACGCGAACCTATAAGTTTTTCCCCTCGAAAACGCTCAACGCGCCTAAAGAAGTTTTCACTTCAAAAAAAATTGCAATGCCTAATGCAGTGTGGTAGCGGCGACGAATACTACCAACCCTTACTTCGCTCGTGGTTGTCGTAAAAGACGACTAAGAGCTTTATGGACCTGGGCCAACTCCACCTCATGCCGTCGGGTCAACGATTGCATTCCCAAGGAGGGTTGACGTCAGGCAGGCGGCCGGTTATAAAACTATTGCCAGTTACTTTTGCAATGTGTACAATGGAAGCAGAGTACATATTGCGTGGACCCCAATTAATTGGGATAAGAGCAGGAGAATGATGATGATTACCTTACTGTCTTTAGTCTAATTTATACACCTTTTTTGGTCACCCTCTATAGTGTGATCACAGTCCGTTAACTCCGTACGACGTAACAGACGAAACGGCGCGCGACCAAATAGATACGCGCTACAAGTATCTATGCCGTACGAACAACCCACTGGAGCTTCTGTCTTCGATGGCCCGTCCGGCGTTTTACTCTCGCGCGTATCCTCTCAAATCGACGTCCGGATTGCTTAACCTACGTCTCGCCATCGGGTCAACATCCTCACGCGGTGGTCTCTCCCGGGCGACCAACAAATCCCCGATTTGACTACCCGCAATTTGTGTCTCTTATAGAACTTTCTTATCTTGTCACTTCAAGACACTCTTCTACAATGAGAGGCGTGAATATAAGTCATTTCCACAACAATTTGTTTAAGTTTGCTAGGTTAAGGGACTATCGGGCGAGCCAACAAAGTCAAGGCATTGATGGTAGGTCGACTTTTTTTTCAGTTTTATTTTCTTTTTTTCTTTTTTAAGGCCTGCATTAAGAAAATAATCCTTGCATTGCAAGCAAGTTTAGAAACATAATTAATCGCACAAATTATATTCAGACGCAGAACTATGACAATGCCATCATCTTCCGATTTCCGTTTTTTAATTCTTGCAGAGCCATTCTCCTACAAGCTGACGTTTGGGATTTCTTCTATATAGTTTCGAGTTAACTTGGATCTTTTCCGTGTGGTGACGGAGTAAGAATATAATTCACCACCCCCTATCTTACTCGTGAGTGATCGTACGAGCGACTAAGGGATAGAAAACGCATATAACATAATTGCGAGAGAAGGAAAACTCAAAACAAAATCCTATAAAATACGTCTGACCAGCGTGGTATAGTAGGTCAATAACCCTTCCATTACGGAAGAGGCCCGAGTCCAACAATGGGACATATATGGGCTGAGATGGTGATGATGATGATGATTGGATCTGGGGTTTAGGATCAAGCCGATGACAGAGTTCAGGGATGATTTGTACAACTGCTCAAGCGGTTCAAAGCTTTTAACTGTTTGACTTTCGTACGAATAGCTAATGTACCTCGTACCATCTGGTTATCACACCCAGTTTTAATCCTGCTTATGACACAAATATCATTAAATATTTGTCGTTAGTTCACCAAGACGAAGTCTATCTCACTTTTAGTTAAACCATTAGGGCTAATCCAGGTCCATTTCCTATGTGGCCGCTTGTTGAAAAAGCAATTAATCATAAGAAGGCTGTCTTTCTTCAAAAAGTCGATCAGTTTTTGGCCGCTTTGGTTTCTCTGTTCAAATCCATATTTCCCCACTTTCAGCTCATCGTCTGTCCTGTTGCCTAGTTTTGAGTTGATGTCTTCCATAACCACCGTGATGGGTTTTGGACTTGTGGATAGTATTCAAGATGCCCTCGTATAAGACCTCCAGTATATCGACGGACTATGTAAAAATCGGCCCATAAACTTATATGACCTTCAACGAAAACCGTTTAGTAATTGTGAGTATAAGGTACGTACGTAACGTTATCGACACATTCTCGATCCTATTCACGTTATCTACAAGAGACTTACGAATGATAAACCCTACAGCGCCTTGGGACGGGTATTCTCCCTTCCGGTAGAAGAACAGATTTCCAGTCCAAATCACAGTAGGTATTATGAAGTTTTCCCAGGAGACAGCTCCTTTCCACTCTCCTGATAAGACTCATAACCGATTTTTACGACTGCCTTATCTCGTTGACATATGAGGACTGTAACTTTTAGATGAAAATAAATATTTTATGTGTATAAGAAAATTATTTTAATCATTTTTTTTTAAGTACGTAATAAATTTAATGAGGAAAAGCTACAAAGAACCACTCGGACATAAAGCAACCTTCAGAGTTTATAAAAAAAAAAACTTTCCAAAACCTCTTATTGGAATCGGCTTCAAAAGTAAAAAACCGCAAACGTTATGCCATAAAATAGGGTTCGCCAAGTAAAAACGTTGCGTTAACACTAACTATTATGAAAAAATATACCTTATCTGGTAGTACTATGATTGAAATTAAATTGTATGTTATTCTCTAATAATATTGGACAACAATACCCGTTGTAGCCAGAAATCCAATTCTATTAAAAGGACTTCTTTGTTAAAATTAATAGGTTGTTTATTAGAAAGTAAACATGACATGCATTTTAGTGACTCCCTAATTGTTTTTATGTAAATGTGATAGTGTTTAAATACTTAAATTGAAGAAATTCAATAAATATATTAACACTTAATAATAAACGCCAAAAGGTTAAACAGTTATAAGTTTTTATTTTATGTAATATAGGACTATAGACTAGACTGATCACATCGTGCCCAACTTGAAGGTAGTATATAATGGACAGAACAAGCTTTAATATATATTTAAATATAGTTAGTGGTTCTATAATTACTACGGATGGCGAGCTGTCACGGTACATGCAAATTCAAATCGTAAGATATATAGGATTTAAAAAGAAAATCATACTATTCATGGTCATTAGTACTTGCAAAATGATGGTTAATAGAATTTATACCATGCATTTTATACTTTCCGTGTGGTGAAGGAGTAAGAATACTATTCACCACCCCATATCTTACCCGTGGGTGATCGTACGAGACGACTAAGGGATATAAAACGCATATAACATCTATGCGAGAGAAGGAAACCTCGAAACAAAAACCTATACCAACACGTCTGACTAGCGTGGTATAGTAGGTTAATTTCACTCCAATTACGGAGGAGGCCCGAGCCCAACAGTGGGACATTTATCGGCTGTGATGATGATACCATGTATTTTAATACTTACGATTTATAGATTTTTCGTCAGTGTTGCAAGCGCATGATCACAGATAAATCCTTCCATCAAACATAATCTCGCAAGTGTTATTATCTAGGTCACCATCTAGGGTGCATTTTAACCTTATTCTTAAGTTCAATTGCTGTACTATACTCATGCTAACATACGAGTATCCCAATATGTTTCTTTTATTAAAAACAACACCCTGCACTAAAGAAATAAATATCTATTGCGGGAAAATTTTCAAACATAATTCATCATCATCATTATTTCCGTGTATCGCCGTCCACTGCTAGACGTAAGCCTCCCTCATGTTACGCCACCGCCACAGAGTGCGGTCCTGTGCCGCTTGCATCCATCGACGCCCAGCAACCTTCACCAGATCGTCTGTCCGCCTAGTTCGTCATACACTGCGTCATCCGGTACGTTGTCGCCATTCTAGAACCTTCAGCTAACATAACTAACGAACACCAATTACACCCAGAATCAGGATTAACAATTTGTGGATCAGACAAAGAGTTGTCTTGCGCTTGGCACACTAGGTCAGTATCTTAGCCACTACGTTATCTATGCAATCAAATTAGCAATGAAATATATGTTTTTTTTTAACATACATGTAATCGATTCTACTGATATTATAATCTAAATGTCCTTAATGAAACAAAATTGATAATGACACTGAAATGTAACGTTATTTCATAATATTATTCAATTTCTCTATCGCGTGACATATTAAAAGCCAATCTTATATCACTACTTATTTTGTCGTGAATCGTTAAAAAAAGTCGCTGAAAGGAACTTGTAGTAGCATTTTCCTAGCAAACTTATGAGTTTTCGTTGTGATCGCAGCAATGTCATAACATAACCAGCCATTTAATGAAATCTCCCATTCATCTATCAACCTATAGACATCTCTATGTAAAAGGGAAATAATGTTATAATCGCCACATTTCGCAGACTGGTTTGGATTGTAGTTGGTGATATAACTTTTTCGGCAGAGTACTACTAACCACACACCAGATTTTACAACTTCGAAAAGAAAAATCTCCCGCTAGGCACCAACTTTTATAATTTGTAGTTATATTAATATTTTTACATATTTTTTTTTCCGTGTAATGGCGGAGTAAGAATACAATTCACCAGGGGTGATAAATTCCTGGAGGCGGAAATGCTCTCCGATATCTACCATCGCCCCGGACCGATATGGCGGGGCGCGAACACATCCATAGCCCACCGCAAGAAAAAAAAACAAAGGTATGAAGAATTGTAAGCCCTTGGGTGTCGAAAAAGACGAAAAATATAACGTCTATGCAAGAGAAGGAAAACTTTAAAACCCTATACCAATACTTCTGACTAGCGTAGTACCTATAACTATCATGTAGTATATGTATTTTCCGGTATAAATGTGTATATATCCTACTAATATTATAAATATGAAAGTTCGTAAAAATACGCGTAGGTAAACCATATAAAGATAGACCACTTCCTAGATTAACACATAGAATATTTTATCCCAATATTTTCCTTTGGGATAATAATTCAACTTTGAGAAAGTTATCTATTACGCTGCGAGTAGAAGTAGTTTTGCAAAAAAAAACCTTAGAGAAATAATTACATTAATAAGTAAATTCATACAAATGGCATATCATTAACCCTTTTTCTTCAAATTATACATATGCATAAATCCTTCTAATAGATTTGTCTAACATATATATATGTAAAATTATTATACTTATAATATATTTTTTTGATGACGACGCAAATAATTTCGAACTTCTTGAGTAGAAAGAAACTTTTGTTTGAATTTCCTATAAACTGCCATAACCATACCTAAAACTGTTTACTATACAAATTACGAGATCTATATTTTTTTACGACTCCAATTGTTTGTAAGGTTATAAACCCCTTGAATAAAGAGTGCATTGACCTTCAATATAAAACGAGAAAATATACAGTAACAGATTTATTTTGCTGTTTTTGCCGAATCCTCTATAACTATTGCCAAATAGAACATAAGCAAATAGGTTAAGGCATAGCCTGACAATTTCGCCACACGAATATTAGACGTATGAGTTGAATTGTTTTGCAAATTTACGTAATTATTCTGTGTTTTTATTATTTTGTTTCTTTTTTTCATATTTTTTTTTATATTCCATGTGATGGCAAACAAGCAAACAGTATACCTGATGTTAAGTGTTACTGCCGCATCATCATTCTCCTACTCTTATCCCAATTACTTGGGGTCGATACAATATGTACTCTTGTTTCATAGCACATATTGTAAAAGTTATTGGCAATAATTTTATGACCGGCCGCCTGCCAGACGTCAACCCTCCTTGGGAATGTAATTGATGACCAAATGGCATTAGATGGAGTTGACCCAGGTCGTTATATGACTCTTAGTCGGCTTTTACGACATCCACGAGCAAAGTAAGGATTGGTAGTATTCGTAGTCGCTACCACACAGGTAAGTGTTACTGCCGCATATTTTTTGCAATACCAAAGATATAGCTAGGCCGCTGCCTACCAATACAAACCCCAAACCCACTCAGTTGAGCTTCCGGCTCTCTTGTTCACCGAATGAAACGCAATAGCATATTGCCATTACTCAGACGTCGATCTTCTGCGAGAGTTTGATACTACCCCGGACGGACTGGCCCGCGACTGTAGACAGAGAACTGTCAACAGCGTGGTCCTGCCACTAGGATATATATTATCTATAATCACGGTATGGGAAGGAACGTTGCATAGTAAGTCGATTTCCCTTCCATTGTAACTTCTCGAACTTATTTAAGCAGAGATAATGATGATCATGGTTAAACTTTAATTAAAGTGGTTACTCAATCAAATATGACATCGTTCATCATCATCATCATCACAGCCCATACAAGACCCACTATTGGGCTCGGGCCTCCTCCGTAATGGGAGGGAAATTAACCTACTATACCGCGCTGGTCAGACGTGTTGGTATAGGGTTTTGTTTCAAGATTTTCTTCTCTTGCATAGATGTTATACGCGTTTTATATCCCTTTGTCGTCTCGTACGATCACCCACGGGTAAGATATGGGATGGTAAATTGTATTCATACTCCGTCAAAACACGGATATGACATCGATGACATCGTTATTAAACAGTTTTTTTTCTATCAAATACAGATTTAGTTATAATTTTTTGATCTACATTAATTACCAACATAAAAAGAAAAATATTCAATTATAAATATATTATTTTGATCACCTATCATTACCATATCCTCTTCATGTTTTAAAATTTTAATTATATTACTTAAGTACCAAATGAAAGAATATTTTTCATTATATACATTTCGGTTTGTAAATTTTATGGCCATTCTCATCAACAACCTCTAATGTTTGGGTAATACCCAAGGAAACATAAATTACACATACCTATATCGTGTATATCGTCTTAAGTGTTACGTTTTTTTTATTTATTTAACATAAATTAATAACGAAAATTTTGAAAAACCTCAATTTTATTTATATTATCTTAGCTTTTATATAAAGTATTATTATTTTTTTAACATAAATTAGTATCTAAAAAAATAATTAACCTCTTATTTATGTGTCATTTGTATCATCTTAGCTGTTATATAGAGCTATAATTTTATTTAACATAAATTAATATCAAATAAATTAATTAGGTTCAATGTTATGTGTCTTTTATATTTATTTTATGTGTTTTATATAATTATGAATGTTGAGGAAGCGAGTGAAGTATGCAAGGACAGAGTTCTCTGGCTCTGTTCTCTGACTGTGACTCTGTTGTCTCTGCCTACCCTGCAAGGGATATGGCGGGATGATATATATGTATGTATATTTATTGCCTTAAATGTTACTTAAAAGCGTTACCTTGCTATGTGGTAGTGGCTATGAATACTGCCAATCCTTACTTTTAACGCGCTTTTACGTATTCGTACGAGACGGGTTGGTTTTCGCAATGGCAGCAAAGTTTACCAATATTATGCCCTTTTTTTTTTTTTTTTTTTTTTGGTGGACTATGGATTAGTCTCGCCCCACCAAATCGGTCCGGGGTGACGGAGAAGGCGGCGCGTGATCCCATAGACCCACCGTAAAAACTCCTCTCTCTTCGCCGTGCGAGCGGGTCACCGGGACCCGATTTTTAACTTCGGTGGCCCGCCCGGCGGTTCACCCTCGCGGGTTCCTCTCGTCGACGCCCCGACAGATTTCGCCGTCGGGGCGTCGCCCTCACGCGGTGGCCTCACGTCGGGTGACCGGACAATTCCCCGGTCCGATCACCCGAAGCCTCGGTTAGGGCGGCATCAGGCGCAGGTATTCGCGCCTGCGCCGCCCCGGCCGCTGGCGGCGGCCCGGGGCGCGGGAATCCTCCCTTGCCCGTTCCGCCGCTTCCTTCTGCGAGATGACAGCCTCGCAGAAGGCGGCGACCGCGTCCCAGTTCCTGATGATGTCGACCATCGCCCTCGCGACGGCCGGCAGCGTCAGGTCGGCACCGATGACAGCGACGAGGTCACGGCGCTGCCGCTCCCATCCCGGACACACCTCCAGCGTGTGTTACGCCGTGTCCTCGCCACTCCTGCAGTGGTGGCAGGCCGGAGTCCACTCCCTATACACGACCCTGTGCAGGTACAATCCGAAACACCCGTGCCCCGTCAATACCTGCACCAGCCGAAAGGTGAGGACTCCGTGCCGCCGCTCCATCCACGATGACGTCTCGGCGGGCATCCACGCGCCAGGTGGCTATCTCGCTCAACGATGGGGAGCCACCTTCCTCGCGCGCTGTGATAACCCGCCGGTAGAGGTCGGAGAGCATCTCCGCCTCTAGGTCCCACGGGGGTGTCCCGGCCAACAGGCACGCCGCCTCTGTTGACACCGTGCGGTACCCGCGAATGGCTCTGACCGCCATGGCTCTCTGTGGCCTCCACAGAACCGCCCTGAGCTGGGCGTTCAGAGCCCTCGCCCACACGGGTGCGCCGTACATGGCCATCGAGCGGATGACCCCCGCATACAGCCGTCGGGCCTCAAAACTGGGTCCGCCCATGTTCGGCATGAGTCGAGAAAGGGCGGACGCCGCGCCGACAAGCCGGGGAGCAATCTGTCGGAAATGCTCCCGGAACCACCATCGCCCGTCGAGCACCAGACCCAAGTACCTCATATGGGCCTGGATGCTGATGTGGATGGAGTTTACCACTATCGAGGCGCCGTTGGGCAGCCTCACACGGGGCCCATGGAAAAGTAGGGCCTCCGTCTTGTTTAGGGCCACCCTGAGCCCCAGCGCCTCGATCCGCCTGACCATCTCCTCGGTGCCGAGAGTGGCCAGGCTCGCCGCCTCTTCGAGTGTCCTGCCCCGGGCTGTGACGAGCGTGTCGTCAGCGTAGCACACCAAGCTCAGCCCGGGGGGGAGACTCCCTCTCAACGCCCAGTCGTACCCGATGTCCCACAGAGTCGGCCCCAGAACCGACCCCTGTGGAACGCCGCACGACATGGGCGTCCGCACAATGTCCCCTGCGGGACCCGCGCAGAGGATACTGCGGCCCTCCAAATAGTCTGCCACCAGCCGCCTGAGGTACAGGGGCACTCCATGGAACCGGAGCGCCTCCCTGATGCAGCCGAATGGCAGACTATTGAATGCGTTGGCGATGTCCAACGACACCGCCAACAGCACTCCCTTCCCGGTGACGGCCTCCGCGGCCGCCTGCCTCAGGCGTAATAGGGGCCCGATGGTCGAACGCCCCCTCCGAAACCCATACTGAGCGTCCGACAGATCGGGCCCCACCTCGTCCAGGTGTCGGACGATGCGGGCAGCGAGCACACGCTCCAGCAGCTTACCCACATCGTCGAGGAGCACGATGGGCCTGTAGGCCGACGGCAAATCCGGGGACCGTCCCGGCTTTGGCAGGAGAACCAACCTCCCTTCCTTCCAGCACTCAGGGAACCGTCCAGACGTCAGACAGGCGTTGAACAGCTGCCTGAGGCGAGGCTCGAAGTGCTCGAGGAGCGACGTCAGCACCCGGACTGGAATTCCGTCCGGGCCGGGGGCCGTGGTGGCGGAACGAATCTTCGCCACGGCCGCCCCCACTTCCGACTCCGTCACGGGCGGATCACTCTCGTCGTCGTCGGCCTCCCGGTCCTGATCTGGCGGAGCCATGACCGGGGGCGTGTGTTCCGACTGCCGTGGAAACAGCTCCTCGACCACCCTACGAAGGAAGTCGGGCTGGAGGGTCTCGGTGAGGGGGGGGGGGCCCGCGCGCGAAGCTTGTTCAGCGCCGCGCGATATGGGCGACCCCAGGGGTCACGGTCGAGACCGTCCAACATCTCCTGCCAACTCGCGCCCTTGGCGGCTCTGATGGCCAGCCGAAAGGCAGTCCGCGCACTGCGGTACGCCTCGTACAGCTGGCCCTCCCGCTCGACGTCGCGGTGACGCCGCCGGCTGCGGGTGTAGGACCTTCGGGCACTGATACACGCCGCACGAAGGTCCGCCAGTCTTGGGGACCACCAGTAGACCCCCTGCCTCGGAGGTGGACGCCGCCGCACTCTGGGCATGGCCGCATCGCAGATCTGCGTTAACGCACTGCGAATGCGGACAGCCTCAGCGTCCACTCCGTCCGCTGGGGGTGGTGAGGACAGCCACGTGCTGACAATGGCCGCCTCCGCCAGTAGATCCCTGTCAAGACGACCCACAGCCCACCGCGGAAATGCGGAAGCTCCGTCCGCCCTGTGACCCCTACCGGGTTACCGGACAGCGGGGCTAGCGAACGACAAGTCCACTATCGACCCGCCCTGCCGCCGCACACACGTGTTCACCGAGCCTCTGTTCAGAACACAGAGGCCCAGTGAAGCCGCCCACTCGTTGACCGCCCGCCCGCGGTCGTCCGTCGTAGGGGACCCCCACGCCGTGGATTTGGCGTTAAAGTCTCCCAGAACCAGGACGAGGCCCGGTGCCAGTCGCCGTATCGAGGCCTCCAAGGTGGTGAGTGAGGCCCCGAAATCGTCCATCCTCCTAGTGGGGGAGAGGTATACGCTGTAGAGCGTGACCCCTCCCCACTCCGCCGCGACAAATTCCTCGCCACTATCCAAAAGGGACAAGGACGGGAAGTGCCGCTGCGTTGAGACGACGATTGCCGCGGTACCGTTTCGACTGACCACCCAATTGGGGCGATCAGGCACGGCGTACGGTTCCGCGACTACGGCTGCACCAATCGACCACTCCGCCATGGATTGCAGGAGGAGATCCTGCGCTCCGGCGGAGTGGTTGGTGTTGGCCTGCAGGAGGAGGTGCATGGATGGTGTACCCACTATCGGGTTGTATCCATGACCTCCTCGCCAGCGGGCGATCGGACCGCGCTAGGAGCGGGAGCGGCCGTGGTCGTAGGGCCGCCCCGCGCCTTTGGGGCCGAAGCTGGAGGTTTGCACGCCCCAGAGCCCATGCGGTGCTTGGCGGGCTTATTGCCCGCCGCACACGCGGGGCAGTGGGGCGGGGCGGCGCAAGATGCCGCCACGTGCCCGGTCTGACCGCAGCGGAAACACAATCCGCCGCAGTCGAAGCAATTAGTGCACGTCGGTCGAGTGTTTCCGACCGCCATGCACTTGTAGCACCTCGCAGGCCGGTGCTCAAGCACGGTTACCCGCGCCGAGCTCCAGCCCACGAGGAGCCTGCCTGAGCCGGCCAGTTGCCTGACCGACTCCACCGGGCACTGCGCCCAGGCAGCACCTACGCCACCCGGACCGGGACGAATGGCACCGACCCGGACGGTGTCTATGGGACACCCGGTTTTCGAGGCAATAGCCTCCTGGATGTCTTCCACCGTCACTGAATCGTCCAAACCCGAAATGCGCATTTCGGCGCACTTGACGGGCCTGGCGATCTTGATGCCACCCTCCTCGGCGAACAAACCTCTCAGCTTCTCGGCCACGCTGTCAGCCGTCTTGGCGCCCTCGGCCCCTGGGAACTCGAGAATTCGAGCCCCCGTCCGGGCCTTGCGGGTCCTGGCTTCGACGCCTCCAATATCGGAGACGTCTAGCTCCCGCCGGGCCTTCCTCAAGACGGCCTCGTAGCTGAGGCCCTTCTCGGCCGCCTCGGGCAGCACAGTGATCACCACTGCGGCCGTCTTCGGCGACTTGAGCCCCTTGCGCGGTCTCTTCTTCCGTCCGGCTCCTGCCTGAGGAGCGGGGACATCAGCGGCGCGCTTGGCCTCCGCTCTCCTCCTTTGGCCGCGACTCCTTCTGTCGCGTTCGGCTACCTGCCAACCCTGTTCGGGTACGGCAGTCGTGCCGGACGCGGAAGGCCTCGTCGCGGCCTCGCTGGTCGTCGCCGGCGGTGTTGTTGCGGGCGACTTCAGCGGTCCGGCAGGAGCCGGAGCCGTCTTCCTCCTCAGGGCGGGTCCCTTCGGAGCTGGGCCGGGGCCTTTGGGCTTAGGCCCGGCCGCGGCCGCGGCGTAGCTCCCCACGCGGCCACTCTGACAAGGCAGCGGGGCGGGGGCTGGTGCCACATGCGGCCGCTTATCCGCGGCTAGGGGCGGCCGGACACGTGGTTCTGGAGGCAGTCTTGCCTCCAGAACGGCCACACGCGCATCAACGAGTTTGCCAACTGCGTTGATGATTTTGGCGAGGGCCTCGTCCGACAAGCCTCCCACCTCCAGCGTCGGGGTCGGCTGAGCCCCTCCAGGGGCCCGCTCCGCGGCGCCTGGCGGCTTTGGCGCCGCAGGGGCGCTAGCCGGCGGCAAGCGGTCCGCGGGGAGAGGCGTCAACCTCACCACCGGGACAGGCAGTTTCACCGCGGCGACCGCGCCAGCGTCAGCCGGCGGCGCGCGCTTCGCGGCGGCAGGCGTCTTCCTCGCCGCGGGGACGGGTGTGACCGTGACGCCATCACCCAACGTCGTCGGCGCCGCAGCGCGAGGCGGCTTTGGCGCCGCAGCGGCCGCCGAGTAGCCGGCCCTGGCCGATAGCGCGGCTGGCGCGGGTGACACGAACAGCGCCACCTGCGCCTTGAGGTCGGCCACGTCTATCAACAGCTGGCGGTTTGCCCGACGCATTTCCGCCAGCATGTCGCCCAGGTTCCGGTTTCGGGTCCGCAGGCCTGACATCTCGCCTCTAAGGCGGACATTTTCGGCCTGCAGATCCGTGGCCTCGCCGGCGCGGACAGCGACCGCCGCCGCCCTTTCCATGACCGAGGTCCCTCGCCCTCTTCGGGAGGCCTTGGGTGGAGGCATGTTGGCCACGCTCCCCTCGGTTTCGGCGCTCGAGCTGCCTCCCTTACTCAGGGGGCGCTTTCGCACCTGCGAGGGGAGGGCCTCCTCCTTCTTAGTCGCGGTCGCCGGCGGCGTCTTTGCTGCTAGACGCGCCGACGAACTAGTGGGGCCTTCACCAGCCGACCCACTGTCCTTTTTGGACGGCCCTGCGGGAATATCACCGCCCTCGTCCATTCTGACGGTAGATCCGCCGCCCTCGTCTTCGGACGGCTCTGCGACATCGCTGTCGCCCTCGTCCGTCGACGGCTCTGCTGCGAGTCTACCGTCCTTCTTCTCTTCAGCGGCGGCAGCCTCCCTGCGCGCTCGCCGCTCCTCCAGCCGCCTTTTGTGGCTCAGGCCGTTGCCCCGAGACTTTCGAGGCGATCTCCTCTTCTTCTTCTGGGCCTCCACGGTTTGTGCCGGGCCCTCGGCGGACGCCTCAAGTCCTGAGGACGAGGCGTCGTCTTGGTCAGTTTTTGATCGGCTTGACCGGGCCTTGGGGTGAGGATCACTGCGATCCCCGTCGTTATTTAATTTTAAATTTGTAGTATCCATATTTATACCCACGAGAATGGGAGATACAAGACGTCGACCCGGGCAGAGATCCCTATACCCGGGCAAGCCTACATTTACCAACCAGGGGATCAGCCGGTGCCCTGGCTGGAGCGTGCTAACGACAGAACAACCCATCTGCCATGCATCTTCTCGCCGCACGCCAGAACTTAAGATTCTGGGTGATTTCCGAGTCCGAATGTTACTTCGAACTCTTTATAGAGGTTGTCTTCCTCGCGGTCCGGGCGGTTAAGCCAAGACCCTCGCTCCTGATACTACGCCTCAAGACAACGTGTCTTGAAGCAAGATACCAGGTTTACGATGTGTGGGCGGTGGCATGTGCCTGCCCAGCCCTCAAATGAATGAGTGACTGAGCCCGTCCCAATATTTCGCGTCCTATATCCTCTACTACGACTGTAGTAGAGTAGGAGCGAAATCGCGCAGATATTCGCTACGGACGACAGTACAACAGAAGAACTGGGGACCGCCGCCCGCACCCATGGTACACCGCGTGGAGGTTTCTGGGATAGTACCCCACCAATATTATGCCCTATCAAGGGAGCTGATATTTATAACAGTGACAAGCTTTTTTTTTATTTACAATTCCGTTCTTGCAATCCGTCTTATGACATTCAGCAAATTATTGGTAGCATTTTCTTATGACTTGCGTGGAATGGGTCCGTTGACCCGTTCACCTTCCTGCTATTAATCTGCAGTTACAGATCTTGTGGGATCCTTTTTTTTCAAACGTCGTCGTTTAGTTGTGTCATTCATCAAGTATTTTGCAAATTTGTTAGGATGCTGCTTCAATCGCTTTCTGTCAAGTCTCCAATTTGTCTGTAATTTCTTGTTTGATAGTTTTTATATTTAAATCCTGGTGTAGTCGATCATTGGTTATATACCACGGTGCACCAGATATCATGCGTAGCGTTTTCGATTGAAATCGTTGTAATATTTCAATGTTTGAGTTGGCCGATGTGCCCCATAGTTGCAGGCCGTAAGTCCAGACTAGTTTGATTATGCTACAGTGACAAGTAAGGTATAATAAATACATTCTTAACTTGTCACTACAGGGGAGATACTAACTAGATTGGTTGCAAAAAGCTGTTCTTCATATACTTTCTTCGTTACTATTTCAGCTTATTTAGGAATAGAAAGGAAATTCTTCACACACCTCTTCTAAAATAGAAAGGAAATACCACGCTTTTCAGACGGATTAGTAGTACAGTTTTATTTCGAGTCTGTTTTTTCTCTCGAGTGATATTTATGTACATTTATTCCTTAATCATCTATTACGACACCCATGGATAACAGAGGTGATGTTGAGTGTATTCTTCCTTCGTCATCACATGGAAGAATAATATACTTTATTACATTGTAATACAAGTCGTTTTTACTAACATCTTTATTCTCGCTATTCAAGATGACAGGGCAATGTGTTAACTTCTCACGGGGATTTCTTTTTATCAATTTTGATAAGAAACTACTTTTGTACGTGGGCTTATTAAGAGGATACTGACTATGTTTTTAATCATGTATATGTATTTCACTAAAAGAGAGCTGTGTGGTAGCGGCTACAAATAATACCAACCCTTACTTTGGTCGTGGATGTCGTTTGGTCAACGATACCGTTTGGTCAACGATGCCCAAGAAGGGTTGACTTCAGGCAGGCGGCCGGTCATAAAATTCTTGCCAATAACTTTTACAATATGTACTATGAAAGAAGAGTACATATGGTATCGATCCCAAGTAATTGGAATAAGAGTAGGAGAATGATGATGATGATGATGTATTTCTAAAAGACTGACTGAATAATTCAGTGTTAATTCATTTACTGTTATAGAGATGGACTATTTACCAACTTCATAATCCATATCAATATAAGAACCAAAGGTTGTACTATAAGAAACCAAGCTTGGTACTGTTGTTAGCGGTACGGCTTGCACTCAGATGAAAGATAAAAACCGATTTGCCAATTATAATCTCTTAGAAATTTATCATTTCATGGAA
Source organism: Lymantria monacha (assembly GCA_905163515.2). Lineage (NCBI taxonomy): Eukaryota > Metazoa > Arthropoda > Insecta > Lepidoptera > Erebidae > Lymantria > Lymantria monacha. The sequence continues at coordinate 7,453,473 of LR991090.1, read as the reverse complement.
TTCAGTCTTCTCTCTTTACTGTTACTGTTAGTTGCAAGTCTCTTGGACAACAAGAGTGGAAGCCGTGTGGAAGAGTGGAAGCCGAAGTGGAGTGGAGCCTATAGCAGTTTGACATTGAAGTTAATTTTCAAGTTCTCCTTCTCATTATCTACAATCCTTTCATCATCTAATTAGTAATAAACTGCATATGATATGCAACACAAGTTGATTTTTTTTCATTTAAATTTATAAACCTGGAATTTTTTATTATCTATCTCCTACCATAGTTGCGACTGCACAGATGGTGCAGTATTTACTGACCTACCGTGCCAGCCTCGAAGGTTCAATTCCTACACAAGACAAAGCTTTGTGTAATTTTTATATTGAGGCTGAGTGTGTGTAGACTGAGTGTATGTAGGCTAGTGTATTTATGGCTATGTGTATGTATGTTGTGTGTATATTAATTTGTGTCCATTAATTATATATTTGTTAAGTCCTCCGTATTGTAAGAATTATTTATTTCCTTAAAGCCAAATGGTGTAATAAAATTGGCGGCAGTACCGGCTCTCTTGCTTACCGAACGAAAAGCATATTAGGATTGCTCAGACGTCGATTTTTTGCGAGAGTGGGGTTCTATCCCGAACGGAACGGTCCGAGGCTGTAGACAGAAAACTGTCGACAAGGTGGCTCTAGCACCAATGACTGCGAAAGTCTGAATGATGATGATGAAAACCAGTGAGGTTTAACAGTGTAAAGAAACATCACTACCATTTCTTTTCTTACAGCTATTCAGAGACGTGTCAATGTAACAGCTAGTAAAGAAAACCTCAAATAAAAAGTCTTATGCAAACCCAGCTTACCAAACTGTATAATAAAAAAATCTTATGAAAACCCATCTTACCAAATTGTGTATTAAATTGACGGTATGTGTTCATCTGGAGAAAACATGGAGAATCTTTGTTATAACAAAATTATATAGCTCGTATTATTATCTCATAACACATCTGCTTCTAGACTAGAACAGACCTCTTTCGGAATGTGTCGCCATTTTTTTTTCCGCAGGTTGGACCATGAATGTGGTCGCGCCCCGACAAATCGATCCGGGGCGACAAAAGAGACGGTGCGCAACCCCATGGACCCACCCTGCAAACACCTCTCTTCGCCGTGCGAGCGGGCCACCGGTACCCGATCTTTGGCTTCGGTGGCCCGCCCGGTGGTTTACTTTACGGGTTTCTCCCGTGTCGACACCCCGACAGCTTTCGCTGTCGCCTTCACGCGGTGGCCTCACGTCGGGTGACCGGACAATTCCCCGGTCTGATCACCCGAAGCCTCGGTTAGGGCAGCATCAGGCACAGATATTCGCGCCTGCGCCGCCCCGGCCGCTGACGGCGGCCCGAGTCACGGAAATTTTTCCGGACTCGTTCCGCCGCCTCCTTCTGCGAGATTACAGCCTCTCAGAAGGCGGCTACCACGTTTCAGTTCCTGACGCTGTCGACCATCGCTTTCGCGACAGCCGGCAGCGTCAGGTCGGCACCGATAACAGCGACGAGGTCACGGCGCTGCCCGTTCCAGCTCGGACATACCTCGAGCGTATATTGCGCCGTGTCCTCGTCACTACTGCAATGGTGCCAGGACGTAGTCCACTCCGTATACGCGGCCGTATGTGACAATACCTGCACCAGCCGAAAGGGGAGGACTCCGTGCCGCCGCTCCATCCACTCCATCAGTGCGGACCGGAGGGCCTCAACGGTAACAACGCCGTGTCTAGGCCTTTCCAGCCGCGTAACGCAACGGGCGAAGAGGTCTCGGCGGGCGTCCTCGCGCCAGGTGGCTATTTCGTTTGACGATGGGGAGCCACCCTCGTCGCGCACTGAAGTTACCCGCTGGTAGAGGTCGAAAAGCATCTCAGCCTCTAGGTCCCAGGGGGTGTCCCAGCCAATAGGCATGCCGCCTCTGTCGATATCGTGCGGTACCTGCGAATGGCTCTGACTGCCATGGCTCTCTGTGGCCTCCACAGAACAGCTCTGAGCTAGGCGTTCAGAGCCCTCGCCCACACGGGTGCGCCGTACATGACCATTGAGCGGATCACCCCCGCATGCAGCCGTCGGCTCTCGAAGCTGGGTCCGCCCACGTTCGGCATGAGCCGCGATAGGGCGGACGCCGCCCCGACCAGCCGGGAGGCAATCCTGCAGAACTGCTCCCGGAACCACCAACGCTCGTCGAGCACCAGACCCAAATATTTCCTATGGGCCTGGATACTGATGTGGATGGAGCTGACGACTAACGAGGCGCCGATAGGCAGCCTTACGCGGGGCCCATGGAATAGAAGGGCGTCCGTCTTATTTAGGGCCACCCTGAGCCCCAGCGCCGCGATTCACCTGACCATTTCCTCGGTGCCGAGAGTGGCCAGGCTCGCCACCTCTTCGAGTGTCCGTGTGGTACAAGCCTTATAAATCGCTTTTGTTTACTTTTTTATTTCACAAGCTCGAACTGAGGCCATTTTCAACCTTTTGATATACCTATAGATACCTTTCTATAGATATACATACATACATAGCTTCACGCCTGTTTCCCAAAGGGGTAAGCAGAGACTACGGATTGCCACAAACCACGACCCTAGCATACTTCCATCGCTTCATTCACACTCATAATAGTCTTCATGCATGCTCTACGATTACGCATACTCTTAATATCTTAATATGACCTCTCGTCAATACATCGTCCTTTCCTATTCTTTATCGTCCTATCCTTTATTCGCTGTGTGGTAGCGGCTACGAATACTACCAACCCTTACTTTGCTCGTGGGTGTCGTAAAAGACGACTAAGAGCTTCATATCGACTTGGGCCAACACCAACTGATGCCTTACATTCCCAAGGAGGGTTGATATCAGGCAGGTGGCCGGTCATAAAACTATTGCCAATAACTTTTCCAATATGTAGGAAGAGGACTTACATATTACGTCGACCCCAAGTAATTGGGATAACAGTAAGAGAATTATGATGATGAATGATGAGATACATAGGGTGGATGGGGCACTGTACACCTTTGTGAGAAGCAGAAATGTGTCCAAAAAGGCACGTCTAGCTGTGCATAAGGGAGTATTAGTACCTAACCTCATGTATGGTAGTGAAAGTTGGATTTGGCAGAGAAGACATGAAAGTAGAATAAATGCTGTAGAGATGAGAGCTCTTCGTAGTATGTGTGATGTGAGCCTGAAAGATAAAATTAGGAATAGTGTTATAAGAGAGCGCTGTGGTGTGAATGAAGAAGTAGTGACAAAGATCAAAAAGAGTATGCTGAGGTGGTTTGGACACTTAGAAAGAATGAGTGAAGAGAAGTTGACGAAGAAAATATATAAAGCAAGCGTGAGTGGGACGAATACAAGGGGAAGACCTCGTCATAATTTTCTGGATCAAATTAGCGATGTATTGACGAGAGGTCATATTAAGAGTATGCGTAATCGTAGAGTATGCATGAAGACTGTTATGAGTGTGAATGAAGCGGCGGAAGTATGCCAGGATCGTGGTTTGTGGCAATCCGTAGTTTCTGCCTACCCCTCTGGGAAACAGGCGTGAAGCTATGTATGTATGTATGTATAATGAGATACCTTTATATACTTTAGATATCCTATAGATTAACTTTTGATAATAGTGCTTGCGTTAAATATAATATATTTTCTGTATGATGATGTATGGGCATTTAAGAAAGGATTATACGATAACCCTTATCATTTTGGTTAAAGACAAATGGTTTCTTAATAGGGGATGATATAAAGGTATATGTGAAGGTATCACCTTCTACAAATTCAAATTCATTTATTATGCATAGACCCTGCGAGGGCACTTACATATTGTCAGTTTTAACATATTAAATTAATACAATAAACTAATACCGGATCGGAAGTAGACCACTACTGAGATGATCCGGCAAGAAACTCAGCGGGTTAGTTTATTATTGTTATTTGTTGTTATTTTTTTTTTATAAAAAACTGGTACATGTTAATAAGAAATAGCTCCAGTGTAATGCCCTTCGAACCCAATAGTTTAAATAGAATGTAAAATAACCACGGCTGGACCAGATCCCGCAGGCGGCACCCGATCACGAGTTAACTACTAGGGCAGCCATCACACCCTTCAACCACCTTGGAGGGAAGAGAGAGACCCGCCCCACGCAGCTACCGCAAGAAGACCTTTCAGTGAGCATGACCAATACCATGAGCTACAAACGCTAACCAAAGTCAAAATTCGTTGGGCAAAACACGCTACGCTTTACAAGTATGTAAAATATTATAAAATAAAAACGAACAGTTTACAAATACGTATATATATTGTGATACAACAGTCAGAATATTTACTTCTATGAATTTCTCTCGAAGTGAAACTCTTGGGCCTAGATTATAAATTGCGCGGACAGCCCTTTTTTGGAGAACAAAGATACTACTCAGATCCGCGGAACATCCTCACAGTAATATGCCGTATGACATAATACTGTGAAAATAAGCGAAATAAATGTTTCAATATCAGTCAATACTCGAATTTTTTTGACCGCATAAGCGCTAAGTCTGTTATGTTATGAGCTAAGTCTGTTTGACAATGTATCAATATGTAGGCCTCATTGGAGTCTAGCATCTATAGTGATACCTTTTTTTTTTTTTTTTTTTTTTGTTCACGCTGTGGAAATGCATTTGCGCACTAGCCCTCGCCGGTGACAGACGAGGGGGTGTGTGGGACTCGCCGGTCAGCTGGTTCGACCGAAATACCCACTAAAACCACAGCGGTCCCTTCCGCGCTTTTACGGGATGCCGGAGAGATCGTCTATTGACATTCTATCCCCGACACCCCAACGCTAGGCCATCTGGCCACGTCCAGTCGACAGTCAAGGCGGCGGGAGGAGATGCGCGTAACGGCGCCTCCGCCTTCCTGGCCGCCGCCTACGGAGCGAGTCTGCAGAAGCAAATGCCTCACGTATCCGCTCCGCGGCCTCCTTCGAAGAGATGACCTCCTCACAGAAGGAGGCCATCGACGACCAGCACCTGTCGCTGTCAAGCATCTTAGATATGATGGTCAACAACGACAGGTCTATTCCTATCACCGCCGACAGGTCGTGGCGCTGAGGCCCCCAGGCGGGACATACCTCTAAGGTGTGACGCGCATCATCAGTTAGCGCGCCACACTCATGGCATCCAGGGGCCTCTTCCCGTCCGATTCTGTGCAGGTACTTACCGAAGACCCCGTGTCCGGTAAGTACCTGATCTATAGTGATAACTAAAAAAAAAAAAAAAAAAAAAAAAAAAAACCAGTCGATTCCACAAGGTCTAGAGCCACACTATTCATTTAAACATTGGTTCCCACTTGTCTCACATTAGGTGTGGTAAACTTAATACATTTTGTTTTCTTCTCATTAAGAAGTAGATTGTTTGTACTGAACCAATGAACAACGTTTGACAGTGCGTTGTTCACATCGTCATAATTCAGCTTTTGTCTTTTGATTTTAAATAGCAAAGATGCGTCATCTGCGAACAACACAATGTTTTGACTGTCTCCTATATAGTAGGGTAAGTGATTCCTGTATACAAAAAAAAAAAAAAAAAAAAAAAAAAAAAACAGAAATGGCCCCAGAATGGACCCTTGTGGAACGCCCATTTTGATAACAGAACCAGATGATCGTGCACCATTAACATCGACCCTCTGAATTCTGTTGTTTAGGTAGGAAGTTAAGTTTAGTTAAGTTAGGTTTTCTACATTAATATTAATAAATGTCTGTCTCTGTATTACTTATGTCTACGTGGAAAAGTACCTATATTCATCATCGCCTTGCCCTTATCCCAACTCTTTTTTAAGCTTATGGTGTATTAGAGCAAGCAGCACACCTGATGGTAAGTGTTACTGCCGCCTATGGACCTTCGCAATTCCAAGGGTATAGCTAAGCCGCTACCTACCAATACAAAACCCAAACCCACCCAGTTGGGCTTCCGGCTCTCTCACTCACCGAACAAAGCGCAATAGCACATTGCCATTACTTTGACTTCGATCTTCTGCGAGAGTGTGGTAATACCTCTGACGGTTGTAGACAGAGTACTGTCAACAGTGTAGTCCTACCACTTTTCTTGGAGTCGACGCAATATGTTCTATTTTTGTACTTATTCCAAAAAGTTGTTGGCAATAGTTTTATGACCAGCCGCCTACTTGACGTCAACCCTGCTTAGAGAATATTATTGATGATCAGACATTATCAGATGAAATTGATCCAGTACGATGTAAATCTCTTATTTGTATTTTACGACACGTGCGAGTTAAGGGTTGGTAGTATTCATAGCCGCTTTCACAAAGCAATAATATAATTTTCAAGACAATATTCCATTTAAATGAAATTCAATTAAAATAAAATAAAAACTATTTAAAAAAAGAACTATTTCAAATAGTATGAAGTGATTTACAAAAAAAAATATTTCGTTTATTTTTATTTCTTTCTATTATACATTCAACAATAAATTTTTTGCCTACGATGAATCTGATAAATATTTTCTCATTGAAACTGCCACACACTCTTTAAGAATTACACATGTCTTAAACAAACATTACGTAGTTCTCATAACTTGTGTGATAGTGTAAACAGTAGCTGTATTGCATCAAACATAAAAAAAACAGCTAAGCGCGAATCGAACAGCGCACACTCAAAGGTTCTGTAGTAGATACTTCTTTTGTCAGCCCACAATGTTGTAAACGAGCCTCTTTCAGGTGAGTGTAACTATTATACACCACGATTGCCAGATAGGTTGGTAAATGTCATCATCTTATATACGTTTTCTCTGCTAAGTTTGAGCTTCCTTCACATTAGTTTTCCTTCTTCTTTCCTTTCATATTATATCTCTTATTCGTCTTTTAAGACATCCACAAGCAAAAAATAGGATAGTAAATTGTATTCTTATTCTGTGACTACAAGAAATATGTTATATTATACTTGAATATGTACACGGCATTTTAGTTTCTGTACGAATGTTACAACCATTTGAGGTCAGAGTCTAAAAATAAATTACAATACACGGCATTTGATGGAGATTTTTCGTTTATGGTATATGGTGTTGTATTACTAATATATTGCAAGTATATATAAATGTACTTGTGTACTAGCTTGTGCGAGATCAGAATGGCTCTCGAACAACTAAGAAACGGTAAGGCACCGGGAGATGACGGAATTACGGCAGAGCTCCTGAAGGCAGGCGGCAAGCCGGTCTTAAAAGCCCTTCAGAAGCTATTTAATTCCGTTATCCTCGGGGGCGACGTTCCAGAGTCGTGGACCAGGAGTGCGGTGGTACTGTTCTTCAAGAAGGGCGACAAAGCTCTTCTAAAGAACTACAGACCCATCTCACTCTTGAGCCATGTCTACAAGTTGTTTTCGAGAGTCATTACCAATCGACTCACGTGCAAGCTTGATGACTTCCAGCCGCCCGAACAAGCTGGCTTCCGAAAAGGCTATAGCACCATAGACCATATCCTCACGCTTCGGCAGATTATCCAGAAGACCGAGGAGTACAATCGGCCTCTGTGTATAGCGTTTGTGGACTATGAGAAAGCCTTTGATTCAGTCGAAACTTGGGCGGTGCTGCGGTCCCTTCAGCGGTGCCAAATCGACCATCGTTATATCGAAGTGCTGAAGTGTTTGTATAGGAACGCCACAATGTCAGTCCGTATTCGGGATAAGAGTACGAAACCGATCCAGTTGCAGAAAGGCGTGAGACAGGGAGACGTCATCTCTCCGAAACTGTTCACCACTGCACTGGAAGATGTCTTCAAGCTTTTAGACTGGACCGGACTCGGCATCAACATCAATGGCGAATACATCACTCACCTTCGATTCGCAGACGATATTGTCGTCATGGCAGAATCCATGGAGGACCTGGGCACCATGCTCAACGATCTCAGCAGGGTATCCCAACTAGTGGGTTTACGAATGAACATGAAGACGAAAGTCTTGTCAAATGCCCATGTCATTCCTGTACCGGTCCTAGTTGGCAATGCGATTCTCGAAATTGTCGATCATTATGTTTACCTTGGACAAACAGTCCAGTTAGGTAGATCCAATTTCGAGAAAGAGGTCAGCCGACGAATCCAACTCGGTTGGGCAGCGTTCGGGAAACTTAAGAAGATCTTCTCATCCAACATACCTCAGTGTTTGAAAACACAGGTCTATGACCAGTGTGTGTTACCAGTGATGACTTACGGCACGGAAACGTGGTCCCTAAATGTAGGCCTCATAACCAGGCTCAAAGTCGCTCAGCGTGCTATGGAGCGGGCTATGCTCGGGATTTCTCTGCGAGATAGAATCCGAAATACGGAAATCCGCAGATGAACGGGTGTAACCGACATAGCACGAAGAATTAGCACGCTGAAGTGGCAATGGGCAAGCCACATCGCTCGAAGAACCGACAACCGCTGGGGAAGAAAGGTTCTAGAGTGGCGACCACGTACCGGACGACGCAGTGTGGGACGCCGACTAGGTGGACAGACGACCTAGTGAAGGTTGCTGGGCGTCGTTGGATACAGGCGGCACAGGACCGCACTCTGTGGCGTAAAATGAGGGAGGCCTACGTTCAGCAGTGGACGGCAATAGGCTGAAATGATGATATATAAATGTTAATTTTATAAATTATATGCCAATAACCCAGGAAAAAGTAATTTTCCTAAAATTAAAATATTGTCTCAAGGGAACTCATTACCGGAATAAAAAGTGTTCTATATGTTAATTCAGGAAATGTTCTATCAATGTGCGAATTTTCATCCAATCTGTTCAATCATTTACGCGTGATTGAGTAACAAATATTCAAACATTTTCACAATCGTTTATAACATTGTACTATGATTATGAAGTTGTAATTATATAGATTTATTTGTATCGATTTTTTTATATTTCACTGGTTTGGTGATTTTTATTATATATAGAATTATTATTTCGAGTTTACCTTCTCTTGCAGTAATGCTATTTACTTACGTCGCTTAATTAATCTTGATTCCTGTAGCGTCCCCACGAGTATTACAATTCTCCACCCCCCATCTTATCTCCCATGGATGATCGTAGGAGGCAACTAAGTGATACAAAACGTATATAACATTTATGCAAGAGAAAGAAAACTCGAAACAAAACCCTATACCAACATGTCTGACCAGCGTTTATATATATGTATGTAGTTCAATTTCCGTCCCTTATTGGGCTCGAGCTTCCTCCATTATTGGAGGAGACTCGAGACAACAGAGGGACATATATGAGCTTAGATGATGATACTCCTGGGAAAGGAAGGGATGCGAAGGCGACGTCTGTATTTTTACTCCGTCACCACACAGCGAGTAATATGTTAGTTAATATATATATATATATAATAATAATAATTTAATAATAATTATAATTTTTATTTTCGCCACAATAATAAGTTACAATATTTATGTTGCACAATTACATAGTAGTTATTGTGGAGGACTGGTGTCCGAACTAGGGAAAGAAAGTATCTGGTAGCCTGAAATACAGGTTGTATTTCAGGCTACCAGATACTTCCTTAGAAACACTGGACCACTATTTAGTTTCGCATAAGATATTGAGTATAGTAGGTACAATTAGAGGTGTGGCGGTGTGGATATGAAGTGTGTAGTGTATGTATGTGTGAGTGGATGTATATATGATTTCATGTCGCTTAATGGCGTGTAAGTGCATGTCCTTTGTATATATATATATATATATATATATATATATATATATATATATATATATATATATATATATATAAATATATATATACATAGAGAGAGAGAGTATGCCACTTCTCTTGTAAAGAAAGTGTTTATACTGGTTGTTTTCCATTTACAACACAGAAGGACTCTGCAGTACATTGTGAAACACTGCCAAACACTGTGTAAAAGAAACAGCTAGCTGTTTCATTTAAACTTTTACACAGTGTTTGGCAGTGTTTCACAATGTACCGCAGAGTCCCTCTGTGTTAACTAAATGGAAAGCAACCACTTATAGGATGTAACTAAAACTTCCATGTTTCAAAAGTTACATCGACTTATTAAATTTCATTTTCGATGAAAATTTTTAATTTTTCCTATAATTTTCTACAGTACAATTAAAATATTAGAGTTAAAACCCACTTTTTCACTTTAAAAGCTTATACTTTTGAGTAAGATTTCCTTATATCCTATTCCACCTTGATCCCATCCCGTATTCCTTCCTTTCTTGAGGTGTACGGTATATTGATTAACCGTGGGAAAGTGGTGGGTTTTCCTTCCTCTCCTCCATTTTATAATAATGGTTATGATAATGTTGAAAGGGTTTTATTTTTGGTCTAGGTAACCCTAAAAATGGTCATTCGTACCGTATGCTGACGCTCTAATTACAATGCAAGTAAACATAGACAACTTCTTATCACTACACAATCTAAACTCTACCTTAAATTTTAAACAATAAGAATGAGTTTGACTTGATATTATAATCGTAAATGGAAAATCCAACTTTGGTTAAAATATAACTGAACTAAATTGAGGAGTTATCACTTGACAATAAAAACGCTTGTCACAAGAATTATTTTAATTTAGTCGTGTAAATTGCACGAGCAGACCATTGGTGTGATAACAAAAGGGTAATAAATACTTTAATCTCAGACTATGAAATTTGTAATATACATTATATATTTTTTAAGTCATATACCATTTTTGCGAAAGGAATAACGAAGTTATAACAAGTTTGACAAATACACAATTCGCTACTTTTATTCCTATATAATTAGTTATCATTGCTTACCACGTCCGAAAGTTAGTGACGGTAATTGGCATTGCCTGTCTGTAAAATGAATATCTCTAAATCTGGCAAAATCATATTATTCTTCTTCTTATGTATTGGCTACTTATACGAGCTATTGGTGCCAATGTCGAATTATGAATATCTTCACGTTTTTAGTCTTTCAGGTTAGTCATTGTCTAAGTCAAATTGTCGCCATTAACAGTGCAATGGCCACACTGTTAATGGTATCTTGTGGGAATTTTGATGGAAAACGAAAACGTTTAAATCACTTTTATATGATATTCACTACAACCCAGTAGTTCCGCCGCTTCATATTACATAAAATGCCATCAAAATTATCTAATATAACACGTTAAAACACTAAGATATCGAATATAATACAAGAGCACCACATGACGTTTTCAAATGCCCGTCAAAAGTCTTCTTCTTCTTATGTATTGGCAATCAGCTACATATACGAGCTATTGGTGCCAGTGTCAAGTTATAAATATTTTCACGTTTTTAGTCTTTTAAGTTAGTCATTGTCTAAGCCAAATTGTCACCATTAACAGTGCAATGGCGACACAGTTAATGGTATCTTGTGGGAATTTTGATGGAAAACGAAAACGGGATAAAGCACTTTTATATGATATTCACTACATCCCAGTAGTTCCGGCGCATCACATTACATAAAATGCCATCAAAATTATCTAATATAACACATTAAAACACTAAGATATCGAATATAATACAAGAGCACCACATAACGTTTTCAAATGCCCGTCAAAAGTCGTCATATTATGTTTAAGCTACTGTTTAATCCATCTACAGTTTAATCCAGTGAGGCAGACTGTACATATATCAATATCTGCAAATATGCTTAAACGTCATGTCAATGTCAAAAATGTCAATTATTTTAATTCTTATACGGGGACTTTTGACGGGAATTTGAAAACGTCATGTGGTGCTCTTGTATTATATTCGATATCTTAGTGTTTTAACGTGTTATATTAGATAATTTTGATGGCATTTTATGTAATGTGATGTGCGAAAATACTGGGATGTAGTGAATATCATATAAAAGTGCTTTACAACATTTTCGTTTTCCATCAAAATTCCCACAAGATACCATTAACAGTGTGGCCATGGCACTGTTAATGGTGACAATTTAACTTAGACAACGACTGACTTGAAAGACTAAAAACGTGAAAATATTTATTATAACTTGACACTGGCACCAATAACTCGTATATGTAGCTGATTGCCAATACATAAGAAGAAGAAGAAGGGGACTTTAGACGGGAATTTGAAAACGTCATGTGGTGCTCTTGTATTATATTCGATATCTTAGTGTTTTAACGTGTTATATTAGATAATTTTGATGGCATTTTATGTAATATGAAGCGGCGGAACTACTGGGATGTAGTGAATATCATATAAAAGTGCTTTACAACGTTTTCGTTTTCCGTCAAAATTCCCACAAGATACCATTAACAGTGTGGCCATTGCACTGTTAATGGCGACAATTTGACTTAGACAATGACTAACTTGAAAGACTAAAGACGTGAAAATATTTATAACTTGACACTGGCACCAATAGCTCGTATATGTAGCTGATTGCCAATATATAAGAAGAAGAAGAATTCATATACGGCGTCTGCTAGATTCAAAGCCTTTTTCACTACAAATACTTATCTACTTATTAGTGGTAGGACCACGCTGTTGACAGTTCTCTGTTTACAGCCGTGAGCCGGTCTGTCTGAGATAGTAACCACACTCTCGCAGAAGATCGACGTCTGAACGGTAATGTATTATTGCGCTTCGTTTGGTGAGCAAGAAAGAGACAGAAGCCCAACTGGGTGACTTTGGGATTTGTATTGGTAGATACCGGCCTAGCTATACATTTGGTATTGCAAAGCTCCATGTGCGGCAGTGACACTTACTATCAGGTGTGCTTCTTGCTCGTTTGCCACCATAAGCAATAGAAAAAAAATACTATACAGTTAGACATTAAAAAAATAAAAATGATGGATTTATACAATGTCCTAACGTCAACCCTCTTTGGGAATGTAATTATTAATCAAACAGCATCAGACGGAGTTGGCCCAGGTTGATGAAAAGCTCTTAGTCGTCTTTTACGACGTCCACAATCAAAGTAATTGAAAGTAGTATTCATAGCGGCTACCACACAACAAAATATCATGTATATATATTTTTTTAGAGTTATTTTCTGGAATATAAGTAAATACATTAACTGCACAGATGGCGTAGTGGCTAAGATACTGAGTTTACGTGCCAGTGCCGTGGATTCGATTCCCACGCAGGATAATACTTTGTGCGATCGACAAAGTGTTGTTCCGAGTCTGAGTATAATTTGTCTGCGTAATTGTATATTTGTAAAATCCTCCGTAATACAAGGGTCATTTCCTTAGTACAGGAAGTCTTTAAAAAAAATACAGTTCATGTACTTTAATTTTTTGGTTGATATAGCGCTTTGTTTCAAGTGTTTCTTATTTTATAGTAATGATTTTTTCTTACGGCCTTTAGTAGTCTTTTACATACGGGAAGATTTGATGATCATTGTATTCTTACTCCGTCACACGGTTGATCCTTAATCACTCCTTATAATATAAGATATGAAAGTATAGTTCAGCTCAAACGTTTGTAAAATTAGTGTAGTAGTTCTTTTTCTTTTTCTTCTTTTTATTTATTGGCAAACAGCTACTTATACGAGCCCTTGTTACCAGTGTCGAGTTATAATTATCTTCAAATTTTTAGTCTCTTCATGTTAGTCATTGTCCGTCAGTAAGTCAAATTTTCGCCATCAATAATGGTATGGCCATACCATTATTGACGTGATGATTGTGGATAACACTGTTAATGGTATCTTGTAGGAATTTTAATGGAAAACGAAAACGTTGTAAAGCATTTTTATATGATATTCACTACATCCAGCACTTCCGCTGCATCACATTACATAAAATGCCATCAAAATTATCTAATATAATATGTTGAAACACTAAGATATCGAATATCATACAAGAGCACTACATGACGTTTTAGATTCCCGCTAAAAGTCTCTAATATAGTAGTTAAGGGAGACAAATTACATCCAGACTCAAAACAATTTGTATATCGCACAAATTTTTGTTTTGCATGGAAATCGAATCCAAAATACTTGGTATGGCAGGTCGGCAACTTACAACTGACGAGTCAGCAGTCAAATTATAGATACTAAAAGAACTAATACCGTTTATAGTACTTTAGTACAATTATTATAGTTACTTTATTACAATTATTATAAACTCATTTGCAAAAAAAACGGGCGGTTTTGATTTTCATTCATATTTAAAAAGATACAATACCAAAAAGGTTTCAATCGTTTGTACACGTTACTGGCCGGTTTTAAAAATGCTGTGGTATTTAAAAAAGTACGTTCTAAATTCAATTTTTCATTTGATGTTCATTTTTACAGAAAACCCCTTTTTATCCTACATTTTTGGCGCGAAGTTCCAGAAGTTAACATCGACTTTCATAACTTTTATTCAATTTTTATCGATTAATTTCATATCCTTGACTGTCAAAGCTTTATTTAATGCTGTTTGGCTGTATCAAAAATGGTAGATAAAGTGGTAAAAGCTACCAAAATTATCGCGCTGCTTGAAGAGGGTTGCAGCCAATGTTTCGTGGCTAGGAGGCTAAATGTTAGTCGCTCGACAGTCCAAAGGACCTGGCAGCGATATCAGGAGACTGGTTCCGTCGAGAGAAGGCCTGGTTCTGGAAGAAAACCATGTACCCAACCACGGGATGATCGTTTTCTTGTGAGTCGCGCGTTGAGAAATCGCAAATCTTCGTATGTGGATCTTAAGAACAACCTCCAAGAAGTAAGAAATGTGCATATTAGTCTATGGACGGTCAGGAGGAGGCTTCTCGCTGCCAATATACGCAGTCACCGCCCGGCCCGCGGCCCCAAATTACTCCGTGAGCACAGAGTTCACAGGCTTAGGTTCGCTAGAAATTGTGAATCATGGACTCAAGACGATTGGAATAGGGTTTTGTTCTCTGATGAAGCCAGGATATCTCTGTTCGGTGAAGATCGACGTCGGCGAGTGCTAAGAAGACAAGGAGAACGCTTTGCAGAGGCATGTTTCGAAGAAATCACACCTTATGGTGGGGGCTCTGTTATGTTTTGGGCAGGAATAAATTCAATGGATCGTACAGAGTTAGTCTTCATTGAAAACGGCTCACTGACTGGGCATCGATACATAACGGAAGTTCTAATTTCTCATGCACAACCCGCATTGGCCGCTCTAGGTGAAGACTCGATTTTTATGGACGACAATGCTCGCGCCCACCGATCCCGCGATGTTAATGCGTATGTGCAAGAGGTCGGCATTCGTCGTTTGGATTGGCCAGCTCGAAGTCCCGACCTCAATCCCATAGAGCATGTCTGGGACGTTCTGAAACGGCGTGTGAGATCAGTACACCCGGCTCCGCAGACCATCAGAGAGCTGAAGAATGTGATTACTGCGGAGTGGGAACGTATTCCGCAAGCAAGTATCCGGGATATACTCGCTAGCATGCCCAGACGAATTCAAGCTGTGATTTTAGCTAGAGGGGGTCACACTCGATACTAAACATTTATCTGCTTTTACTTTATTAAAGAAAAACAAACAAAAAAACTTTTTTATTTTTACTTCATGAGCATATGCACTACTAGCGAATATACACTACTAGCGAGGTTTAGCATTATTTCCCATAAATTGTATCTAAATTTTATGAAATACTGATGAAAACGATTATTTTCTTATTAATTTACCAAATTGTGTGGATAAAACTACCTATAATTATCAAACAAAGAAATATTAACATTTGAAATGGTTCATTGCTTAGGTGCCCGTTTTTTTTGCAAATGAGTGTAGTACAATTGATACTTTTTTTAGTATTATGAAAGTGAAGCAAAAATCGTCTTTACTAGCAACAAAGTATCTAAATTGGCAACTCTAGTGGAGATGTCATATTTAGTTCCAAATTTTACCGCTAAAGTTCTTTGGTGCGGAGTCTATACATTTTCATGTTCTTTATGTTTGCGGACGAGTTACTCGTGTATTCTAAGCTTCGCAAGTCACTTAGTTGTCATATTTGGGTCACGAGATTTTGTCTCGTTTGAAACAGAACATGGTCGAGATTTTATGTTTTTATTTGTATACCTATCTTGTGCCTGTTGCTAAGTCTTACTAAATGAACGGTTTAAAAAATATAATTAAAATATTTAGATTCTATGATGGTGGCTAAAAATGTTGTACTGTTTGTTAGCTCTGTGGTAGCGGCTACGAATACTACCAACCATTACTTTGCTCGTGGATGTCGTAAAAGACGATTAAGGGCCTTATAACGACCTGGGCCAACTCCATCTAATGCCATTTGATCAACAATTACATTCCCAAGCAGGGTTGAAATCTGGCAGTCGGCCGGTCATAAAACTATTGTCAATAACTTTTACAATATGTACTATGAAAGAAGAGTATATATTGTATTGTATCGAGCCTAATATATACTATTGTATCAAGCCTAAATAATTGGGATAAGAGTAAGAAAGTGTGTGTGTGTTTTTAGAAAATATATTTAAATATAAAAAAATAATTGATTAAAAAAAGAATATAAAATTTTAAAAATAAATAAAAAAAGGGAAAGCCATGAATCGATCCGGAGCTGTCCGGATTAGACTGTTCGTTACCCAACATTGATGACATGGGCCAAATTCATCTTCTTATTCTAATCATATTTTTTCAACGACTGAAATCACTGACAAAACATTATATTCGGTAGAAACTTAGTTAGATTGATTTATTGCCTCCTAAAACTTCTGCATACTAAATTTTATGTAAATCGCCGGCGTCATTGCCGAGATTCTGAATGTATAGAAACTTACAATTACCGAAACTAGAATATACAAAAATTCCTCGTTTAAAAATATTATAGGTACATTATTATCAGTACAATAATAGTGAACATGAATATATATTTTTGTACAGTACATTTTATTTAGGAAGAGCTCCAAAACAATTACTTAAAAGCAGCTATCTCTGCAGCATATAAATGAATGCCAATGACTTGAATTTGCATTTTATTTGTGCTTTTCTTTCCGTGTGATCTTTGTTCTTATATAGAATATTTTACAAAGTTTGCTTCACATTATAAGAATAGTGAAAAACAATCGCTGGAATTGGAAGTCAGATTGATTAAAAATTTTAATCTACCACAGTAGACAGTTAAAAATCTTCTCTCCATATCGTGACAGAGTAAGAATACAATACACCACCCTCTATTTTGCTCGTGGGTGTCTTAAAGGACAACTAAGAGTTAGAAATATGTATACAAAAGCTATGCAAAAGAAGGAAAATATCAAAGTAAAATATCTACTATGTATACTAACCCATCTGACCAGCGTTGTTTAGTAGGTCAATTTCTCTCCTCCCTCCATAATGGAGGAGATTTGAGGCCAAAAGTGGGACATATACTGTTTAAAGCAGTGTTAGCACTGCTTTAAACAGCCGGTAGATTAGGGCTGAAATAAATATGTAAGCACATTTCTTTACGAGGACGAGAAATGCGTACATCTGATCGTAAGTGTTACTCCCGTTGATGGACCTTTGCAATAACAGAGATACAGCTAGGTTGCTGTCTACCAACCAAAATTGAGCAGAAAGTGAGCCTTCCGACCCTCTCGCTTACTGAATGCAACGCAATAGCTCATTGCCACTGCTTCGATTTTCTGCAAGAGTGTGTATGTGGAGTAGTAACTTCGGAAGAATCCTTGCAGAATAATTATGAACGTTAGTAAAGAGAGGTGTTAATAGACGAGAGTTCAAAATTTTCTCTATTTGAATAGTGATTTTATTACATAAACACTTACACAATTTGTAAAGCCGAACAACTCGTCTGAACATCATTGGTGCGATCAGACTATAGCCTTGAGCACTACTAGAGCTACACTTTTGACAGACGTCTACAGCCGGTGTACCTTGGGTAATACCACTATCTCACAGAAAATCAGTATCTGAGTAGTGTCAATGTGCTGTTGCCCTAGGTTCGATGAACAAGGCCACCGAAGACAAAGATTGGGTATCGGTGGCCTGCTCTCACGGCGAAGAGAGGCGATTTGCAGGGTGGGTCTATGGGGTCGCGCGCCGCCTCTTCCGTCGCCCTGGACCGATTTGGCAGGGCGTGACCACCTCCATAGTCCACCGCAAAAAAAAAGGTTCGATGAACAAGTGAGTATTTGTGGTTGGGTTTTGGTTGGTAGGCAGTAAGCCTAGCTATAGGTACTCTAGGTATAGCTAAGGCTTACTGCAATAAAAAAAGTCTACTAGCAAAAGGCTTTACTTTTTTCTATCTACAAGTTGTTGCTCTCAGTTGGGGTGTAATTTGTGTACGTTAATTCAATGTTTGTAAAGTCCCCCGCAACACAAGGATGATACTTAATCCATATTTTCAAATACTGCCCCTACATACTTGGAATTTGGTGTGGACTTTCTCTCTGTCCTGTAAAAGTCAGATGAAGTAGGAATTTAAGAAATTCCTTCTCCGAAAGGTATTTATGTAGCAAAAGTGAACAACACAATTGAACTGACGTAACCGAAGCGAAGCGAGGGCGGGTCGCTAGTCCATTATCTTAATATATATAAATTACGTGTCACGTTGTTTGTCCGCGATGGACTCCTAAAGTACGTAACTGATTTTAATCAAATTTGCACAGCATGTGTACTTTGATCCAACTTAAAAGATAGGATAGCTTTCATCTCAATTTATAGTAATATTATTTTTATGAAAATTATTTGTTTATTATTTGACAGTTACAATTATCTGTTTTCTCCAAACTATTCTAACAGATGGCGGTATCTGTTAACTGGATTGAGTAAGTATTTAATAGATGGTGCTATGTTAAACGTACAAACGTTTCATATAAGTTACAATTTATTAGTATAACCACCAGGTGTTGAGGTTGAGGTATAACCACCACTGAGGCTACTTTAGCCACAGCAACGCGTGGCCAGGTCTGCTAGTATATGTATAAAAATAAAACTTTTATCAATCATTTGTTTCGTACACTCTTCCATTTGTCGCAAAGAATCAAATTCACATCAAATTAACATGCTAATCCCGCTGATAATGTAAAACATATTTTACATTTTAGTTTTCTTCGAACATCGTATCAGAACATGAATTGTATTAATATTACTTGTGTTATTTGTCTCATAAATTAAAGAAATGATAATTTAATTTAATATATTTCACTTAGAGTTAATATTCAACTCATAGCCGAAATTTTCCACTCTATATAATGCAGATGGTCCATCAAAGGGTCAAGGTTTCTTTGATCATTTTGTACGACATCTGCAGAAGAGATCGCATTAGCGTCATATTATGTTCTTTCGAGCCCAAATAAATTGAGATAGGTATCTAATAACAGAAAAATGAATATCGTTTTTTTAATCTTTAACCATATGGATTTAGATTTATCTATAAATCCGTTGGATTTATACGTGTGGTGATGAAGTAAGCATACAATTTATCACCCCTTAATGACTTCTAATGTTTACGCGAGTATTACACATTTGAAATAAAACTACTTTTACGGATTCTATCGCGTTTGTATTTGATTTATAATTTCCCGACGTTTCGAACACTTTACAGTGATCATGGTCACGGGAGGACTGAGGTGTCTTACGTCCAATATGTCATTGTTATTACAGAAATTTATTTATATCTACCCTATAAGATATTAAATTTTGACCGACATTTTTATACAAAATTAATACAATTCATTGCCAGTACAAAAAGAGAATGATTCTATATATAAAATTTATGTTGTTTATGCTTTGTTATTATTAAGGTATTTAATTTATGATAATTATTATTGTGGCAATTTTACAATTTTTACAAAACTAACAAAAAAAAAGCTTTCTTAGATATTTTGGCTTTCTTTAGCTTTCTTAGATATTTTGGTTATCCGTAAACCCAATAACACCTTGAGTCATACAGTGTATCGCAAAGCAACCCATACAGACAAATACTTGAATGGTGATTCTCACCACCCCCCTTCACAGTTAGCTACCGTTTCAAAATCTTTGTTACAGAGAGCACGAGGAATCTGTGACGATGAACACCTGGCTGGGGAGCTGCAGCATGTCAAGCAGGTTCTACGTGCAAACAAGCTGCAAGTTCCTCGCCCCCGTCACGGAGACCGTGTGAAACCACTAACAGTTGAACGTCTCCCTGCAGTCCTACCTTATGTAAAAGGAGTCACTGACAAGATTGGCTATATCCTAAAACATGCTTCTATAAAAACCTATTTTAAGCCATTGAAGAGGATTAGTCAGTTCTTACCACCTGTCAAGTGCCAGATCCCTCTACAGGATGCAGGAGTTTATAAATTAGACTGTGACTGTGGTCTCTCTTATATAGGCCAAACAAAGAGATCTGTAAGAACTCGGATCAAGGAACACATAGCTGATGTGAAACACCGCCGTCACACTAAGTCTGCAGTCTGTGAGCATAGTCAGGACCGCGCCCGCCATTATATCAGGTTTGATAAACCACAAATCCTCGCAAAAGAACACCGATACCTTCCTAGAATGGTTCGCGAGGCTATTGAAATCAAAAAACATAAAAATTTCAATAGGGAGGATGGCTGGGTATTATCATCAAGCTGGGATCCTGTCATTCACTTAATTAAAAATAAAACTAAGAAAACCACCACAAGACTGCAAGACACTGTGAGCACTTATTGTATAGATTTGACCCACAATAATAGTTAAATTTTAATTTAATTAATTTTAGTAAGATAAAGTAGGCCGCCACTCAAAAATTCAATAATAAAATTAGTATCATGCCTCCTGAGTTTTCTCGCCGGATCTTTCTCAGAGTGGCCGCGTTCCGATCCGGTAGTAGCTGAATAGTTTTTTTGTTAGTTTTGTAAAAATTGTAAAATTGCCACAATAATAATTATCATAAATTAAATACCTTAATAATAACAAAGCATAAACAACATAAATTTTATATATAGAATCATTCTCTTTTTGTACTGGCAATGAATTGTATTAATTTTGTATAAAAATGTGGGTCAAAATTTAATATCTTATAGGGTAGATATAAATAAATTTCTGTAATAACAATGACATATTGGACGTAAGACACCTCAGTCCTCCCGTGACCATGATCACTGTAAAGTGTTCGAAACGTCGGGAAATTATAAATCAAATACAAACGCGATAGAATCCGTAAAAGTAGTTTTATCACCCCTTTCTTATCCATCACCAACATCATCATCATCATCTCAGCCCATATATGTCCCACTGTTGGGCTCGAGCCTCCTCCATAACGGGAGGTAAATTGACCTGCTACACCACGCTGATCAGACATGTTGGTATAGGATTTAGTTTCGAATTTTCCTTCTCTTGCACGGGTAAAATACGAGGGTGGTGAATTATATTCTTACTCCGTCACCACACGGATAATTGATTGATTTATACGGCTATATTTGTATTTATTTTCTAGTATCTAAAACTGTGACGTAATAAACAAGTATCTCTTTTGACATAACGCCGAATACATTATTATGCGCATTGCTAAAGACCGCGTGAATTATGCGACCTTCGGGCCGTATAGACTATTCGAGATTTCAACATCATTATAATAATATTGTGAATTCGTAATATAATAACAGCTGTCTATCTTATTGGAAGTGGCATAATACAGTGGTGAATGCATATTACACAGGGTTCAAATTTGTCGACCTCAAATAATTAGCATAAGAGCAGAGTGATTATGAATCTGGTGAACAAACAATTTACCGTTAGTCCCGTAGATATTCTGTAGGTATATAAAATCTATAATCACTTCTCTGGCTGTAGCGTTTATTACTTTTTTTTTTTTGACGGCGGGCTATGGAGTGGTCACGTCCCGCTAAATCCATCCGGGGCGACAGAAGAAGCGGCGCATGACCCCATAGACCCGCCCTACAAGTACCTCTCCACGCCGTGCGAGCGGGCCACAGCGTTTATTACCTTATATAATTTTCGGTTTATTATATTATATAAGGTAATAAAAGCTACAGCCAGAGAAGTGACTATAGAATTTCGTTCGCTGTGTGGTAGCGGCCACGAATACTACCAATTCTTAGTTTTCTCGTGAATATTGTAAAAGACGACTAAGAGCCTTATATCGACCTGGGCCAACACTACCTGATGCTATTTGGTCAGCAATTATATTCTCAAGGAGGATGATGGTTGATGTCATGCAGGCGGCTGGTCATAATACTATTGCCAATAAATTTTGCAATATGTAGGAAGAGGGGTACATATTGCGTCGATCCAAGTAATTGGGACAAAAGCCGGTGAATGATGATGATGATAATTTTCGTAAAAAACAGATTATTGACGGCAAAAAAAAACAATTCTTCAAATTTTACTAATAGTTCTTCATATTTGCACATAAACAATTATACAATTTTAACGTATATATTATATATCAGCTTAATTCAGTGTCAAATCGTAAAACGTATATATTACATAATCAGCGTAATTTGAAACATTAATCAATATTTAAATCTAAACACACAAAAATATAAATTATATTAAAATAACTGGTTTGCCTTAAATTTAACCTAATTTAATTAACAAACAACAGTTATTTTTCATTTTATGTAATAAATTAGTATAAATAGTAATTAAATTTAATTCATGCATCGGCCCGTTTACATCTACTTTGTCCGTTGGACATAGGCTTTCCACGAGAATGCCACCCAGAACGGCTCTATGCACCTGCATCCAACTTCTCCCTGCGACTTGTGAGATGACGTCAGCTCATCTAGTGAGGGATAGTCCTGTGGTGCGTAGTCCAATTCATGATTGCCATTCGAAAACTTTTCTTTCCCAACAGTTGTTAGTTCCACGAGTTAATTCATCGGACTATATCGGTTACACCCTTTCTTCTATGGATTTCCATATTCCAAATTTATTCTCGTTGAGAAATACCAAGCATAACCATCTCCTTTATTTAGAAGCCACGTTTTTCAATTAAAGTTATCAATCATAAAAAAAAGAAAGACTCTTAAGAATACATCTTTATAAACTATTATTTGTGAACTCTCATCTATTCAAAAAGTAGACGTGGACTGTAGCAAGAAATATGTAAACTCAATTTCATCTGTTGTTATCATAGCTAGAAGAATTATAAAAGACACTATTTACCATATTGTTTAATTGGTAGGTAGGTACCTAAGTGTGAGGACTCACCGAAGACAAAGATCGGGTACCATTGAAAACAATTGATTCAAAATAAGAATTCAAAATAAAGTATAAATAAAATACAGAATATTATAAAAAAGGTTGATATCTAATTAGGTGAACAGAATTTTGGAACAAGAAGGTTAATTAAGTAATAATACCTCGACTTATTTGTCATCAAGTCCTTGCTCATACTATTCGCGATATAAAAATTACTAAAAATGTTTGGGTTTTTTTAAAGGTTTATTATTCCAAGGTATTTTCAAATATGGCGGACGCTAATCTATTTATTTGGCAGTGTTTTATTGATTGAATGATCAGCGATTCCGAAATGTCACTGTTTAAGGAAGAACCGCAAAGAACTAACTCTTTCGCTGCGTTATTAATATTAAGCAATTATATTGTTTACTAGCTTTCGCCCGCGCCTTCGTCCACGCAAAAGTCATCTCTGACAGAGTTAAAAGCAATGTAAGGTGCTGAAGGTTTGTCGCTAGGACGATGATTAACAGCGTCAGAAACTGGGATAAGGTCGCCGCCTTCTGCGACTTAGTTGTCTAACGGCATTAGGCAATAGGGTGGGTCCGAAAGAAAATAATCTACGTGGACACGCTACTACCGTCGGTGCTTTGGGTGGTGCAAGCGTGAGTACCTGTATTGAGGTTCAATGAATGAGGGCTTCGACTCGAGATGATACCCGGTTGCGGTGGGCCGCCCGCACAACGTAGATGTACGTGTACGGGGCGCTATGGGGTCACGCGTCACCTCGGACGGATTGGGCGCGGTGTGTCTATATACCATAGCCGGTCACTAAAGAAAAGGTTGATCAAAGTTCTATTCATTCTACAAATTATATTGCCTTTAATATACTATTTACGGTATGACCATGGGATAAAAATATAATTATTGCCACCTTTACACACACACACTTTATTTGACTGTTTTGTTTCACCAGCAGAGTTGCGATTTCGTTAGATTTATTATTTGAGTTATAGAGTGAACATTTTTGAAGCTAAACTTAACCTGTATCTTAAAACCTATTGCCGTCTACTATGTGTATCGTGTGAGCTCTCACGTCGGCACTGATCGCCACCACGGCACTGGTGCGGGGTTGATGGAGAGGGAGAGAGAAACACGTGTTTATTTATTTTTGCCGAAGAATATTTGTACGTAATTTGGAAAGAATCGATAAAGAAATTTTCTCCCCACATACACTTTGGCACTTTATTACAACCTCTTAAGGGCGGAATTCATAAAATCCTTTCATTTTGAATCTCTATGTCATAAAAAGAAACGTGCGTCAAAATTGAATGTTTCTAGCTTTAATAGTTTTGGTTCGGCGTTAATGAGTCGTTCAACCCGCTTCACAGGCCTAATTTACACAACCAGAGGGTGAAATTGACAAATGCCGGATATTACCATAGAACATTTGATTCGACTCGTAATTTGAAAAGAATCAATAAAGATTTTTTTCTCCCCATACGAACTTTGCCACTCTGTTCCATCCCCTTAGGGGTGCAATTTCGTAAAATCCTGTCTCAGTAAATCTCTACGTCATAGAAAGAAACTACAGGCACTCCTCGTACTTACGGCATGTTACGTTCTCGAAATACGCGACGTAAATCGAAACGACGTAAGTTGAAACATATTTTTTCATATGTTTACATGTAAAATTCAAAGGTTAGGATCCACACGGACTCAAAGTTAAAAAAGAAAAATGTATTTATTACAAAGGATATAGGTACATACTTTATTGTCAAAAGTAAGTTCTTAAAATAATTATATATGTACTAATGAAATTGCTAGTTATTTTTGGTATTTGTGTGTTATTAATTTTAATAATAATAAAACTTTAATATCTAATCAAAATGTGTAATGAGAAATAATAAATTAAACTTTTGGCTTAAAGAAACTATCAATTCTAGATTGCTTCGCTTCTTTCTTCTTACTATCATACAGGTCTTGGTAACACTGATAGGCTGCACAAATTTTGTTATAAACTTCTCTCAAAATTAGGATCATTTTCTTCAAAAATTTTCATGGCATTCTCCAAATTTGCAAAGGCTACGGAAAGTTTTCTTAATGTCAGTTCTTTTTCAGAGTTACTAATAGAAGAAGCTATTTCTTGTGACTCGATGGCTTCCATTTGTTCTTGTGCCTCCAATTCAATAAGATCTTCATCAGTCAGTTCTTGCGAATGTGAGCATAACAGATCATCAATATCATCAGCAGTAACTGCAATGTCAGGCAAACGGTTAGCCAAATGAACAATGTCAGTTGTGATCTCATCGATATTTGGTTGATCTTTGGAAGAACTTTCAGATGGCGTAAAAAATGTGGGCATAACTTTTTCCAAACTCCTTTTAAATTATTGGATGTCACCTCATCCCATGAAGCAGCAATATTTTTTATGCATTGCAAGATATTATAACTTTTCCAAAAATCTCTCAGCTCCATGCCATCATTTTCATTAGCCTTTACAGCCTGTGAAAAAGTTCTCCTGAGATAATAGGCTTTAAAAGACGCTATAACTCCTTGATCCATCGGCTGTAACAACGAAGTGGTGTTTGGAGGCAGGAACAAAACTTTGATTTGAGGATCGATATCGGCAATACGCACAGGATGGCCGGGAGCATTGTCCAAAATAAGTAAAACTTTATAAGCCAAATTATTGTTTAAACAGTACTCTTTCACTTCAGGTATAAAATGCTTAGTAAACCATTCTTCAAAAAGTATTGATGTAACCCATGCCTTTGGATTAGCCTTCCATATAACTGGAAGAGTACTCTTGACGTAATTTTTAAGAGCTCGAGGATTTTCAGACCTATAAACCAAAAGGGGTTTCAATTTCAGATCACCTTCAACATTCGAACCCAATAACAATGTCAAACGATCTTTAGCCGCTTTAAACCCTGGCATAGATTTTTCTTCCCGCGATATAAAAGTACGAGAAGGCATTTTTTCCAAAATAAACCAGTTTCGTCCACGTTAAAAAATAATAGTCTCCACTTTCGATAATTTCCTTTAATATTCCAGGAAAACTCTGAGCAGCCACATGATCAGCACTAGCAGCTTCTCCTTGCACTTGAATGTTATGTAACGAATATCTCGTTTTAAAGCGCATGAACCATCCATGACTGGCACAAAAAGATTTTGTTTCTTCACTTTTATTCTTGCCACGTTTATTTTGCAGTGTGTTGATGATATTCAACGCCTTATTTTGTATAATAGCCAAACTTAGAGGAACCCGTCGCTGAGTTTGATCATGAATCCAAGCCGGCCCACGGACTTTGACCTCGCGACAAGTGAATTCTCCTATGCCGGAAATCGAAACAAGTGACGTATGCTTGAGGAATAGTGTCAAAACTTTGTTCGACGTAACTTGAATCGACGTAAATCGAAACGACGTAAGTCGAGGACTGCCTGTACTGTCAAAATTTCAAGTAGCCAGTTTCAATAATATCGGCTTGGCGCTAATGACTCAATGAATCGTCCAACCCGCTTCATAGGCCTAATTTATACCGAAGAGGCTGAAAATTAACAAATGCTGAAACATGTGTTTATTTATTTTTACTAAAAAATATTTGTACGTAATTTGAAAAGAATCGATAAAGATTTTTTTCTCCGAGCATTTTTTAAATTTAGATAACTTTTTTTATTTATAAACCAATTAACATGAAATAAAGCCTAAATGTTAAGTGAAGCTTACCACAATATATTAGTGTAAACCGCGTCTAAATCGGATAAGCCGTTTCTGAGATTAGCGTGCACAAACGCACAGACAAATAGATAAATAGACAAAAATTTTAACAATCATTGTTTTGGGTTCTATTTGTGCTGCTAAAGGTCCCAGTAATATTTTTTCTCATATATCTTCCATGTACAGACAGCGAACCGTTACATTTTTATTATATGTATAGATTTAGATAGATATAGATAGATAGATTGCAGCTATGTTAACATTTACCACAAGTTTTAATTAATTAGTTTTTTAATATAACTATATACTCTATCAAGTTTTTTAGGAGTTAGTTCACACATAAACGTTGCCTCCTTTATATAATTGACTCCCTAAGTTTCCAAGTAATTACTTCCCATTCCTCTTTTAAATGAACTATTTTTAGACAGTCTGACTATGGAGTGATGTCATTCTTAGGTTCTAATATTTACGTAAGTTTTATACGTGTAAAATAAAATTATGGATTTATTCACAATAGTAATAGATAATGAGTACGATAAATGAGTAATGATGATATCATTACTCTGCTCTTATTCCAATTACTTGGGGTCGACGCATTATGTCCTTTTCTTTCACTCAATCCTATCCGATGTCATCTCTGCTTTCACTCCCTTTCTATTCATATCATGCTTCACGCAGTCCATCCATTTTTTCTTCAGTCTTCCCTTACCCCTAAAGTCTTCAACATTCATACTTAAAACTCTTCACCCATGTCCATACCAAATCAGGCAGTGACTTTTCAAGTTTGCCGTCACTGGCGCCACTTTCAAACTCCCTCTTATATACTCATTTTTTACTTTATCCATTCTCGTCAGGCCACACATCCATCTTAACATTCGCATCTCTGCTACATGCAGCCGTCTCTCATCCATCGCTTTTGTAGCCCAACATGCTGACCCATACATTTTTTCACGTATATTGTTCAATAATTTGACTGTACACATAGCGTGGTGGTTAAGATACCGACCTCCCGTGCCGGTGCCATTAGTTCGCTTCCCATGCAGGACAATGTTTTGTGCGATCTATAAACTGTTGTTCTGAGTCTGAGTGTAATCTGTCTGCGTTAATTGTATATTTATAAGGATACAATACAAGGATTATTTCCTTATTTTGTGATTGTCGTCGTATTTTGTGATTGTCGTATTTTGTGATTGTCGTATTTTGTGAACATATTTATTTTAAACTATCTTCCTTTTTCTATTAGTTATTAATATTGTTATTATAAAAGAAGGCCTACTGAAAATAAAACCCACCATCAATCCCATTAATTAGCGTGATAAAGCAGTTAATTTTTTCTTATATTTTAGAGGAGGCTCTAGTCCAGCTGTAGAACGTATATGAGCTGAGATGATGATGATGATGATAAAGTAAACATTGTATCAAAATATGTCTCAAATATAACTGTGGCTGTAGAGAATATACGGAAAAACTCTGTGGAAACAATGACATATTGGACGTAAAATATCACAGCATTCCTGTGGCTATAGATGCTATAAAAAAGATCAGTCAACAAGATTCACCAATCAATCTATTTACGTCCACTATTCATTGGAAGTCACCCCACAACGGAAACAATTCCATAATCGCCACGCATGACAGGCGTGTTAGAGATCGTAGTTTGTATTTTAATTTACCCAGGAGAATGCTGATGTCCATTATCTTAGTCTAATAGTAGTCTAAAGAATTGGCTTAGGATCCCTAAGACTTGCATGAGAAAGATTCTTTTTATTCTCGGTGTGGCACTACACCTAGAAAATACACGATAAAATAATTTTATTTCATTCACGCTCATTAGACACTAACTTTAAGTCTATTCTCTACAAAATTATTACCAACATTCACTTTATTTTGTTTTCAGAGGATTTCAAATCATATTCAACTAATACAGATTAATAATCTTGAATCATCTAGAAAATATCACTTAGAAGCAGGTTTATTCACAATCTTTTTCATCAACGTTACAGCTTTCTCAACTAAAGAATAAATACGTACAAACATTTTTGACAACCGCGGACCTAAAACATCGCATAGCAGATTTATCATTTCACGTCACGTCTAAATCAAGATAATAAATCGATTAAGATGCCAATACGCCTACTTGGTAGTCTGAAGTATAAAAATCTCTTCCAATTGTGTATTAATCATAGAAAAATATCGTTGTAATCGAAAAATATCGGGTCATTTCGTCCAAAACTAAATGAGTTGCTGGCACAACGATGAATAGATATCTAGATGATCAATGATGAATAGATATATAAAGAAAGAAAAAGAAAGAAAGAAAAGATTTATTGTAACGAGCTATTTAACAAAAATAGGTATCAGTAACAATTACGAATAAATAAATGCTCGTCACAAAACGACTCCAGCTCAGTATATTGCAGCCAGAAGACTGCACTGATCTTCCGTGGAGTCGTAATGATGACGTCACGAAAAACAAGCGAAATTACACAAATATACAAAATCAAAAGGACAAAACTATAAATAATTATAATTAAACTCAAAACAAAACAACAACTCGTGACATTTTTGGAAATAAAGTAACTTATAAAATAAACTTATAACTACCGAGCGTATTCTTCCCAAACGGACATTGGCAGAATCATTTATGTCCTAAGCTACTATAGCCATTAAAACAGGAAAAAAAAAAAGAATAAGTCAAATCAATTGCACATTTATAACAACGCGGCGCCATTTATGTTTACCGTAATCAATTTACGCAGGTACTTAGTTTACGTATTCTATTTAATAGATTTATGTTGTTGTCATCTAGATAACCAATTCATACGAAATTAACATATGCAGTGTGAATTATGTAGTATAACCATAAAAATGTTGGATAATGTAATTTCAACGTTTCTTGAAGATTGAAAAACATGGTGATAAGTAAATATAAAATAAATAAAAAAAATAAAAAAAAAAATACAAATAAATGCAATCATAGCAATAATATAAATATAATAAATAAATCTGATATAATTGAATAAGTAATATAATTTATGGGTAGGATTTTTCTTACAACACAAAATAAAAATATCTCAGATGACACTAGTGTCGTACCTCAAAGCCTCTTCTGTTTTTTGATGTTCGAAAATGATTTTTTTTATCGTAGTTTTAAAACGACATAATATGTTTGGCAGATTCCTAATTGGTGGAGGGATATTGTTCCAGCACTTTGTCGCTACATATCGGAAACTGCCTCTGAAAGCTGCCGAACTATGACATCGTATAGACAGTTGATCTGCACACCGCCGAGGCCCACAGGATCTAGCCTGTGATAGCCAGCACAATTTACTATATAAGTAACTAGGTACTTTATATTTCAAGACTCCGAAAAGGAGACAGGCTAAATGGAATTTGCGCCTATGCTTCATTTTTAAAATTGTGTTTTTGTTCAAAAATGGAGTGACATATGCCCTTAACGGAATTTCGAAGCAAAAACGAGCACAAACATTCTGCACTCGTTGAATTAGTTTCTTTGTTCGTGCTAGTAAGCGTGGACCAAAGACTATATCCATGTAATTTAGCTTAGATAGGATTAGGGATTCCACCAACTGAATACGCAAACTTTTTTGAATGTAGGGCCTTATCTTATAAAAATTTTCAGCTTGTAGAAACAACTTTTTACACAATTTGCTACGTGCTTTTCAAATCGTAAATTACTGTCCATATGTAAGTCTAAATTTCGACACTCATTTACGCGCTCAATTTGTTGTCCCGACATCATAACACTCACTGATGGACCCAATTTACCAAGTCTTTGATTACTACCAAATAAGAGATATTTAGTTTTATCAGGATTGAGCATCAGACTATTTTGGATAGACCATGTGGCAATACGTGATAAATCATCGTTTAATCTAGATGATAGTTAAAAGCTCAAAAGGATATTAAACGCTATCTAGATTATGCTGTCTCATTTTCATTCGTCAAATTGTATATGGTTATTGAAAGTAAATTCCCAGGTTTGTATGTTCGTCATTATTTGTGACTAATTGCTAATTTGTGGTTGTTCATAACAAATTATTTTAATAGTAAAAAGGCATAGAATGCGTCACATAACTGCTTCAAAATTTTATTACTGTTTTGTGTATATCTTGTTCTATCTATATTTCTTAAATTTACTTCTATTATAGAAAATATTATTAACAATTATGAATATTTTATAGTAGGCAAATTCGGTGTAGAGGCGGAGTAAGAATACTATTCACTACCCTTTTCTTTCCGATGAGTCTTTTATAATATAACATGAGGGTTATAAACAAATAAAATCACTACAAAAGTTAACTCGAAATAAAACCCTACCTTCCAATCAGCGTGATTAATATGCTTACTAGATCAATTTTCATAATAGGTCCCAGCCGGCTATTACGTGGAATTTTAAAAATAAACTCATTTAGTGTTGGTTATTTCTTGCCTATTTTCTATCCAACAGAATATACTTTGACCCGTCAAAAGCAATAATAAAAACAAGCGTTTTATTCGATGATGCAACTATGAAGTTGTATATGTTCTTACGTACAAGCAATAAAACGTGATGTCATTAATGGCTCTCTGTGTATAGAACGACTTTGAAAACAAGATTTGTTACAGTGAATAAAGGTCAAATGAAATTGTTTCTATTGATCTATGATCCGTAGTAAGCTATACCTGCTTATCGGTTGAAAATTACATTTACATACATACATATCATCACGCCATATCCCTTGCAGGGTAGGCAAAGAGAAATTACATTTTATCCAATAAAATATGTCTCTGGTATTATTTATTGGTTGCCACAAAAATATTTTCATAATTAAATAAAATTAATAAAAATGAAGTTGGAAATTACTTCCTCTTTTTGAATCTTTTTTCAAATTTGAATTATCTTGAATAGTTTTTGAGAAATTGGAGAAATCCAAATCCCCTTTTTTTCACTTAATTGTTTATAACTATTGCAATTTTTGCGAGCGGCCTTAGCATTTTCTCAAAAACTATCTACATGCCATTCCGAATCACACCTCAATCATAATTTTCGGAGAATACCCAAAAATGTTGACCTAAAAAGCCCTACTTGTTGACTAGACTAGAAGGAAACTCGAAACACAACCCTATATGGACACGTCTGACCGGCGTGGTATAGTAGATCAATTTGCCTCCTATTATGGAGGAGGCCTTAGCCTAACAGTGGAACATATATGAGCTGAGATGATGGTGATGATGCCGATAATTAATTAAAAATACAAAATATGCTTTTTTTATGAAAATAAATGTCTATTTGGGTAATAATTTTTCATTAAACGAACGAGATAGTATGCACACTGTCCTCGATAGGACTGACGCATACAAAACTGGAATTCGATACGATAACGAAACTATAAAATTTATACAAAAATAATTATAGTAACATATAATAATAAATATAATAGTGGTAGGACCACGCTGTTAACAGTTTTCTATCTACAGCCGCGGGCTGGTCTGTCCGGTGAAGTACCACACTCTCGCAGTAGATCGACGTCTGAGTAATGGCAATCGGCTATTGCCCTTCGTTCGGTGAGCGAGAGAGCCGGAAGCCCAACTGGGTAGGTTTGGGGATTGTAATGGTAGGCAGCGACCTAGCTATAGCCTTGGTTATAGTAAAGGTCCATGGGCGGCTGTGACACTTAGCATCAGGTGTGCTGATTGCTCGTTTGCACCATAAGCAATAAAAAAAATTAGAAAAAGCTTTGACAGAATGCTTTAACATACTATTTTCCTTCTTAGCACAGAGGAGCTATGCGTCTATTGCTATGTATTTAAAAATAAAACAAATACATTTTATTTACACTTATAACAAATGATACATCTATTTTATTGGTATACCATATTACTTTATTGGCAATCTAGATAGTCTAATAAATTATCTCAATACACGTATACGTTTTCGCAAATAGAATATAGCTGAAAGAAAGTGGATTACTTGAGCCAGTGTGTAAGCAATCTTGTGGAGTATAGAAGCTTTATAATACAAAGGTAGCCTTGAAACTAAATGGAAATAATACATTGCCTTCACTTAGGGGAATTCGTACAAATTGATACTGTATAGAAATAGATAAATTATAAAAGAAGTATCTCTTCTAGCTTTATTGTAAATATTTTACTGTTCCTATTTCATATGACGGATCAAAGATATATTTGTGAAAGCGTATTGAAGAAATGTATTCTCACTTTGATGTGAGGAACCATATAATTTTCTCGACAAATGATACAGTTTTATTAAAAGACTAGCGGCCCGACCCGGCTTCGCACGGGTGAACATTTATTTATTAAATATTTTGGCATAAACGTACAGTAAATGCAGGACATACGTAAATAATAATGTATTTAGCAATAGTGTATCGCTGGCTTCCCTTGGGTTGATGTTTGAAAACAAAATGAGTAAACAGAATAAATGACATCAACTGGTAATTTTAAAAACATTTCACTGAGGTTTAGAGTATAGGTATACTAATAATAATTAGATACATTATATACCTACTATTACTGTATAAGTACTGATTATCACATATTTCATAGAGTAAAAAATATAGCACCCCGACTTATGTGCTAAGTCTTTTTTTACATTTATTTTTCCTTTTTGATTTATATTTTTTATTTATTTTAATGTAGTTTTTTTTTATTTGTGTATCATTTCTTTATTCAAGTACATCTTTTATTTTAAAGACTTTTAAATTTTATTACATTTTTATTTTAATTTTCCATTTTTACCTTAATGCTTCACTATACACTATGTTAGCAGTGGTATTTGTAGATGGCAATAAAACATATTGATTTTCAGGAGACCCTACTCGAGAAAGTGCAACATATAGTTGGCCATGAGAAAAGTACTCATTTCTTAGATCGATGCCAACCATAGAAAAAGTTTGTCCCTGGGATTTATTTATTGTAAGGGCAAACGATATCTTTACAGGAAACTGTAATCTTTTAAAAGATATAGGACAATCCTTCAGTATCATCGGTATCCGCGGAAAGTGAGCAAGCTGTCCGGCCGCGGGGCCGGTGATGATAGTAGCTACAATCACATTGTCTCGCAATTCCATAACCAAAAGTCTTGTTCCATTACACATATTGGGAGGACTTAAATTTCTCAGAGCGAGCCGCGCGGCTACCTATGTCATAGATGTGCCCCTCTCCTGCACTCCGCCCCCGCCGCACCGGCGCGTCACGGCGGCGAATTAATTTTATTTCAATTTTATTAAACACGTAATATCTTTCGAATGGAGTGTCCGATTTTAATAAAATAAAAAGTTATTTACAGGTATTTAAACAGCCTTGCTTGAGAAATCATTTATTTAGGTAATGATTGAGGCAAAGGTATAAATAACTTGGTCTGATTATGGTCGAAATTTCTATTAAATTTTAAAATGTTAAAAAGTAGTTAGAGTAACATAACTACAATAGTTAGACACATGCTATCGCGACATTTTTTGTAGATATTGACATGTTCTTTAATATTGTGGAACATTTTTGGTTCTATTATCAATAGTTTTCGCTGCACATGCGATGAAAGGTATTTTATGGGCGTTTTTTTACACCTTGGGTAACATTATTGTAATTTTAGTAGGGATCCTTATATTTTTCTTACAATTAAAATAGCCTATAATAATCAGTGATAATGTTGCATTCAAATAGTGAAAGAATTATTTAAATCGGTTCAGTACTTTTTGAACCAATTCATTACAAACATACATACAAACCTTTCCTCTTTATAATATTAGTATAGATATGAGCTTTTATTTTTTTATATTGTGAAATAAAAATCTGACGATAATCCGTGGGTTTACGATGGCAGCAGGTAGATTGTAGAATCTCCCTAGAGCATGGATTCGTAACCTAGGTGTAATTACACCACCGGGGATAAAACTTGTATTTCGCAAGGGTAACAATGAGCTGGTTGTTGTCTCGAACGCCGGATTTCAAAATGACAGGACACTGAGCGCAGCGTGTCTAGTGCCGACAAACGCGCAAATCGTACCTACACCTCCACATTTTCTCGTCACCAAGTGAGAGCCCCTCTATCACCCGGGCAATTGGCCTAATTTCAATTGTACCATTGAATTCGTGCAGTTATCTCATTTATTTTATTGTTTTCTGCACAAACAATCAAAACCCTTTGGGTTGGGGAGAAGAAAAAAATCAGTAACTCTAATTAGAGGGAATGGTAAAATCAGTCACCCTAGTTAGGTCATAAGGGTAACAAATGTTAAAAGACTAAGAACGGTACCTCACGTAGCGCTAATCCGTCCGAGGCGACAGGAGAAGCGGCGCACGACCTCGTAGATTCGCCCTACAACGTACCTCTAGACGGGGTGCAGATGGGTCACTGGAACGTGGTCTTTTTCTTCGATGGCTCATAATAAAAGCTAAAGTAAACTCAAATAAGCCGGGCGGGCCACCGAAGACAAAGATCGGGTACCGGTAGCCCGCTCACACGGCAAAGAGAAGAGTTGCACAGTGGGTCTATGGGGTCACGCGCCGCCTCTTCCGTCACCCTGGACCGATATGGCGGGGCGAGACGCATCCATAGTCCACTGCAAAAAAAAATAAAAGGTAAACTCAGATTAAAACAATTGCCTAGGTAACAACCCTTTCATAATGGATAGGCTATTCTACTGTAAAATACCTTTTAAACTTGTAATAGTCTATTAATAAAAATCGATTTCAAATTTTCCACATCAGTCCACCGCAATCCTTCATTTTTTTTAATTAATTTCCTTCATAAAGTGAATTTTTCAAGACGATGTCAAGCGCGATCCGAAATAAAAAGCTTAGTAAAATGTAAAATTGTATATTTAAAAAAATACTGTCTGTACTAAACATATCTTGTAAAACTAATTCATATTTTGTCCACTGTGACACCAACCACATATATTTAGATAATTTAAAGTAATTTGTGCGATTTCGGAGATTAACGTTAAAGAGTATCATGAGACATAATTTTGATAACACCTATCGATAATGTAACGGTTACCGTTACATTATCGATGGCAACCAATACTACAATCCATCTATTCTTCAACATATCGACGTCTATTGTACATAGGCCGCTTCAAAGTTGGAGTATACCGTATACGCCTAATGCTGTTAAAATTTTCCAGCAATACTTGTTACTGCCCATTCTTTATACATA
Organism: Lymantria monacha; assembly: GCA_905163515.2. Taxonomy (NCBI): domain Eukaryota; kingdom Metazoa; phylum Arthropoda; class Insecta; order Lepidoptera; family Erebidae; genus Lymantria; species Lymantria monacha. Next base: position 7,417,555 of record LR991090.1, on the reverse strand, counting down.
CAACAATGAACACATATACGTACGCACGCACGCACGCACGCACGCACACGCGCACGCACAGACACACACACACACACACACACACGTACGCACGCACACACGTACGCACGTACGCGCGCACGTACGCACACATTTGTCAGTTTATAATATTATGATGAGAGAGAACACAGACTTTTGTAGTAGGTACAGGTCTATGAACCTAACACAAAAGGCAAATACAAATTAAAATTGTCCTCCTTTCATCGTCGACTTTTTTCAAAAGTTAGTAATTATTCTGATAGTAATCCTTAGCTGATTTTAAGATTCCTTACTTGTAAACAACGATGATGATGATCTGAGCTTCATTTCATTAGTTGTGTGATACTTCACTGCAAGTTACCTTGCAGTAACCTATTGGTTTAATTTAAGATTTAGTCTACCCAATAATATGGGTCATAAAATTTCAAAAATATTACATTAATATAAATGTGTACCCTGCTTTATAAAAGTCTGGTAATAAGCAACCAAAAATAATATAACCTTAAATATTTCTCTTTTTCACCTATATATTTTTTTTGGGCAGGCTATGCTGTGGACGCACGTCGTCCTCCTCGTCCGTGGCGACAGAAGGGTGACCTATGGCCCCATAACCTACTGTATTCCCTCCCCATTGCCATTGGGCCGGCCACAGGTACCGCTTCCTTGACATCCGTGACCAACCCGGCAGTCGTAAGACTGGCTGACAGGCTTCTTGTAGAAGAAGCCTTAAGAATTAATAACTATAGTGAATAGGTTAGTATTTGTATATTCAGGGCAATAAAAACCCAAAGTAAAACGTAATAAAATTTTGAAGATTTGTTTTATAATTATACTTAATATTCAGGTAAACATGAAAGTCATTAGTCAATATTTCTTGATTCTGGCAATAAGAAATGCCATGCAAAACTGAATGATGTTTTTTAAACGTTTATTCAAAATGAATTTCAGTTTTTTGAATGAATGTGTGCGCGTTCGCGGCAAAACTCATTCGGCCGCACTCATGTATTTCAAAGCTACAACAATAGAAACAACTACACTATAGTATCTTTCAAATGACAAATCCCACATACGAACAATTAGAACCAGCCGTGCGCGAAGTCAACAGTGCTGTTTAATCATGCAATAAAATGCTTGTACAAAATCTATATAAATCGTAATTATCAATTCAATTACATGCATTCCTACTTCTAGATAATGCTTAATTGAGAATTTAATACATAGAATAAAACTTATTAACAGTTTTTAGTAACATATACATAAGTATTCATTAGAAAAGCTAATAAAAGTGAATTGAAAAGGAAAACATATCTTTAAATTTATATTAGTCCTTGAATCCGTGTAGTAAGGGATCAAGAATATAACTCACCAGCCCTTCATCTTACACATTAGTGTAGTAAAAAATGATTCAAATGACAGACAGACAGATACTTTTAACAGACAGTGTTCCGATTGCATCCCACTCAAACCGTCCTGCTCAAAATAAGAATGACGTGGCTCATCGTGATTTAAAAACTTCTCACAAGCGTCATCATCATCATTGCCCTGCTTTTATACCAATTATTCGAGGTCGACGTACCTTTTTTTTTTTTTTTTTTTTTTTGTTTACGCTGTGGAAATGCTTTTGCGCACATCCCCCGCCAGTGACAGACGGGGGGGTGTGTGGGACTCGCCGGCCATGGGATTGACGGCCGGAATACCCACTAAAACCTAACAGCGGTCCCTTCCGCGCTTTTACGGGATGCCGGAGAGATCGTCTATTGACATTCTATCCCCGACACCCCTACGCTTAGCCATCTGGCCACGACCAGTCAGCCGTCAAGGCGGTGGGAGGAGGTGCGCGTAGCGGCGCCTCCTTCTTCCTGGTCGCCGCCGGCGGAGCGAGTTCGCAGACGCGAGTGCTTCGCGTTCTCGCTCCGCGGCCTCCTTTGCAGAGATGACTTCCTCGCAAAAGGAGGCCATCGACGTCCAGTGCCTGTCGCTGTCAAGCATCTTGTTGATGACGGTTGACAACGACAGGTCTGCTCCAATGACCGCCGACAGGTCGCGGCGCTGAGGCCCCCAGGCGGGACATACCTCCAGGGTGTGACGCGCGTCATCGATTTGCGCGCCACACTCATGGCATCCAGGGGCCTCTTCACGTCCAATTCGGTGCAGGTACTTACCGAAGACCCCGTGTCCGGTAAGTACCTGCGTCAGCCTGAAGGACAGGTTGCCGTGCCTTCGTGTCGTCCAGCGGTGAAGGTGGGGCGCTACCGCCTCAACGGTCCCCCGTCCTGCTACGGGGAACTCTAGTTCCTCCCTCCACCGCTGGACTAGTGCCCTTTGAGCCGCTTCTTTCGCCCTGCTCAGTCCCCTCGTGGTGATGCGTTCACCATTTGCCCGCGCCGCAGCGCAGAACTGGTAGGCTTCCGCCTGAGCCCTAGCCTGAAGTGACCAGGGCGGATCGCCCGCCAACAATGTAGCTGCAGTCCAGGACACCGTACGGTACCCCCGTATTGTCCTCACCGCCATGGCCCTCTGCGCCTTGCGTAGTAAGGCTTTATTGGAGGCGGTGAGTGACTGCGACCAGATCGGGGCACCATACAGCGCCATAGACCGCAAGATACCGGCATAAAGCCGCCGGCAGGACGATCCGGGACCTCCAGTATTGGGCAGAAGCCTACCCAGCGCCGCGGCCGACTTTGAAAGCCTAGGGACGAGCTGGGCAAAATGCGGCCCAAAATTCCACTTACTGTCTAGGTGCAGACCCAGGTACTTCATCCGGGTCTGCACCGGCACGGCAACCCCAGACACACTGAGTTGTGCCCCTCGGGGAAGACCTTGGCTGGGACCATAAAATAGGAGGGCCTCTGTCTTCTCCAATGAGACCCTCAGGCCCAACTTGCCAATCCGGTCAACAACGAGCGCTACTCCGACTCTTGCCAGTCGGGCGGCGCTGCGGAAGTCAGCCCCTCTCACCGTGATGAGGGTGTCATCTGCGTAACAAATAATACCCATCCCGGGGAGAAGCTGGCCCCGCAACATCCAATCAAATCCGACGTTCCACAAAGTCGGACCAAGGACCGAACCCTGTGGAACGCCGCATTCTACCCTATGGCGATGCATGCGCCCGTTGTCCCCCTCCCAGAGCACGTGCCTTCCCTCGAGGTACGCCTCCAACAGCCTCCGGAGATACAGAGGCACCCCATGATATCGGAGCGCCTCCTTTAAAGTCTCGTGTGGGAGACTATTGAAGGCGTTTTTAATATCGAGCGAGACTGCCAGGACCACATCCTTTTTTGCCACCGCTTCGGTGGCCAGGGTCTTCAGGGCGGCCAAAGCGTCGATCGTTGACCGGCCGCACCTGAACCCGAACTGATTTGCCGACAGTCCCGGCCCGATAGCCTCGAGGTGCCGGACAAGACGGTCCGCAAGCACCTTTTCGAATAATTTTGCCGTCTCGTCCAGCAGCACCAGTGGTCTGTATGCAGAAGGAGAGTCGATTGGGCGACCCTCCTTCCGCAGCAAACAAAGCCTTCCGCTCTTCCATTGTTCCGGGAACTGCCCGGACCTCAAACATTCATTGAGCAGTTCCCGGAGTACATCCATGCAGTATTCTGCGACGACGCCGAGTACGAGTCCCGGGACACCGTCCGGGCCAGGCGCTTTCCTTTTCCCTTTAAGTCGGGAGAGGGCCACTTCCAATTCATCGTCGGTGATGGGGGGAATAGGTGTTTCCTCTTCCACCACCGACCGAGGAGCCATCCTGGGGGGAACATGTCCCGTGGAGTGTGGGAATAGTTCCCCAATTAGCCCCGATAGGAAAGCCGCGTCCAGTGTTTCAATTATGGGGGCGCCGCAGCCACGGAGCTTGTTCCGTGCCCTCTGGTATGGGCGCCCCCAGGGATCCCTATCGAGACCCGCAAGAAGCTCCTCGCGGGCCCTCTCTTTCGCCTGGCTGATGGCCAGCTGCAGAGTCTTCTTCCTCGTTTTGTATTCCATCCGCAGCTGGTCCTCAAGGACGTCGTCCCGGTCTCTTCGCTGTCTGCAACGGGCGTAGGCACGCCGCGATCGGTTGGAGGCCACCCGAAGATCGGAAATTTCGGGCGACCACCAGTAAACCTGTCGCCGCGGCGGCCTTCGCCGTGCCCTCGGCATCGCCGCATCACACACCGTCTGCAGAAAACTCCTCAAATGGCCTGCGAGCCTATCCACTCCCGTGATGTGCTGTCCCATGGAACCCCAGCGCTGTATAATGGCGGCCTCCCGGGCCATCTCTGGGTTAAACTGCCCAATGGCCCATTTGGGAAGACCACTTCTCCTTCCACGCCGGGGCCCTAGTGATCCCGGAGGGGGGGAGACCTCAAACCGTATATACCGGTGATCTGAGAGGGTCTCCACCCCTTCTTCGACTCTCCAATCATTTACCTCGCGAGCGACACCAGGAGTGGCGAAAGAAAGATCCACCACGGACCCTCCGTGATATCGCACGCAAGTGTGAACTGTCCCTCTATTGAGGAGGGACAGGTTGGAGAGAATGGACCACTCTTCAACGGCCCTTCCCTTCGCGTTTGTGGCGCGGTTCCCCCATTCACGAGACTTCGCATTGAAGTCGCCGAGAACTACAATTCTCCTCGGCGACTGGCGACGGACCGCAGCACTGACGGAGTCTAAGAAAAGCTCAAACTCCGCCAGGCTGCGGTTGGGAGAAAAATAGAGGCCAATTATGACGAAGTCTCGCCACCCCGCCACAATAAAGCCATTGCACCTCTCCAGAATAGAGAGGGGAGGACCGGCACTCCCTCTTGTCAGGACAGCAACATCCCCATTCAGGTCCCCCACCCAATTAGGTGAGGCAGGAATGAAATACGGCTCGCAGGCCACCGCCAGGTCTGTACCCCACTCCGCCATGGACTGCAGTAGCAGGTCCTGAGCCCCGGCGCAGTGGTTCAGATTCGCCTGGAGGAAGCGGATTTTGTCTCCCATTAAGGGGACATTTCAACCTCCTCCTGGGCCTGGCGGCTCGTACTAGGCACAGCGGCCCGAGGTCCTAGGGCCACCTTACCTCTTGATTTCGGGGCTTTGCACAGTCTCCCTCCCATCTTATGTTCTGCTGGGCGACCCGCATCTGAACATACCGCACAGCGATGTTGTGCCATACAAGCGGCCGCCATGTGCCCGATACCGCCACACCGGAAACAAAGTCCGGAACGGTCGATAGAGGATGGGCACAGAGGGGTTGTATGTCCCAGTTCCAGACATCGGAAACATCTTAGTGGGAGATTCTCCAGCACCTGGACGCCTGCCGAGCTCCAGCCAACGAGGAGTCTTCCTGCGTCTGCGAGAGTCTTAGCGGCGGCGACGGGACACCGCACCTTTACCATGCCCATACCACGGGGACCTCGCTGAATTTGCCCAACTAGGACATCCGCGGCATCGCAACCGCACGTGCGGACCACTGCCGCCTGCACTTTCTCTCCAGTGACGGAGTCATCCATTCCGGTCAGCCGAATATCAACTCGTTTGACCGGACGGACGATATCCGCCACTCCAGCTAGCACTGTCCGTAGTTCAGCGGCCAGTCGGTCAGCGGTTTCCGGCGTTTGGGACTTGGGTAATTGTAATACCCTAGCTCCAGTTACGGAGCGTCTTATTTTTAGGCCCTCGTCGATCCCCAGTTCCTGAAGGTTCACTTCCTGGAGGTCGACGTACCTAATATAAATATATATATCCTCTTCCATCATGCATTGACCAATAATTTATTGGCAATAGTTTAATGACCCGCCCTCTGCCTGAAGTCAACCCTTCTTGGGAATGTATAATGTGTTTACCAGACAGCATTAGGTGGAGCTGGCCCAGGTTGATGTAAAGCTTTCAATCGTTTGATATAACACCCACGAGCTATGTAAGGATTGGTCGTATTCGTAGCCGCCTTCATACAGCATTTCTTATAAGAGTAAAGTAAGTATATTACATACATACATACATACCATCACGCCATATCCCTTGCAGGGTAGGCCTCTGCCTAGAAGAACAGAGTGCCAGAGACCTATATCCTTGCATACTTCACTCGCTTCCTCAATATTCATAATTTTCTTCATACACGCACGCCGGTTTCGGAGACTCTTGATTCCACCTTCCTTCAGTACATGACCGATCTGGTCTAGATACCTATCTAGACCTGGTCTAGATACCTATCTAGACCAGAGTACTAGTCATGTACTGAAGGAAGGTGGAGTCAAGAGTCTCCAAAACCGGCGTGCGTATATGAAGAGAATTATGAATGTTGAGTAAGCGAGTGAAGTATGCAAGGATAGAGGTCTCTGGCACTCTGTTCTTCTAGTCTAGTCTCGGTCTCCCCCGGTACCTACATCCTTCCACTTTTGCATTGTATATCTTCTTAACCAGATGTCCGTTCGGTATTCTTTCCACATGTCCGAACCATCGGAGCATTTCCTTTCGCATCTTTACACCAATACTCTCTTTCATACCTATTCGCTCTCTTACGTCGTCGTTAAGAATTAGATATGTTTTATTGGTAAGTATATTAAGTAAATATATTATAGATTCTGCTTAATGTTCATTTTATAACGTAAAAGTTATGGCTTAGGTTAATATGTGAGCGGTTTAATAGTATACAATTTTATAGTCAATGCGGTTAGCAATGTACGGACTGTTTTATTGGCAAGTTTAATATTTGTCATTATACGACATTTCATTTGCTCCAGTAACAAGCTATAAAACGTAATGCGTGTGACTCATAGGAGTAGGTGATTATAAATCCAGCAAAATCTAGAAAAATAATCTATTAAGTAAATCTTACAACTAACAGGAGGAAAATATTAAATATATCATTTGAATACGTGAAATCAGTATTGGTAGAGTTACATCCTTAACAGTTTTCTGTCAACAGCCGCTGGCCGGTAAGTCCGGTGTAGTACTACACTCTCGCAGAAAAGCGACGTCTGAGTAGTAGCAATCGTTTCTCTGTTTCCTTCTCTGTCACCACACGTAAATAGCTTATCGTAAAATGAATAAAAAACGTAGACAAACCTCAGCAAAAATAGGAAAAATTAGCTTGAAAAAATATATATCAAACCGTCTTTTTTTTTGGCGGCGAGCTACGGTACGTCAAACCTTGCTAATCCATCCGGGGTGACAGGAAAAGCGGCGCAAGACCCCGTAGATCCGCCCTACAATATATCCCTCGACGCCGTGGGGGTGGTTCACTGGTACGCGGTCATTTTCTTCAGTGGCCCACCCGGTAAAAAAAAATCGTTTGCGATACCGGGAATCGAACCCGAGCCTCCTGGGTATATCAAACCGTCTAGCCAGCATTTCATAATAAGTCAATATTCTAATATTTACGCGAGTATTACACATTTGAAATAAAACTACTTTTACAGATTCTATCGCGTTTGTATTTGATTTTTAATTTCCCGACGTATCGAACACTTTACAGTGATCATGGTCGCGGGAGAGTCCTCTCGTCCAAACGTTGGGAAATTAAAAATCCATTTAGAATCCGTAAAAGTAGTTTTATTTTAAAAATCAATATTCCTTTCATTGAAGAAAATATTTGTATTATAATTATAAAAATTAACGCAACAGATTATATTAAAAGCTTTAGAAATCATAGCAACATAATATCCATAATAATTTCATAGAACCACTCAACAAATAGACTATTTATACTTAATTACAAGAATTTACTAGGTAACATTTGATTCTATGATAACAGCAGTCAAGGTCGTTGTTATCTGTGACACTATCTATATGTACCAATGATAAATTATATATAAACGGTTACATACAAACGACGTGGCAAACATTATTTGATGGCGTTGTGCAATTAATTTAAGCTAACGTTCAAGTAATTTATTACATAAGCACGTAGCTTAAACTTTTTGACAATTAAAATATCTCTAAGTAAACTTAAGTATTTAATTATAAGAAATATTTTTAACCGTACATATATTTAGCCGAGGCCGCGGGTGACTGGATCGGGGAATTAGTCCGTCACCCGCCGAGAGGCCGACCGCGTGAGGAAAGACCGACATCCTACCCGAGGGGGGGACGTCGGTCGAGGAGAGGGTACTCCTCAGGGGTATTCCGTCGGGCCGACCACTGACGTCAAGTCACTCTGCTCCGGTGGTCGGCCCAACGACGAAGGCGACGTCACGGGTGGGTTACGGGTAGGCGTGCTTACGCCCCTCTGTCGCCCCGGACGGAGTGGTGCGAGGAGTGTGCCGACCGTAACCCACCCCAAAAAAAAAAAACCGTACATATATTACTCGTGTAGTGACGGAGTAAGAATACAATTCACCACCCCTTATCTTACCAGTGGGTGATCGTAAGAGACGAGTAAGGAATATAAAACGCATATAACATCTATGCAAGAGAATGAAAACTCGAAACAAAACCCTATACCAGGGGTCGGCAACCTTTTGAGTCGGAAGAGCCAAATATTTGAATTTGTAAAAATTTAAAGAGGCACAATTTTTTTTTTCCTACATTAATTTATACTTAATCCTCGTTAATCAATTCAGAACCATTTTTAAATGTTTTCTTTATTAAATATTTTTTTGCATATACATAGAACTAAAGAGCCGCAACTTCACATGCATTACATCGACAGATCCACTGCCCTCGTCTCTGGACGGCTCTGCGACAAAATTATCGCCCTCGTCTGTTGACGGCTCTGCGGTGGATCTGCCGCCGTTCTTCTCCAATTTGGCCGCAGCCAGCGCACGCGCTTTGCGCTCCTCCTGCTCCTTCCTCCTGGAGGGGGAAGTCTTGCGGAAATGTGCCGGGCCCTCGGCGGACGCCTCAAGTCCTGAGGACGAGTCGTCGTTGTCAGTTTTACGTTGGCTTGACAAGGCCGTGATGTGGGAATCCGCTGGATTCCCGTCTGGTAAAATATTTTTAGGCAAATCCATTTGATTCCCACGAGTATGGGAGAACTAACGGTCGACCCGGGCAGAGATCCCTGTACCCGGGCAAGCCTACATTTATCAACCAGGGGGTCGGCCGGTACCCTGGCTGGAGGGTGCTAACGACAGAACAACCCATCTGCCATACATCTTCTCGCCGCACGCCAGAACTTAAGATTCTGGGTGATTTCCGAATTCGAATGTAGATTTGAACTCTTTATAGAGGTTGTCTTCCTCGCGGTCCGGGCGGTTGAGCCAAGACCCTCGTTCCTGATACTACGCCTCACGACAACTTGTCTTGAAGCAAGATATCAGGTTTACGATATGTCAGCGGTGGCATAAGCCTGCCCAGCCCTCAAATGAATGAGTGACCGGGCCCGTCCGAAATTTCGCCTCCTGCACCCTCTACAACTAGAGGGTCAGGAGCGAATTGGGGCTCAACCCATTGCTAGGGAACCCTCCCTCGCGCCAGAGATTCGCTACGGGCGACAATTTGACAGAGGGATCTGAGGGACTGTCGCCCGCACCCAGGGTACACCACGCGGTGGTTTCTGGTATCGTACCCCAGGTTGCCGACCCCTGCCCTATACCAACACGTTTGACCAGCGTGGTATAGTAGGTTGATTTCCTCCCATTGCAGAGGAGGCCCGAGCTTAACAGTGGGACATATTTGGGCTGTGATGATGATGATGATGATGATATATTATACACGTATTTCTGTATGGTAGCTACAGAAACTACCAACCCTTAATTTGTTTGTGAATAAAAAAAATAGAGGAAAACTAAGAGATTTATATCGACTTAGGTCAACTTCACCTAATGCCGTCTGGTCAACAATTACATTTATAAGGATGTTTGATTACAGGCAGGCTGGTAATAAAATTATTGGCAATAACTTTTGCAATATGTACGATGGAACAGGAGTACATACTGTGTCCACCATAAGTAGTCCAACTGATATTTAGGTTCGCAAGCCCAGAGATGAGAGCAAACGAATTTGTACTTTAATATTTAGGTATATTAACTTATTTTTATAATTATAACATGGAAATAAAATTCTAAGAAATTCATCTGACATAGAAAATAACTATAGTAAATAGAACTAAGTTAAAACAATTGCAACAAGTGGAGTGCGGCGTTCCACAGGGATCGGTCCTTGGCCCAATCCTGTGGACCGTCGGATTCGACTAGCTCCTACGGGGTCGGCTTTTCTACGGGATGGAGATCATCTGCTTTGCCGATGATACCCTCGTCACGGTGAGGAGGCCTGCCTTCCTGGGGGCTGCCCGATTAGCAGAATAGGGGATTGCACTCGTCGTTGGTCGGATCAACACAAAAAAAAAAAAATAAAGGATTTACTAATTAGCAATACAGAATTTTGTCTCTTACCATCGAGCTCATCAGAGAGAGAACAAGGTAGCTCATAATACACAAGTATTTCAAGTAGTAAATCCTATATAGCTTTGAAAGTAAAGTAATATAATAATAATATATACACATTATGTGTCCATGATCCTTATGGAAGCTAACAAAAAGAGTTGATGATCTTGAAATGCCTGAACATATTTTATAAATTTTATTTTCAAACAAAAAACAGCGTCTCAATTGAAACATTCATTTAGGAGTTAACACAGATCCTACGTCCAAACAAATGAAATTTATTCCCTCTTTTTGCGTTGCTAATTTAAGAAAAGACACAAAAAAGATAAAAATAAGCTACCATTAATATTTATAACTATCTTCCTTACTAATATAGTATTCACTTCGTGCAAATCAAGAAAAAAATATTATTTTTACTATTATTTTAGGGATATAAATATTAAATGAGATTATACTTACAATTTAATCCAATTACTTATAATTGAAAAAGTAATTTTTGTCTTACAGAAATGTCTACCTGATATACGAACGAATTCTTTCATCTTTTCATACAATATCTGCGTTATTTTCGTAGCAATTATTTATTTCTGAGATTTCCCGTTTCTCGTTTATTACAGAGAAAATATATGAAAAGAAAAAAATAAAAGAAAACCCAATCGTAGAACAAAGCGCGGTACACGTAACATGCACACAAAAGTTTTACACTGTCTCACCGTCTTTACTGTAACCATAAATATCAAACACACTTGGGACACTCCAATAAAAAAAGATACTAGGCTGAGGAATTAGTTTAGAATTTACCGGTGGTTGTCGGCGACGCTGGTAGATGGGCGGCAATGTCTCGCCCCGCAAGTTGGCCGGCCGCCGTGACGTCATTGCCTATTTGGCAGTCCGGCTGGAGAGGCCTCGGTTCAGCGTTCAGACCATGGAGGCCTTCCGGCCGGTGCTGATGGAGTGGTTAGGTCGACGGCATGGGGTCCTCGCTTTTCGACTCTTACAGGACACGGTGCACAGCACACGCTAGAGATCTGTGTGGCCTGGTCAGAATAACGCCGTGAATTCGTTCCAATCATCGCTGCCGACTATCGCTAAGGTATGCTCGACAGCGTCAGGAAATACGAGGCGGTTGCCGCCTTTTGAGAGACAGTTGCCTCACGAAAGGAGGCGGCGGGGCGGATCTGAGAGGAAATTCTCTTCGGTGACACAATCCGCCATCGGAGCCTGGAGTGGCACAGTCGCGAGTACCTGCGCTTGTTGCCGCCCTAGCCGAGGTCACGGGTGACTGGACCGAGAAATAGTCCTTCACCCGCAGAGAGGCTGACCCGTGCAGGCACTAAGCCAGGGCTTTGACGGGAGATGGTACCCAAAAGTTTAATCTGCCGCGCTGAACACGGATATCCAGGAAGCGACACTAGTAGCCGGTCCAATAGCGATGGGGAGGGAATACAGTGGGATATGTGACCACGCGCCGCCTTCTCGTCGCCCCGGATGGAATAGATGCCGCGTGTCCAGACCATAGCCTGCAAAAAAAAACAAAAGGAGTCTGAGGAATTGGTGGAAACGTGGAAATGTCATGCTGCGATCTCAATTTTTATTCAACATTTTAACGTCATATTTTATTTTATTTTTTCTTATCGCTTGTGGTGGTAAACGAGCATGCAGCATACATAATGGTAAATGTTACTGCCGCCCATGGACCTTTGCCATACCAGGGCATAGCAAGGCCGCTGCTTACTCACTAAACTCCATCCAAGTAGGGCTTTCGGATTTCTCACTTACCAAACAAAGCGCAATAGCACATTCCCCGTTCTTGCACACTTTAAGACAGATACTCCTATTACTACTAAAATCTGTATACACCGTGTGTAGCCCAATTTGTTTTTATATTCCCAAGGTTTTCTTTTTCTACCAATAATGCGGCCCGCGGCTGTAGACAGAGAACTGTCAAAAGTATGATCCTGCCACTATCCTTCTGGTTGACTCCTATGTTAGTTATATTTTTTAATCGTCATTGTACTTACGTCTTAGTTACTATTCTTTACTTAAAAACTAATATAATAATAACAGCGCAGATCAGCATCGTATAATTATTAATTGCAGAAAACATTGATAAAGTTAATAATCATCATTTCGCTCTAAAATATTATATAGTTTTTTAAACAAATTTTCCCTGTGGTGACGGAGTAAGAATACAATTCACCACACCCTATCTTACCCGTGGGTGATCGTGAAAGATGACTAAGGGATATAAAATGCTTATAACATCTATGCAAGAGAAGGCTAACTCGATATAAAACCCTATATCAACACGTCTGACCGTGGCGTGACGTGACGTGATGTGACGTGGTATAGTACGTCAATTTCCCTCCCTATTATAGAGGAAGCTCGCACCCAACTGTGGGACATACATACAAGTAAGCTGGAATAATTACAATGGGGAATATGCATGACTTTTCTTTATTTTTTTATACGTTTCTACTAGTTATTACATTACCATAAACAAATATAACATCCAAAATATAAACCATTAAACTAAAAAAAAAATATTAAATTCACTATCATTTTTGGGCGATTTAAACACGGCTATTATGGCGCGCTTCTGCGACGTCAGAATACACACACAAGTTGGATGTCAACAACGAAATGTTTGGTTCACGAAGTTATTGAAAATTAAAAAAGTGTGTGTAAAGTCAACTTATTACCGTGGAAAAGAACAGAAAACCGTATTATAAATATTGTGTCCTTCCTATGTGCCAAAATATTATCAAAACTATACCTAACAAAGTATATTTCCTTATGCCGAGAAATGTAATAAATAAGAAAAAAATAATACAAGGCGATGAGAAAAGACAATGTGTCGTGTTTGAGCAGTTTAAACTGTTGTGAAGATCATTTTAACGTAAGTAAACACATTAGAGAAGTGACGAAGTACATACATAAAAAATAATTTTTCCTTAATATTTGTTTTGTAAACAAATTTCGACGTACACATACGTACCTAGTTTACGTAAAGTTCTTAATGATAAATATATTCTCAATATCTAATAGGTACATGGGTTATCCATAAAAGTAATATATGTTTAGGCATCTATGATACCTATGAATGAAAACATGTAACTTATTAAACTAAGAGAAAAGTTCGAAATTATTTATTATTTATCTTTCTATTGGATTTCAGATACAGAGAATTATATGCAATACAAAATAATGGCATTAGAACAGGGACAAAAAGTGACGATTGTTAAGTCTCTCATTCACAAGGATTAAAATACTGGAACACAGAAAACTAATAACTCATGAAATAACTGCTGTTACGCAGTTATTTCATGAGTTATTAGTTTTCTGACAAAATAATCACTAGAAACACCTTGATACCAGAAGACCCGAGTGTACGATGACGTCACGTATTGAACAACAAATCGCGTCGCGTTTTAGAAATTTGCGATCGAGTTTCAAAAAAGCCGATTTTTGATAATTAATTTTCACTATTAAATAATGATGAATTTCAAAAATAATTGTATAGGTATGTTTTTTAATCAATAAAGATTACAAAAAAAATATTTTGTTCAATTTGGAGTCACTTGCATATTCCCTATTACCACTTCTATATTTTATGTTACAAAAAATTTAATAATGAAAATATTTTATAGAACAGTCTCATTTTACATTAAATTAGTGGTGTTTCTATCGTTTTCAGTCCACACCTCAAGGGAGTTCTGCCCCATATACATTGGAGGCGTCGTCGGTGTGCTACTTTTATGTGTACACTCCTTGTTAAATCACAGTATGTATATTAAGCTCTATATTTGCTATAATAATATTGATACAATATATGTTTAGATGTCTTTTCTTTTAGGAACAAAAGACAATTTATTGTTAAATTTGTATTCCTTTTCCGTTCACAAATGTAAACAACAGTATGTTTTTGTTGATTTACCATCTACTGTTATTTTACTATTTTTTTTTATTTAATTTATTTATTTTTTTGTTATTTTATGTTTGTCTAATACATACATAGACTAATTTAACTGCAATGGTTAGTAGGTGTAGATGGCGTAGTGGTTAAGATACTGACCTTCTGTGCCAGTGATGTGGGTTCAATTCCACGCAAGATGTGTGATATTTGTGCGATCCCCAAAGTGTTGTTCTGAGTCTGGGTGTAATTTGTTTCCTATAATTGCATATTTGTAAAAACTCCTGCAATACAAGGATTACTTCCTTAGCGTAGGTAGTTATTTATTAAAAATAAAAAAGCAAATCTTACAGCTCTAAAATGAAGATTCACATATAACGTAGTTATCAAGTTATAGAATTCAAAATCATCATTCTCCTACTCTTATCCCAATTACTTGGGGTCGATACAATATATACTCTTCTTTCATAGTAAATATTGTAAAAGTTATTGGCAATAGTTTTATGGCCGGCTGCCTGCCAGACATCAACCCTCCTTGGGAATGTAATTGTTGACCAAACGGCATCAGTTCGAGTTAGACCAGGTTCTTAGTCATCTTTTACGACATCCACAAGCAAAGTGAGGGTTGGTAGTATTCGTAGCCATTACCACACAGCACATCAAGTTATAGAATTCAAAATAATATATCAATATTTTTTTATTAACAGATCCCACTACTGGATTAGCTTATGCCTTAAAGAAGAAAGGTGTGGCAGACTACAAAAATGTTACGAATTGTCCTAGGATTTTGTTTTGAAGTTTGCCTTATCTTATATCTCTTACATCTATTTTTTCTTTGCAACGTTTAATGACTCGTTCCTCGATATCTGAATAGTATGAATTAACAACTAAACTTCATTTGATGCGTGAAAGTTTTGGAAATTTGCTTTGGTTTTGGTACCAAATCTCTTCTTCGTACTTTCTGTCCTTATTTTATTCTCTACAATCTTGAAACAAATAACGAAGATGATTATTTCATTCTACACATAACACACAGGTGATTCAAACAAAAAAGAAACTAATAAACATTATGGTTAAAATATAAGCATTCGGGCTTTGCTAAAGTCTTTATGTAATAGCTATCACTTATGAACAAGGCAGCAGCAACAAAGAAAATAAGATTTTTTTTTTATCTACCGGCAGAAACTTAACAAGGACCATAAAATATTTCTTATATAATAAATTTATATATTAATTATAAATGAAGCTTTTGAATTACAAACGTTGATGTATATGAGTTTAGAATGTGATATTATGAAAAGTTATTCACAAACATTTATTCCGTCTATTGCAAATAACAGTCGGAATAATTAAAGATGTGAATCTATTTGCATTCTTTAGCATTTCAACTGTTTTAATATTCAAGTGTCATGATACTTTGTTATAACTTTGAATATACTTAAAGGTTATATAGCTCTAAGAACTAGACGTTAACTTAATCTTTTTTTATTTATTTTTCTTACAAAGATATTAACCGACATTAAGGAATAAATCCTTATGTCATGTGAGATTTTTATAAACATACAATTCATTTTTCACAGTGACATCATTTTTCGTTTCGTAATTGGGTATTTATAAATAATTAAGCATATTAAATGCTAAAAATTTCAGTAATTTGAATAACAAGGTTGTGTCATCGTTTAATACAATTCTAACTGTAAAGTTTGAAGTATTAAGTCTATACAATGTGTAAACATTGTCCGATAGATGGCATACGTCACCTTGAAGACGTAAGATATAATATGAAGCGAAATTTGCATGTCCTAAATTAGTTCACGATGGTGTAAGTGGCAGCACGGTTGGGCCGGATTCCCAATAGGTGCGGGTTCGAACCCCGCTTGTGACATCATTTTACGTTTCGTAATCGGGTATTTATAAATAATTAAGCATATTAAATGCTAAAAATTTCAGTAATTTGAACATACAATTCATCATCATCATCTCAGCTCATATATGTCCCACTGTTGGGCTCGAGCCTTCTTTGTGATGGGAGAGAAATTGACCTACTATACCACTCTGGTCAGACGTGTTGGTATATGGTCTTGTTTCGAGTTTTCTTTCTCTCGCATAGATGTTATATACGTTTTATGTCCCTTAGTCGTCTCGTACGATCACCCACGGGTAAAATATGGGGTGGTGAATTGTATTCTCACTTCGTCACCAAACGGAAAAAAAACATACAAAGTAACAACAAATCACATTCAAGATTCAGAACAATTTCCGCTGGGCGAACCTCCGATGACAAACACCAGGTTCCGATGGCGCGTCCGCACAGCGTAGATAGGTACATGAATAGCAGGCATAAATAGCTTTAAGAATATGTTAATGAAATAGTACATTAATAAGAGTTTAGTTTCATAAATTCTAATCAAATAATATCCTAACTCCACGCTCTTTCTACCTACTACTACTACTCTACCTACCTACGTATAGTACTTAATATTGATACAGACCTTTATTTCACGTTTTCTTTTAAAATAGTCTCTTAAAGTGATTTTATCTAAAAAGAAATCATCATCATCATCATTTCAGCTCAAACACGTCCCACTGTTGGGCTCGCGCCTCCTTCATAATGTGAGGGCAATTGACCTACTATACCACGCTAGTCAGACGTGTTGGTATAGGGTTTTGTTTCGAGTTTTCCTTCTCCGCCTATGCGAACATAGAAAATACATTTATTTATCTTTCTTTCTTTCATAAAAAAGAAGATACATATAACATCTATGTTTTATATCCCTTTGTCGCCTCATACAATCACTCACGGGTGAGATAGGGGGTGGTGAATCCGTCACCACACGGGAAAAAAAAATATTGCACTCTAATTTTGAGACAAGAAATAAAGTTTTCATTTCTAAATAAATTAATCCCTTTACATATTAAAAGGTCGTCCTTTATATTAATTACAACATCTTCAGAATTTCATGACAGGGGCGGGCAAGAGCTGTTTACGTCACCCACTTAATTCAATTTACACGTACGGACAGCCCTTTTTTTTTTTTTTTTTTTTTTTTTGGTGGACTATGGATTAGTCTCGCCCCGCCAAATCGGTCCGGGGTGACGGAAAAGGCGGCGCGTGACCCCATAGACCCACCGTAAAACTCCTCTCTCTTCGCCGTGCGAGCGGGTCACCGGGACCCGATTTTTAACTTCGGTGGCCCGCCCGGCGGTTCACCCTCGCGGGTTCCTCTCGTCGACGCCCCAACAGATTTCGCCGTCGGGGCGTCGCCCTCACGCGGTGGCCTCACGTCGGGTGACCGGACAATTCCCCGGTCCGATCACCCGAAGCCTCGGTTAGGGCGGCATCAGGCGCAGGTATTCGCGCCTGCGCCGCCCCGGCCGCTGGCGGCGGCCCGGGGCGCGGGAATCCTCCCTTGCCCGTTCCGCCGCTTCCTTCTGCGAGATGACAGCCTCGCAGAAGGCGGCGACCGCGTCCCAGTTCCTGATGCTGTCGACCATCGCTCTCGCGACGGCCGGCAGCGTCAGGTCGGCACCGATGACAGCGACGAGGTCACGGCGCTGCCGCTCCCATCCCGGACACACCTCCAGCGTGTGTTGCGCCGTGTCCTCGCCACTCCTGCAGTGGTGGCAGGCCGGAGTCCACTCCCTATACACGACCCTGTGCAGGTACAACCCGAAACACCCGTGCCCCGTCAATACCTGCACCAGCCGAAAGGTGAGGACTCCGTGCCGCCGCTCCATCCACTCTATCAATACGGGCCGGAGGGCCTCAACGGTCTCCACACCGTGCCTAGGCCTCTCCAGCCGCGTAGCCCAACGGGCGATGACGTCTCGGCGGGCATCCACGCGCCAGGTGGCTATCTCGCTCAACGATGGGGAGCCACCTTCCTCGCGCGCTGTGATAACCCGCCGGTAGAGGTCGGAGAGCATCTCCGCCTCTAGGTCCCACGGGGGTGTCCCGGCCAACAGGCACGCCGCCTCTGTCGACACCGTGCGGTACCCGCGAATGGCTCTGACCGCCATGGCTCTCTGTGGCCTCCACAGAACCGCCCTGAGCTGGGCGTTCAGAGCCCTCGCCCACACGGGTGCGCCGTACATGGCCATCGAGCGGATGACCCCCGCATACAGCCGTCGGGCCTCAAAACTGGGTCCGCCCACATTCGGCATGAGTCGAGAAAGGGCGGACGCCGCGCCGACAAGCCGGGGAGCAATCTGTCGGAAATGCTCCCGGAACCACCATCGCCCGTCGAGCACCAGACCCAAGTACCTCATATGGGCCTGGATGCTGATGTGGATGGAGTTTACCACTATCGAGGCGCCGATGGGCAGCCTCACACGGGGCCCATGGAAAAGTAGGGCCTCCGTCTTGTTTAGGGCCACCCTGAGCCCCAGCGCCTCGATCCGCCTGACCATCTCCTCGGTGCCGAGAGTGGCCAGGCTCGCCGCCTCTTCGAGTGTCCTGCCCCGGGCTGTGACGAGCGTGTCGTCAGCGTAGCACACCAAGCTCAGCCCGGGGGGGAGACTCCCTCTCAACGCCCAGTCGTACCCGATGTCCCACAGAGTCGGCCCCAGAACCGACCCCTGTGGAACGCCGCACGACATGGGCGTCCGCACAATGTCCCCTGCGGGACCCGCGCAGAGGATACTGCGGCCCTCCAAATAGTCTGCCACCAGCCGCCTGAGGTACAGGGGCACTCCATGGAACCGGAGCGCCTCCCTGATGCAGCCGAATGGCAGACTATTGAATGCGTTGGCGATGTCCAACGACACCGCCAACAGCACTCCCTTCCCGGCGACGGCCTCCGCGGCCGCCTGCCTCAGGCGTAATAGGGCCCCGATGGTCGAACGCCCCCTCCGAAACCCATACTGAGCGTCCGACAGATCGGGCCCCACCTCCTCCAGGTGTCGGACGATGCGGGCAGCGAGCACACGCTCCAGCAGCTTACCCACATCGTCGAGGAGCACGATGGGCCTGTAGGCCGACGGCAAATCCGGGGACCGTCCCGGCTTTGGCAGGAGAACCAACCTCCCTTCCTTCCAGCACTCAGGGAACCGTCCAGACGTCAGACAGGCGTTGAACAGCTGCCTGAGGCGAGGCTCGAAGTGCTCGAGGAGCGACGTCAGCACCCGGACTGGAATTCCGTCCGGGCCGGGGGCCGTGGTGGCGGAACGAATCTTCGCCACGGCCGCCCCCACTTCCGACTCCGTCACGGGCGGAACACTCTCGTCGTCGTCGTCCTCCCGGTCCTGATCTGGCGGAGCCATGACCGGGGGCGTGTGTTCCGACTGCCGTGGAAACAGCTCCTCGACCACCCTACGAAGGAAGTCGGGCTGGAGGGTCTCGGTGAGGGGGGGGGCCCGCGCGCGAAGCTTGTTCAGCGCCGCGCGATATGGGCGACCCCAGGGGTCACGGTCGAGACCGTCCAGCATCTCCTGCCAACTCGCGCCCTTGGCGGCACGGATGGCCAGCCGAAAGGCAGTCCGCGCACTGCGGTACGCCTCGTACAGCTGGCCCTCCCGCTCGACGTCGCGGTGACGCCGCCGGCTGCGGGTGTAGGACCTTCGGGCACTGATACACGCCGCACGAAGGTCCGCCAGTCTTGGGGACCACCAGTAGACCCCCTGCCCCGGAGGTGGACGCCGCCGCACTCTGGGCATGGCCGCATCGCAGATCTGCGTTAACGCACTGCGAATGCGGGCAGCCTCAGCGTCCACTCCGTCCGCTGGGGGTGGTGAGGACAGCCACGTGCTGACAATGGCCGCCTCCGCCAGTAGATCCCTGTCAAGACGACCCACAGCCCACCGCGGAAACGCGGGAGCTCCGTCCGCCCTGTGACCCCTACCGGGTTCCCGGGGGGAGACCTCCATCCGGATGTACCGGTGGTCCGACAGGGTCTCCGCCTCCTCCAGGACACTCCAGTTCCTCACCCGTGGCGCGACAGCGGGGCTAGCGAACGACAAGTCCACTATCGACCCGCCCTGCCGCCGCACACACGTGTTCACCGAGCCTCTGTTCAGAACACAGAGGCCCAGTGAAGCCGCCCACTCGTTGACCGCCCGCCCGCGGTCGTCCGTCGTAGGGGACCCCCACGCCGTGGATTTGGCGTTAAAGTCCCCCAGAACCAGGACGAGGCCCGGTGCCAGTCGCCGTATCGAGGCCTCCAAGGTGGTGAGTGAGGCCCCGAAATCGTCCATCCTCCTAGTGGGGGAGAGGTATACGCTGTAGAGCGTGACCCCTCCCCACTCCGCCGCGACAAATTCCTCGCCCCTATCCAAAAGGGACAAGGACGGGAAGTGCCGCTGCGTTGAGACGACGATTGCCGCGGTACCGTTTCGACTGACCACCCAATTGGGGCGATCAGGCACGGCGTACGGTTCCGCGACTACGGCTGCACCAATCGACCACTCCGCCATGGATTGCAGGAGGAGATCCTGCGCTCCAGCGGAGTGGTTGGTGTTGGCCTGCAGGAGGAGGTGCATGGCTGGTGTACCCATTATCGGGTTATGTCCATGACCTCCTCGCCAGCGGGCGATCGGACCGCGCTAGGAGCGGGAGCGGCCGTGGTCGTAGGGCCGCCCCGCGCCTTTGGGGCCGAAGCTGGAGGTTTGCACGCCCCAGAGCCCATGCGGTGCTTGGCGGGCTTATTGCCCGCCGCACACGCGGGGCAGTGGGGCGGGGCGGCGCAAGATGCCGCCACGTGCCCGGTCTGACCGCAGCGGAAACACAATCCGCCGCAGTCGAAGCAATTAGTGCACGTCGGTCGAGTGTGTCCGACCGCCATGCACTTGTAGCACCTCGCGGGCCGGTGCTCAAGCACGGTTACCCGCGCCGAGCTCCAGCCCACGAGGAGCCTGCCTGAGCCGGCCAGTTGCCTGACCGACTCCACCGGGCACTGCGCCCAGGCAGCACCTACGCCACCCGGACCGGGACGAATGGCACCGACCCGGACGGTGTCTATGGGACACCCGGTTTTCGAGGCAATAGCCTCCCGGATGTCTTCCACCGTCACCGAATCGTCCAAACCCGAAATGCGCATTTCGGCGCACTTGACGGGCCTGGCGATCTTGATGCCACCCTCCACGGCGAATAAACCTCGCAGCTTCTCGGCCACGCTGTCGGCCGTCTTGGCGCCCTCGGCCCCTGGGAACTCGAGAATTCGAGCCCCCGTCCGGGCCTTGCGGGTCCTGGCTTCGACGCCTCCAATATCGGAGACGTCTAGCTCCCGCCGGGCCTTCCTCAAGACGGCCTCGTAGCTGAGGCCCTTCTCGGCCGCCTCGGGCAGCACAGTGATCACCACTGCGGCCGTCTTCGGCGACTTGAGCCCCTTGCGCGGTCTCTTCTTCCGTCCGGCTCCTGCCTGTGGAGCGGGGACCTCAGCGGCGCGCTTGGCCTCCGCTCTCCTTCTTTGGCCGCGACTCCTTCTGTCGCGCTCGGCCACCTGCCAACCCTGTTCGGGTACGGCAGTCGTGCCAGACGCGGAAGGTCTCGTCGCAGCCTCGCTGGTCGTCGCCGGCGGTGTTATTGCGGGCGACTTCAGCGGTCCGGCAGGAGCCGGAGCCGTCTTCCTCCTCAGGGCGGGTCCCTTCGGAGCTGGGCCGGGGCCTTTGGGCTTAGGCCCGGCCGCGGCCGCGGCGTAGCTCCCCACGCGGCCACCCTGACAAGGCAGCGGGGCGGGGGCTGGTGCCACATGCGGCCGCTTGTCCGCGGCGAGAGGTGGTCGGACACGTGGTTCTGGAGGCAACCTCGCCTCCAGAACGGCGAAGCGCGCATCGACGAGCTTGCCCACTGCGCCGATGATTTTGGCGAGGGCCTCGTCCGATATGCCTCCCACCTCAAACGGGGTCGGCTGAGCCTCCTCAGGGGCCCGTTCTACGGCGCCTGGCGGCTTTGGCGCCGCAGGGGCGCTAGCCGGCGGCAAGCGGTCCGCGGGGAGAGGCGTCAACCTCACCACCGGGACAGGGAGTCTCGCCGCGGCGACTGCGCCAGCGTCAGCCGGCGGCGCGCGCTTCGCGGCGGCAGGCGTCTTCCTCGCCGCGGGGATGGGTGTGACGGTGACGCCATCACCCAACGTCGTCGGCGCCGCAGCGCGAGGCGGCTTTGGCGCCGCAGCGGCCGCTGAGTAGCCGGTCTTGGCTGGTGGCGCGGCTGGCGCAGGCGACACGAACAGCGCCACCTGCGCCTTGAGGTCGGCCACGTCGATCAGCAACTGGCGGTTTGCCCGACGCATCTCCGCCAGCATGTCGCCCAGGTTCCTGTTTCGGGTCCGCAGGCCTGACATCTCGCCTCTAAGGCGGACATTTTCGGCCTGCAGATCCGTGGCGTCACCGGCGCGGACAGCGACCGCCGCCGCCCTTTCTACAGCCGAGGTCCCTCGCCCTCTTCGGGAGGCCATGATCTTAGGTGGAGGCATGTTGGCCACGCTCCCCTCGGTTTCGGCGCTCGAGCTGCCTCCCTTACTCAGGGGGCGCTTTCGCACCTGCGAGGGGAGGGCCTCCTCCTTCTTAGTCGCGGTCGCCGGCGGCGTCTTTGCTGCTAGACGCGCCGACGACCTAGTGGGGCCTTCACCAGCCGACCCGCTGCCCTCTTTGGACGGCCCTGCGGGAATATCACCGCCCTCGTCCATTCTGACGGTAGATCCGCCGCCCTCGTCTTCGGACGGCTCTGCGACATCGCTGTCGCCCTCGTCCGTCGACGGCTCTGCTGCGAGTCTACCGTCTTTCTTCTCTTCAGCGGCGGCAGCCTCCCTGCGCGCTCGCCGCTCCTCCAGCCGCCTTTTGTGGCTCAGGCCGTTGCCCCGGGTCTTTCTGGGCGACCTCCTCTTCTTTTTCTGGGCCTCCACGGTTTGTGCCGGGCCCTCGGCGGACGCCTCAAGTCCTGAGGACGAGGCGTCGTTGTCAGTTTTTCTTTGGCTTGACAAGGCCGTGGTGTGAGAATCACAGGGATTCCCGTCGGTAAATGTATTTAATTTTAAGGTATCCATATGATTCCCACGAGTAGGGGAGATACACAACGTCGACCCGGGCAGAGATCCCTTTACCCGGGCAAGCCTACATTTACCAACCAGGGGGTCAGCCGGTACCCTGGCTGGAGCGTGCTAACGACAGAACAACCCATCTGCCATGCATCTTCTCGCCGCACGCCAGAACTTAAGATTCTGGGTGATTTCCGAGTCCGAATGTTACTTCGAACTCTTTATAGAGGTTGTCTTCCTCGCGGTCCGGGCGGTTAAGCCAAGACCCTCGCTCCTGAAACTAAGACAAGCAAAGAATCAGGTTTACGATGTGTGGGCGGTGGCATGTGCCTGCCCAGCCCTCAAATAAATGAGTGACTGAGCCCGTCCCAATATTTCGCGTCCTATACCCTCTACTACGACTGTAGTAGAGTAAGGAGCGAAATCGCGCAGATATTCGCTACGGACGACAGTACAACAGAAGAACTGGGGACCGCCGCCCGCACCCAGGGTACACCGCGTGGAGGTTTCTGGGATAGTACCCCACGGACAGCCCTACATATGACGTAAAAGCTTGTAGTGTCACCATTTATGAAGATGTTGAGAGAATTTTTCATTCAATCTCGCACTAGAAAATAACTTAATATCTCAAAGTTGCTTTTATAAAGTTATTTACGCTTACTTAAAACTACCATTTATGGTTGACGTAATTCTTCTTATTGTTATAAGTACGTAAGCTATATAGCTAAGGATGGTTGGATATATGTTATTCAATCGCCAGAATACCTAAACGAATTTAGTTGAAATTTGCCACTAAGATAGATTATAGTCTAGCATAGCCTTTAAGCTAGTTTTAACCTTAGAAAAATTTACGGCTCCCGTAGCAAAGATTTACAATTAGAAATATATTTAATTACTATTTAACAATAACCCTATGCTAACACATCTGACCAGCGTGGTATAGTAGGTCAATTTCCCTGCCAATACGGAGGAGGCTTGAGCCCAATAGAGGGGTATATGTGAGCTGAAGTGACGTTTTTTTTATTTTATTTCTTATGGTGGCAAACGAGTAAGCAGCAAAACCTGGTGGTAAGTGTCACTGCCGCCCATGGACCTTTGCTATAACCAAGGCTATACTTACTATCCCCAGGCTAGGCTTACAATCCCCAAACCCACCCAGGTGGGCTTTTTTTTGGCGGCGAGCTATGGAGTGGTCACGCCCCGCTAATCCATCCGGGGCGACAGAAGTAGCGGCGCACGACCCCATAGACCCGCCCTACAAGTACCTCTCCACGCCGTGCGAGCGGGCCACTAGAACCCGGTCTTTGTCTTCGGTGTCAACCCAGTTGGGCTCTTTCACTCACTGAACGAAATGCAATAGCACATTGCCATTACTCAGACGTCGGTCTTCTGCGAGAGTGTGTTACTACGTGTACGAGCTTAGTGCTCAGCCTGCATCTTTTTAGTGAAAAATATCATGAACTTCTTTTCTAAAATTCAGTTAATCTTTAAAATAACACAGCAGTTTATTTTAATGACCTAGATTATTCCAAAACTCATGATAACAGTAACGTACTTAGATTTGATAGAGCTCATTATATAACTTTGAACTTTCTTGTTATTTGCCAATAATTCGACACGACATTCAATAAAAAAAAAACACGTTTATAAACAAGCTAACAGCCAATTCGATGCTAAATGTTAATTAGTGCCTATAAACCTTAGACCTACAGTTAGGTTGCTATCTAACGTAAGATGGGTTTGAGTCGCCAGTACTTTCGCTCACCGAACAAAGCGCAGTAGCAAATTACTCTAACGTTGTTTTATTTTCCCTTTCTCTACCAGAATGAACTGTCTTATTAATGGTAGCAGACAGAAAAATGGCTGCAGACAGAATAATGTCAGCAGCATGACTCTAACAATAAAAATAGTTTCTTCAATGCATTGTCTTCGCACATTGTAATATAAATTAAATAAAACTATTCTAATGTATAATTATTTATAATGTTTACGCGAGTATTATACATTAATTTTTTTTTCCGTGTGGTGACGGAGTAAGAATACTACTCACCGCCCCATATCTTACCCATGGGTGATCGTACGAGATGACTAAGGGATATAAAACACGCATATAACATCTATGCCAGAGAAGGAAAACTCGAAACCAAACACTATACCAACACGACTGACCAGCGCGGTATATAGGTTAATTTCCCTCCCATTACGGAGGAGGTCTGAGCCCAACACTGGGACATTTATGGGCTGTGATGATGCTGATGGTAATGATGATGATGATACATTTAAAATAAAACTATTTTAACGGATGTATAGTAGTCTCAAAAATATCTCAGGGGAGTTTGTAAATAAAACTCTGGATGAGATAATGTAACAAAATCATTTAATATAATATTACCTAGCAAGGTCTAAACAACCTTTGCTGAGGTTAACATCGCGATGTAGAAAATTATACAACGGCATCTATCGAACTACAAAAAATCTTATTTATAACTTTAGACAACGGGTTTTATCGCATTTGTATTTGATTTTTAATTGCCTGACATATCGAACACTTTGCAGGGTTCTTTTTTATTTTTTTTATTTGCTGATGGTGGCAAACGGGGAGCACACCTGATGGTAAGTGTTATTGTCGCCCATGGACATTTGCAATACCAATGGTACAGTTAGGCCGCTGCCTATGTATTAAAACCGCAAATCAGGTCAGTAAATTAGGGTGCTGGCTCTTTCGCTCACTGAAGAAACACAACAGCATATTACCACTACTCAGAGGATTTTCTAAATACTCAGTTACCATACGAAAATTATCTTATCGCCATTAACTGCTGAACATAGCCCTCATCACAGTTAGCAAGTTTTTTTTTAAAGGCTATGGCTCTGACCCACGCCACCCGTTCCGTCCGGGGTGACGGAAGGGCGGCGCGTTGCTCCATAACCGTCATTCTTGACCAGCCTGACGAGAAACACTTAGCATGTTGGCTGACGATCGCAGTCGGTGTTTTAATATGTCTAAAAGAGCGCTATTACTCACTCTTCTGGTGCTCTCTTAACTGATAAAACATTTGTACATG
The DNA here is from genome assembly GCA_905163515.2 of Lymantria monacha. Taxonomy (NCBI): domain Eukaryota; kingdom Metazoa; phylum Arthropoda; class Insecta; order Lepidoptera; family Erebidae; genus Lymantria; species Lymantria monacha. Next base: position 7,391,298 of record LR991090.1, on the reverse strand, counting down.
GTTACAGGTTAAGAATACAGTGCGTTCCCACCACTTTACTTTACCGTGGTAGTCATAAAAATCGGACTGGTCTAGACTGGACTCTGGAATGAGATCCTTCCGTAATCATGAATACTGTAAAGTATTCATGATTACAAAACAATTATAAACAATTATAAACGTCGTTAAATTAAAAATCAAATACAAACGCGATAGAATACTTAAAAATAACTTTAATTCAAATATTCGAATGTAAATGTGTATGTAATATTAATAGGACCGTAACCAAATATATAATAAAACAATATTTCATTCGATTATAAAGACAAGGTATAACAATTATACATATCGATTACAGTAATTAAAACAACATAAAGTTATTTATAGCTTTATACATTTCCCAATTAGTTCATGGTCACCGCTCCATAGTAAATACCATACAAAACCACGCAAGTAGGTACATCAGACAGGGCCTTTAACTATTAATATTCATCAATTATGTAGGAAGTAATCGAATGAACGATGTGTGAACAAGAATATTGTAAATACTTAGAATATTTTAAATAAACCGAAATATTATATGTACTTGCTGAAATCCTACAATATTCTGTCTTATAACTGTGCTCGAGGGATGCATACGACGAGGGGCGGGCCACCGAAGATAAAGATCGGCTACCGGTGGCCCGCTGGCACGGCGTCAAGTCCTTGCAGGGTGGGTCTATGGGGTTCCGCGCCGTCTCTTCCGTCGCCCTGGAGCGATTTGGTGGGGCGCGACCACATCCATAGTCCACCGCAACGGAAAAAAAAGAAAAAGGGGTGCATACGACACATTCTTTCATCTACCCCGACCAAGTTTTATATATTCTATATATATATTGAATTGTGATGTATAAATAACAGCTAATTATGTATATATTAAAGTTAAATATTCTAGTACAGACTTATTTCTATTATATAGAAACTTGTGTAAGTTTTTTGTTAATAAAGCAATTAATATGTGAAAAAAAAAATATCATATTTAAGTGAAAATTTTTACAATAAATCATTTTAATATATTTATTTCTAATTAAATTTGGGCGAGCTCGTCTCAGCTCATATACGTCCCACTGCTGGGCTCGCGCCTCTTCCATTTTTTTCTGTGGCTTTTGGTTATAAACGAGCAAGCAGCACACCTGATGGTAAGTGTTGCTGCCGAATATGGACCTGCTGCCTGTCAACCAAGACCTACCCCAGATTTTAGGGCTATCGACTCTCTCACTCACCGAACGAAATACAACATCAGACTGCCACTGCTCAGACTTTTTTACTCTGTTACCACACCAAAATAGTTACATATAATTAAACCGTCTATCTAACAGCCTATCGCCATTCGCGACTGAAGATAACTCTCGTCACGCTTAGCAAGTTGGCTGATGATCGCAATTGGTGTTTTAATATGCCTAAGAGAGCGCTGTTAAGGCGGGTATCGACTTCGCGCTCCTGGCGCGCGTGCCATGATAGACCGCGCCAAGAGTGCGTTCCACGGTACGCGTTCCAAATATATGAACTATACAAACTAAGCGCGCCTGGCGCCCGAGGCAACTGTTCCAATGTTTGATCATTCATCATGCAAGCGTCGTATGCGAGCAGCTGCAGCGTTTAGAACGCAACAAACACACAAAATGCTTTCATGTCCGTCTCAACTGGCGCGCGCGCCACGTTTGATACGCGGCAAAAAACCGACAACAGATGGAACGACCCGCTCCACGTTTGAGCGTTTCAACGAACACATTGGCGCGCGTTCCAAAGTGGTATCCATTTTGCGCGGCCGGAACGCGCGCCAATGTTCGTCCTTTTGGAGCGCGAAGCCGATACGCAGCTTTACTCACTCATCTGGTGCTCTCTTAACTAATTTTTGAAGTATACAAAATATAAAATATGAGACAAAGGAAATATTAAATAAAACGTTTGTACTTGGTGACGAGATTTTTTTTTTCTTTTTTTATTGCTCTTGGTGGCAAACGGGCAAGTAGCATCTCTGATTGTAAGTGTAACTGCCACCCATGGACCTTTGCAATACCAGGAACCGGCCCGCGGCTGTAGATAGAAATCTGTCAACGTGTGGTCCTACCACTATTCAAAGTACTATAGTCGTAAAAATCACCTGAGGATGTTTCTGCAGGTAATTTTTCGCGGTTCTACAATACAACAGGAACACTCTCTTGGAGGGTACTCTTTTGGGAAACATAACACTAAATTGTGATCGTGCATACTGCTAAGCGTGGTGATTATGGCAGTATTCCTTTAATAGGGAGGCCAATGTCCAACAATAGACCTTTGCAGGCTGATGAATAGATCTCCTTACATATATACATAGACATATGTATATATTATATACTCTTGGATTTAAACGCGTAATAATGCGAAAAACTACATTTATTACATAAATTTGTTTATTTCATGTTTTAATTATACTAGCAAACCTAGCCTATTGGTTTGTTTGTAGAAATTGTCATATCGCAGCGCATCCTGGTGACGAGTTACATCAATGGGCAGCATAGAAACCTTCTCCGCGAAAACATTACATATACACAGGGCCGGCTTTACCTATAGTGCAGAGGGTGCGGTGCACCCGGGCGCCGGGTGTTAGGGGGCGCCGAGAGCCGCTTGTAACCATCAATCTATTCCATTTTGTTCACACACTTTGGTACAAGAGGGCGCCAGGTTATTGATTGCACCCGGGCGCTACATGTGCTTGAGCCGCGCCTGCATATACATATCAATTTTCATAATGATTGGTCAAATAGTTTCCGAGTTTAGCAATGTCATATATACAAACATCCTCTTTTATAGATACAGATACTCTTGCATATAAATGCAATACGCATATAAACGCGTAATAATGTGAAAAACTATATTTATTACATAATGAAATTTATATATTTGTCTTGTTATAGTTAATATTTAAACTTGAATAGTTAACATTCATTTGTCTTGTTATAGTCAATATTTGAACTTAAATAGTTAATATTAATTTGTCTTGTTATAGTTAATATTTATTTGTCTTGTTATAGTCAATATTTAAACTTAAATAGTTAACATTCATTTGTTTTGTTATAGTAAATATTTAAACTTGAATAGTTAATATTAATTTGTCTTATTATAGTTAATATTTATTTGTCTTGTTGTAGTCAATATTTAAACTTGAATAGTTAATATTAATTTGTCTTATTATAGTTAATATTTATTTGTCTTGTTGTAGTCAATATTTAAACTTGAATAGTTAATATTAATTTGTCTTATTATAGTTAATATTTATTTGTCTTGTTGTAGTCAATATTTAAACTTGAATAGTTAATATTAATTTGTCTTATTATAGTTAATATTTATTTGTCTTGTTGTAGTCAATATTTAAACTTGAATAGTTAATATTAATTTGTCTGGTTATCGTCAATATATAAATTTTAATAGTTAATATATATTTTAATAGCTAATATTTAAAATATTGTTTACACTTAACGAATTTAAGATAAAGTTTAACTTATTGAGATCTCATTTCTTAATTTATTTATCTTTTCCTGTTTACGACTATTATTTAAACATATTTTAGTATGTTTGAACAATTAAATGCGATCATCGTACGATTTTATTACTTATAAAAACATTCTTCTATAATATTTTATCATCCACTTAAAAATATATAAACAAATTAGTTCAGTAAATATTATAAAATAAATATTATGATGACATGTCGCCACATATTTATTTATTATATTTATTATAAATATATAAATAAATGTGTTAATTTGTAACGCTTGTTCAGTGAGTGAGAGAGGCGGCAGTCCAACTTTCTGTGCGAACTTGCGGTTTTCATCTGTAGGCAACGACCTAACTGTACCACTGATATCTCAAATGTCCATTGAAAGTAACCCACCAGTCTACTTACCAGCAGGTATGCTGCTTGCTCGTTTGCCACCATCAGCAGTTAAAAAAAAACAGTAATATTATATAGATAGATAGATTATTTTTTTTTGCAGTGGACAATGGATACCTCTCGCCCCGCTAAATCGGTTCGGGGTGACGAAAGAGGCGGCGCGTGACCCCATACACCCACTGCCCGACTAGAAAAAAGTATGTTTCAACCAGATCATGTATCTGGACCCAATCAGGACAGAATGAGGCATGCCGGATCCGGCAAACCCTATCAGTACCAGGTCTGGTCCAGATCAGGATAGCCTGATGTGAAATAACATCAAGTATAGTAAGTCATACTGGATCAGGACCAGATCAGGACCAAATAAGGATAGCCTGATGTGAAACATTATCAAGTGTGGTAAGGCATACCGGATCAGGACCAGATTAGGACTAAATAAGGATAGCCTGATGTGAAATATCATCAAGTGTGGTATGGCATACCGGATCAGGACCAGATCAAGACCAAATAAGGATAGCCTGATGTGAAACATCATCAAGTGTGGTAAGGCATACCGGATCAGGACCAGATCAGGACTAAATAAGGATAGCCTGATGTGAAATATCATCATGTATGGTAAGGCATACCGGATCAGGACCAGATCAGGACCAAATAAGGATAGCATGATGTGAAACATCATCAGGTGTGGTAAGGCATACCGGATCAGAACCAGATCAGGACCAAATAAGGATAGCCTGATGTGAAATATCATCAAGTACGGTAAGGTATACCGGATCAGGACCAGGTCAGGACCAAATAAGGATAGCGTGATGTGAAATATCATCAAGTATGGTAAGGCATACTGGATCAGGACCAGATCAGGACCAAATAAGGATAGCCTGATGAAAAATATTATCAAGTATGATAAGGCATACCGGATCAGGACCAGGTCTGGACCAGATAAGAACAGCCTGATGTAAAATATAATCAAGTATATGGTAAGGCATGTAGTATATCAGGACAAGAAACAGTTTTCGTAACACAAAAAAAAATATCAATCAGAATTCAAAAGAGTATCATGAATTATCACGATTGTCATATTTATGCCATGGTGTAAATTGTATTTGCATCAGAGGAGTATAATTTTAAATCTTTAATTATTTAATAATAATAATAATGTTTAATTAATAATATAAAATTAATTTATATTTAAAGTAAAAACATAAATAAATAATAGGTACATTTGAAAACATAGATAGAAATAAATATAATAATATTGTAACAACCATTCTTACATTTAATGTTTTGGGTCATAAATTGTTGATGGCGTTAGTAAAATGACGTCATTATCTGAATCGCGGTGTTAAGATTCTCTGAAACGTAATGACATCGCCTAATATTAAATTAGTTGTTATCGAATCACATCAAACCGGATCGATCAGGTCATGAATGAGAAATTCAGGCGACAGTAGGGGTGTCCACTTTGAAAAAACATCCATGTTTTTTTTCGATTCGATAAATCGAAACTGTACATCGATGTCTTTCGAGGTATCGGATCATATCGGATACATCGATGTTTTGAAACATCGAGTACTTTTTCTAAAGTCATATCAAAAGTGTTACGTCTAAAAAAAAAAAGGTCTTTTTTGTGGCATTTACTGGTTATCATCGTTTCGATGTTTTATGAAAAAACATCGATACATCGAGTATTTCGATAGCTCTTCAAAACATCGGATCGATTCGATGTATCGCATTGTAAACATCGATGTTTTCGATGCATCGATGTATATCAAATATCCCTAGGCGACAGTAGAAGTTGTTAGCATCTGGTAGTTGCGCCCTAATTGGAACAGCTCACTGGGACTCTCTACTCTCTATGTTAAGAATATATCACTGCATTCGCTGCCTACGTCATATTATATTAATTTATATTTTATTTAGTAAACATGTTTTTTAACATATTCATGTTTTTTAAACGGACCGGACTGGGCATACTCGTTTTGGATCAGGCAAGATATATAACGCAGATGATTAATTTGGATCCGCTCAGTAAAATTTCAACCGGACCCGATTAGGAATGCCTAATCTGGACCCGATCAGGAATGCCTGATCTGGACCCGATAAGGTTTACCTGATCGGGTCCAGATATATCTTCTGCGTTACATACCTTATCTGATCCAGATCGGGCATGCCCGGTCCGGTCCTGCTAAGGAAGACAAAAAAATTTCTAGTCGGGTGTGCAACTCCTCTCTTCGCCGTGCGAGAGGGCCACCGGTACCCGATCGTTGTCTTCATTGGACATTATCTAGATACTAGGATATATAGATAATGTCGATCTTTATGAAATTCGAAGGATAGAAAGGATGTTTTACTCGTATTTTACTCTCATTCTGTCAACTCGCGTAATTCTATGGAGATAAAACCTTAGACTCTAACAAAAATATTGATAATTAAATTGTGGTAGAACCACACTGTTGACCGTTTCCTGTCTACAGCTATGGGCCTGATCATCCAAGGTAGTACCACACTCCGCCTGAGCATTGCCAATATGCTGTTACGCTTCATTCGGGGAACGAGAAAGCCGGCAGCTCAATTTTCTGGGTGGGTTTAGGTTGGTAGGCAACGGTTTAGCTGTACCGTTGGTATTTTAAAGATCCATGGGCGGCAGTAACACTTACCATCAGGTGTGATGCTTGCTCGTTTGCCACCATATGCAATCATCATTCTCCTACTCTTATCCTAATTACTTGGGGTCGATACAATATGTACTCTTGTTTCATAGTGCATATTGTAAAAGTTATTGGTAATAGTTTTATGACCGGCCGCCTGCCAGACGTCAGCCCTCCTTGGGAATGTAATTGTTGACCAAATGACATCAGATGAAATTGGCCCAGGTTATCTCTTAGTCGTCTTTTACGACATCCACGAGCAAAGTAAGGGTTGGTAGTATTCGTAACCGCTACCACACAGCCACTATATGCAATAAAAAAAAATCCATAGAGGTTAGATTAAGATAAATTTAATTAAAAAATAATATACATAACTTAACATAATATACGCTGGTTGTGACGTCCTATTCATGTATATTAACTACTTATTTTGTTTATAACAACAAAGCTAATATAATCACATTCGATACACCATAATTGTCTTATCATAATTGAATTACGCATTATTCAAAATACACCAGAATATATTAATGATATGATCATGATATTTGTGTTTCTTATTTGATATATTTAGATGTTAAAGTAATGTTATTTTATTAATCAACTGGTTTAGATTAAATAAGATTTATATAATTAGAAATAACTTTAGAAGTGAAACTTGATGGGGAGGGAATACGGTGTGTTATGTGGCCACAGGTTGCCCTCCCGTCGCCCTGGACGAGGGGGCAGCGTGCATTTACACCATGGCGTACCGAAAAAAAAGTGAAACTTAACTTGACTTTATTTAGTTCAACATTTCAGCTCAGATATGTTGTCACTGTTGGGTTCGGGCCTCCTTCATAATGGGAGGGAAATTGACCTACTATAACCACGCTGATCAGACGTATTGGTTTTATTTAGAGTTTTCCTTCTCTTGCACAGATGCCATATGCATATTATAACCGTCTTTTGCCATACCCACGGGCAAGAGAGAGGAGTGGTGAATTGTATTCTTACACCGTCACCACACGGAAAAATTATTATTTATATTTAGTTAATACACAGTATAAATATTTTTTTAAGTTAATATAAATATTTGAATTTTATTTTCATGTAATGATGAAGTAATTTTATAATTCAGCACCCCTTATCTTAACTTTCGGTGTTTTTAGAGGCGACTAAAGGCTCATATGTATGTGGTATGCGTTCAAAAGAATAAATGCTCGAAATGAAAACCTATACCAACACGTCTGACCAAGGTGATAGGCCAATTTCTCTCCTATTATGACAGATGCTTGAGCCCAGCAATGTGACGTAAATAACCTGAGATAATAATGATAAAATATTTGAAAACTTTTTCTTATATCCATTAGACGTCCGATGTTAGTTTTCAGCTTCCTAAGAATATATAGCTATATTCGCCATTTTTGATAGATGACGTGGCAATAATAGTAGTTTGTGCTAAGTTTACCAAGACAGTGCCTGTGAACTATTGCTCATATATATCATAAGTGATATTTCACTTATTCGATGTTTACGGCTCACTTTTAACTCTTCAATGACCTTAAAATATCTATATTCAATCTAAAGATGAATTCAATTAAAAGTGATAGTAAATAAAAATCTTGACAGCTACTAACCTTGCTTACCAAAAGGTCAAAAATGTCAAGAGGATGTACAATTGCAAAATTGTCTATTAAATCAAAGGACCCCATTTCATTTGGAGGGGACAGTAACATTTAATAATTGGCGATGGTTGATAATAGCATAGTAATCGTTATAATTTCGTTGACATATAACCTCAATAAATACGAATCTTACTTGATATAGTATTGTGAATGAATAAGGTCGAGTTTCGTATCATGTAATTACGTAATGGATACTAAATAAGAATTCGTTACATATGTGATTATTTTAACAGTAGCTTCAATGCACGACCGAGTATAATATGTGTCATACATCTATTTAGAGATTTTTGTTTAAAAAAATTATACATATAAGACAGTTTTTTAAATCCGTGCGGTGACGGAGTAAGAATACAATTCCCCACCCCATATCTTACCCGTGGGTGTTCGTAAGAGACGACTAATGGATACAAAAGGCATATAACATCTACGCAAGAGAAGGATAACTCGAAACAAAACCCTATACCAACACGTCTGACCAGCGCGGTGTGGTGGGTTAACTTCCTTCCTGTTATGGAGGAGGCTCGAACCCAGCGGTGGGACATATATGGGCTGTGATAATAATGATGATATGATAGTTTTGACCTTTGCATCATATTTAAGTTCTATTAAGTTCGTCCGTGTGGTGACGGAGTAAGAATACAATTCACCACCCCATATCTTACTCATGGGTGATCGTACGAGACGATTAAATGATGTAAAACTTATACAACATCTTATGGAAGAGAAGGCAAAAATTCGAAACAAAGCCCTATACTGACATATTTAATCAGTGTGGTGTAGTAGATTAATTTTCCTTCCGTTTGGAGGTGGGTCGAGTCCAACAGTGGGAGTTGTATGCGCTGAGATGCAATTCTACATACGTTAAACTAAGTTGGTATATATTGAGTCGAGTCCAATATATCTCCAATGCGGCTATGAGAAAGATACCAACAAATATGCGCTAGAGTTATTTTCTGAGGAGATGAGTATGTGACAGCCACTATTTTCGACCTAATCATTCTCCTGCTCTTGTCGTAATTAAATATCAAACAACGCAGGGAGCAGGTAAGGGCAGAAGGGTTAGGTAAAATAATTTATACTAAGCCCCTGCATGATTTCAATCAACATCATAGTGAGCCAAAGACCGATTTTTTTTTTAGAATACCACGAGAAACTAAAGGATACATACATTTTTTGATACCCTATACAATGATATACAGAAACAGAAGTATATTTTTAACACACTATTTAAAACAAACAATAAATATAATATTTTTCTTCCAGTCCACCGTTTTCCGTTTCAACGACCTACTTTCACGTACACCTGAAAATTCTAAAACCACATTGTCACTCATCGACAATGAGGGGCCGTCAACAAAATGAAGCAGAACAGACAGGTACTCTAGCGTTCATTCATTGAGTGATGTAGCCTTTCCAATTTCGCTTTAGATTGACAGACGTGCGGTGACCGGATAGGAATACAGTATGTCCACCATATTTCTCACTTTCGTGTGGAAATTGATAAAATCAGCTAAGGGTGGTAGTAGTGTAATAGTTTAAGGTTGCACGCTGCTTCTTCTGTCGCCACGGACGGATTAAGTAGGTGTGACCACTACATAGCCCGCCGCCAAAAAAAAGGGGTAATAGTAGCCATTTATCATTCACTGCTGGACGTAGGCCTTTCTGATATTTCACCACTAATTGCGTTTCTGTGCCGCCCGCATTCAACGACTCCCAGCAACCTTAAATTCTTCCACTAAGCTACAGATCGCCTATTCATCTATCAAGCGAGGCTATAATAGCATTATAATAGAGAGGATATAAGAGTGTAGTGACGGCTGTCGCCAACGATGGAACTCAATAGGCTATTGGATGAATAGGTTGATCATTAAAGATTGATAATAGTGATACCACTTTACATATTACGATAGCGCAACAAAAATTTGTTATTTCACTTACTTGTCGCGTCATTGCGTAATGTTGTAAGGTTAAATTATTGAAAAAAAATCCATAGAGTATACGTTACTAAGTGCCTACATCGTTATAAAGCATATAAACTAGGTTGACGAGGGTTTTTAGTGGTTACGTAAATGTCATAAATAGTATTCATATTAATTTAATATTTTTCGGTTTGAATATATTCGAAATTTTTGTTTTAATTTCATATGTCATCCAGAGAAATTGTTAAACTCTAATTAATGTTACATAACAGTGCTTTAAACCAGTTTTCACTATGTAGATCTTGGCTAACAATAGTTACAGTGTGTGAGAGTTCTTCTTCTTCTTATTTTTATGTATTGGCAATCAGCTACTTAAATGAGCCATTGTTGCCAGTGTCGAGTTATAATAATCTTCAAGTTTTTAGTGTCTTCAGATTAGTCATTGTCCGTCAGTAAGTCAAATTGTCGCCATCAACAGTGCTATGGCCACACTGTTAATGGTATCTTGTGAGAATTTTGATGAAAAACGAAAACGTTGTAAAGCACTTTTATACGATATTCACTACATCTCAGCAGTTCCGTCACATCATATTACACAAAATGCCATGAAAATTATCTAATATAACACGTTAAAACACTAAGATATCGAATATAATACAAGAGCACCACGTGACGTTTTAGATTCCCGCCAAAAACTCTGTGTGAGAGTTATATTGAGAACCTGTGGTATAATTAATTGCCGTAAAAAAACTGTGTTTTCTTCTTCTTCTTCTTTTTATGTATTGGCAATCAGCTACTTATACGAGCCATTTTTGCCAGTGTCGAGTTATAATTATCTTCACGTTCTTAATCTCTTCAGGTTAGTCATTGTCTGTCAGTCAGTCGAATTGTCGCCCTCAACAGTGCTATGATGACACTGTTAATGGTATCTTGTAGGAATTTTGATGGAAAACGAAAACGTTGTAAAGCACTTTTATATGATATTCACTACATCCCAGCTGTTCTGTCACATCATATTACATAAAATACCATAAAATTATCTAATATAACACGTTAAAACACTAAGATATCGAATATAATACAAGAACACAACATGACGTCTTAGATTCCCGCCAAAAGCCCCAAACTGTGTTTTAAATACTTTACTATAACAGTGGAACATATATGAGCTGAAATGAATGAATGACTGAATGAATTTGATTAAATGAATTTGCCAAAATTCATAGAGAAAAGTTTAGTAGCCATCTCTAATAAATGTGTACTTGCTGTTAATAAATTTTGACTAAATCTATATGAGCAAAATCGGCTTGAAAAATGTCATAGCTATTTGGCAAAAAGCGAGTTGTTGTTTTCTTCAGACATAGAAAAATTATTCCTAATTCGTCTCTTACAGTACGGGTAAAAAAAGGATGGGAATATATCGTTTTCTCGCTCTTTTCGCATATGAACGAATACATTCACGAAATATTTTTCTTGGATCGCAATAATAATATAATACTTACAAAACTTAGGAAGCCCTACTGGGTGGGTTTGGGGTTTGTATTGGTAGGCAGCGGCCTAGCTATACCGTTGTCATTGCAAAGGTCCATGGGAGGCAGTAACACTTACCATCAGGTGTGCAGCTTGCTCGTTTGCCTCCATAAGTAATAAAAAAACATAAAAAAAATCCTAAATTAATATTTTCATAATTACTTATCTTCGGTGGTGCCCTAGCTGAATGGGTGTAGCGATTAGAACTTAGAATGGATTTCCAATATATGTAAGTTCCCACATGAGTGATAATCATAATTCTTTTAGAAAATTCTTTTATAAAGCTTTAAACTGTCCTCACAATCTACTCTAACACCATCTGCTATAATAACGATTTCCATTGTGTTAAAAATAATTATCTTTGTCTAATACAATAACATGTGATAATCTTATAATAATCTATTAGATAATATAACTTAATGTAATGATAATTTAAAATGTAATTATATAAGCTATAAATAATTACGTTAAGATTACATTTAGACTTTTCTGCCTACTATAATATTAGTTTTAGGCATATGATGTTATAGTCACCGAAGACAAAGATTGGGTACCGGTGGCCCGCTCGCACGGCGAAGAGAGGCACTTTTCAGGGTGGGTCTATGGGGTTGCGCGCCGACTCTTCCGTCGCCCCGGACCGATTTGGCGGGGGCTGAGCACTCCATAGCCCACAGCAAAAAAAGGTATATGATGTTATAATAAGTGGTTAATCAAACATTTTCATTAACTTCCATCCTTGTAAATGTAATTTAGTAGACTGACGACATTAACATGAAGGTCACAGGAAACCGTTAGGTGCAGGTGGTATAGGACCGTTCTGAGTGGTGTTCTTGTGAGAAGGCCTATATCCAACAGTGGCCGTCTACGTGCTGATGGATGGATAGGAATGTAATAAGAAACTATAAGAAATTTTAGCAGAAAATATCTCTACAAAAGATGGAAAACACGGAAAGACACTCGTCGTAATAAATAGTCCATCAATTCAAATTACTGAAATTTTTAGCATTTAATATGCTTAATTATTTATAAATACCCGATTACGAAACAAAAAATGATGTCAGAAGCGGGGTTCGAACCCGCACCTATTTTGGGAATCCGGCCCAATCGTGCTGCCACTTACACCATCGTGAACTATTTTAGGACATGCAAATTTCGCTTCATACTATGCTAAATATTTCAGTAATTTAAATAACAAGGTTGTGTCATCGTTTAATACAATTCTAACTGTAAAGTTTGAAGTATTAAGCCTATACAATGTGTAAACATTGTCCGGTAGATGGCATACGTCACCTTGAAGACGTAAGATATAATATTTACGAAATTTGCATGTCCTAAAATAGTTCATGATGGTGTAATTGGTAGCACGATTGGGCCGGATTCCCAATAGGTTCGGGTTCGAACCCCGCGTGCGACATCATTTTTCGTTCCGTAATCGGGTATTTATAAATAGTCCATCAATTTTTTTTTAAAGTATGTGTATGAACTAATAAAACGATTGAATATGCTTAAAGTAAGATCTTTGAATACGACTATATACTTCTTTCACTCGTCCGCCTATCGATATCCACTATTAGATATTGTATCTAATCTCTCTAAGGCCTCCCTACGAGAAGGGATATTGTAATAATACCCAAGCTTTACAGACACGGTGGCTATTGTAGTAAGTATCATAAGCTTCCTAGGACAGTGTTTCTATTTTCGTCAAATGCAAATTGGTTCACTCATGAAAGATTTCGTAACAGAAGAGGCTATATAGCCCTTGTATAAATAGTTTCGTAAAATAAAAAGAGAAACGCTAAATATTATGTAATAGTAAATAAACAAAATAATTTTTAAGTAATAATGTTCACACAATTTATTTAAAATTTTGTGATATTATCAGTATAAATATCTATTCAAAATGCCAAACGCTTTACCCGTATGGGTACTCTACAATTTTCATTTCTCACTTGTATCATTATTTCATCATTATCATCAACATTTCAGCCTATCGCCGTCCACTGCTGGACGTAAGCCTCCCTTATGGTACGCCACAGAGTGCGATCCTGTGCCGCCTGCATCTATCAATGCCCAGCAACTTTCACCAGGTCGTCTGTCCACCTAGTGGGGAGGCATCCTACACTGTGTCGTCCGGTACGTGGTCGCCACTCAAAAACCTTTTCTCCCCAGCAGTTGTCGGTTCTTCGAGCGATGTGGTCTGCCCATTGCCACTTCAGTGTGCTAATTCTTCGTGCAATGTCGGTTACACCCGTATCATTATTTGTTTAAGTGAAATTATAAACACGGTCGAAGCTTAGAGTACCTGTTATGAGATACGGCCCGCTAAAAGACAAATGGACGGATAGATAGCTGATGTCTAGTAACAGCATTCTCTTGGACGTATTAAGAGAATCCTCTTAACATAACCTGAGAAGTTCAATTTGGGTATTAACTCCTTAAAAACTTTCTGTGATGTGCTCACTCTACGCCGTATACATTCTTATTCATTTAATCCGTATACATTCCAACATAATTAATTAACGTCTGATTAATCAAAGGATCGCTAGCATACTGTCCATATTTGTACATAGAAAGTTCAAAAGGCTGTCGTGCGACGTACGATCAAATCATTGATTCGAGAGCGTAGAAATACATTTTTTTTTCTTTTGAGCTAAATGCGAAGGTTAGACTTTTCATTTATGCTAAATACCCCATCACGAGCTACTCTGAATAAACTCAAAAAAAAAAGAATGTCTTGAGATAACTCTTGAAAATCAAAGATTATATGTAAGACCAAATCGGTGTGGTGACAGAGTAAGTATACAATTCACCACCAATCCCTATCTTACCCGTGGATGATCGTAAGGGACTAAGGGATATAATGCATATAACATCAAAGCAACAGAAGGAAAACTCGAAACAAAATCCTATACCAAGACGTCAGAGCAGCGTGGTATAGTAGGACAATTGCCTTTTACTTTAGTGGTAGAACCACGTTGTTGACAGTTTTCTGTCTACAGCCGCGGGCCGGTCCGACCGGAATAGTACCACACTGTCGCAGAAGATCGACGCCTGAGTAATGGCCATGTGCTATTGCGCTTCGTTCGGTGAGTGAAAGAGCCAGCAGTCCAACCGGGTGGGTTTGGGTTTTTATTGGTAGGCAGCTGCCTAGCTATACCCTTGATATTGCAAAGTTCTATGGGCGGAAGTAACGCTTACCATCAGGTATGCTGTTTGCTCGTTTACCCACCATAAGCAATAAAAAAAAATTAAAAAAAAAACCTCCCATTACGAAGTAGGCTCGCGCCCAACAGTGGGACATATCTGAGCTGAGATGATAATGATGATGATTATGTAAGAACAATAGATTTTTTTCCGTCACAAGATCCTAAAGTTTAAAATGATAAGAACATACTTATAGCACTAGATCAACAAAGTAGTATCTATCATGATTTATCTATCTCTTAATTACGTGTGTAGCCACGTTTTATTGTTCTAGTTGGATCGAAATTTAGTAACGCTTATTATAAGCCATCAATTTGGATCCATTTAGATCTATTTGTCGCCATATCTGTTGTTTTCTTGTGGTGATACTAAAAGTACAATATTTCGTCAACTTTTTCTTTCTAACAGATACCCTCATTGCAAGAGAAGAAGAAGTTTATGTTAATCCTATGCCAAATATAGTTTTTTTTATTTAAAGGGGACCTTTACGCTATAATATATATGTGGACTAAGTTTTGTTAGTAGAAACATTTCTTTTTACTGCTTATAGTGGCAAACGAGCAAGCAATACACCTGATTGTAAATGTTAAAGCCGCTCATGGACCTTCGCAATGCCACAGGTACAACTAAGCCGCTGCCTACCTATCAAAACCTGCCTAGAAATTTAGGAATCAGATTTTCTCGCTCACCAAAACGCAATAGCACATCACCACTGCTCAAATGTTGATTTTATGCAAGAGAAAACTGTCAGCAATATACCACTAATAAAAATAGAAATTTTAAATCCATGTACAAGTATAGCAATAAGGATCACAACATTCTGTAGCATCAGTACGAATTTTTATTGTTTATGCCAGTATTACATATTTGAAATAAAACTTTTTTAAAGAATTCTATCGCGTTTGTATTTGATTTTCAATTTCCGAATGCTCACGGAAAGACTCGCGAATAACAAACGCGATAGAATTCGTAAAATAGTTTTATTTCAAATCATCATAATCGTCATCACGGCTCATACATGTCCCACTGTTAGGCTTGGGCCTCCTCCGTAATGGAAGGGAAATTAACTTACTATACCGCGCTGGTTAGACGTGTTAGTATAGGGTTTTGTTTCGAGTTTTTCCTTCTCTTGCATAGATGTTATATACGTTTTATATCCCTTAATCGTCTCTTACGTTCACCCACTAGTAAGATGAGGGTGGTGAATTGTATTCTTACTCCGTCACTACACGGATCATATTTATATTATTTCAAATATAAATTTCAATTCGAATAATGATATAAATATATTCAACTTATACTTTACACATATAAATATACAATTTAACATTGAAGCCACACACATATTTAGATGAATTCTTACGTCTTATGTGTTACTCTTGAGACTTTCATCTCTTTGTGACGTCTTTACATAATGGAGTAAGCCAAGCACGTTCCGTTTGTATTCTCAATAATAACAAGATGAGTATAGACGATATTAAAAAGGGGATTCTTGCTGAATATTATATTCAGATGAATAAATGACAAAGATAAAGATATTGTCTTGACTGCGAAGTAGAAATAGATATCTCATTTATTTTATAATGTAGATAAATAAAACATCTAGTATTTATTTTAAATACATCACTCCGCACTAAGGAAATAATCTTTGTATTGCGAGGGAATTTATAAATTATATAATTAACGCGAACAAATTACACCCAGAGTCAGAAGAATAAGGGATCGCACTAAGTACTGTCCTCTTTTTTTTTGCGGTGGGCTACGGAGGCGGTCGTGTCCCGCCAAATCGACCCGGGGCGACGGCAGAGGCGGCGCGCAATCCCATAGACCCATCCTGCAAACATCTCTCTTCGCCGTGCGAACGGGCCACCGGTAAGTAAGTATTGTCCTGCGTAGGATTCAAACCCTCGGCACTGGCTCGAAAGATATCTTAACCACTACACCATCTGTGTAGTAATTTTGTCAGTGAGTGTCAGCCAGTCAGTTGTCATGAAACATCTCGTTGTCGTTAGGCATGCTACTAATAATGTAGTCAAAGACTCCTGATTCCGTTATTACTTTTCTTGACAGAATATACTCCAGTCATATACAGCCCGAACCATCCGGGGCGAAGGAAGGACGTCATTTAACTTCAAACCTGCCGCATTACATCCCAATCACCATTTATGCTGACTACCAGTAACGAGTCCTTATCCTCTGTGGCATAACTGGATTAAGCTTTCATAAATATAAAACTAGTGTATTTCAATCTAATCAACATACCTACTTTCCGTGTGGTGAAGGAGTAAGAATAGTATTCACCACCTCCAATCTTATCCGTGGGTGATCCTAAGAGGTCATCTCTTATAAACGATATAAAAGGCATATAACATCTATGCAAGAGGAGGAAAACTCAAAGTAAAACCCTATACCAATACGTCTGACTAGCGTGGTATAGTAGGTCAATTTCCCTCCCAGAGGAGGCTCGAGCCCAAAAGTGGGACATATATGAACTGAAATGATCTAAATCTATTTAATAAACTGTATGCATACATTTTGTAAGTAATATTTCGCTGAGTGAATATTATGCGGTCAGCGTTCGCATTGGACGCGATTATTTAATAGAAACTATAGATGTCCAGACCGCTGACGTCATGTGTAGATGACCTCTTAATGATAAACGTGACCGTCTATAAACAAGATGATGCACGCAAACGTTTCAGAATTGTTTATATTAAATCACTGTGTCATAGGAGCATTAATAAGTAGTCTAGTTCTGTCTACGTTTTTACATGCTTAATATTCACATATGTATAGTGGTTAAGACGACCTGCCCTACCAGTGCCGTGGGTGCGATTCCCACTCAAGACTATTTTTTTTTTTCCAAACTCTAATTGTTTGGGCATACGGTTCCCCTGACATGATCAGGGACCTTAAATTAGCAGTGTTAAATAGTGTGGTGTGGTTAATTAGTTAGCTTAAAGTATACGATGAATGATACATAAGTATGTTATATATACATACGCACATACACACACCCACACAAAACTTAAAATTAGATAAAAATAATAAATAATAATACTAACTTAATGTTACTACAAGAAGGAAAAAAGGTGTGAAGACAAGTTATACAAATTATACTACAAGAGAGTAAATAACAATAGAGATAACAAGTTAAGAAGAGAAAAGTAACAGATTAAGGAAATAGTAATTAGAAAATAGAATTGAGGAGAGCTAAAGTTAAGGAAAAATAAAGAATTAAAGTGACATAAAAGGTCATACTAACTTAATATAGGCAACATATATTTTGCTGTAGTCCTCAAAATATACATAGCCTACATTTTTTTTACCTTTTTTAAGTTTCTAAGTAATAGAGCTTATGGTAATAAAAACAAAAAAAGAAGAAGAAGTCAGTAGCAGATAGTAAAAGTAATAGAATAAAATATAGAAGTGATTGTGAGTAAATACATTGTTTACTCTGCTAATATTGATTATTAGTTACCATTGTTATTATGTTGAAATGGGAGACAAAATATAGATTCGGTAATTACTTCGTTGTTAGTAGTGCCATCTGTTAAATAGTTATACAATAATAAGAATACTATAGAACCTGACTTAATTGATTACATTAATATAAATATTTTTGTTTATAAAATAGTAGATTAAAGTATTACTCAAGACTATTACTTTGTGTGAGCCATAAACTGTTGTTCTGAGTTTGGGCGTAATATGTTTTCCAAGCGCTATGACATGTTCTTCTTCAAACGAGGTTTAAGGAGAGTACTTTCTTCATGGTAGGCAACGACCTAGCTGTGCCCCTGGTGTTGCTAAGGTCCATTTTCAGTAGTATAACTTACCATCAGGTGCGTTACTTGCTCGTTTGCCACCACCGGCAATAAAAAAAATGTGTGCATCAAATTATATGTTTATTGAGTCATAAAACTCGGATAAGAGATTACCAAAAGAACGTGCAACACTTTCCTTCTTCATTGTCCTCCAAATATATTAACTGTGATCGCCTGTCGTCTAAGCTCTGCGATTAGTATTATGCCCCTCATGTAGGGACACCTATGTCCAGTAATGCCGTTGAAAATCCGATGACAGCAAACTAATATTAGCAGTTAAACAAACCAATAACTTCTTTACGTCTATAACAATGATTTAAAAACTCAAACGATGCAGAAACTCAACGGGTAACCAGATTTAAAGTAACTATATGCGGTAACAACCAGACAACACTGCGTGGGACGGCCCTCAACTGAAAGACGATGACAAATAAAAATGAATGCAAACAGCCTGTTTATTATAATTTTCTATTTTCCTAACGTCTAATGATGTCAGAATATTTGTAGCTACCGAGTTCTCATACCAGTATGACGGCAGTGAAAACATCCTACGCATTATATATTTACTTTATTTTGAATTTACTCCCCGCACTATGGAATATACAGGGTGGAAGGGGACCACTCCCGAAAACAAAGACAAGTGACCCTACTAGTCCTACTTGTAATGATAGGCTAGAAAAAAAATCGATTCGGATGAAAAAAAAAATTTTTTTTTTCACAACGAATTTTAAAATTTATTCACATTCCATTGTATTAGGACAGTGCCATGTAACGATAATTCCATAACACATACGTAACTATACTCAGATGAGAAAAGACGCAATCTATTCAAAACTCACGTTCATATGTTCAAGAGTTCAACGACCTCGCGTGGTGAAAAAAAAACATTTTTTTCATCTGAATCGATTTTTTTTCTAGCCTATCATTACAAGTAGGACTAGTAGGGTTACCTGTACTTGTTTTCGAGAGTGGTTCCCTTCCACCCTGTATAATATAGTATTAGTAGGGCTACACTGTTGACAGTATTCTGTCTACAGCCGCGAGCCGGTCCGTCCGGATTAGTACCTACCACACTCTCACAGAAAATCAACGTCTCTGTAGTGGCAATGTATTCATCTCATCATCCCAGCTCATATATGTCCCACTGTTGAACTCGAGCCTCCTCCATAATGGGAGGGAAATTGACCTACCACGCTGATCAGACGTGTTGGTATAGGGTTTCATTTCGAGTTTTCCTTCTCTTGCATAGATGTTATATGCATTTTATACCCCTTAGTCGTCTCTTACAATCACCCACAGTAAGACAGGGGGTGGTGAATGGTATTCTTAATCCGTCCACCACACGGAATGGCAATGTATTGTTGCGCTTCATTTGATGAACGAGAAAACCGGGAGCCCAACTTTCTGGATGAACTTGGGTATGTAAAAGTCCTTGAGTCCATAAGCAATAAAAAAAATTTAAATTACTAAAGGCTTACAGTTAACAAAAAATACATACAGACCCTAGAAACATTTAGTCCAATTCCAAGGAAATTTCCATGGAATTGACACGTTATAATTATAATTATCGGAAGGCATGTCGCTGCTTACGTCTTTTTTTAATAACTTTAATGGCAGATAAGCAAGTAATCCGTCTAATAATAGGGACTAATTAATGTTTATGAATCTCTGCAATAGTAGAAGCACAGCAACTACAAGAACAGCCAGGTCGCTGTCTACTATAAGGTGGGTTTAGGCCGCCGGCTATCTCCATCGGAACGTACTTCATCGAAAAAATAAAGTCGAATTTCTGCCAAAGTGTGGTTCTTATGCTAGACGGGCCGATCAATTTCTGCTTGCAAGCAAAAAAAAATATCTGCAGCGTAGTTACATGACTAAATCAAATCAATTTTGAATTTTGAAGTTAGTTCTAGATCATATTTGAAGTTGTATTCTTAATTTTCCATAACCTAAATTTTACATAGACGCTGCAATTATTCTTCATTTAAGAATGTTAATAATTATTAATAGCTCAGTATGGCCTCTAGATTATTTATGTTCTAATTTGCGTGTTCCCATTAGAGGATAAGTTTGCAATAATTTACTCTAATAAGGGGCTGGGCGAGACAGCTGTCGAACGAATGATAAACAATATCAAATCATTAGATAGGCCTTAACAATAATAGATATAGAACAAGAATTTAAAACGTCATGTTTCACAGCAACAAAATACATACCTATCGCTTTTTTGGAAGACTTTGTCTAGGACACAAGCCTTCCATTCCGTCCAGGACGACAGAAGTGGCGCGTGGCCCCATAACCCATTTCATTTTTTTTTTGGTTCTGTTCGTCCTTTCGCACAGGCAAAGGGATCAAAGCCCATACAGCCAAGTCTTATTTAATTATTTTTCATATATTGTTCATCATTTCTTCATATTATGTAGCCTTAATAGTCATTGTCTGTCAGTAAGTCAAGTCGTTACCATTAATCGGGCGCTGATAACCTAATCAATGATTTTCTTTGGGAATTTTGGGCAAATATGAAAATACACGTAAACCACTATTATACCATATTCACTACACTTCAGCACTTTAACTATACCATATTGCATAAAATACCAGCAAAATTATTCAATATAGCACCACAAAACACTAAAAAAATGAGTATAATACAAGAGCGTGACATGACATTTCCACATTCGCGCCAAAACTTCATAACCCATCGTCATTGGGCCGGCCACTGCTTTTTTTTTTGGACAGTCTATGGTCTTTTTTTGGCGGCGGGCTACAGTGCGTACAGGCCCCGCTAATGACATGCCGTGCCGGTATCGTTCATTCAATTCAAACGTAGTACAATATTTTGTGCGATCGAAATACTACTATATTAATGTAAAAAAAAAAAAATCATTATGTTGAAGTACTTTTATAACAATTTTAAACAGCACAATATGTATTCGCAAGAAGTGAAATGGAATAACAGTTTTATAAATCTGATATATTAATCGCCAAATGTATTAGTTAAATATGTAATTAAAACGGTAAATAATAATCATATTTATCTAATATAAGTTACAATTAACACTATTTACCATACAATTCCATACCAAAAGAAGCTACATACACATTTGCTGTGTGGTAGCGGCTACAAATACTACCAACCCTTACTATGCTCGTGGATGCCGTAAAAGACGACTAAGAGCCTTATTACGACCTAGGTCAACTCCATCTGGTGCCATTTGGTCAACAATTACATTCCCGAGGAGGGTTGACGTCTGGCAGGCGGCCGGTCATAAAATTATTGCCAATAACTTTTACAATATGTACTATGAAGAGAAAAGTACATATTGTATCGACCCCAAGTAAGTGGGATATGAGTAGGAGAATGATGATGACCAAAAGAAGGTATATAATGTTTACGTTAATATACGATTGAAGTACACAAGAATGATACTTACGATAACTCAACAGGCTGTAACCGCCTTAAAGTGTCGCTGTCAGTTAACAACTACGTATATGAGTAGGCCCACAAGTTACATAAACAAACAATCTACCAGTGAAATCCTCAATCTCCTCACAATAAGCGGATACATTTACATAATTATAACAGAGATTCTTAAACTTTTCGAAGTGAAACTTCTTTATCGACGTATGGGTGAAAAAAAAATTGTAACGTTTTTTTGTTACACGCCATCTTTATTTCTAAGTCACATTTTGCCGTTACGCGCTATATTTATTTTGAATTTAAACTTATTGACGCGCATGATAAAATGAGAGAGAGAGAAAGAGAGTACACGCTATTGGTTGATGTATGTAAACAAGATTTAAAAATTAGTTTACCAATGTTTCACTTCTGATATGTGTACTTCGTACGCACACATAATTTTTTTAATGTTTAAGATAGTATGGTAAATGTATTCTAACTTACAGTATACCACTCTTAATTAACCAACTACCATTTACATAAAAGACAGGTATAATTTACAACAACTATAAAACATAATTATAAACAATATTTTATTAACATTTTGATTAAATAAACAAAATTCTAAATACTATAGAAAACAAAAACAAATAACATCATTAAAACATTATTATTTCAAACAGTATTAACAAAGCATTCCTTATCAATTAATATTAAGACTATTTACAACTATCCTCTCTCTTTTTTTGCATTTACTATTTTTATGTGGGCATCATAATATGATGAATACATCGCATATAAAACTATGTCATCGCTCTTTACTCTCTCGTGGAAGTCGTAAAATTTGGCTGAGTGATTAACAAAAGAACGTGCATCAGTATATTCCTGGTAAACTAATAACACCAATTGCGTTTGGAAACCAGCATTAAGCCTTGGAGAGGACTATGACCAAAGACAAACGTCGACGAGCTAATAGATGAATAATTGAATACGTTACTTCGCGGTCCATTATCACCTGTTTCAGCTACTATACCAACGACGCAATCACATTTTCATGTCTACCTCTACTCATGACTATACCACGCTGTCCAGATTGTTAAATACAGAGTTTTATTTCTAATAAACCTTGCTTTTGTCTTTAATTAAATCTAATGCATAAAGACAAAAATCGCACAGATTACACTCCGATGTAGAACAACATTTAGTGGATCATATAAAGTATTGTCCTACATGAAAATCGAACCCACGGCACTGGTACCTTAACTTAATAGTTAAGTTACCAGTGCCGTGAGTTCGATTTTTAAATATTTTTTAATTGCAATAAAAAATATTTAGATGAATTATTTCATTAACTAAAAGTCACTAATCAGGACTTAATTAAATAACATTCTTTACAGAAACCCACTATTTCCTATTATATGGCTCCATTATTGCATTGGCTCTTCTCTAAAGTACTCTTAAAACATTTATATTGAACCCTAGTAGTCAATGTAGAGCACTTTGAGAATCATTCACCTGTCAAAATACATTTACATATATAGTAAACAAAAGAAGCCGACGTGACCGTACACTCTGCATACTATATATCAGGAAACGCTTAGCCGATATGAAATATTATGATAAGTATAGATATGGATATAAAATAGCAATGATAATGTAATCATGAACTACTAAGTCATTGGCCCCCAAGGTCAAATACATCTTTGAATTGGAAAATACGTAAATTCCATATCTATACAGGGTGGAAGTGGACCGCTCCCGAAAACAAGGACAGGTGACCCTACTAGTCCTAGTTGTAATGATAGGCTAGAAAAAAAATCGATTCGGATGAAAAAATATTTTTTTTTCCAATGAATTTTAAGTTTTTTTCACATTCCATTGTATTAGGACAGTGCCATGTAACGGTAATTCCATAAAAATACGTAACTTTACTCAGATGAGAAAAGACGTACGATGAGAAAAGACGTACGATCATACCTATGTTCAAGGGTTTAACGACCTCGCGTGGTGAAAATATTTTTTTTTCATCCGAATCGATTTTTTTTCTAGGCTATCATTACAAGTACGACTAGTAGGGTTACCTGTCTTTATTTTCGGGAGCGGTCCACTTCCACCCTGTATATAAAATAAATATGTCTTTATATTCCGATTGTATTCTAAAACGACAGAACCTATACCGAATAAAATTTAAAAAGTATTCAGATTAACCTAGAGAGTAGTCCTGTGAGTTTGGTATCTTTCGAACCGAATGTTTTTATTTTCTTTTATTTTTGAAGTGATAACGTCTTAAAAATCTATTAACACGAGCGCAGAACCAGCGATAGAGAGGTGCGATCGGCCTAAGCGTTCGGCTAAGAAATTAATTCTTGCATTATAAAAATTTGATTTGAACTGTTTTGTTGTTTGTAGAGTGAAGTGAAAAGTTAATGTGGTATCTATTGTTGATATTTGTTCAATTCATAAAAGTATAAAAAAATTTCATCAATGCTCACTTATGACGTCATATAAAATTATCGTCTATAAGCCGACTTTACAGGCAACCATCTATTTTTTTTATAGAATATGCCTTGTGAAGCGTCAGATGCAGCTAGTTACCTGGTGGTGGACCTTTGCAATACCAAAAGTATAGCTAGGCTACCAATACAAACCCCGAACCCAGTTGGGCTTTCGGCTCTCTCGCTCACCGAACGAAGCGCAATAGTACATTGCCATTACTCAGACATCGATCTCCTGCGAGGGTGTGGTACTACCCCGGACGAACTGGCCCGCGGCTGAGACAGAAAACTGTCAATAGCATGGTCCTACCACTAATATTTTGTAATAATTACTATTAACTTATGTAATAACTAGCTTCTACCCGCGGCTTCGCCCGCGTAAAAGGTCCTAAAGTTTCCTAAAGTTTTTCATCCCCTATTTTTTTTACCCCTTAAGAGTATTTTTTTTAATAAAGGTTAATGTCATATTTATTTATATCTAATCAATAGCCTAAAAATAAGTTTCAAGCTTTAAAAATGACGATATTTCCTTACAACTTTTCATCCCCCTTTACAAACCTTTTTTGCATTAAAAAATAGCCTATGTCCTTTATCAGGCCCTAGACTATCTGTGTACCAAATTTCATTTAAATCGGTTTAGTAGTTTTGGCGTTAAAGAACGACAGACACACAGACAGAGTTACTTTCGCTTTTATAGTATTAGTAAGGATATCAGGATTGCAGGACATCGAGCAACGAAACAAAAAAGCCTATCTTGAGACGGAACAAAATATAAAATAAAAACCGTTAAAATATTTCATGTTTTAAAATAACATTAATAACGCGTATAATAAAGAAAATACATTTTTCTTAACTACATTTATACATTAATACGACATATAAACACTATAATGTGTTGATATGTCATATTTATTTATCATAAAACGTAGCAACTGCGTGTGTTTTTACGTTAGATAAATTATATTATCGTCATAATTAGTTTTGCTATTGGCGTTGAAGAAATAAATTAATATCTATTACAAACTGTTTTTGCAACTTCATTTGTACTTACTTAGTGACTGTGCAGATGGCGTACTGGTCTTAATACCATTCCTATGCAGACAATTCGTAATATTTATTTATTAGTTGTATGCTAATGAGATTCGCTAAGACATTAGATTTTATTTCTGGCATCGGGTTATCTTTATAAAAAATAATATACTTTATATTAAAATTTACTATTTATACACTAAACAAGAGCAATGGGTTAAATCTTCTTCGAAGTTTTCATATCTTGTAGTGATATTATCTGTTTATACATATGTCCCCTTATCGATTTTATATTAGAGATATTAACACCTTTTTTCATCATTATATTCTTAGTCACACATGAATTATAGCGTAATCATTGCCCCAATCCATTCACTATAATATATAAAATCTGAGACAGACTCTATGTGCGTTAAGTCTAAGTTATAACTAAGAAACATTTTATTTAAATTCGATTAGTTTTGCATGATGTGATAACAAATGAAAAGCACGACATGACACGTAGTTTTATTAAACGGACATTCACGACAATGCATACTTTCTTAATAATGTTACTTTATATTTCTTACATATACCTACAAATCTTGTGTCACAGTGTTTGTTAACGAACTGCTCTGTAATGGCTCAACAGATTTTAATGATGTTTTTTTTTGCGTATTTGGTAGGTGTGGCGGCTAAAAATACTACCATCCTGTATATCAGGCAGATGGTCGGTCGTGTCGTGTCGTAGAATGATGGTGTTGAAGATAAGTATGAGAATAGATCGTAAAGTAGTTTTCACCCGTTTTTTTATTGCTTATGGTGGCATACGAGCTAGCAGTTCACCTGGTAACTGTTACTGCCGCTCATGGACCTCTGCTATACCAGGGATACAGCAAGGCCGACGCTCAACCAAAGCCCATCAAGAAAAGGGTAGGTTGCCGGACCTCTCACTCACTGACCTCACACAACAGCACATTGCCACTGATCGGATGTCGATTTTCTTCGAAACTGTAGAACTAACCCGGACAGACCAGCCTGCAGCTGTAGATACAGTGCGACTCTAACAAGATACTTACGCTAGTGTCCTAACGAATCAGATTTTCGATCTAATGATGATATATAATCATGAAATGCGGCAGATCAGTGTTGGGTGAAACCCAACTAATGCTGAGATGGCGACCTTTTCGGCAGGGCATGCAGTTTTTATTTATTTTTTTATTATTATTTTGCTACTGATCCTTCAGGTTTATGTGGTCGTATACTTTTCATTGAACTATTATTATTGTTAATCTGACCACTGTTTCCTTTATATATTTTTATTTATCTTTTTTTTTTTTTTTAATAATTATTGTATTTTTCTTCCTTTTATGAAGTGTAAATTTATTCTTGTTCACTATATACTATCTTTGGCATGTCTTCCGCCGAATAAATGAATTTTCTTTCTTTCTTTGAAAAAAATGGCGCCAGTATTTATACAATTTAATGTCCAAGGAATTCAATGTTCTGCCAAACTAATTAGAGATCCAAATAGATCACGACTCGTATGAGGTCGGATGATATAAATCTCAGTTTACAAGCAAGGTCGTCGAGAAGCGTATATAATTAATTGAAACGTCCCGTGTCATTTACGCACTATTAAAGAAGATCAAAAATGTATATATTTTTTTTAAATATTAACTCAATTTATTTGAATAAACACGGTAGGTACGTGACGTCATGTGAAAAGTGTTCTGTTCATTTTTTTATATTTTTCTATGCCCATGTTTTTAGGCCCAATTCAAATAAAATTTTAGGGGATTTTCAAATATAGGGTTTTATTTTACATTTACCTTAACTTTGCTGTTATCTGTTTAAGTTCCTTAGTCGTCGTTAGCGACATATCACGACTAAGGTAGAGGTAAACCATAGTATTATTCGTCTAAAAATTGTTTCAGTGCTAATTTAAAAAAAAAATGCGACATACAGACATACAATAAAATATAACTGATCTATAAAGTGAGTATATCTGCAGTCCAAGTATTAATCTACACTATATATTTGAAATAAAACTACTTTTACGGATTCCATCACGTTTGTATTTGATTTTTAATTTCGTGACGTTTCGAATACTTCACAGTGATCATGGTCACGAGAGGACTGAGGTGTCTTACGTCCAAAAGTCATCGTTATTACAGAAATTTATATCTACCCGCTACAGTATCAGTTATTAAAAGTTTGACCCACATTTTAATACAAATTTATTGCCAGTACAAAAACAAAATGATTCTATATTTGAAAAATTTAATATTGTTTATGACCAGCTATATTAAACATTTAATTTATGATAATGATTATATTGTGCCACTTTAGTAGTTTAAAAATCTAAAAAAAACTATTAATAATAATATTAGATAAACAAACTTTCAAGTGGAAAAGTCATTATTTTGTCTGCACTGATACTTTAGTTATGGCCAAAGAAAACTTTTAATCATAATAAAACTCGATACCAGTTAATAATTTTACAAGTTTTTTTTTTTCATTAAACTCAAGAATCCTCTTCGTCAAAATTCAACTCCTTGGAAAAGATACTTATATAAAACTTAATAATATTTTCTCCGCTTATACTAACATTTTAATTTTGGAATCTCAAGAAATACGAAACATTAGCGAGTAACTTTTAAGAAAATTCACAATCCAATAATTTTAAATGAGCAATTCTTATATCTTACATAGAAAGAGTTTTTTTTATTTACTTGAACGCGCTAATCTTAGAAACTACCCTATGAATTCCAAACTCTTATTATTTCAAATAGTCTGTTAATTGAAAATCATTATAAGCATGCATAAATACGTTACTGTGATAAACAGGACCAGGGCATTGTCTATGAATGTTAGCAAATCAGGCGAAACACATTAATAATGGTTGTCAATACGCACAGTCGCCGATTCCATGGCAACCGTTGAGATAACACGAATAATAATAATGTTTGATGTATCATGTATATTATTAATGTCGATATTATGCGAGTACTCAATCAAAATAATAGCATTTAATAAATAATACACGTAGGTGAAGTTAGTGGAACCACCACTAGGTGGCCCAATAGCGACGGGGAAGGAGTACGGTGGTTTATGGAGCCACGCGCCGCCCTTCTGTCGCCCCAGACGGAAAGGACGTGGGACGGCGTGAAACAGGTACATTTTTGTTATATACATATAGTATAAAGAAAAATGCAAGAGAAACCAAAATATTTTCTCAAAATACTTTAACTCGACTAATATTCTGCCTGATAATATACTGTTACTCCTCTTAATGTAAAAACGAATAAGGATTCCACACAGTAATGTCTGACTAAAAACTCTCTTATGATACCCGAACGAATAAAAGAAGAATTGGATCTAAAAAGACAGTAATACGTACGACTTTAGTAACTTAGCCTTAATATACTTCAAGGTTATAATCATTTATATGGAAAATGACACCCGTATAATTCTGCAGACCTAGTATTGAAGACGCCTACACGTATAAATCTTAAAATTGGCAACATCTAAACGCCTACGTATTCCAGAATTCGTGCACTGGATTGGAAAAATGATCATTTTATGCTTATTTATTCTGTGTTACCGCTGATATGTGCAATCTAGTCACTTTGTAAACAACCGAGACTTTGTAGAAAATTAACGATTGGTTCATTTAGTCATTATTCATCATCATTCTCCTGCTCTTATCCTAATTACTTCGGGTCGACGTAATATGTATCCTCTTCGTACATATCGCAAAGGTTATTGATAATAGTTTTATGACCGACCACCTACCTGTATTTACCTTATTTGGAAATGTAATTTTTGATCAAACGACATGAGGTGGAGTTGGCTTACATAGCTATAAAGCTCTTAATGGTCTTTTACGATATCCACGAGCACGGCTGGTAATATTTGCAGCCGCTACCACACAGAAAGGCTGTTTCATTTAATATTTTTTAATTGTTATTGTGCCAAACGAGGCAGCAGCACACTTGATGGTACATATATGTTTTTACCGTTCATTGACCTTTGTAATGCCAGGGGTAGGCCGTTGTCTAGCAACCAAAAGCCATTCAGAAAGGCTCTCTTGAATAAAATAAAAACATACATCACGTAAAAACTGTTGTGCGGTCAGCACTTCTTTGACTATATTACACTAATTGAACAATTTGGCATATGCATTGCCAGTTTCCTTTTAATGCACTGATGTTATTTGCTTACTTCTTTCAACATTAGCACGAATAAAAATGATCATAACGATATATATCCTTGAAGGAGAAGATAGGAGGATAATTTAAACTAAATGAATTTTGATGTAGTCCTTGTAGTAACGCAATAAGAATGCGATTCATAGTCATCATCATATCAGCTCATATATGTCATACAGGGGAGAGGGAGCAGTGGAAGGTTTCACCCATGGAAGAGGGTAAGATTGAAAATGGGGAACACATAGATGTTTACAAATAAGAAAATAAATCTGATCTGAGGACCACAGGCATTGTAAAAAAATAAGGAGTAATATGCAGATAATATTGGTAGAAAAGAAAGAAAACTCGAAATAGAACTATAACAACCACTCTGACAATTAAGATGTGCGTCAGCTTGTTATATTTCCTTTCTTATGTGGAGTAGATGATAATGATGATAAACTTTAATAAAAATCATGCAATTTATTAATAATTGTCACTTTGTAAAATCTTATTATTCATAATTAAAATTTGATTATACTTCAAATTACTGAAATTTTTAGCATTTAATATGGTTGATTATTTATAAAAAACCCGATTACGGGCAAAAAATGATGTCACAAGTGGGATACGAACCCACACCTATTGGAAATCCGTCCCAATCGCGCGCCAATTTTTAGCTCGTAATCGGGTTTTTTATAAATAATCAAGCATATTAAATGCTAAAAATTTCAGTACTTTGAATAACAGGGTTATGTCATCGTTTAATACAATTCTAACTGCAAAGTTTGAAGTATTAAGCCTATACAATGTGTAAACAATTTCGGGTAGATGGCACACGTCTCCTTAAAGACGTAAAATATGATACGATGCGAGAATTGAATGTCCTACAATAGTTCACATTGATTATACTTTTTATTACTTGTATAAATAATGTAATGTAATGTTTTAAATAACAAGAGAATTAATCCCACAAATATAACATGTTATTTGCAATTTTTCATTCTTTAAAATCGTAAATTATGTGTAATATCAAGGATATCAATGCTAAATATTTCTAACATTTACACGAGTATTACACACACACACACACACACACATTTTGAAATAAAACTATTTTTACGGATTCCATTTATTCGTTATCCTCCCGTAACCATGAACACTGTAAAGTGCTCCAAACGTCAATCAATTAAAACTCAAACAGAAACGTAATTGAATCCGTAAAAATAGTTTTACTTAGCATCAAGTCTAGACATTCTATTAAAATACTGGTTTATTTATAATACATGGAACACCTATATATTTAAAATGATTAAAGCCTCGTTATATCATATGCTCATATGGAGTCACGTTTTAAAACTTGTCACCGAAATTCGACTAAAGTATATTTTAAGGAAAGTAAGTTTTTATTAATCGATCATTAAGCTATTCAAAAATATTTTGTTTAATTTTAGATCAAAGGATGATTTATTTGCAGCATTTACATAATATAATATATATTATATTAAAAAAAAATGGAAAATCAAGAATTTAATTTCTGTGGAGTACTAGACTATGCATTAAAACATGTACATAGGAATGTTTTTACTTTATTGACGGTCTAACCGCAACCCGTCAGCCGCGCCGGGTAAAAAAAGGATAGCATAAATAAAGTGTAATGATTTCTGATATTTTCGCAAGTATTACACATTTGAATCTATCCGATACAGTACAGTTTTTAATAACTGATACTATCCGCTACAGTATCAGTTATTAAAAACTGTACTGTAGATATTTTCTGTAATAACGATGACTTACTTGAACGTAAGACACCTTAGACATCGGGAAATTAAAAATCAAATACAAACGTACTCCCGTGACTATGATCACTGTAAAGTGTTCGAAACGTCGGGAAATTGAAAATCAAATACAAACGTCCTCCCGTGACTATGATCACTGTAAAATGTTCGAAACGTCGGGAAATTAAAAATCAAATACAAACGTCCTCCCGTGACTATGATCACTGTAAAGTGTTCGAAACGTCGGGAAATTAAAAATCAAACACAAAACGTCCTCCCGTGACTATGATCACTGTAAAATGTTTGAAACGTCGGGAAATTAAAATCAAATACAAACGTCCTCCCGTGACTATGATCACTGTAAAGTGTTCGAAACGTCGGGAAATTAAAAATCAAATACAAACGTCCTCCCGTGACTATGATCACTGTAAAGTGTTCGAAACGTCGGGAAATTAAAAATCAAACACAAAACGTCCTCCCGTGATTATGATCACTGTAAAGTGTTCGAAACGTCGGGAAATTAAAAATCAAATGCAAACGTCCTCCCGTGACTATGATCACTGTAAAATATTCGAAACGTCGGGTAATTAAAAATCAAATACAAACGTCCTCCCGTGACTATGATCACTGTAAAGTGTTCGAAACGTCGGGAAATTATACAAACGTTCGCCCGTGACTATGATCACTGTAAAGTGTTCGAAACGTCGGGAAATTAAAAATCAAATACAAACGTCCTGTCGTGACTATGATCACTGTAAAGTGTTCGAAACGTCGGGAAATTAAAAATCAAATGCAAACGTCCTCCCGTGACTATGATCACTGTAAAATGTTCGAAACGTCGGGAAATTAAAAATCAAATACAAACGTCCTCCCATGACTATGATCACTGTAAAGTGTTCGAAACGTCGGGAAATTATACAAACGTCCTCCTGTGGCTATGATCACTGTAAAGTGTTCGAAACGTCGGGAAATTAAAAATCAAACACAAAACGTCCTCTCGTGACTCTATGATCACTGTAAAGTATTCGAAACGTCAGGAAATTAAAAATCAAATACAAACGTCCTCTCGTGACTATGATCACTGTAAAATGTTTGAAACGTCGGCAAATTAAAAATCAAATACAAACGTCCTCCCGTGACTATGATCACTGTAAAGTGTTCGAAACGTCGGGAAATTAAAAATCAAATACAAACGTCCTCCCGTGACTATGATCACTGTAAAGTGTTCGAAACGTCGGGAAATTAAAAATCAAACACAAAACGTCCTCCCGTGATTATTATCACTGTAAAGTGTTCGAAACGTCGGGAAATTAAAAATCAAATACAAACGTCCTCCCGTGACTATGATCACTGTAAAATGTTCGAAACGTCGGGTAATTAAAAATCAAATACAAACGTCCTTCCTTGACTATGATCACTGTAAAGTGTTCGAAACGTCGGGAAATTATACAAACATTCGCCCGTGACTATGATCACTGTAAAGTGTTCGAAACGTTGGGAAATTAAAAATCAAATACAAACGTCCTCCCGTGACTATGATCACTGTAAAGTGTTCGAAACGTCAGAAAATTAAAAATCAAATACAAACGTCCTCCCGTGACTATGATCACTGTAAAGTGTTCGAAACGTCGGGAAATTAAAAATCAAATGCAAACGTCCTCCCGTGACTATGATCACTGTAAAATGTTCGAAACGTCGGGAAATTAAAAATCAAATACAAACGTCCTCCCATGACTATGATCACTGTAAAGTGTTCGAAACGTCGGGAAATTATACAAACGTCCTCCTGTGGCTATGATCACTGTAAAGTGTTCGAAACGTCGGGAAATTAAAAATCAAACACAAAATGTCCTCTCGTGACTATGATCACTGTAAAGTATTCGAAACGTCAGGAAATTAAAAATCAAATACAAACGTCCTCTCGTGACTATGATCACTGTAAAGTGTTCGAAACGTCGGGAAATTAAAAATCAAATACAAACGTCCTCCCGTGTCTATGATCACTGTAAAGTGTTCGAAACATCGGGAAATTAAAAATCAAACACAAAACGTCCTCCCGTGACTATGATCACTGTAAAGTGTTCGAAACGTCAGGAAATTAAAAATCAAATATAAACGTCCTGTCGTGACTATGATCACTGTAAAGTGTTCGAAACGTCGGGAAATTAGAAATCAAATACAAACGTCCTTCCTTGACTATGATCACTGTAAAGAGTT
The DNA here is from genome assembly GCA_905163515.2 of Lymantria monacha. Lineage (NCBI taxonomy): Eukaryota > Metazoa > Arthropoda > Insecta > Lepidoptera > Erebidae > Lymantria > Lymantria monacha. The sequence goes on along the minus strand of LR991090.1, from coordinate 7,357,523 downwards.
CGAAACGTCGGGAAATTAAAAATCAAATACAAACATCCTCCCGTGACCATGATCACTGTAAAATGTTCGAAACTTCGGGAAATTAAAAATCAAATACAAACGCGATAGAATCCGTAAAAGTAGTTTTATTTCAAATGATACAGACGTTTATAGCTACAGTCCTCGAGGCGTAAGCTCAGCTTTGCATATGTGTGAGAGACCTTCAATAATAGAGTTAGTAAAAAAATAAAATAGTTTTGTTAAAGCGAAATATGAACAATATTAATTATATTATTTAAAAAATACTATATGACGACCGGACTATGATAAAAGCGTTATAAAAAATATTATAGCTCTTCTACACCGGACATTGACATCTTGATTATCTTCATCCTCACTCTCGTCTGATGTGTCACCAGTGTTAATAATGAAGCGCTCTGTGATATTATTAATAGCAGCGTCTCGACCATTAAATGCTTTTTCTTCTCTTATTGCGTGCTTACAAACATTTTTCCACTCTTGTACAGTGATTGCTTCCACTTTTTCCTTTGTCAATCTCATTTAGTCATGCGCAATATAGATCACCGCGCTGAAAAGAGTGATACATATCTTTTGAGTGTAAAGATATATATCACTCATTTAGCTCATTTAGCTCACTTAGCTCAGCAGTCAACCACATTATTAAATCACTCCTCTCGCTCACTTTCAAAGATCGTTCACTTTAAATCTATCACTCACTTTAAATCTATCACTCACTTTAAATCTATCACTCACTTTAAATCTATCACTCACTTTAAATCTATCACTCACTTTAAATCTATCGCTCACTTTAGATCTATCGCTCAAACAAATCTATAACTCATTTTTCGCATTAGCTTGATAATGTTTCGAATTTACTTTTCAGATAATTATATTTTTTAGAAGATTTTATCAAATTCATCTATTTTTTAAAATCTATTTTCTAATATTAATTATTAAACTTTATAGCTAAGGAAATATAGAGTGTATTCTCTTTTGACAATTTAATTACATCGATACGAAAACAACGTGAAATATCATTCTCGTCAGCCGGCTACGCAACGCACCTATCTCGCTCATTTTGTGAGAGGTGAAACATTCTGCGATGCGAAGTGAGCGATGAGCTAGAACTGAGCTACTGAGCTAGTGATATATTCGGCGGTAAAGTGAGTGAGTGATAGATTGTGTCTATGTGAGTGGTATAAGCTCTTTTATATCACTCACTCAGGAGCTACACAACTTTAATCTCATTATAGCATTCATATTCATTGACACGTTTTTTTAGCTACGTATCCCTTTATTATTGCCATATATTTTCAATTGGATTGAAATCAGGATGGTATGGTGGTAAACGTAGAACGCTATGACCATGTTCTCTAAGGAAATTATCAATTTTATATTCAACAAATCTTGCTTTATTTTGCAGTATCAACTAATAAAGTTGTAGTTTAAGCATCGATGCAGATTGAACAATATTTCTATGCGTGAGCCAATCACTCATGACTTGTTTACGGTGGTTTGAATTGGGTGCGGCATTTTGCAATGAATTATGGTATGATGCGTTATCAATCACCACAATACTATTCGGTCTTAAATTTGATATCAACTGCGTTTTAACCATTTTATGTAATTCTCAGTGTTCATATTGTGATGATAGTCCCGCTTTGTCAATGCCTTAGTATAACATAACATAATATCTAGTAGATTGCAAAAACTCTAAGCATCCGTCACTAATAACGGTATCTCTTTATACAGAAAGCAGTATAAACCGACTGGAGTCGGTATGTATTCAAATTAATATGCGCGAAACACGAACGCACTCCTTTTGCGGTTATGTGCCATACAAATATGGAGGTACTTATTAAAATTTCATATACGCTCGAATTGAATGAGAATTCTACCTTTTTGGGTTATCATTTCATAAATTTATTGTGTTAATTGCCTAAAAAATAACGATAATATCAACTAAGTGGATAAAACTCCTCTTATTTGAGATTTTTTCGCATATAACCTAAAAACTGTTACAGTTATGTCAACCATACAATTTATTAGAAACTTCATTAGTGTCAGTGTTAATATCTTTTGTATTTTTTATTACTTATAGTGGCAAACGATCAAGCAGCACACCTGGTGGTAAGTGTTACTGCCGCCCATGAGCCTTAGCAATACCAAGGGTATAACTAGACCTCTGCCTCCCAATAAACCCCAAACCCAACCAGTTGGGCTGCCGACTTTCTCGCTCACCGAACGAAGCGCAACAACACATTGTCATTACCAAGACGTTGATCTTCTGCGAGAGTGTAGTACTACCCCGGACGGACCGAACCGGGCTGTAGACAGAAAACTGTCAACAACGGGGTCCTACCACTACTAAAAATGTTCTTGTAAATTAATTATAATACTGTTTCTTTGACTCAAAAAAAAAGAAATAAATAAAACTAATAGCAAAACCTTTGCTATACAACAATGGAAGAAGAGTACATATTAGGGGTTTTTTGGCGGGAATCTAAAACGTCATGTGGTGCTCTTGTATTATATTCGTTATCTTAGTGTTTTACCGTGTTATATTAGATAATTTTGATGGCATTTTATGTAATGTGATGTGACGAAACTGCTAAGATGTAGTGAATATCATATAAAAGTGCTTTACAACTTTTTCGTTTTTCATCAAAATTCTCACAAGATACCATTAACAGTGTGGCCATAGCACTGTTGATGGCGACAATTTGACTTACTGACGGACAATGACTAATCTGAAGACACTAAAAACTTGAAGATAATTATAACTCGACACTGGCAACAATGGCTCATTTAAGTAGCTGATTGCCAATACATAAAAATAAGAAGAAGAAGAGTACATATTACGTTGACACCAAGTAATTAAAAAAAAGCAGAATGATAATAATGATGAGTATAGATGTATAGGACAGAATATAAAAATAATTCGCGCCAGTTTGCATTTGAATTTGAATTTTAATTGCCCGACGTTTCGAACACTACAGAGTTCATGGTCACGGGTGGATTAAGGTATCTCGCGGTTAATAAATCGTCGTTATTACATAAATTTATATCCACCCGCTAGAGTATCAGTTATTAAAGGTATTAAATTATTAAATTAATAGGTTATTAAAAGGTTATTAAATTAATAGGGTGTTGTTTCGAGTTTTCCTTCTCTTGTCTATACAAGTTCTCTTGTCTATAACATCTATATGTTATATGCATTTTATATCCCTTAGTAGTCAGTTACGATCACACGGGTTAGATAGGGGGTGGTGAATTGTATTCTCACTCCGTCACCACACGGAATAAATACTAAGGAACTAAATACTAAGAAACTAATCACGTATTATGAGGAAATTTATTAACACATAATTAACCTGACAAAATAACACCTATACTCAAAATAACTATTTGTAGTGATAGTCCTGTATGGAAATCAAAATAATGATTTAACATGTAAACCGCTATGCCATCTGTATATAGTAAAAAGTGATTTTGATGTAAAAACATTTAGTATTTCGCCATCTTCAGAGAGCTGTGAAAATCATTGAAGTATTTTTTGAAGTGCTACCTCAAACTGGAAACATAAAAACGGTCTAGACAGGACGCAAAATATAAATGACTCTCTAAAGTCCTTAGCTGTGTTCCATGAACTAGAGAATGCTTTGACTATTAATTGAGAGGTTTAAATGGTTACTAAATGTGAATAATAATTGAAGACTAGAATGACTACTAAGTAGTAATAGAGAGACCAAAATACTACACAGAAACTTAGGCTTCGATCCCGCAATGCGCAATTCTAATTTATTGAAGTAAAAGAAAGATATCAATTTTAATTTATTATTGAAAATGATTAAAATAGCGTGACAAAATATAGATAACTGATTTCTTTTTTTACTGGATGCCTACTCATAGACCTCTAGAATATTATGCTACAAATAAATTGTGGCATACCATAGGTGCAATATTTGGAGGGAATAAATTATACATCGGATGAAAGGGGAAAGTTTTGTTCTTTCGGCTTTCTCAACCAGCGAACAAAGTGCAGTAGCAAATTACTACTACTCAGACGTCAATTTTCTACTAGAGTATTGACACCCTCGAGAAAGTAACAAATAGGTATATAGTAAATAATCAAAAGCAGCAATCTGAACTTTGAATGAATTAAATATATTTATACATAATATAATCTGTGTGTTGACGAAGTAAAAATACAATTCACTACCCCCGTGGGTGATTACGATCGTAAGAGACGACTAAAGGATATAAAACGCAAATAGCATCAATTCAAGACAAGGAAAACTCAAAACAAAACCCTATACCAACATCGGCCCGGACGGAATTAACGTGGCGTGACCACAACATAGCCCATCGCCATAAAAATAATATCAACACATCTGACCAGCGTAACAGTGGGACATACATGAGCGAGATAATGATGATGATGATACATAATAGAAGATTGTTGGCATTTGATACTAAACTGCTATTTATAACATACATACATACATATCATCACGCCATATCCCTTGCAGGGTAGGCAGAGAGAACAGAGTGCCAGAGAACTCTATCTCTGCATACTTCACTCGCTTCCTCAACATTCATAATTCTCTTCATACACGCTCGCCGGTTTCGGAGACTCTTGACTCCACCTTCCTTCAGTACATGACCGATCTGGTCTAGGTAGGTTAGTCTCGGTCTGCCTCGGTACCTACATCCTGCCACTTTCGCATTGTATATCTTCTTAACCAGGCGTTCGTTCGGCATTCTTTCCACATGTCCTAACCATCGGAGCATTCCCTTTCGCATCTTTACACCAATACTCTCTTTCATACCTACTCGCTCTCTTACGTCGTCGTAACGACGACGTAAGAGAGGGGGCATAGTCCGGAGCGTGCTCGTCTTATTTATAACAAACTAGCAAATAACCGAATATCTGTATAGCATTGAAAAGCCATAAATTTTTCTATTCCATCCACCGACAACCACTAGCCGCCCGCGCACAATCCACGTGAAAACATAGCTTAGGCACTCAAACACACGGTTCCGGAGGCCCGTTCGCTCAGCAAAGAGAGGCGCATTGCCGGCTGGGTCTATGTAGCCGGCAGCAAAAGAAACCACACTCAAACACACACGCACAGGTACAATTACACAAGCAAATTTCATGTAATGACACAACTTCGCGTTATAATTTAATTTTTCATTTATCTATTCATTTTCTTCATCCTTTATTTTATCCGCGGGTGACTGGATCGGGGAATTAGTCCGTCACCCGCCGAGAGGCCGACCGCGTGAGGAAAGACCGACATCCTACCCGAGGGGGGGACGTCGGTCGAGGAGAGGGTACTCCTCAGGGTTATTCCGTCGGGCCAACCACTGACGTCAAGTCACTCTGCTCCGGTGGTTGGCCCAACGACGAAGGCGACATCACGGGTGGGTTACGGGTGTGCGTGCTTACGCCCCTCTGTCACCCCGGACGGAGTGGTGCGAGGAGTGTGCCGACCGTGACCCGCCCCCAAAAAAAAAAAATCCTTTATTTTATATTATTTACATTATAACTACTCTTGTTTTAACTTTTTTATTATTTTCTTTTACTCTCTAGGGGTTTGCTGAAAACCAGCCGTGTATAAATACCTACTATGCCATATAGCGCTAAGCATTCCCCTGTTGACAATATAATATGTAAATAATTAATAAAAGTGATCGGTCATGTACTGAAGGAAGGTGGAGTCAAGAGTCTCCGAAACCGGCGAGCGTGTATGAAGAGAATTATGAATGTTGAGGAAGCGAGTGAAGTATGCAGAGATAGAGTTCTCTGGCACTCTGTTCTCTCTGCCTACCCTGCAAGGGATATGGCGTGATGATATGTATGTATGTATGTAATTAATAAAAGTGATACATATATTGCAACCGTAACCTAATGTTGTTATATTTCCAATAATCATCATCTCAGCTCATATATCCCCCACTGTTGGGCTCAACCCTCCTCCACTCATCATCATTCTCCTACTCTTATCCCAATGACTTGGGGTCGATACAATATGTACTCTTCTTACGTAGTACATATTGTAAAAGTTATTGGCAAAAGTTGTATGAACGGCCGCCTGCCAGACGTCAACCCTCCTTGGGAATGTAATTGTTAACCAAACGGCATCATCCGATTACGAAATGAAAAATGATGTCGCAAGCGGGATTCGAACCCGCGTCTATTGGGATTCCGGCCCAATCGTGCTGCCACTGCACCACCGCGACTAATTGTAGGACATGCAAATTTCACTCCGTATTATATTTACGTCTTAAGGTGACGGTATGCTATCTACCCGACAATGTTTACACATTGTTATAGGCTTAATACTTCAAACTTTACAGTTAGAATTGTATTAAACGATGACACAACCTAGTTATTTAAATTACTGAAATTTAGCACTTAATATGCTTAGTTATTTATAAAATCCGATTACGAAATGAAAAATGATGTCGCAAGCGGGATTCGAACCCGCGTCTATTGTGCAGTGGCAGCACGATTGGGCCGGAATCCCAATAGACGCGGGTTCGAATCCCGCTTGCGACATCATTTTTCATTTCGTAATCGGATTTTATAAATAACTAAGCATATTAAGTGCTAAATTTCAGTAATTTAAACAAACGGCATCATTTATAAAACCGATTACGAAATGAAAAATGATGTCACAAGCGGGATTCGAACCCGCGCCTATTGGGATTCCGGCCCAATCGTGCTGCCACTACACCACCGTGACTACCTTTCATTTCCTAATCGGTTTTATAAATAATTAAGCATATTAAATGCTAAATTTCAGTAATTCAAACGGCATCAAATAGAGTTGGCCCTGGTCGTTATAAGGCTCTTAGTCGTCTTTTACGACATCCACGAGCAAAGTAAGGGTTGGTAGTATTCGTAGCCGTTACCACACAAGCTCAAGCTCCAGCCTCCTCCACTATGGAAGGAAAATTGACCTACTATACCACGCTGGTCAGACGTATTGGTATAGGGTTTTGTTTCGAGGTTTCTTTCTTTTATATTTTCAATAAATCTCATTCTATTCTATTTTATTTTGACTGGTTTTATAACAACACATTTACAGAATCACATATAAACACAGACGCAAGCAAGTAATTAAAGAAACACTATAGCAGTTATATTATTTCTATATACAATGTAATAATACCGTATTTAAGTAGAATGTGATGAGTCAGCATGCTTGTATACTTTGCAAATTAACATCCAAGGTTCAACGTGGGTTTTACGGTCGTTCATACAAGTACCGACTGTGAATCTTATGTGAGACTGTTAAAGGTTATACGTATGTATGTATTACATGTTTTTATATATAAAAGTCGTGTTGTGAATGGGTCATTGTATACACGCCATTAATTCTTATGTTAGTTTTATAACATACGAGGATTAACGAATTTTAAAATTGATAATAATTAAAATAATCAAAAAATCCGACTGCTTAAAAAGTAAACCAAACTACCTATGTACATAATAAAAAAACTGAAAAGAAAAAAACAAGCACTTGGTGGTGGGTGATGTCCGGTGGTCTTTTTTTTTGCGGTGGGCTATGGACATGGTCACGCCCCGCCAAATCGGTCCGGAGCGACGAAAGAGGCGGCGCGCAAGTAGCCAGGCTCGCCGCCTCTTCGAGGGTCCTGCCCCGGGCTGTGACAAGCGTGCCGTCAGCATAGCATATCACGCTCAGCCCGGGGGGAGACTCCCTCTCAACGCCCAGTCGTAACCGATGTCCCACAGAGTCGGCCCCAATACCGACCCCTGCGGAACACCGCACGACATAGGCGTCCGCACAATGTCCCCTGCGGGACTCGCCCAGAGGACACTGCGCCCCTCCAAATAGTCTGCCACCAGCCGCCTCAGGTACAAGGGCACTCCATGGAATTGGAGCGCCTGATGCAGCTGAATGGCAGACTATTGAATGCGTTGGCTATGTCCAACGACACCGCCAACAGCACTCTTCTGCCGGCGACAGCCTCCGTGGCCGTCTGCCTCAGGCGTAGCAGGGCCTCGATGGTCGAACGCCCCCTTCGAAAGCCGAATTCGACAGATCGGGCCTCACCTCTTCCAGGTGTCGGAAGATGCGGGCAGCAAGGACACGCTCCAGCAGCTTACCCACATCGTCCAGACGCACTATGGGCCTGTAGGCCGACGGCGAATCCGGGGGCCGTCCCGGCTTTGGCAGGAGAACCAACCTCTCCTCCTTCTCAACAGCAACTCATTATTCGACAGCAATCCTAATTTTTCAATTCGACAGCAAATCAAATTTTTCAATGGATCCCGACTGTTCAGTTGTTGTGTTCCATTATTAAAATATATTTTATTTTCTGCAATAGTATTCATTTAATAACATATTATAGAATTCTAGACCACCGGACATCTAAGTGCTTGTTTTTTTCTTTTCAGTTTTTTTTATTATGTACGTAGGTAGTTTGGTTTACTTTTTAAGCAGTCGGATTTTTTGAATTTTTTAATTATTTTTTTTATTTTATACTTTTTAATTATAACCTAGGTGGCTATAGTTATTTTATTTATGAATAAGTAGATAAGTACCTAACTATAGATAGTTTTTCGACTAAAGTCGAGTATTAAATTGTTAGAAGTTGGAGATGGGCGACCACGTCAGACACAGAGCCGAATTAACCCAGCGCGGGGCCTGTAGCAAAATCTGTCAAGTGGCCCCAGATTTGCTTTAGGTAAGGTAATTAAATAAAACAAACTGATACAAATAATCTTTTCTAAATTTAATATAGGCAAATTTACAGCTAACACTTTCAATATTGACTTTTTTAAGCAAATCATGCTCTATATTCATCAAAGTGAGATAAAAATATTTTACACTCCTATTTAAATTGAATTTTTTTTGCGGTTACACTCCCGCGGTTGGAGTGCGGGGCCCTCCGATTCGCGGGGCCCGTAGCATTTGCTACTCTTGCTACGTGGCTAATCTGGCGCTGGTCAGACATTAGATACTTTAGGTAGGACTACCTATGGTATATTGGACAATATACCTACTAGATACTTTAGTATATGTCCATCTACATTCACATGCACAGTTATATGAATGTTTCGTCTTTTCATCGTAAATTTCTACTATTTAAAAAACCTATATGTGAGAAAGCTTGTTACGAAACTTTAAATCGATATAGATCCTAAACGGCCAGTCTAATTGAAAAATTTTGAGGGAAAACTAAAAATGATATTTAAATACCTATTCAACGATACCCCACTCGATATAGTTTGTTGACTTTAGTTTTTTTTTTTAATTTTCATAATATGGCGTCCAGTAGTCGCCATATTGAACTTTCACTAACGTCATATCTTTAGTGACACTCGCCGGACTAAGAGGAATCGATTGACGTGTGAATCATAAAAATCGGTGCAGGCGTATGGTCTATATAGTGCTTCAAAAGAACATACATACATAGACTGTTAAACACAATACCACTCCTTTGCGTCGCGCAGTCGGGTAAAAAAGTAACATTTTATTATTTTACTAGCTTCTGCTCGCGGCTTCGCCCGCGTAAAAGGTTACTTTCCTAAAGTTTTTCATGCCCTATTTTTATTTTACCCCTTAAGGGTAAATTCTTTTACAAAATTTTAATGTCATATTTATTTATATCTAATCAATAGCCTAAAAATAGGTTTCAAGCTTCTGGCTTTAAAAATGACAATTCTACCTTACAACTTTTCATCCTCTTTTACAACCCTTTTTTGTATTAAAAGGTAGCCTATGTCCTTTGTGAGGCTCTAGACCATCTGTGTACCAAATTTTATTTAGTTCGGTTCAGTAGTTTTGGCGTGAAAGAGCGACAGACAGACAGAGCTACTTCCGCATTTATAATATTAGTAAGGATTTGTTAATGGGAATTGTAATTTTATATTCGTGTAGAGGTGACTTGATAATTTAATATTTTACCGGTCTGTCTTCATTCACTAGAAACGAACAAGGAAACGACGAAAAAATGTAAGCAAATAACATGAATGAAAGAGAAGGAAAATTCTAAATAAAACTCTACACACCACCGAAGACAAAAACCGAGTGCCGGTGGCCCGCTCGCTCGGCGAAGCGAGGTACATTGAAAGGCGGGTCTATGGGGTCGCACGTCGTTCTTTCCGTCGCCCCGGACGGAATTAACGGGATATGCCCACACCATAGCCCGCAGCAAAAAAAAAACCGGAGGTGTCAAGGGACACCCGGATGGAACGAAGTTCTATTTTAATTATATAATTTTTTTCTGCCTTAAGCGATTTTTATCGTTATATTTTAGCCCATTTGCAAAATATCTTTATAAATTATAGCCTATGTGTTATTCTGATGTGCAAGCTATATTACTATAAATTTCATCAAAATCCATTCAGTTCAGTAGTTTTTACGTGAAAGAGCAACAAACATGTTCACATCCATACATTATTACAAACTTTCACGTTTATAATATTAATAATAGGATATACAATTCCACTAGACTACCAAAATTTTTCGGCCCCGAGCTCGAACGCGAGCCGGCCACGCGGCCCGGTCACGGGCGAAAATAATTTCGTTGCGCATTATTTTGACTTTGCTATATCTCTTAAGGTATTGATTTAATTTGCATGGTCTGAAGGAAAAAAATTATCATCATGAAATGCTCAAGCCAACTAATGTATTTAAAATGATAAGGATTAATATAGTATTTGTGGAAATAGCTTTTCAATTATCGTTTTATAATAGGCCATTTTTTAAAGTATTAAAATGGAGATAGTATGTTATCCTTAAGAGATAGGCATATATCATCGCGGACTTTTTTGTAGGCCTTTTTAAGCTCTATAATACTGTAGTACTTTATTTTGATCTATTTCGTAGGGTTCAGCCAGCGTTTGCAATGTAAGCGCAAAATAATGTGTTTATTTACGACATCACATTAGAAACCTCTTAAATTATCAGTGTTTCTCTACTACATTATGCATATATTATACATATAAACCTTCCTCTTGAATCACTCTATCTATAAAAAAAATTGTCGCGACACCACACTGTTCAATGCGAAATAGAAATGAAAATATCTGGGTTGCTTTCTATAAGAGAGAGAGAGACAGACAGAGAAACATGCGACGCCGCACAGCTTACAATAGCTTACTATAGCAAAAAGTGTCGTGACAACTTTTCGTAAGAATTTTTTCCGTCTAGCCCCCTTTCACAACGCGCGATAAGGAACTTCGTTCCAAAAAGCAAACACTTACGATGTTGCCGAGGTTTTAACCTCGCGTGGTTGTTCTGCAAGTGACGGATTAATTCCCGGTCCAGCTGCCCGCGCAACTTCCAGGGCCCCGGTTATGCTTTCAGACCCATAAATATAACTACTGGGAATATTGAAGTGTTATTATTCAAGGGTTATCATTATCTTAATTTATTCCAACCTTAAGTTATCTCTCCCGTGATAAAATCTTGAATATTGACTAAAAAGATGAAGTAGTGGATAATATGTAGATATAATATATGATAATAATGACTTACCATGACAGTTGTCGCGGGTTGAATTTCCATATAGTAGTTTAGACGTGAAAAATCCACAAACAAACTTCCATTTGCATTTATAATATAGTTAAATAGTGGTAGAACCAAACTGTTGACAGTTTTCTGTGTACAGCCGCGGGCCGGTCCGTCCGGGGTAGTACCACAATCTCGCAGAAGATCGACGCCTGAGTAATGGCAATGTGCTATTGCGCTTTGTTCGGTGAGCGAGATCCGGAAGACTAACTGGATGGGTTTGAGGTTTGTATTGGTAGGCAGCAGGCTAGCTATACCTTTGGTATAGCTATACCTATTCAAATAGGTCCATGGGCGGCCTTAAGCATTAGGTGTGCTGCTTGCTCGTTTGCCACCATAAGCAATAAAAAAGTTAAAATTATTGTATTAGACTTCACAGACAGCGTAGTGCTTAAGGATACCACCTACTGTGTCCCAAGTTTTCTAAGGTTAAATACCCATGCAGGACAATACTTTGCGCGATTCATAAATTATTAAACAGAGTCTATATGTAGTTTTAGTCTGGTAATTGTATGTTTGTATACTCCCCCGGTATACAAGACTTAATTCATTATTACAGTACTGTTTTAAAAAATAAAATGGCCTTAAAAAATAAAAATAAATATTTCGACAGCTTTTTTTTTTTTTTTTTTTTTGGGGGGTGGGCTACGGTCGGCGCACTCCTCGCACCACTCCATCCGGGGTGACAGAGGGGCGTAAGCGCGCACACCCGTAACCCACCCGTGACGTCGCCTTCGTCGTTGGGCCGACCACCGGAGCAGAGTGACTTGACGTCAGTGGTCGGCCCGACGGAATACCCCTGAGGAGTACCCTCTCCTCGACCGACATCCCCCCCTCGGGTAGGATGTCGGTCTTTCCTCACGCGGTCGGCCTCTCGGCGGGTGACGGACTAATTCCCCGATCCAGTCACCCGCGGCCTCGGCTAGGGCGGCATCAGGCGCAGGTAATCGCGCCTGCGCCGCCCCAGTCGCCGGCGGCGGCTCGCGCCGTCGAGGAGACGCTCCTCGCGCACGCGCTCCGCCGCCTCCTTCCGCGAGACTACTGCCTCGCAGAAGGTTGCGACCGCGTCCCAGTTCCTGACGCTGTCGAGCATCGCCCTGGCGATGGTCGGCAGCGTCAGGTCGGCACCGATGATTGCGACGAGTTCACGACGCTGCTCTGCCCAAGCGGCACAAACCTCGAGCGTATGCTGCGCCGTGTCTTCGTCGCAATCGCAGTGGTGGCAGGACGGTGTACTCTCCCTCCCGACGACCTTATGCAGGTATTTGGCGAAGCATCCATGCCCCGTCAAAACCTGCACCAGTCGGAAGGAGAGCACCCCGTGCCGCCGTTCCAACCACTGCATCAGCACCGGCCGGAAGGCCTCTACGGTCCGCACACCGAACCGAGGCCTCTCCAGCCGGACTGCCCAACGGGCAATGACATCTAGGCGGGCGTCAACGCGCCAGGCGGTGAGTTCCCTCAAAGAGACCACACCGCCCTCCGCGCGCACCCCCGACACCCGCCGATACAAATCGGCGAGCATTTCCGCCTCCAGGTCCCACGGGGGACTCCCGGCCAACAGGCACGCTGCCTCCGTCGCCACCGTGCGGTACCCGCGTACAGCCCTGACCGCCATGGCCCTCTGTGGTCGCCACAGAAGAGCCCTGAGTCGGACGGTCAGGGACCCCGCCCACACCGGTGCGCCGTACAGGGCCATCGACCGGACGACCCCCGTGTACAGCTGTCGGCACGTAGCGCTCGGTCCGCCCACATTCGGCATTAGCCATGAAAGGGCGGACGCCGCGCCGACGAGCCGCGGAGCGAGCCTGCGGAAATGCTCCCGAAACCACCAATGCCCGTCGAGCACCAGGCCCAAATACCTCATATGGGCCCGGATGCTGATGTCAACCGAATTGACGGTGATCGAAACGCCGATGGGAGGGCCCATGCGGGGCCCATGGAACAAGAGGGCCTCCGTCTTGTCCAGGGCCACCCTCAACCCCAGCGCCTCGATCCGCCTGACGATCTCTTCGGTGCCGAGAGTCGCCAGGCCTGCCGCCTCCTCCAGCGTCCCACCGCGGGCTGTGACGAGCGTGTCGTCGGCGTAACAGATCACGCCCAGCCCGGGTGGGAGGCTCCCTCTCAACGCCCAGTCGTAGCCGATGTTCCACAGGGTGGGTCCAAGGACCGACCCCTGTGGGACACCGCACGTCATGGGCGTTCGCACAACGTCCCCTACTCGGTTGGTGTAGAGGACGCTGCGCCCCTCCAGATAGTCCGCCACTAGCCGCCTCAGGTAAACTGGCACTCCGTGGTATCGGAGCGCCTCCCTGATGCAGCTAAATGGCAGACTATTGAATGCGTTGGCGATGTCCAGGGACACCACCAACAGCACTCCTCCGCCGGTGACGGCCTCAGTCGCCACGGCCCTCAGGCGCAGCAGAGCCGCGATCGTCGAACGACCCCTCCTGAACCCAAACTGGGCGTCCGACAGATCGGGCCCCGTGCCAACGAGGTGCCGCTCGATGCGGGCAGCCAGCACCCTCTCCAATAGCTTGCCCGCATCGTCAAGCAGCACAATAGGCCTGTAGGCCGAGGCCAACTCTGGAGACCGTCCCGGCTTCGGCAGGAGCACCAGCCTCCCCTCCTTCCAGCACCCAGGGAACCGCCCGGACGCTAAACACGCGTCGAACAGCCCCCTGAGGCGGGGACACAGGTGGTCGAGGACCAGGGCCAGCACGCGGTTGGGAACACCGTCGGGCCCGGGGGCAGTGGATTTGCTGCGCATGCGCGCCACCGCCACCCCCATCTCGGTTGCCGTGATGGGCGGAACACTGTCATCGTCGGCCTCCCGGTCAGTGTCTGGCGAAGCCATGACCGGGGGCGTGTGCTCCGCCCGTCGCGGGAACAGGTCCTCGATGACCCTGGTGAGGAGGCCGGGCTGGAGGGTCTCGGTGAGGGGGGGGCCCCGCGCGCGGAGCTTACTCAGCGCCGCGCGATAGGGGCGACCCCAGGGGTCTCGATCGAGACCGTCCAGCATCTCCTGCCGACTGACGTCCTTGGCGGTACGGACGGCCAGCCTGAAGGCCGACCGCGCATTGCGGTAGCCCTCATAAAGCCGGCCCTCCCGCTCCTCATCACGATGGTGCCGCCGGCTGCGGGTGTAAGCCCTCCGGGCGCATATACATGCGGCCCGAAGATCCGCCAGCTCCCGGGACCACCAGTGGACAGCCCTTTTCGGGGGCAGACACCGTACACGGGGCATGGCCGCATCGCAGATCTGCGTCAACGCATTGCGGATGCGGCCAGCCTCGGCGTCCACCCCGTCCAACTGGTGGGCAGAGGACAGCCACGAGTGAACGATGGCTGCCTCCGCCAGCAGGTCCCGGTCCAAACGACCCACAGCCCATCGCGGGAACGCGGGACGTCCGTCCGCCTGATGACCCCTGCCGGGCGTCGGGAGGGTCCGGGAGACCTCCATCCGGATATACCGGTGGTCCGATAGGGTCTCAACCTCCTCCGCGACGCACCAGCTCCTCACGCGTGCGGCGACAATGGGGCTAGCGAACGACAAGTCCACTATCGACCCGCCCCGCTGCCGCACGCACGTATGCACCGAGCCCCTGTTCAACAAACAGAGGCCCAGTGCCGCCGCCCACTCCTCGACCGCCCGTCCTCGGTCGTCCGTCCTGGGGGACCCCCACGCCATGGACTTGGCGTTGAAGTCCCCCAGAACGAAGACTTGGCGCGGTGCCAGTCGCCGTAACGAGGCCCCTAAGATGGTCAGGGAGGCCCCAAAATCAGTCACGCTCCTGTTAGGGGAGAGATAGACTCCGAAAAGCGTAATCTCTCCCCAGTCCGCCGCGACGTATCCGACGCCCCTATCCCTAAGGGTCAGGGACGACGAAGGCCACGACGTGGAGGCGACGATTGCCACAGTGCCGTCGGTGCTACCCAGCCAGTTAGGTCGGTCGGGCACCACGTACGGCTCTGCGGCTACGGCTACTGCTATCAACCACTCCGCCATGGCTTGCAGGAAAACGTCCTGCGCACCGGCGGAGTGGTTGAGATTGGCTTGGAGGAGACGGATGGCTTCGTGGTCCATTAACGGGCCGTATCCATCGTCTCCTCCTCCGCGCTAACGGGCGATCGGGTCGCGATCGGAGCGGGAGCGGGCCCGGTCGATGAGCCGCCCCACCCCTTTGGGGCCGATGCCGGGGGTCTGCAGTCCCCAGAGCCCATGCGGTGCTTGGCAGGCCTATTGCCCGCCGCACACGCGGGGCAGTGGGGCACCGCAGAGCACGATGCTGCCTGGTGCCCAGCCTGACCGCAGCGGAAGCATAGCCCGCTGCAGTCAAAGCAGTTGCGACACGTCGGTCGGGTATGCCCGACCGCCATGCATTTGTAACACCTCGCGGGCCGGGGCTCCAGCACAGTTACCCGCGCCGAACTCCAGCCCACGAGGAGCCTGCCTGAGTCGGCCAATTTCTTGACCGACTCCACCGGGCACTGCACCCAGACAGCACCGACGCCGCCCGGACCAGGACGGATGGTGCCAATCCGGACGGTGTCCGAGGCACATCCGGTACGCACCATAATGGCCTCCCGGACGTCCTCCACCGTCACGGAATCGTCCAGACCCGTGAGGCGCATCTCTGCGCACTTGACGGGCCTGGCGATTCGGACTCCATCCTCCGGCCCGAACAGCCCCCTCAGCTTCGAGGCCACACTATCAGCCGCCTTGGCGCCCTCGGCCCCAGGGAACTCGAGAATTCGAGCCCCTGTCCGGGCCTTGCGGGTCCTCGCCTCGACGCCCCCGATGTCGGAGACGTCCAGCTCCCGCCGGGCGCGTCTTAGGACAGCCTCATAGTTGAGGCCCCTCTCGGCCGCCTCAGGCAGCACGGTGATAATGACCGCAGCTGTCTTCGGCGACTTGAGGCCCCTGCGCGACCTCTTTCCCCCTTTGTCGGCTCCCGCCTGTGGAGCAGCAGCCACAGCGGCACTCTTGGCTGCCGCTCTCCGTTTCTGACCGCGTTCCTTCCTGCTCCGCCCAGCCACCTGCCAGCCCTGTTCGAGCCTGGCAGCAGCGCTGGGCACAGCAGGCGCAGTCGCGGGTGCGCTGGCCGGAGCCTGCGGTGCAGCCGCTGGCGCCCGCCGCTGCCCGGTTTTGGCGGGAGCCGGCACCGTGCCGGCCTTCTTCTTGGCCCCCTTAGGCCCACCTACGGCCGCAGCATAGCTCACCACGCGGCCACCCTGACAGGGCAGCGGGGTGGGAGCTGACGCTTGCGGCCGCTTCGTCCTGTCTGTGGCGGGTGGCAGCCGGAGGGGTGGCTCGGGTGGAAGACGATCCGCCACGGCCTGGATGCGCGCATCCATCATCAACTCCAGCCTGGCGAAGATGACGCGCATCGCCTCCTCCGGCACACCGTGCACCGCAGGGAGCGGCTCCTCCCCTTTCTTGGGCCTGCCACGCTTCCTGACGGTGCTCACGGCCAGCGCCGCGGGCACAAGTGGCGCAGCAGGCACCACGGGCGCAGGCGGCGTCACAGGCGCAGGCGGCGCCATGGGCGCAGAGGACGGGCCCGCCCTCTCCAGCGCAGCCCGCTTTTGCGGCGAGGCCAGTGTCGGCGGCATGGCTGGCACTAAAAGTGCGAATTGAGACCGCAGGTCGGCCACGTCCTTGGCCAACCCGCGGTTCTCCTTCCGCACCGCCGACAGCTCCGACTCGAGTCGCCGGTTTCGCTCCCGCAGGCCGGAGACCTCCCTATTGAGGCGTGCGTTCGCGCCCTGCAGGGCCGCCACCTCACCGCTTTTATTGGCCGGACTCGGAGTCACCGGCCTCGCTGCCACCGCCGATCCACGACCCCTACGCCCACGGCGTGCGGTCGGGACCTTGGGAGGAGGCATGATGACACTCCCCTCTGAGTCGGAGCTGCCGCCCTTATGCAGGGGGCGCTTCCGTACACTCGGGGGGAGGGCCTCCTCCCTCTCCCTGGCATTTAAGGCCGCCGTCAGAGTCTTCCCCGCACGGTGCGGCTCAGACTCCTCGGCGGCCTCGGCAGCCAAGCTGCTCTCCTCCATACTGGACGGCTCTGCGGCATTGCCGCCCTCGTCCCGGCTTCGGCCGACCTCATCGTCGGACGACTCTGCAGCCTTACCGCCCTCGTCCGACGGCTTCTCCGAGGCCGTATCGGTGTCGGAGTTCCCACAGCTCTCCGACAACGGCCCTGCGGCTTTACTGCCGCCCTCACTACGCGACGGCTCTGCGGTAGATCCGCCCTCGTCGCTCGACAGCTCCGTTGGGCTGCCACTCATTCTCCTCTCATTGGACGGCCCTGCGACATCGTCGCCCTCATCCCGAGACACACACCCGTGGCCGCCCGCCCTCCGCGACGGCCCTGCGATGCTACCACCATCCACTTGCGACGGCTCTGCGGCTACTGTGCCGCCCTCGTCGCTGAGAACGCTGGTCTCGCGGCATGCCGCGGCCTCCAGCGCCTCCCTTTCCTTCTTGAGCCGGTTGGCGCGCCGTTTAGCGCGCTCGCCGGCTGGAGTGATGATCCGCCTACGTTTCTTTCTTTTTGGGGCCTCTTTAGTTTGTGCCGGGCCCTCGGCGGACGCCTCAAGTCCCAAGGACGAGGCGTCCGCCGTTGTGCCAGTTTTATGTTGGCTTGGCAAGGCCTTAGGGTGGGAATCCGTAGGATCCCCGTCTTTTAATTGGTGTGAAAGTAGATCCATTTTGGTTCCCACGAGAATGGGAGAATTGACAGTCGACCCGAGCAGAGATCCCTGTACTCGGGCAAGCCTACATTTACCAACCAGGGGGGCAGCCGGTACCCTGGCTGGAGCGTGCTAAGAACTGAATACCCCATCAGCCATGCATCCTCTCGCCGCACGCCAGAACTTAGGATTCTGGGTAATTCTTTATAGAGGTTGTCTTCCTCGCGGTCCGGGCGGTTAAGCCAAGACCCTCGCTCCTGAAACTAAGACAAGCAAAGATCAGGTTTACGATATGTCGACGGTGGCTTATGCCTGCCCAGCCCCCAAATGAATGAGTGACTGAGCCCGTCAAAGATTCGCGTCCGGTCACCCTCTACGAGTAGAGAGCTAGGAGCGAAACAGGGCTTCCCAAACAAAGGGACCCCCCTAGCGCCAGATATTCGCTACGGGAGACAATCCATCAGAATGATCTGGGGGACTGCCGCCCGCACCCAGGGTACACCACGTGGAGGTTTCTGACATCGTACCCCATATTTCGACAGCTAACCGTCATCCTGAATGAGTCGCTGTATATGCAGTTTTGACATTGTCGAAATTACTCGTATCGGTGTCGTAGAAATCTAAAACCAAAAGAAAATACGCAGTATTCTGGGGAAGCATCAAAAATGTCGAATGATACTCCTAAATTATATTCAACACTTTAATGTTATACGGTTGTTATATCAAATAACTTTGCTGGCATTTTATGTGATATAAAACAGAGAAAGTGCTGAAGTATACCGACTCTTATATAACTGTAGTTTACGTGTATGCTCTGTCAAAATTCCCAGACGAATCGTTAATCGTCAGTTCTTAATTAATGGTAACCGCTTGACTACAGACTGACCGCTGTTATGAATAAGCTACTCAATATAAAGTAATGGAATATAATGCTATAAGTTATGAAGAAAATTATACAAGACTTGTTTATATTAAGATTATTAACCTAACGATATATTGGACTGAAAGACCTTGTGCATATGGTCATAAATATTATTAAAAAAAAATCTATGTAGGAATATGGAGTGGATGAAGATGGAGATAACAGTTTCTTTTTTCATATTTATAATGACCAACGAGTAAGCAGCACTACTGATGGTAAGTGTTACTAACGCTCGTGGACCTTTGCGATATCAGAAACACAGCTAAGCCGCTGCGCACCAGCCAAAATTCACCCAGAAACGTAGACGTTCGACTTGCTCACCGAATAAAGCACAACAACACATTGCCAGGCGTCGATTTTCTGCGAGAGTGTGGTTCTGCCACAGAAATATAAATTACCTTAGAATTGCTATCGGTCTTATTTTGTACTAAAACCAGTTAACACATACGCAAATTACGCAAGGCTTACCTATGCTTACAACTATTTCGCACACAAACACATCGCACACACATCTCGGCGCTGCAAATTTCGGTACTACATATGATTTACACATTAATCCCATCACACATTCCCACCATTGTAACTCCTATAAATCAGGATCCAAAATGGTCTCCATAAATGACACCGAGGTTTGACCCTCAGGCAGTCCCGGGATATGGTTTTAATTGTCTTGGGACCTGCAACAAATTTAATTATAAAAGGTTAAAGAAGAGTTGGAAAGAATGAATCCACTTCCCGCCTAGGCAAAGCGGGAGGCAGGAAAACAAAATTGACTAGTCAGCCAATAAGTAATCGTAAATTATTCATACATTAGCAAAAACTTCCTACCTACGAAAAATTTTTATGTACAATGTAAAAAACAATAGTTCGCTCGGCGCTAGCGATACTGCAATGAACGCAATACATTACGTGGTCGCTCAAATAATAAAATATAACTTCATGTATAGCAGATGATGTATAGTTTATCATCTGATTGCGATTTTATCGTTTTTGTTCATAAACGACATAAAACTATTTTAATATTAACAAATATCACTGAAATAATATGTAAAACTTACCGATGAAAGGAAATCCCTGCCGGGATTATACTATACACTTGACTTTTTTAACCGACTTCAAAAAGAAGGAGGTTCTATGTTTCATTGTATGTATTTTTTTATATATACATATATTATAACCGCGCAAGATAGCTTATTTTTACTTTTTTGCAGAGCTTCCTTCAATGTCACAATATGATCGCAAATATTAGGTGGTAAAACGAATTTTGACTTAACACAAGCATTTGTTCAGATGTGCGGTGTGCCTGCCTCGCCCACAAGGCCGTTCTAAGGTATTAATATTTCTATGAGTACTAGCCCGGACGGGTTGGCCCGTAGCTTTATACAGAAAATTGTCAACAATGTAGCTCTATCACTATTAAATACCGTGTATATAACTCATAACTACACGGATACTTTAATGCTAAACATTAATTAAGTATATATGTTTCTACAGGAAATGTCTCGTTATGTACATATACATACATATGTACTTGCAATTGAGTTTTGCACTCGACTCACTGTGTTAACTAGGACTGTTATAGAACTCCATAATCGTAATTGAAACTAATGAATATCCGAAACGAAATCATCATTATCCTGTTTTTATTCCAAAATACGTGTAGTAACGGACTAAGAATATAATTCACCACCCCATATCTTGCCCATGGGTGATCGTAAGAGACGACTAAGGGATATAAAATAGTGATGCAACGGAAGTGTCTTAGCGGAACCAGAAACGGAAACAGATGTCAAAAGTAAATTTTAGCAGAAACGGAAACGGAAACGGATGCCGAAACGGAAGTGTAAATAATATGAAAAAAAAAACAATTTTACAAATATATTTCTTTATTAAGTATCAAATACACCACCAAATCTAGATTAGAAATAGATATATTACAAATCTACTATAAAAACAATATTGCAACTCCTCTTTTCTTTTTGTACTCCTGAAGATGTGACGTCCAGCGACTCGCACGCGCCTCGCGCCGCGCATGCGTAACTCTCAGCCGTCGTAAACTGCCGATTATATCACCGTTATAAAAGTTGCGGCAATAGAAGCAGAAACGAATGTTGAAAAGCGTGCGGAACTTCCGCACTTGCGGAAACAGAAACAGAGATCCGTTGCGTCAAACGCGATAAAACGCATATAACATCTATGCGAGAGATGGAAAACTCGAAACAAAACCCTATACCAACACGTCTGACCAGCGCGGTATAGTAGGTCAATTTCCCTCTCATTATAGAGGAGGCTCGAGCTCAATAGTGGGACGTATATGAGCTGAGATGATGATGATGATGATTCCAATTACTTGTTGCCGTACGTATCCCATTGTACATGCTGCAAAAGATATTGGCAATACTTTTATGACTAATCGTCTGCCCCCTTAAGAATGTAATTTTTGATCAGACTGCAGGAGTTAATATAAAGCATCCAGGTCAATATAAAGCTCTTAGTCCTTTTTTATGACATCTACGAGCGAACAAAGGATATATACGTAGCTGTTACCACACAGTAAACACGGATATCTGAAATGAAAATATACCTGAAGAATGACGATGATGAATCTGATAGAAAAGTTTCAATAACATAATATTAATAAAATCGATATCTACATAACTCATGTTTTGTATACGACAATACGAGTTTTCTATTAAATATCCGAACAGACAGACTAAAAGTTTCTAAAGAACTATCAAAAGGGAAGTAATATAATAATCACAACACTTTGCATTTCCATTTTATATATTCCTAAAACCCCAACAGCCTTAACTGAATATATTTGAGACAGTCGGATAATCGGAAATAATTTCATATTCAACATTATGTCTGAAATTTTGTATAATGTTCTACTAATATCTGAATCCGTAGTCCCAAATTTAGCATCCACAATATCCCTAGTGTTTACATCTCATATACCTACTCTCTCATACTATTTTTATATTTCTACTAGCTGACCTGAATCCTAGTTGTTGTTTTACTTAACTGTCTAAGATTCGAAGTAAGTTCGACCTTCTTCGACCCTGTCTATCATTTTAATCGTCAAAGATTATGTAAGGTCAACCTTCTTCATCCCATCTGTTTACAGGATGAAAATAATAATTTATCCCAACAATATATCTCGTGAACACATCCAATTTCGTCGCAAAAAAAATATTCTCAGTAAATATTCTATAATTTATTAAAATGATATTTCTTATCATTTAAAATAATATAAAGCCATGAATATTTTTTTTTAAAGAAATATTAGTATATTTCACTAAACATACATACATACATATCATCACGCCATATCCCTTGCAGGGTAGGCAGAGAGAACAGAGTGCCAGAGAACTCTATCCTTGCATACTTCACTCGCTTCTTCAACATTCATAATTCTCTAAAGCTATTATTATATGAGTTGAGATATCCCTCTACTGGGTTTGAGCCTACTGGAGTAGGTCAACTGCCTACCATGGACAACAGGAGGACAATGAACCTATTATATCACCCTGGTCAAATGTTTTAAAATCTGATGTTTATAAAGTGTAAACATTTGAAATGAAACTATTTTATGGCGCTCGGATTTCGAACATTTTACAGCGTTACGCTATGTCCTAATTGGCTGTCGCAATACGACACAACTTTTGTTGTCCAAAAAGATGTGTTTTAATTTTGTCGCATTAGTTGATCGGTTGGACAATAAAAGTTGTGTCGTATTGCGACAGCCAATTAGGACATAGCGTTAGATGCTCCCGTAACTATGAATGTTATAAAGTGTTCGAAACGTAGCGAATCTAATAAAAAGAACAAACAAAAAAAAATAAATAAAATTAGTTTTACATCAATGTGTGACCGATTTGGCATACTAGTTTAATTGATCTCTTATTGTAGAAAATGTTCAATCGTAATAATAAAACGTAGTCTCAAAAGACAAAGATGATAGCAGTTAAAATAATTATTGCGTTTATAAAAACACACATTATAATAATATTAGGAAAATTCTTCTTCTTCTTCTTCTCTTTGTGTATTGGCAATCAGCTACTTATACGAGCTATTGGTGCCAGTGTCAAGTTATAATTATTATTATGTTTACAGTCTTTTCATGTTTAGTCATTGTCTAAGTCAAATCGTCACCTTCAACAGTGCTATGGCCACACTGTTAATGGTATCTTGTGAGAATTTTGATAGAAAACGAAAACGTTGTAAAGCACTTTTAAATGATATTCACTACATCCCAATACTTCTGTCACATTACATAAAATGCCATCAAAATTATCTAATATAACATGTTAAAACACTAAGATATCGAATATAATACAAGAGCACCACATGACGTTTTCAGATTCCCATCAAAAGTCCATTAGGAAAATTATTCGTTGTTGATTGTTGACATGAAACAAATAAATCGCGGAGTGGACTACCAAAGACAGTTATCGCCTAAAGCGGATGAATATAGAGAAATTTGTATAGGGTGTGAACCCCACACCAAGTCTTATCTCCCTTATAATCGGGCAGTATGTTCATCTACATTTTTCTACCTAAAAATATTTTTTTATATCCGCATCAAGAAAGTTCTCCGAAAACAATTCTGTGTTCGATCTCACGGAAACAAACCTATGAGCTATTCACAAAGTTCAGAACTACATTATACATATCTCATCCTTAGATCCAAAACAACGGTACTTTCAAACACTCTCGTATATAACTCAAGATAGAAAGTGGAACAACTAGATTTTCCTACGCGGATTTACTATCGAACAAAGGAAGTTTAATGTCGCTGGCCCAAATCTACAAGATTGATTGCTTGGCTGGCTATCAAATATACATAATACTTTATTATGTTATTATGTTATTCTAGTCATTTTTATTGTTTTAACATCATCTCACCTTTTATATGTTCCAATGTTGAGCTCGAGCCTCCTCCATAACAGGAGGAAAATTGTCCTACTACACCAAGCTGAGCAGACGTGTTGGTATAGGGTTTTGTTTCGAGTGTTCCTTCTCTCGCATAGATGTTATATGCGTTTCATATGCCTTAGTCGTCTCTTACGATCACCCACGGGTAAGATATGGGATGGTGAATTGTATTCTTACTCCGTCACCACATTTTATGTTTTCAATCATTATTATTCTCCTGCTCTTATCCCAATTAATTAGGGTCGATGTAATATGTACATATTGAGTACTCAAAAGGAGTTATATATTGCAAAAGTTATTGACAATAGTTTTATGACCGCCTGCATGACTTCAACCCTCCTTGGGAATGTAATTGTTGACTGAACGACATAAGCTGAAGTTGACCCAGGTCGATATAAAGCTCTTAGTTGACTTTTACGACATACACGAGCGAAATAAGGTTTAGTAGTATTCGTAGCCGCTACCACACAGTAGTTTATTGTTTAAATATATTGTAAAATAAATGCTTAGGTAAGTTTTTTTTTTAATATAAATGTACCAATTTTCCGTGTGGTGACGTAGCAAGAATACTATTCACCACCTCATATCTTACCCGTGGGTGATCGTACGAGACGACTAAGGGATATAAAACGCATATAATATCATTGCAAGAGAAGAAAAACTCGAAACAAAACCCTATACCAACACGTCTTAGCGGGGCGTGACCGTTCCGTAGATCGCCGCCAAAAAAAAAAAAAAAAAATACCAACACGTCTGACCAGCGCGGTATAGTAGGTTAATTTCCCTCCCATTGCGGAGGAGGCCCAAGCCCACCAGTGGGACATTTATAGGCTGTCATGATGATAATGATGATGATGAAATGTACCAAAATTATTTGAGAGATAAATATCCGCGCAGAAGGTAAACTAGTTATCGGTAATCTAATTTTACTAATTTTTTTTTACACTGTTACTCCTTGTTCTATGTGGGCATCGAACCCGTGACAGTCGTCAAGGGAGGAAAGGGTACAATAATGTTATCTGCTTAGGTAACATATCCATATTATATGATCCATTTTATAAACTTTTAACTGCGACTCGCCCCTATTCAGTGACCACTCATAATATATGGAACAGGTCAAAATTTATCCAAACGTAGTATGTTTGTAGATCTCCCAGAACTGGCCACGTTGTATGGATACGTTCCCTTACATGTAATCGTGTTTTACAACACCAGCGAGAAAAGAGGTAGTGAATTGTAACCTCTTTGGCCGTTACTACATAGAAGATTATTTGAAGTTTTGTAAATAAAATTATACATACATACATATCATCACGCCATATCCCTTGCAGGGTAGGCAGAGAGAACAGAGTGCCAGAGAATCTGTATATCTTTGGACACTTCACTCGCTTCCTCAACATTCATAATTCTCTTCATACACGCTCGCCGGTTTCGGAGACTCTTGACTCCACCTTCCTTCAGTACATGACCGATCTGGTCTAGGCAGGTTAGTAAAAGTTAGTTATTTGTTTTTTTTTTTTTTTTAGTTAGTTATTTGTTAATAAAATTATATCTTACCAAAAATGAGGTTTACTTAACTTATTAACTGCATAGATGGCGTAGTGGTTAAGACAATAACCTTCCTTGCCAGTTCTGTGGATTCGACTCCTACGCAGGACAATACTTTGTGCGATTCACACACTGTTGTTCTGAGTCTGGGTGTAATTTGCCTGTGTTAATTATATGTTTGTAAAGTCCCCGACAATACAGGGATTATACCTTGTTTTTTAATTGCTTATGGTGGCAAACGAGCAAGCAGCACACCTGGTGGTAAGTGTTACTGCCGCCCATGGACCTTTGCTATAACTAAGGCTATAGCTAGGCCGCTGTCTACCATTACAATCCCCAAACCCACCCAGTATGGCTTCCGGCTCTCTCGCTCACCGAACGAAGCGCAATAGCACATAGCCATTACTCAGACGTCGATCTTCTGCGAGAGTGTGGTACTACCCCGGACGGACCGGCCCGCGGCTGTAGACAGAGAACTGTCCACAGCGTGATCCTACCACTATTAAATTTTCCTTAGTGCAGAGCGGTGTCTTTAAAAAGAATGAGGATCTACTTTAGCTAGTTTCTTTGCATTTGACAAATAATAATACGCTGTTTATAAATTTATCACGATTTTTCTTAGTTATGTAATAAGTATTTAAGCAACCAATTAATATGTATTGCGCATACATTTGTTATTTCTCCTTAAGCATTTAGGTAGCCAACTTATTTGCACATACATTTTGTTATTTCTGCTTACAAAGCAAATACGAATTTACTACAGTATATATTTATATACGCGGTGACATTTATGTCGTCTTACAAAAGCAGTTCAGTTAACGTATCCAGTATCTACTATTCATTCGTGCAATTAAAAGGTTAAAAAAATATTTACTGGAATATTTTTTTCTAAAAATTATTATAAATAATTACTAATTAAAATAGTAAGAGAACATCATGTAGCGAGCGGTAGGCAACCTACTCGACATAACCTACGTACTGTGTAGGTACTACCTATAGTCCTTAAAATATAGCTCTCTGTGACAGATAGCGACAAAACCGATGAAGTAATTATGAATACGCGTCATGTTTACAATTTTAATTTGTATTTTTTTTTATTGCTTATAGAGGCAAACGAGCAAGCAGCACACCTGATGGTAAGTGTCACTGCCGCCCATGAACCTTTGCAATACCAAGGGTATAGCTTAGGCCGCTGCCTACCAATAAAATCCCCAAGCCCACCCAGTTGGGCTCCCGGCTCTCTCGCTTACTGAACGAAGCGCAATAGCACATTGCCACTACTCAGACGCCGATCCTCTGCGAGAGTGTGGTACTACCCCGGACGGACCGGCCCGCGGCTGTAGACAGAAAACTGTCAACAGAGTGGTCCTACCACAATTGATTATATCGCCTATATTTTCATTCTTTAGGTGCCAGTTATATCTCAACTGAATTATGAATATAAAAATATGAATATTTACACCAAAACTAGTACCTCATATGTTTTAAAATACTTACGCAAGTACAAGATCATACTGAACAGAGAATAAGATAGAGATGGGGCAATCGATAAGCGTAAATCGATAACATTCTTATTAATTATTTATAAAATAAATAAAACCAATACATTACCTATATAAACCACATGATTACTCTATAAAATAAGTAAATTGTATTAATTTAGTATTCAAACATCAGTTATAATATTAATAAGACCATTCTTATTATATTAAAAACATAATTTCTTTTATAAAATAAATATTATTCATGAAATAATCTGTGACCAAGAACTCATCATCAACCTACAGGAATGCTCCAGCGATGATGATAATAGTGACGATGAACTTTGATATATTCCTTTCGAATAATAAAAAGAATTAATTAACAGTTTTAGTTTAAATTAAATAAAATTCACTAATATAAATTCAATAAAATTTTCATAAATTGTTTTAAATTTATAATCGATTCATCCATCCATTTGATTGAAGTTCAATAAGATTTTCATGCATTGTTTTTTTCAATTGCAGTAGCAAATAACTTTAGAAAATAATGAATTATATCGACAAAAATACGGACTGCATCGTAAGCGTGCGGCACTAGTGAGAACTGTCACAGAGATCAAGCTATATTTTATAGACTATAGGCGTGGGTACGCTTTGGAATAGCAGCCCACGTGGACTTCGTAGCTGTGATTGGCTAACGTTAATTACGTTACGTTAGCCAGTCATTATCATGCGAAATGCCGTATATTTCTTTTGTTTAAAATGTAAACATTATGACCACGTTGTTACAAAATATTAACTTTAATTTATTTTATTTTGTTATTTTTTTATCATTACCACTATTGAACAATTAAATATGTTAGATATGTTTCTTTGGTCGGATACTTTTATGGCACTTCTTTTTTAAGACGATATAAATGTCGCGGTGTATATAAATCTTTTGTCATAATGTTCATTCCACCCTAATGTTTGAAAAATAAATAATTTAAATATTTATTTTAATTAGTCTTACTTTTTTTTTGGCTGGCCATGGTCTGGACATACACTGTCCATTCCGTCCAGGGCGACGGAAGGGCGGTGCGTGGCCCCATAACGCACCGTATCCTCTCCCCATCGCTATTGGGCCGGCCACTGGTACTGAATCCTTGGCCAGCTCGGCGGGTTACCCTTTCGGGTACCATTCTCAGTCGACGCCCCTAGCTGCTGTGGTGGCGACGTGGCCGGAGGCAGTCTTGGCCCCTCGAAATTTGTGACAATTTTCTATCTACAACCACGGGCCGGTCCGTCCAGGGACTTCCACACTCTCACAGAAAATCGACGTCTAAACAGTGGCAATGTGCTGGTACTGATGGTTCCTTCGGTGAGCGAGAGAGCTGGCAGCCCATCTTTCTAGGTAAGTTTGGGGCTATCATTGGTAGGTAGCGACTTAGCTATACCCCTGGTATTACAAAGGTCTTTGGGCAACATTAACACTTACCAACAGATGTGCTGCTTGCTCGTTTTGCCACCATGACCAATAAAAAAAAATATCGTCAAAGCCATAGACCCGCCCTACATGTATCTACCTCTTCACACCGAGCGAGCGGGCCACCGGAACCCGGTCTTTGTCTTCGGTGGCCCGCCCGGCGGTTTACCCTCGCGGGTATCCTCTCGAGTAGACGCTCCGGCAGCTTTCGCCGTTGGGGCGTCGTAGCTTTAACAACTCTACAGAAAAATAAGGATCACACATTGTGTTCTTAATCTTCCAGCACACAGTTTAAAAATATAAATAAACGAATATAGTATATTAAAATTTTTAATTGGTCACACCATGTGCAATTTTTAAAACGGTAATCTCGCCGTACATTACCAAATATAACGTGTGTCTGATTTTCAAATGGCAACAAAAATATTGTGTAACTAAATATCGTTGTTCTCAATACCATTACTAGTTTTGAATAATTTATCAGTCAATCATTTAGCGAAATTGCTATTTCATCCTTGTATCCATGTCCAAGCATTATAATTATGAATTTATATAATTCAGCATATAACTATAATTCTCCCTTTGCCTTTCTATATTAAAAAAAAAACATGATCCTTACAGTATGACTTTATATCGACTTTAAAGAAGAGGAGTTTCTCAAATTTGTATTTATTTTTTATGGATGTTTGGGTATAAATTCTTTATTTATCAGCAAGAGATGTTATGCATATTATATTCCTTAGTTGCCTTTTAAGATACCCACGGGACATGTAGGAATTGTATTCTTACACCGTCACCACACGGAGAATAATTTCGTAAATTCGTTACGATAATTTCGTAATACACGCAGCATATTAATAAAGAGGAACATAGCAGGAAAATATGGTAGGTATATGATAAAGTTACAATGTAATTTATAAATAGAATAAAGCCAATTAATAGAATGTTTGTCGTGTGGGATTGATAGCTTCAGAATTTGATATGTTACCACCTCATGCTTGCCTGAAAGATACCACCTTAGAATGTTTGATACCAACAGTTGCATAGCACTTCAACCAAGTATATAAACAATAATTACATTATGTATTATATTAATATCCTTTGTGTCAACCTATTTAATAAAAAAAAAAAAAAAAATATCATAGACTAAAATGTAACAGATTCGTATTAGTATTATCAGCGCTATATGGCAATGTCAAGAAATGTCTACTCTGTGAGGTGACCATACGTTGCTATATATTGAGATTAAAAACAAAACAATCAAATAACTAAGCCACTTCACTATCATTTAATAAGTAAAGACTAAGCCATTGAAGCAAGAAGTCTAGTACAGATTCTCTAGATGTTGAAGTGAGAGTTAAAAATGAAAATATTCAAGAAGCTATTTCGTAATTAATCTCATTTTTAAGTCGTTCTTCGCTCGCCTGGTTGAAAATAAAAGATCGAATGAAAAATTAACATTAATTAGATTTAATTTTAGTCGTATACGTGTCACTCTTAGGCGTGAGCCTTCTTGGGTGCGAATTAATATATATTAATTACCAATGGTCAACCCAAGTGACGAAGAGAAGGTAATGCGACGGATTATGCGACCGCACCGCAGCCACCCTTCGTCCCGGACGATACGAGCGGGGTGTTTCCAAACCATAGCCGGCCAAGAAAGCCATGAGCCTTCGCGAAAATGGTAATTAAATCGACCTACTATAACACGCTACACGCTAACAGCGCGTTATAGCAGACGAGTTACTATGACATTTAATTTCGAGTTATAGTAATTGATAGTTAACTGTACTTGTATCTTGCAGTTGCCTTACAACATAAGCAAGAAGGATAGGACTGGCTACATATCGCCATTACTTTAACTTTTTCTGATAGTAAACTAATGATAAAAAATGCTTACTTGTATTTTTATATCATTTACGATTTTTGAAGCGACAGCTTCTTTAGCGGCGTTGTAAACTTTTTTTGGAATCTCGCGTCAGGACACATGACCTGATCAAAAATTCATAAGACGGAGCAGCGCAGGGTGTTTGCACAAGTGTGCGTGTGTGTCTATTAATTCAATTTTTAAATAATGAATTTGGTTTAACGATGTCAAATGATCGCAATCTGAGCACAACGAAATACAAAACTACTATTGATGCAGTCTTTATTAAACATTTAAATAGATTCAAAGCAAAATTATTAGTTTTTTACTTCAGCTAACATAAACCTATTGTATGATTTTTAAAAATTGGCGATGATGATTCGAGTTATGATGACGGTGAAAGAGTCGTTGAAATTATGGACGAAAGTTGATTTTTCTGAGACATAAACTTTTTAATGCAAAATAATTGTAATAGCTCTGAACTGTTAATTTTTTTATGTAATGCAAATTGTCATCTTTGTGTACGATAGCGCAATAAATGAATATTGTATTTAATCACATAAATGATGAAATCAATGATGAAATCAATTCATGCGAAATTATTCCCTAATCATTCCAAAAATTCAAAAAAAATGCACAACGTTAATGTTCAAGTTTTCACTTCTGCCGACACTCCCTGAGCGCAATTTATTTTTTATTTTCTTTAAGACAACTCACTGCACTAAAGATATAATCCTTATATTTCAGGGGACTCTAGAAACATCCAATTAACAAAGATAAATTACACTCAGACTCAAAACAACCATTTTTAAATCGCAAAAAGTATTGTCCTGTATCGAAAAAACGACATTGCCACGGACGTCGGTATCTATCTGGTGGTTTTACATCTGTATATATTGGTAAACGAGCAAACAGCACTCTTTCTTTCTTTTCATTCTTGATGCTAAGGGTTACTGCCGCTGATGTACCTTTGTAATACGGGTACCGCTGCCAAATAACCCCACCCAGAAATTTGGACTTACAGCTCCTTCACTCACAGAATGAAGCACATAAGCACTGCCCAGACGTCGATTTTCTACGAGACTGTGGTACTAACCCCGAATAGATTGGTTCGTGGCTGTTAATAGAAAACTTTCAACAATGTGGCCCGATCAATACTAAATTATGATTCTCTTAGAGAAAGATTTAGTCATATAAGCACTATTCAAGCAAAACACGATGTCTTAAACAATGGACAGATAATGTCGCCTGGTTTCAATGATACGGTATCATTGCGTATAAATTTACTTGACAATGACATGTACTCTGGCCGAGCGAATCCATAACAAACAAAAGAAAGAAAAAACAAATATATATTTTTTTGACTTTGACCCAGACATACGTTGATAAATAATTACTTAACCTCGCCTTATCGTTCAGTGATTATTGAATGAGTACATTTAGTTATCATTATAACTAAAAGCTTGCGAATGTTTTATGAATGATTTATTTTTTTGTTTGTCACCACTTTATGCTAGAACTGCACGACAGATAAAGATGAGATTTATTTCAGGACTCACAGTTAAAATTTAAAATATATTTAACATAATATATTTTACCACCTTTTATGGCCAGCTTTTGTCTTCTATACTTCTCTTCCCTATCCTTTCGTCCGGTGTGAAAGAAGAGTGTCCAGTGTGAAAGAAAGAAGAGTACCCTCACTCCTCTCCGTCTATTGAGCGGGCCACCAGAACGTACTACGTGTTTTTAGTGAACGTATTTCTCCCTTATAAAAACATTGCTTTTCTTTATTTGCTACAGGCACTAAAAACAGTGATTATGGTAAGTAATATTTACATATTATCCACAAACTCCTTTTCGTTCTATACGGATTTGAACCTAAACAGAGTTTTATTCTGCTTCTTCTTTTCACCTTCTCTCTGTTGGGTACACCTTGTTCAGATAAAAGAAGTTAACCAAGCTGGCCAAATGGATTTACTTCGAGTTCGTCTCTTCCGTCGCCCCGGACCGATTTGGCGGGGCGAGACGCATCCAGAGTCCACCGTAAAAAAAGGGCAATTGACCTACTATACCACGCTGGTCAGACGTGTTGGTATAGGGTTTTGTTTCGAGTTTTTATTCTCTCGCATAGATGTTACATGCGTTTTATATCTCTTAATCTTACTTCATCACCATACGGAAAGAAAGAAAGAAAAAATAATAACTTACACTAATATAACATATTTGCAGTTTTGAAATGTAATGGTGGCCACCGAAGTCAAAGATCGGGTACCGGTGGCCCACTCGCACGGCGAAGAGAGGTGTTTGCAGAGTGGGTCCATGGGGTTGGGTGCCGCCTCTTCTGTCGCCCCGGACGATTTGTCGGGGCGCGACCACATCCATGGTCCACCTTGCGGGAAAAAAAGAGTTTTGAAATGTAATGATTATGAAACGTGATAATTAATTGAGAATACAATGTATCTTGCCGTGACTGTTGCAAGATAAGGCTGAAAAATGTAAGCAAATAATATCTCTACAATAAAAAGAAATAAGGAAACCTCAAATTAAAATCCCATATAATGTATGTAGTATTGAAAACATCTTTTTTTTTTTGTATGTTTAGCTATTAGCCGCAGATGGCTTTGACAGCTTTACGCGGACTATGGGTGAGCGCTGAGGGCTCTCAATCCGAGAAAACATCATAATACACCAACTTCCTTTATATTTAGAGTATTGGTGTAAAGATGCGAAAGGGAATGCTCCGATGGTTCGGACATGTGGATAGAATACCGAACGAACGTCTGGTTAAGAAGATATACAATGCGAAAGTGGAAGGATGTAGGTACCGGGGGAGACCGAGACTAACTAACCTAGACCAGATCGGTTATGTACTGAAGGAAGGTGGAGTCAAGAGTTTCCGAAACCGGCGAGCGTGTGTGAAGAGAATTATGAATATTGAGGAAGCGAGTGAAGTATGCAAGGATAGAGTTCTCTGGCACTCTGTTCTCTCTACCTACCCTGCAAGGGACATGGCGAGATGGTATGTATGTATGTACTAAAATAAAAAAAAATAATACACCAACCTATTAAAATCCACTATTGGTCCACTATTGGCCTCTTCATATGAGGGATGCCGAACCATAGTCGGCAGTGTTATAAGTTTCTCAGAAAAGGCGCTGCCGCCCGTTCCTCTAGCGGCTATTAGTCGGCTTTTACGACTGTCATAGGCAAGTAAGTGCCTAGATACATATTATATTCTAACCCGTTATCACTTTCGACTAAAAAAAATAGGTAAAGGACTAGTTAACTTCCCTATAATGATTTATCTACATCATTCAAACTATTGCTATGAATACAATGTATTAAATAAAACAAAAAATTCTCCTTCGCATTATTTACACGTACACAGTACATATAATAAAATTGTATTAGTGATGTGTGGTAGCGACTACGAATACCACCAACCCTTACTTTGCTCGTGGATGTCATAAAAGACGACTAAGAGCCTTATAACGACCTGGGCCAACTCCATCTGATGCCATTTGATCAACAATTACATTCCCAAGGAGGCTTGACGTCTGGCAGGCGGCCAGTCATAAAACTATTGCCAATAACTTTTACAATATGTACTATAAGACGAGTACATATTGTATCGACCCCAAGTAATTGGGATAAGAGTAGGAGAATGGTGATGATATAATAAAATTGTAACAGAGCGATGTCTGTACATTATAGATATTAAAGAAAAACTAATAAATAAGGAGGAGGGTCTTTATTAGAGAAACAAACACCGAAAATATTTATTTTTGTATCTATCTGTATGGAATATATATACCACATGGAATTGAATTCAGTTTTCATAGATATATATATGGCTAAAACATAATCTATACTAATAAATGGAGAGACGGTACTTTGTTCGCTTATACTGCGAAAACTGATGAACCGATTAGAATAATACTTATACCATAA
Source organism: Lymantria monacha (assembly GCA_905163515.2). NCBI lineage: Eukaryota > Metazoa > Arthropoda > Insecta > Lepidoptera > Erebidae > Lymantria > Lymantria monacha. Next base: position 7,323,094 of record LR991090.1, on the reverse strand, counting down.
GATGCAACGTGTTACGGAGAAGGTTTTAGGTATACGTCGGTGATTACTTATTTGGAAAGGAGTAAAACGGGCGGAGGAAAGCTATTGTCATATAAGATGAAAATTTACAATAATTTTAAATTAATATTTTACGTGTGGTGACGGAGTAAGAATAAAATTCACCACCCACTTACCCGTAGGTAATCGTAAAAGACGACTAAGGGATATAAAACGCATATAACATAACTATGCAAGAGTCAGAGAACACGTCTGACCAGCGTGGTATAGGTCAATTTCCATCTCATTGTAGAGGAGACTTGAGCCCAACAGTGGGACATAAATGATTTGAAATGATGATGAATGATTAAATTAATAAATATCTAAATAATCAAAGCAAGCAAAGTAACGATCACAACTATAATTAAATAAAACAATGAATTCTCTTTCGCATAATAATCTACATGAATTAATGAGTATTAACTGTAGTCATTATAATACTGGGTTCTTGCATTCGTCTCACCTGGTAACAACTAAATTCTCTTTTCATAACAATTTGACCCTGACTAATGGGGAAACGTTCTAACAAGTATGGTAATTAAGAAAATAAAAACACACTAAATAGTATAGTATGATATATTTTGACGAATTATACTTCTTCATCTGAGCCCATACACGTCTATATTTTGGACTTGAGACTCTTTCACTGTAAATAAGCAATTTAACTAATATGCCACGCTTATTAGACGTGTTGTTTTTTTTTATTGCTTATGGTGGTTAATGAGCAATCAGCACACCTGATAGCAACATATAACACCAACTGCGATTGCTAACACACTTCTCAAATGTGACGATCATCAACAGTAAACATCAATATAGCAGTAGATGGATAGATAGATATCTTCAGGAACTAATACGCTAATCAAATCAATCTATGAAAATCACTGGTCTGGTAGGAGTCATTCAATTCTTATGGAAGAAGATTTTTGCTAATATTTGACTCTCTTTTAAAATAAAATACATTTCAGATTCTATCGTGTTTGTTTTTAAATTGGCCAATGTTTGAAGGCCACGAAGGTTGAAGGTTGATGGTCACGGGGGACTGAGGTATCTCACGTCCATTAACTAATCGTTATTACAGATATTTATATCTACCAACCACAGTCATCATTCCCCTACTCTCTCTAAAAAGTAAGCGCCGATAATCGCGAAGTCACGCCACCCCACCACAACGTAACCATTGCCCCTCTCCAGTGTAGAGAGGGGAAGGCCGGCGCATCCTCTGGACAGGACAGCCACGTCTTCCTTATTGTCCCCCACCCAATTGGGTGAATAAGGGACAAAGTAGGGCTCGCAGGCCACAGTCAAATCTATATCCCACTGCGCCATGGACTGCAGTAGCAGGTCCTGAGCCCCGGCGCAGTGGTTCAAATTCGCCTGGAGGAAGCGTACTCTGTCTCCCATTTAGGTTGACATTTCGGCTTCCTCCTGGTCTCTGCGGTTGTACACCGGTGGAGTGACCCGAGGTCCAAGGGCCACCTCTCGTTGAGGGGGTTTTACACAGCCGTCCCCCCATCGTGTGTTCTGCTGGGCGACAAGCGGTGGCGCACACAGCACAGCGCGGCGTGGCCGCACATGCGGCCGATTTGTGCTCACTGCCGCCACACCTGTAGCACAAGGTAGAGCGGTCGACAGTGGACGGGCACAGCTGAGCCGTATGTCCAAGCTCCAGGCAACGGAAGCACCTCAATGGGAGGCTCTCCAGCACCTGGACTCCAGCCGAGCTCCAGCCGACCAGGAGTCTTCCCGCGTCGGCGAGCACTTTAGCGGCGGGGACGGGGCACCGCACATTCGCCATGCCCATGCCACGGGGTCCACGCAGGATTTGTCCAACCTGGACCTCTGCAGCATCACAACCGCATGTACCACTGCCGCACGGATCTTCTCCTCGGTGGCGGAGTCATCCATCCCGGTCACCCGGATATCAGCCCGTTCGACTGGGCGCACGACATCCGCTATCCCCGCTAGTGCCGTGCGCAAATTGGCCGCCAGCTGGTCAGCAACTTCCATTGACTGAGATTTAGGCAGTTGCAGGACCCTAGTCCCAGTCATGGAACGCCTGACTTTGAGGCCCTCCTTAATCACCATCTCTTGAAGATTGACTTCCTGCTCGGCGCGAAGCATCGCATCGGCGTATGTGACCCCCTTTTTCTCCGCCTCCGGCTGCAATTTCAAGATTACAGCCGGAGCGCGTGGGGCAGAAAGCGCATACTTCAATTTCTTCTGCGCCGAAACAGCCGCCATGGGAATCATGGAGGGCGCAACAGTTTTTGTAGGTAGCGAAGGTGGAGAGGACTTTTTCTTTTTCCCCTTCCTCATAACTGTTACCCAGCTGTCGGCAGTCACGGTCTGGGCTGGAGGAGTGACTTCCGACGAACTAGGGTTTGGTTGTCTTGGCGGTACCGATAAGGCCGTGCAGACGGTGGCTGTGGGAACAGCAGCCGCTGCACTATTCTTTTTGTCCGCAGCTAAAGGCGGCCGGTTAACCTTGGCGGGGAGAAGGCGATCCTCTAATCCCGCAAGCCGGGCATTCATCATCTCCCCAACTGAACTCACGATAGAGGATTTCATTTCCTCAAATGCGTTCGCTCCTAAGCTCCTAAGTTGAAGAGGCAGTAGCCCTCATTTCACAGAATTCTCGCCGATGTGCCTTGATTTCCGCCTTGAGGGCTTCTATTTCTTGACGCTGCCTGCCATCTGCCGCTCTCAATCGGCGGGTCTCCTCCGCTTCCGATTTTGAGCACAAGGTTTCAATGATGCCTTGCATCGCCGCTGCTGCATCCCTTAGTTTTTTTATAAAAGGGCCCTGAAGGTGCCCAGACTTCTTCGTAACCTCTAAGATTACTGCCGCGTTGTGGCCCCCACGAGCGCGCATCTCTTCCGGCCCAGTAGTAAAGAGGTTCTCCAATGCGGGACACTCCGAGGCCGAGGTGTCCGCTGAGTCCAGTGCCAGCACAGCAGCTTCTTTGCGGAATGCTCGACTTCTAAGCACCCGCTCAAACTCTTCTTCCTTAGCTTCAGCGTCTTTGTTCCTAAGGTCCATCTTGGCACGTGTAAGCCCTACATTATGGCCCCTTGGCGCTGCCTTACCCCGACGTGAGGTATTTTTCGTAACTTAGATTTCGGTTCCACTTCTGTATCCGAACCCGAATCCTTCTGTCCAGAAAGGGCAGTTCTTACGTACTGACGTTTCCTCCCTATGGACGTGGCGTTCGTTTCCCCTGTGTCACAATCGGCAGCCGATAGGGCGTCAGTGTCTCCTTCTGATTCGTCGTCCATCTAGAAAAGCTAGATATCCTCGAATACTAATAGCACGGCTAAATCGCGATATTAATGTTTTCCAGCGAAGTTAGCGAGTCTCAATCGCGATATTAAAGTATTTCATCAACTTTATATACACGACCCGGCCACGACCAGGTCGCAAGTTTTTGAATACCAGCCGACGGCGTCGACAGAACGATCGCTGTCCCGGTACCGTCCTAAGTGACCCCTCCCTTCCCCTCCCTCAACTATGACGAGACAACGACACGACAAGACAAGACAACGACAACAACCCGACAATCCAACCTAGCCCAATACTCCATCCAGTGCAAACACACACAGCTACAAACCTGTATTAATTAGTCAATTTTAAGCCTCCCATAAGTAAGAAAATAGGTATACGTAAAAGTTTTAAAATTCCCTCGTCACATTGTCGAAACCGCTCCACTCTAAGTTGTACGTAATAAATAAATGGCCCCTAAAGACGTGCATTATTCGGCGAAACGAAATATCTCATACATTCACATTCCGCATGGTCACTGTATTATTAAGTACCAGACTCATGTTCAAGTGAGGGCCGACCACTAAACGTAATTTGTTGTTAGAGCACTTGATACAGACGGGCATAGTGCAAAGACAGCTTGATTACATCAACTATGTACTAACTTGTTATACCTAAGTCTGGACTATTAGCAAACTACACAGATAATAAAATTCTAACCTTTTCAGTTATAATATTTTTAATACATATTTAATATCTTTACAAAGGCAATTTTTGTATATTTCTATTCATAATCTTGTAAACGACTTCAATCCGATTTCCATGAAATTTCATCATCGTTATCTCAGCTCATATATGTCCCACTGATGGGCAAAAGCCTCCTCCACAATGGGAGAAAAATGGACCTACTACCACGCTGGTCAGAAGTGTTGATATTTTCGAGTTTGCCTTCTCATGCATAGATGTTATATGCATTTTATATCCCTTAGCCGTCTCTCACGATCACCCACGGATCAGATAGGCAGTGGTGAATTGTGACTTACTCCGTCACCTCAAAGACTCCATGAAATATAATGTTTTTTAAATTGGAACTAAAAAAAAAAAAAGGAAGGCTCACCACTTGACTACGATTAATTAATATACTGCACACCTTGAGAAAGAAAGGAATACGAGATAGGATCAAGGTGATAATAGGATGTGAGGAAATGTTACTGCTGTGATAAGTAGCCTCCAGAATTTCAACTTGTAATGTTTCGATATGTATGATTCCGGTGATCATAAATTAATCTACCCTTTTATTGGTCATAGCCTACCACACATCCTTCTTTTTTGCGGTGGACTATGCTGTGGTCACGCCCTGCCAAATCGGTCCGGTGTGACGGTAGAGGCAGCGCGCGACCCCATAGACCCACCACGCAAAGCATCTCTCTTTACCGTGCGAGCAGGCCTCTGGTACCCGATCTTTATCTTCGGTGGCCCGCCCGGCGGTCACACCCACCAATGCTGAATGATTTTTTTCGTACCATAATCTGCACATCGATTTGCGTATTGCTTTTTTTTTCAAAGGATTAGATAGTTATCTGATAATACCTATAAAGATAATCTATAAAAATCTTTGATTTACATCAAACAGTGAGTTTTAGTGTAACTGATCTTTTTCTAACAACGTTTTATTATTCAGAAAAACGAGATTGAATCTTACATAAGGAGAGGGAACAGGGGTACGCAAAATCAGGTAAGGAGAGGTGAATAATCGTCAAAATCATTGTTACGTAATTAATAAATGGCCACTTACCTATTAAACTTATTTTTTGACTATCTGTTCAATTTATTTCTTCGATATTCTCATAAAGTTTAACTACAAGATACGAGTAAGAAAGACATTGTTCATCAAATTGATTATTTTAAGCGGTACGAGGTTCATTGGGTCATCTAGTATTTGAATATATTTTTCCATAAAAGACCGGGTAAAATGTCTTAAGTACAGTAGAGCCGTATATTTCCGTGTGGTGACGGAGTAAGAATACAATTCACAACCCCCTATCTTACCCGTGGGTGATCATACGAGACGAAACTAAGGATATAAAACGCATATAACATCTATGCAAGAGAAGGAAAACTCGAAACAAAACCCTATACCAACACGTCTGACCAGCGTGGTATCATAGGTCAATTACCCTTCCATTGTGGGGGAGGCACGAGCCCAACAGTGGAACATGTATGAACTGAGATGATGAGATGAGATGATGACAACAGAGCGTCGATTATCCGAACATCGATCAACCGAAAGAGCGTTTATCCGAAATTACTACGCCCGTCCGACCCGTGCGTGGCCCCAACTAAAGAATGATAAAAAAAAAGAGAAAACATTAATGCTTTTTAATAACGCCCCAACATTTTAAATGTAAAACACAAGTTTATAAAAGTCATATTTCTTCTACCTAACGTCATTATTACTGCCCATGAATACGTCGTTGAAACTATCAAACGGTTATTATAGGAAAGAATTGTTACGTAAATTTCTTTTGGAAAAGAAGATAGAACTTTTGCGCTTTTGATTTTGTTTATTTGCTATTTGTCAGTAAATCTTCACTGACAAATAGGAAATAAACAAAAACATTATAAATATAAATACCTATGATTTTCATTCAATTGTACGTAAATATGTATTGCTGAATCAATACAATTCGATTATACGAAAATATCAGTTTTCCGAACACCCACGTCCCCCAAATAATTCGGATAATCGACGCTCTATATTACATACTATATTAATTTTTCTTTTTTTTTTATCGCTTATGGTGGCAAACGATCAAGCAGCACACCTTATGGTAAGTGTCACTGCCGCCCACGGACCTCTGCAATACCAATGGTATAGCTTAGGCCGCCGCCTAACAATAAAATACCCAAACCCACCCAGTTGGGCTTCCGGCACTCTCGCTCACCGAACGAACAGCAATAGCATATTGCCATTGCTCAGACGTCGATCTTCTGCGAGAGTGTGGTACTACCCCGGACGAACCGGCCCGCGGCTGTAGACAGAAAACTGTCAAAAACAGCGTGGTCCTACCACTATTATATTATATTATAAGTATTATTATGTCATTAAAATATTAAGTATACGTCTCTCCTAAGTATTCATTAATAAATACCCCGCGTTAAGGAATAAATCCTTGCAACATGAGACATTTTAAGCACACACAAACTATCCTCAAACTCAGAGCAACCACTTATGGAACATTCAGAAATTATCCTGAGTTGAAACAAACCTACGACATTATTTAAGTCATTATTTGGAACACAATCTGTATAATAATTACATTTTAACATATTATAAATACATCAGTAACTAGGTTCCAATAACAATATTATTAGCCGTGCTTAATTTCTAGAACAAAAACATCAAGAGTTAGCCACCCGCTTTTGTTTCTAATTAGAATCGCTTGGGGCTCCGCTATCGATTTAACATGGTATTTTGAGTAAACACGGAGAAATATACAAACATAATAATATATACTGTATTCATTAAAAAGTTACTACACATTACTGTATGGTAATGGCTTTCTTTTAACAGCTATGGTCCGATCGCACTCTGTATGGGGCGACGGAATAGCGGCGCGCGGCCCCATAACCCACGTATGAAGCTAACCAAAATTTAAGGAGATCTAACGCTGCTTGAAGAAATAGTTTTTCTCAAACATGCTTAGAAATTTGAGCATTATTTTGACAACCTTCTTCGAGATAAATCGAATTTGCTGTACTGACCAAATACATGCGAACAGCAGCCGGCAAAAGATGTATGAAAATCCATATCTGTCGTGTTTTAGCGGCCAAATAAATATATATGTAAATTCATATCTATCGTGTATTTTAAAAATGGAACGATTTGTTACTTCAAAACATCGCAACCAAATAGTCAACTATCCGAGTTTTATTTAAATTTCGAACTGGCTTGAAAAAGAAACTTGTTTGATAATGAAAAAAAAAAAACAATTGAACCCTTTAGCACGTGAAAAATGTTGTTCGTTGTTCGTCACGTATACAGTTCTACTTCCCGACTAGAATTTTTTTCGTCTTCCTTAGCAGGACCGGACCGGGCATGCCCGATCTGGACCAGATAAGGTATGTAACGCAGAAGATATATCTGGACCCGATCAGGAAAACCTTATCGGGTCCAGATCAGGCATTCCTGATCGGGTCCAGATCAGGCGTTCCTGATCGGGTCCGGATGAAATTTTACTGATCGGAACCAAATCAATCATCTGCGTTATATATCTTGCCTGATCCAAAACGTGTATGCCCAGTCCGGTCTTTTTAAAAAACATGAATATCTTAAAGAACATGTTTAATAGGTAAAAATATAAATTTATATATGACGCAGGCACCGAATGCAGTGCTATATTCTTATCTTATCATAGAGAGTCCCAGTGAGCCGTTCCGATTATGGCGCAACCACCAGATGCTAACGACTGCAACTGTCGCCTGAATTTCTCATTCATGACTTGATCGATCTGTTTTAATCTGATTCGATAACAACTAATTTAATATTAGGCCATGTCATTACGCTTCGGAGAATCTTAACACCGCGATTCAAATAATGACGTCATTTTACTAACGCCATCTATTTATTATGATCCAAAACATTAAATATTAGAACGGTTATTACAATACAATATTTCTATCTATCTGTTTTCAAATGTTATATATATATATATATATATATATATATATATATATATATTATTTATTTTTGTTTTTACTTTAAATATAAATTATTTTTATATTATTAATTAAACATTATTATTATTATTAAATACATATGATTAATTCAAGATTTCAGATTAATCTCCTCTGATGCAAATACAATTTCGCCGTGGCATAAATATGACAATCATGTCACTTTTTTGAATTTTGATTGATATTTTTTTTGTGTTACGAAAACTGTTTCTGTTTCTGATATACCTACTACAAGCCTTACTATATACTTGATGATATTTCACATCAGGCTATCCTTATTTGGTCCTGATCCGGTATGCCTCACCATACTTGATGATATTTCACATCAGGCTATCCTTATTTGGTCCTGACCTGTTCCTGATCCGGTATGCCTTAACATACTTAATGATATTTCACATCAGGCTATCCTTATTTGGTCCTGATCTGGTCCTGATCCGGTATGCCTTACCATACTTAATGATATTTCACATCAGGCTATCCTTATTTGGTCCTGATGTGGTCCTGATCGGGTTTGCCGGATCCGGCATGCCTCATTCTATCCTGATCGGGTCCAGATACATGATCTGGTTGAACCATACTTTTTTTCTAGTCGGGTTAGTACTACTTAGGTTTATTTGCCGCGCATTATTTGAGAAAAGTATTATACAAGCCTTGGCCACAACTAGGCATTGTTGGACTTACGTATGTACGTTACGTTTGCACTTTCGTCTATCAATTCCTCTTTTGCTGGCCGCTGCAGTAATGTACTAATATCGCAAATGCTTAGGTTGAAAATCGATCCAAACAATTGCGAATTGGAAACAATAGTGGGTCGGATGATTATTTATTCTGAATAATAAAACAATGTCGCATAATATAGACAACTTATTTCCATGGGCGAGTGCATTGACCCGCCCTTAGCTACGAAGGGCACTCGCTCCGCAGTTCAGTTCCTTAATCGATATTTACTACGCTATAAAAAGGAATGGTTATATTTTCTTTAACTCTGACCTTGGAATGTAATGACGGAATAAAAATACAATATTTTACCAACCATTTCGTTCCTGCGGGTGGTATACTAGCTTGCTAAGGAAAAAGATGCTTAATATTGTACTGCCTTTAATTGAAAGTAGACTTCGGCCAAAATAACCGTCGATCATCGAGGTGAAGTCTTTGTTTCTGCTGGCTCGCTCAGTATACGTAGAACTTAAACAGTTTGTGTATACTCGCCGGCAGAGATGTGACTTATCTAAGATACAAGTATCTGAAATCTGTATTTCTGTTATTGTATCTGTATACAAGATACAAAATAAGATACAGAGATTTCAGATACTATTTTCAAAAGTATTTTGTATCTGGTATCTCAAATACTTAATATAAGAGTATCTTGCATTTTGTATTCCAGATACTTTATACAGGGTATTTTGAACATCTCTGCTCGCCGGTCATCTGCGCGACCGGCATACCCAATAAAACCACAGCGGTCTCCGCCGCTGTTTTATGGGGCGCTGGAGAAATCATCTGATTGCATTCGATCTCCGACACCGAAACACATGGCCGTCTAACCATGTCAGTTGTCGTTAAAGGCAGTGGAACCAGTTGGGCGTATCCCCGGCTCCGTCTTCATTTTTACCGTTTGAGGAGCGAGTTAAGAGACGCCTTCGCCTTGAATTCCCGCTCTGCAGCTTCCTTACTTGCCATAAAGCTACGTAAAATGAGATTAGCGACGAGCAACATTTATCGCTGTTTAGTAACAACAGGTCTATAATAGGGCAGTGCACAAGACGTGGTACTGAAGCCTTTAGGCGGAACGTACTTGTACTTCCCTTGTACTATTCTGTATCCCTCAATACGTGTGAAACTCGCTAAATTTAAGTAATTAACAAGTAAAAACTTGTTAACAAACAGTTTTACATTTATAATATTAGTTATTATTACGAAACTACTACAGTTTAGTTAAATATAACAAAGTACCTATGAAGAACAATAAACCTTTATACCTATAATATATGTATTTAGTTATCTATACAGGAAAATATAATAATTAAATATTATTAATCATAATTTTGAAGGCACCTGTAAGTACCAAGTCGGCTGCAAGATTGATAGCTATTTAAAAGTCACTATACCATAGTATGGTTTCCGTGTGGTGACGGAGTAAGCTGGGCTCAAGACTCCTTCACAACAGGAGATAAATTGACCTACTATGCTATCTTCTGTTCAGTAAGTTTGGCATAGGGCATTTTATTTCGAATGTTCCTTGTCTTGTACCAAAATTATTTGCCTATTATATACCTCAGTCGTTTCTTACTACATCCATTTAGTGGGGCCTGAAGGACTGTAGCCCGCCGCCAAAAGCCAAAAAAAAATTACATCCATAGACAAGATGAATTGTATTTTTACTCTGTTTCAACACGGATTTTTTTATGTATAAGTAATTTAGTAAATTATTTACAGGTAAGATTAGACTTAGATATCTGCGTTATCAATGTTGTGAATGTATGGTGGGATTTCCCTTTGCTCTTGATCTACTGGCGTCTTTACCATATACTTTGATATCATGTCTACGCTTCTATAGCTCGTGGTGTTATTTACTCTAAGCCTTTAATCTGTCACGATAAACAGACTATGTAACTAAAAGACCATTATAGAAATCGATCATGTATTATGTGACATTAATGGCTTCGAACTAACAAACTATTCAACTTGCCAACAGTATTATAGATTTGACAATGAACTTGGCACCGAAACAAAAACGATTCGTAGCTAGATATTATCATCAATTGAAAGGAAGGGAACAATCAGCGCAAATTGACATTATTTACTATGGATTGCGAAACTTTTTTATTAAATCGTTGAATTATTCTATACATACATACATGCATACATATCATCACGCCATATCACTTGCAGGGTAGGCAGAGAGAACAGAGTGCCAGAGAACTCTATCCTTGCATACTTCACTCGCTTCCTCAACATTCATAATTTTCTTCATACACGCTCGCCGGTTTCGGAGACTCGTGACTCCACCTTCCTTCAGTAGGTACGTGACGAATCTGGTCTAGGTAGGTGAGTCTCGGTCTCCCCCGGTACCTACATCTTTCCACTTTCGCATTGTATATCTTCTTAACCAGACGTTCGTTCGGCATCTATACATATATATGGTCTAAAATATTTAAAATCTATAATGGATGTAAAAAAAAAAATTCTGTTGCCTATCTATTGACTTGAAATAATACTACTTTTGCGGATTTTGGTGCGTTTGAATTTAATTTTTAATTTTCTAACGGCTCGAATATGGTCACGGGAAGACAGTACTTCCGTATTGTGTAATACTGGCGTAAACATCAAATATCTAATGCCACCTACGAAGTAATAGCTCTAGTAGTTGAAACTAGTGATGTGCCGGATATCCGCATCCGTATCCGCGGATATGCGAGGGAGAATAAAGATCCGTATCCATATCCGTATCTCTTACTTTTTTGGCGGATTATCGTATTAGAATTTCACCTATATATTTAAAATTAATAAGGTATAAGACCATATGAATTTTCAATACATAGATGAAATTTAAATTTGAAATAAAGATAAGGCAGCAACGAAAATCTATTAAATGCCATTCAAATTTGAAATAAAACTACTCTTACGGATTCTAATCGTAAAAGTAGTTTTAATTGTAATACTCGCGTAAATGCTCGCGTTATTTGTATTTCTTATAATCAAAATTAGGCAACTTAATATTGCAGATATTAATCATAGTATTAATATATAGAAATAGTGGGTTCATAACGTAAAGGTACTCAATCAATTATAATGACGTCAATCACAAATCTACAACTGACACCGATTTAAAAAAAATAAGATCCGTATCCTCGAATCTTGGTACCAAATACCCGTAAGCGTATCCGCGGATAAACATCTTTTAACCATACGGCACATCTCTAGTTAAAACTCGTTATTGGGAATCGCTTGTAGAATCTCGTCTAGTCTTTTATATTTTAACTTGGAAAAATTATAACCTAGTTTGAGTGATATCACATTGGTGTTAATACTTACTAAACATTACATGTATTTGTAGAAGAAGGAATCAGACACGAGGAATATAAATGCGTATATAAAGTTGCAATTGACCGTACTGCAAGTAATCACGATTACCTTTACACCTATACACCAATCACAACTCACACCTTAAGTGAACTCACAGGACAGACCCAGGCAATCGCCTTTGTACAAACAACTATATGGTATGGATGGATGACACAGAATAGTCTTGCCCGTGTGACCACGGCACAAGACCACAACCAGCGCCACCCATTTACCTGCCCGTGGATTCCTCAGCCAAATCACCCAAGGGTTCATTAAGAGAACGAGCAACAGCTCTTCTCCGGAGAAGGTACTGTTGTACCTTCCACCGCTACCGCCAGCCCACCTGCCAAGCGCAGCAACCATGACACTACTCTCTCTCTAGGTGGCGCGATTAGTGAATACTTTGTTAACATGTTTCTGCTTAGCACGTACGATAAACGGAAGTACCGTCACTTGAAAAAGTATGTAAGCACAATTTTTTCACTAATATTTACGAATAGTAAATAATATTAGGCTGTATGGTGACTACGAATACTGCAAACCCTTACTTTGCTCGTGGATGTCGTAAAAGATGACTAAGAGCCTTATAATGACCTGGGCAAATTGCATCTGATGCCGTTTGGTCAACAATTACATTCCCAATGAGGGTTGACGTCTGGCAGGCGGCCGGTCATAAAACTATTGCCAATAACTTTTATAATATGTAGGTACTATGAAAGAAGAGTACATATTGTATCGACCCCAAGTAATTGGGGTAAGAGTAGGAAAATGACGATGAGTAAATAATATTAACCGAAATATTCAATTTAAATCACTACTAAATATAATTTATGAGCACATATACATATAATTCGCACTTATATGAAACTAAAACATGGTGTTGCGACTGTAGACACTAGAAAGAGATTCTATTTCTATTTTGTTAGTAGCTTTTTTCAAGACTTAATAAGCGGTTCAACAGCTAGCTTCAATCTGTTACTTTTGTGTTATAATGATGCGCGTGCATCTTAAAATTTCACTCCCATCATTCTTTCATAACGCGCCTAAAGAAGTATAACTTCAAAACAGATATTTAATTTAAAAGATATGACGAACCCGATAAGTTTGTTGCTGGATCTCAGTGGCGGCCGCTTTCCAATACAATGGCGGATTATTGGATTAATTTAAGATAAAATATAAAATTTACATTATGTAAGTGTATCTTGTATTGTTTTCCGTGTGGTGACGGAGTAAGAATACATTTCAGCACCCCTTATTTTACCCGTGAGTGATCGTAGGAGACGACTAAGGGATATAAAACGCATATAATATCTATGCGAGAGAAGGAAATCTAGTAACAAAGCCCTATACCAACACGTCTGACCAGCTGGGTATAGTAGGTTAATTTTCCTTCCATTATGGAGGAGGCTCGATTCCAACAGTGGGACATGTATGAGTTGAGATGATGATGATGGTGATGAAGTATATATTGTATGTATATAAAACCTGTAGTGAGCAAATCTATATATATATATGTAAGAGATTTCCACCTATGTATTGACTCATCACGATATCTCTGGAGCCATAAGGCCTACAAACCTCAAATTTGGTAGGAATATTTCTTTCGCCGAGTAGAGGTCAGCTAAGAACGGATTTTACGAAATTATATCCATAAGGGGGTGGAAAAGCAGAGCAAAGTTTGTATGGGACAACGTGATTCCTTGGTCCAATCTATTTCAAATTTTGCATAAACATTCTTTAACAGAATTGATGAAAGATGTGATTCATATTTTATTGAGATTTATCTCCTAACTGGGTTAAAAAGGGGTGGAAAGTTATTTTAGGGGTGAGTTGCTTTAAAGTTGATATCAATACTTCTTAGTGATTTTGATTTAAAAGACATTTTATTTTGACACATGTTTGAAAACTCAATTCGATTATATTCAAAAAACCGGCTAAGAGCAACTCGGAGTCGCGCACGAAGGGTTCCGTACCATTATCTATAAATGGCAAAATAATCATGTTTCTTGTATGGGAACTTAAATTCTCTATTTGTTTTATTTTAATTTAATTATTTATTTCTAAAGGGAATATATTACTAAATATTTTGTGAATATTTCAAACGTTTACCTATTTTTGTTATCAATATCGATCAAAAACGAGCAAAAAGATTACCTTTGTTGTGTGGGAGCCTTCTTAAATATTTATTTTATTGTTTTTTAGTATTTGTTTGTCGTTGTAGCGGCAAAAGAAATTCATCATCTGTTAAAATTTCAACTGTCCAACTATCACGGTTCATGAGAACAACCTGGTGACAGATAGGCGAAGCAACGGATGGACAGCAGAGTCTTAGTAATAGGGTCCTGTTTTATCTTTTGGGTATGGAACTCTAAAAAGGTTGATGTCACATAAACGTTCTTCTTCTTCTCTTTGTGTATTGGCAATCAGCTACTTATACGAGCTATTGGTGCCAGTGTCAAGTTATAATTATTTTTACGTTTTTAGTATTTCAGTTTAGTCATTGTCTAAGTCAAATGGTGACGCCATCAACAGTACTATGGCTACACTGTTAATGGTATCTTGTGGGAATTTTGATGGAAATCGAAAACGTTGTAAAGCACTTTTATATGTATTCACTACATCCCAGTAGTTCCGCCGCATCATTATCACAGCCCATATATCATCCATACACTCTTAAAGTACTGAACCGATTTTAATCAAATTTGCGTAATATGTGTAGTTTGGTCCAACTTAAAAGATAGGATAGTTTCCATCTCAATGTATAGTCACAATATTATTTTATTGCAAATTATTTGTCTGTTATTTGACAGTCACAATTATCTGTTATCTCCAAACGATTCTAACAGATGGTGGTATCTGTTGACTGGATTGAGTAAGTATTTAATAGATGGCGCTATGTTAAACGTACAAACGTTTCATATAAGCTACAATTTATTAGCATAACCACCACGTGTTACTGAGACTACCTTAGCCACAGCAACGCGTGGTCGGGTCTGCTAGTTTTATATATAACAGATGATTCATATTAGAGTTTTATTAAAGTACGTGGCAAAACAATATTTAAAACTTTACATATTTTACCGTATTGTTACTCCTCATATGTATTCTTACTCCATCATAATGAAATTACCACAGGGAAACATAATGGAGGCCATACACGCTAGGTTATGCATGATGGTTTTAACTGTGCATGCATAACCGACAGGCAAGCCCTAGCGTGTGTGTGTTAAACTGTACAGTTATCTTTGCATGTACATGCAACCGAGTAAATATCAAAATTTATATTTTTGCCGCTCGGTTATGTTTGCGCGCGAGCATAACCGAGCATGTGTGGCGGTCCGGCGAGTTTGCCTGACACAGTTCTCTGTTTTTAATTGTCGTACTACGTAGTTCGACTGTGAAGTAGGCGTCCTACACACACCGGCAAGTAGCTCAACTGAGATTTGATGGCAAAACTGTGCATGCAAACCCTAACGTGTATGTGTAATATGCAACTCGGTTATGCCTGTCGGTTATGCATGCACAGTTAAAACCATCATGCAAAACCTAGCGTGTATGGACACCATAATATGCTATTTACTAGATACTATACCACTTACCAACAAGAAAAGGAAGACTTTAAATAACCTACTGGCAGACCTTATGTCCATCGTCAGATAATAAGGCATGTAATACATAATTGGCGTGATGATATGTATGTATGTAATATATAATTGTGGACTAATATGAATTGCGGTATAAATGTGAACTAAAAGAGGAAAGAATTCTCATAACAATACGTTAACTTTTAAATTAATATCTGCCAACATAAATACACGATTTCGGTCACAAAATCACTTCAAATATTTTCTCGTAACATTAAGGTAAAGAGACAAAATAACTCCAATCATCGAAATCTTTCGTATTCATTGTAGTCATCGTCATCATCATCACAGATTATAAATGTCCCACTGTTGGGCTCAGGCCTCCTCCGTAATGGGAGGGAAATTAACCTACTATACCGCGCTGGTCAGAGGTGTTGGTATAGGTGTATGTTTCAAGTTTTCATAGATGTTATATGCGTTTTATATCCCTTAGTCGTTTCCTACGATCACCCACGGGTAAGATATGGGGTGGTGAATTGTATTCTTACTCCGTCACCACACGGAAATTCATTGTAAGTAAATAGATATAAATTATAAATTCTCTCAGCGCTGTGTTTCAAAACACAAAGTATTGTTTATATTTTATTGCGATATAATGACGTCATTATTGTCATAGAACTCATGAACGGTTACTGTAAATGAATGATGATTAACATTTAAAAAGGTTTTTTGGCGGGAATATCGAAGCGTCATATGGTGGTTTTGTATTGTATTTAATACCTTAATGTTTAATACATATATATATATTGTGTTAAATAATTTTGATGCCATTTTATGTAATGCACTGGAAGTACTGGAGTGTAGTGGATACCCACATCATATGATGTTGAAAAAGTGTTTTACATAATGTATGTTTTCGTTTCAACCAAGATTCGTAGTAGATACCATTAACAGTGTTCTTCTGACGGACAATGACTTTTTATACTTCCAACCCTTACTTTGCTCGTGGATGTCGTAAAAGACGACTACGAGCCTTAAAACGACCTGGGCCAACTCAAACTGATGCCGTTTGGTCAATCGTTATATTCCCAAGGAGGGTTACGTCTGGCAGACGGCCGGTCATAAAACTATTGCCAATAACTTTTACAATATGTCCTATGAAAGAAGAGTACATATTGTATCGACCCCAAGTAATTGGAATAAGAGTAAGAGAATGATGATTTTATTCATTATGAAAAATCTTGTTGATTCTGAATCCATTATAATTATTATTGGTACGCCATTTTGATTGGAAATCAGCTACTAATACGAGCTCATAGTTACAGTGTCGAATTTTTAAATGGTAATTCTTTATAAAAACTTGATTACGAGCGAAAAATAATTGTGATCCCATATCACAATTATTTTTCGCTCGTAATCAAGTTTTTATAAATGCAGCATGTTATATGCTACATTTATAATAAAATGCAGTAATTTGGTAAATCTTTATTTATAAATTATCGCTTCATTTAAAGTCATTGTCTGTCAGTAAGTCTCGACTTACTCGCCTGCCTTCAACAGTGCCAAGGCCCACCCTGTTAATGGTATCTTCTAGAAATTTTGGTGGAAAATGACAACCTATGTAAAGCAGTATTATATCTAATTCACTATACTCCTGCACTTCCTACGCATCACATACATAAAATACCATCAAAAATATTTGATATAACACGTTAAAACACTAAGATATTTTATTCAACCCAAGATAATCACATAATGCTTTCATGTGCCCGCCAAAATCATTATTTTGAAGATTATTTTCACCTCTAATTATAGAATATAAGTAAATATTAAACTAATATTTTTAATCATAAATGTTGATATACATATATCATTTTTTTTTTATTGCTAGTGGTGGCAAACGACCAAGCAGCGCACCTGATGGTAAGTGTCACTGCCGCCCATGGACCTTTGCAATACCAAGGGTATAACTAGGCCGCTGCCTACCAATATAAACCCCAAAACCCACCCAATTGGGCTTCCAGCTCTCTCGCTCACCAAACGAAGCGCAATAGCACATTGCTATTACTCATACGTCGATCTTCTGCAAGAGTGTGATACTACCCCGTACGGACCGGCCCGCGGCTGCAGACAGAGGACTGTCAACAGCGTGGTCCTACCACTATTTACTTTACCTTTAAGAATGTATGTTTATCAAAGTATAAATATATCATTGCTAGGATGAAAATACTATATAAGGAATCCTTTACTAATTACTGCGAATTATTCGCGTCTTCACGTCTTCTAAAATTTAAGTTCTTAGTTCCTCCAACTGTTATTCTACATTGAGTTATTGGCGAAATCTTGTGAATGTGCTTTAAAAAATATATTCGCATCTTCTAGTATATTATTTTTCTTATAAAAACGAATTATTTGATATACAAATGTGCTCGTATTATATAATATAATTTGATATCTCAATTCAACGCGTGTAGAATATGAATGATGAGTATATTGTATACGCATTGTATTTTGTCATTATTTTTTTAAAAGATGTAAATACAATCATATTTTTGTACGAAAAATTTATATTCAACATATTTTATAACGTGAGTGTATATAGTATAATATAGTATATGTATGTTAGGGGGGCATAGTCCGGAGCGTGCTCGTTCGCGTCCCCTGCCAGTCTAATTAGACTGCTAATCCGGCTCGAAATGCGTACCGCAATGCGGGTTAGGGCGTCCCCCGGAGGCGACGCGTACCGACCCGCCCCCGTCGGTACGAACATCGGCAGTTGCGGCGATGGGGGCCGCCACCCATCACGCCTTGCCCAGTTAGGCGAGTCGAGGAGAACGGAGTGCCGGGTGGGCACGTGGAATGTAAGAGGTTGTGTGGAAGGTAAGTTGCACGAGCTGATATCCGTCATGGCGGACAAACAGCTAGACGTGCTCTGTGTAACAGAGACCAAGCGAAGGGGCAGCGACGCCTGCGATCTTCCTGGTGGCGGGATGGCTCTGTGGTCTGGTGTACCACAGAGCGATCGAGCCAGCATGGGGGTAGGAGTGCTGTTGTCCTCTCGCTTGGCCTCAGGTGTGAAGGATTACGGAATGTATGATCCCAGACTTCTCTGGGTCCGTATAAAACTAGGTGTCACCAAGGTATTCATGGTTGTAGCATATGCTCCCGTAGGATCCTCGGTGGCATCAGACCTAGAGAAGTTTTGGGACAATGTTAGGGAAGTTCTGGATATGGCAGAAACCAGTGAACGCGTGATTGTATGCGGAGATTTGAACGGATGGGTGGGGACCAAGCGTCCCGACTATGAGGACGTACTTGGTCCATTTGGTGATAAGAGAGTGAACGACGCAGGTAGGCTCATAGCGGATGTATGCATGGAGAAAAACCTTATTGTGTCAAACACATTTTTCCAACATAAGGACATCCATATGTATACATGGAGAAGGAATGAACAGAAAAGCATAATAGATTTAATTTTGGTAGACAGTCGCCTCCGAAGCAAAATATTGGACGCAAGAGCCTACAGGGGCCCCACAGTCGACACGGACCACTATCTCGTTATTGCGAGATTTAGTGGTCTGTTCAGAAAGTGGAGGCACTGGCGAGAGCGTGTCCACTTCGGAGGGCTTGAAAGAATAAAGGTTGAAAGGTTGCAAGAAGAGTGTGTAAGAGAAAAGTATGCAGAGGGTGTCCGAGAACGGCTGACGATGGCAAGCCAGCCGCAATCGGACATTGAAGAATGCTGGAGAGTATTGAAAGAGAGTATGGTAGATACAGCGAAAGAAGTATGTGGAAGTTCAAAGAAGCATAGAAAAACAAATGGTGATGCATGGTGGGATGCGGAAGTGGCAGCTTCCGTAGAGCAAAAGAAGAAAGCGTGGCTGGACTATGTCTCTTCTTTGAATCTGAATGACAGTATGACTGAACAGAAGAAAGAAATATATCGGCAATGTAAGAATGACACCAAGGCCTTAGTGAAAGAGAAACGTGATAGAGCAAGTATGAGTGCAGAAGATAGGCTGACTAAAAACTTCGAGGGTAACACCAAACTCTTTTGGAGGGAGGTGAAGAAGTCTCGGGGTGGTTGGTCAGCCTTCAGAATGAATAAAATAAGGTCTAAAGGTGGAGACATTCTTACACAAACACAAGACGTGTTAAGCCGATGGAGTGAATATTTTGGCGATATGTATGCGGATGCTACGGTTGGCGCCGGTGTTGGATGTGGTTTAGTAGATCAACATTCGACAACGGCGTCCTCCGATGGCATCAGTATGGATGAAGTTGAATGGGCGATAAGAAGTTTGAAAAATGGTAAGGCAGCGGGCATTGATATGGTGTCTGCCGAGATGATCAAGCTTGGTGGCTCTTGTGTCTGGGAGGCGTTCCTGTTGCTCCTCAATTTATGTTGGAGCTCGGGAATGGTTCCCAGGGACTGGAATAGCGCAGTCATCGTGCCTTTGTTTAAAAACAAGGGTTCACGTTATGACTGCGCAAATTACAGAGCCATAAGCTTGACCAGTTTGGCAGCAAAAGTGTATGGAAAAATTATTGAAAGGAGAATGAGGATGGTGTCCGATGGTTTACTGTGTGAGACACAAGGAGGTTTCAGGAGTGGAAGGGGATGCATGGATCAAGTGTTCTCTCTGCGCAACATTGTGGAGAAGCATCTGGCTCTAGGTCAGAGGGTTTTCTGCAGTTTTGTGGATCTGGAGAGAGCATTTGACACGGTTGTACGAAAGGAACTTTGGGACATTTTACCGGAGTATGGTATTAACGGTAAACTGCTACAGGCTGTGCAGTCCAGTTACATGGGCTGTAGAGCCTGTGTGCGGCTGGATGATGGAATGTCGCCTTGGTTTGACGTCAATATCGGCGTTAAGCAGGGGTGCGTTCTGTCAGCCAGGCTGTTTATCATATATCTGGATAAATGTCTCCAAAGGTTGAACGATATGAATGTGGGAGTCCAGATGGGCGACTCAGTGGTCACTGCTCTGCTTTATGCAGATGATGCAGTCCTGCTGGCACAGTCAGCGATTGACCTGCAGACCCTAGTCGACACAATGACAGAAGATTGTAAGAAAAGGGGTCTACGCGTGAATGTGAGCAAAACCAAAATAATGGTCTTTGAAAGAGATAAAACCAGAACAGATGTAAGAGTAACAATAGGTAATGATGTACTAGAGCAAGTGGATGAATTTGTATATCTTGGATGTGGATTTAGCCGAGATGGAAGGTACACCACTGATATAGAGCGAAGAGTGAATGCGGGAAATAGAGTGAACGGAGCGTTGGGGCAACTTCTCGGCAGCCACCACCTCAGCCAGAAGGCACGTGTAGCAATACATAACGCAGTGCTTGTCCCAACATTACTGTATGGAAGCGAGAGTTGGGTATGCAGAAAAGAGTATGATAGTAAAATTAATGCGGTCGAAATGCGATCTCTGCGGAAAATCTGTGGAGTTAGGCTGACCGACCGCATTCGTAACGACGACGTAAGAGAGCGAGTAGGTATGAAAGAGAGTATTGGTGTAAAGATGCGAAAGGGAATGCTCCGATGGTTCGGACATGTGGAAAGAATGCCGAACGAACGCCTGGTTAAGAAGATATACAATGCGAAAGTGGAAGGATGTAGGTACCGAGGGAGACCGAGACTAACCTACCTAGACCAGATCGGTCATGTACTGAAGGAAGGTGGAGTCAAGAGTCTCCGAAACCGGCGAGCGTGTATGAAGAGAATTATGAATGTTGAGGAAGCGAGTGAAGTATGCAGAGATAGAGTTCTCTGGCACTCTGTTCTCTCTGCCTACCCTGCAAGGGATATGGCGTGATGATATGTATGTATGTATGTAGTATATGTATAAAATATAGATTATTTTCTTAAAAATGGAAGGGACAAGTATGCCACCGAAATAAAAGAATCTATACGGGTTGTCATTGCAAATAATATTTTTTTATTTATTGTCTAACGCGATAAACCGACAAACAGCACACCTGATGGTAAATGATGCTGTTGCACATGGACCCAGCAACACCAGGGGCACAGCCAGGCCGCTGCCTGCCGTGAAGAAAGAGTTCTTCTTAAACCTCGTTTGAGTATTAAAGTAATATGGTGGAATATCTAACATAAACTTTAATTTTAAACATTAGGCCATCACAATGTGCTAGTTTCTACCATTTAAATGATGTGCCTGTATTGTCATATTTTTTTTTCATTGCATCATTTCAGCCTTTTACCACCGTCTAACGCTCACTGGTGGACGTAGGCCTCCCTCATATTACGCCACAGAGTGTCCTGTGCCGCCTGCATCCAACAATGCACAGCGACTTTCACCAGGTCGTCTTGTCCACCTAGTAGGGGGCGTTCAACACTGCGTCATCTGATACGTGGTCGATTATTGTATATATAGTATTGTATATAAGGCTAAAGAGCAGAAAAAATATGTAATTTTTATATCCTTATACCCCTTTATAGTTTCTACAAAGGGCTAAATTATATAAAGAAACGTGACATTAAGTCACAAAACACTGCTGTACCCACCACAATAGTGCATTAAAGTAACCTAAACCATTTTCAGTGAATTAACAATGGCTCATAATCGTCCATTGTTTCAACACAAATGAACAATTTGATTAGTAAACAGTAATAAAGGGTATTCCTCCATGTGGTGACGGAGTAATAATACAATTCATCACGTCTTTAATTTACACGTGGGTGATCGTAAGAGAAGACTAAGGGCTATAAAACGCATATAACATCTATGCAAGAGAAGGAAAACTCGAAACAAAACCCTATACCAACACATCTGACCTACGTGGTATAGTAGGTTAATTTCCCTCCCATTACGGAGGAGGCTTATATTGGCTAAGATAAAATTGATAATATTTCCTCCATGTGGTGACAAAATAAGCATATCACATCTTTCTGTTCATCATCATTACCCTGCTCTTATCCCGCATCTATATGACCCGCCACCCTACTTGCACCTTCTTTTTTTGGCAGACTATGATCTGGAAGCACCGTCTGAGATGACATGCGGCCCCATAATCCATTCTATTCCCTTCCTAATACTATTGGACTGACTACTGGTACCAATTCTATGACCTCAATAGTCCGCCAGGCGTGTTACCCCTTTTTTGCGTTGGGCTGGATGCGAATCGCCCCGCCAAATCGGTCCGGGGTGATGGAAGAGGCGGCGCGTGACCCCATAGACCCACCGTGTAACTCCACCCTTCGCCGTGCGAGCGAGCCACCGGTACCTGATCTTTATCTTCGGTAGGCGTGTTACGCCTTCGGATACTATGCTGTCAACACCTCGGCAGCATAAACAACAGTGTCGCCAGAATAGAATTTCTTTTTCCGCCTCATTTTTAACAAAATTATTTTTACTTATAAAATAATTATTTCATAATCAGCTGTATCTAAATGAGATTTCCTATCTATTGCGTAGCTATTTTATCCGTTACCGACCGCTCCCAGGGTTATCTCGTCAACGTCATCTGGCAGATCGTTGATAACGCAGACTCATGGGTAAACTGTTTCAGTGTTAAGATAAAATGCTTTGTAAATCTAGAACATACACGCATACGAAAATTTAATATTTGTATGGTCTTGTAGGATATTTTGGACGCAATTAAACCGTTAGAAACCTCTAGAAACGACAATGGATAAGGCTTGTCTACACATCATTTCGTAATCGGGTATTTATAAATAATTAAGCATATTAAATGCTAAAAATTTCAGTAATTTGAAGGCTTGTCTACTATTATTTTGGTATCATTTCATCAGATCGTTAAAGACCAATATTAATCAATCCATATTAATTAATCCATGGGCGGCTTAACGTAACACTTATCATCAGGTGTGCTGCTTGCACGTTTGCCAACATAAGCAATAAAAAAATGTCATTACAGTTGCCATTGCAATGATCAAGGAGCTTTATAAAATGAAAGCAAAGTATATTGATTGAAATAAATATCATGAATTAATATTTTTTTATATAATATATATATATATATATACATACGCAAAATTTCCAGTGTGAGCTTACCGGCGTTCCTATCATCAGTCCATAGCACAGAAGAATTTTAATGGGCACACTGGTTAATTCAGAAGTATTATGCAAGACTGATGCTTTGAATGCTTGGAAAATGGCTTGTCCAAACACTGTCTTGCCCACCAACCGTCTCTCTCAGAGACAGTGGGACTTGCCGCTTTGCAGAGCAATTAGAGAAAATCTCTTAAATACATCTGTTGGATCTGCAGAGCGCGCTCGTTTATTGGCTGTGTCAGAATGGGAATCTGGTATTTGGATACATGCACTACCGTCACCCAGTATAGGTATTATGCTGGATGATACTACCTTCCGTATTGCAGTTTGCCTTCGTTTGGGTGTTCCAATTCTTTCTCCACATCGATGTCACTGTGGACAGCAAGTTGATAGTCTCGGATCGGACACCACGGCCTATCGTGCGGCAGGAGCGCAGGCAGAAGGCATGCCAATATCAACGAAATTATCCGTCTAGCTCTTGTTACCGCCGGTATACCAGCTGTTAAAGAACCCAACGGCTTGGTACGCGACGATGGTAAGAGACCGGATGGCATGTCCTTGCTGCCCTGGAGAATGGGTAGGCCTTTGGTGTGGGACGCGACCTGCGTTGACACCCTTGCGCCATCATATCTTCCAAACACGTCAGGTTGTGCTGGCGCTGCTGCCGCATCTGCAGAGAAGCTCAAGCGGTGAAAGTATAATAACCTTATTGGAAATTATATTTTCGAGCCGTTTGAGGTCGAAACTCTTGGCCCTTGGGGTCCCAATGCGCGGATTTTATTTAAAGAGATCGCATA
Organism: Lymantria monacha; assembly: GCA_905163515.2. Classification (NCBI taxonomy): domain Eukaryota; kingdom Metazoa; phylum Arthropoda; class Insecta; order Lepidoptera; family Erebidae; genus Lymantria; species Lymantria monacha. The sequence continues at coordinate 7,298,565 of LR991090.1, read as the reverse complement.
AAATTAATCGCTGCTTCACGTGATCAGAGGGCTGGCCTATATTTTGCACAAAAGGTTAGCATTGCCATTCAACGTGGCAATGCTGCTAGCCTTCTGGGCACATTACGTGTGGACAGTGATGCAGAGGAATTTTTCGATGCCTGATTGCGCCTTTTGTTTCTCTATTTATTTATTTATTTTTTATTCCTTATTCTATTTTCTTCTATTTTTCTGTAAATATTTTAATTTAAAACTTAGCTTTAATTGTACATATTAATTATTTATTTAAAATTGTAATTAATTTAATTACATACATACATACATACATACATATCATCACGCCATATCCCTTGCAGGGTAGGCAGAGAGAACAGAGTGCCAGAGAACTCTATCTCTGCATACTTCACTCGCTTCCTCAACATTCATAATTCTCTTCATACACGCTCGCCGGTTTCGGAGACTCTTGACTCCACCTTCCTTCAGTACATGACCGATCTGGTCTAGGTAGGTTAGTCTCGGTCTCCCTCGGTACCTACATCCTTCCACTTTCGCATTGTATATCTTCTTAACCAGGCGTTCGTTCGGCATTCTTTCCACATGTCCGAACCATCGGAGCATTCCCTTTCGCATCTTTACACCAATACTCTCTTTCATACCTACTCGCTCTCTTACGTCGTCGTTACGAATGCGGTCGGTCAGCCTAACTCCACAGATTTTCCGCAGAGATCGCATTTCGACCGCATTAATTTTACTATCATACTCTTTTCTGCATACCCAACTCTCGCTTCCATACAGTAATGTTGGGACAAGCACTGCGTTATGTATTGCTACACGTGCCTTCTGGCTGAGGTGGTGGCTGCCGAAAAGTTGCCCCAACGCTCCGATCACTCTATTTCCCGCATTCACTCTTCGCTCTATATCAGTGGTGTACCTTCCATCTCGGCTAAATCCACATCCAAGATATACAAATTCATCCACTTGCTCTAGTACATCATTACCTATTGTTACTCTTACATCTGTTCTGGTTTTATCTCTTTCAAAGACCATTATTTTGGTTTTGCTCACATTCACGCGTAGACCCCTTTTCTTACAATCTTCTGTCATTGTGTCGACTAGGGTCTGCAGGTCAGTCGCTGACTGTGCCAGCAGGACTGCATCATCTGCATAAAGCAGAGCAGTGACCACTGAGTCGCCCATCTGGACTCCCACATTCATATCGTTCAACCTTTGGAGACATTTATCCAGATATATGATAAACAGCCTGGCTGACAGAACGCACCCCTGCTTAACGCCGATATTGACGTCAAACCAAGGCGACATTCCATCATCCAGCCGCACACAGGCTCTACAGCCCATGTAACTGGACTGCACAGCCTGTAGCAGTTTACCGTTAATACCATACTCCGGTAAAATGTCCCAAAGTTCCTTTCGTACAACCGTGTCAAATGCTCTCTCCAGATCCACAAAACTGCAGAAAACCCTCTGACCTAGAGCCAGATGCTTCTCCACAATATTGCGCAGAGAGAACACTTGATCCATGCATCCCCTTCCACTCCTGAAACCTCCTTGTGTCTCACACAGTAAACCATCGGACACCATCCTCATTCTCCTTTCAATAACTTTTCCATACACTTTTGCTGCCAAACTGGTCAAGCTTATGGCTCTGTAATTTGCGCAGTCATAACGTGAACCCTTGTTTTTAAACAAAGGCACGATGACTGCGCTATTCCAGTCCCTGGGAACCATTCCCGAGCTCCAACATAAATTGAGGAGCAACAGGAACGCCTCCCAGACACAAGAGCCACCGAGCTTGATCATCTCGGCAGACACCATATCAATGCCCGCTGCCTTACCATTTTTCAAACTTCTTATCGCCCATTCAACTTCATCCATACTGATGCCATCGGAGGACGCCGTTGTCGAATGTTGATCTACTAAACCACATCCAACACCGGCGCCAACCGTAGCATCCGCATACATATCGCCAAAATATTCACTCCATCGGCTTAACACGTCTTGTGTTTGTGTAAGAATGTCTCCACCTTTAGACCTTATTTTATTCATTCTGAAGGCTGACCAACCACCCCGAGACTTCTTCACCTCCCTCCAAAAGAGTTTGGTGTTACCCTCGAAGTTTTTAGTCAGCCTATCTTCTGCACTCATACTTGCTCTATCACGTTTCTCTTTCACTAAGGCCTTGGTGTCATTCTTACATTGCCGATATATTTCTTTCTTCTGTTCAGTCATACTGTCATTCAGATTCAAAGAAGAGACATAGTCCAGCCACGCTTTCTTCTTTTGCTCTACGGAAGCTGCCACTTCCGCATCCCACCATGCATCACCATTTGTTTTTCTATGCTTCTTTGAACTTCCACATACTTCTTTCGCTGTATCTACCATACTCTCTTTCAATACTCTCCAGCATTCTTCAATGTCCGATTGCGGCTGGCTTGCCATCGTCAGCCGTTCTCGGACACCCTCTGCATACTTTTCTCTTACACACTCTTCTTGCAACCTTTCAACCTTTATTCTTTCAAGCCCTCCGAAGTGGACACGCTCTCGCCAGTGCCTCCACTTTCTGAACAGACCACTAAATCTCGCAATAACGAGATAGTGGTCCGTGTCGACTGTGGGGCCCCTGTAGGCTCTTGCGTCCAATATTTTGCTTCGGAGGCGACTGTCTACCAAAATTAAATCTATTATGCTTTTCTGTTCATTCCTTCTCCATGTATACATATGGATGTCCTTATGTTGGAAAAATGTGTTTGACACAATAAGGTTTCTCTCCATGCATACATCCGCTATGAGCCTACCTGCGTCGTTCACTCTCTTATCACCAAATGGACCAAGTACGTCCTCATAGTCGGGACGCTTGGTCCCCACCCATCCGTTCAAATCTCCGCATACAATCACGCGTTCACTGGTTTCTGCCATATCCAAAACTTCCCTAACATTATCCCAAAACTTCGCTAGGTCTGATGCCACCGAGGATCCTACGGGAGCATATGCTACAACCATGAATACCTTGGTGACACCTAGTTTTATACGGACCCAGAGAAGTCTGGGATCATACATTCCGTAATCCTTCACACCTGAGGCCAAGCGAGAGGACAACAGCACTCCTACCCCCATGCTGGCTCGATCGCTCTGTGGTACACCAGACCACAGAGCCATCCCGCCACCAGGAAGATCGCAGGCGTCGCTGCCCCTTCGCTTGGTCTCTGTTACACAGAGCACGTCTAGCTGTTTGTCCGCCATGACGGATATCAGCTCGTGCAACTTACCTTCCACACAACCTCTTACATTCCACGTGCCCACCCGGCACTCCGTTCTCCTCGACTCGCCTGACTGGGCAAGGCGTGATGGGTGGCGGCCCCCATCGCCGCAACTGCCGATGTTCGTACCGACGGGGGCGGGTCGGTACGCGTCGCCTCCGGGGGACGCCCTAACCCGCATTGCGGTACGCATTTCGAGCCGGATTAGCAGTCTAATTAGACTGGCAGGGGACGCGAACGAGCACGCTCCGGACTATGCCCCCCTATTATTAATTACCTACTATTAATTTAATTAATACTTAAATAAACACTATATATATATATATATATATATATATATATATATATATATATATATATATATATATATATATATATATATATATATACACTACCGTCCAAAAGTTTGGAAGCACACCTGTTTTCAAACAAAACAAATAAATGCCGACTAATAGCGGTAAAGATTAGCAATAATCTTAAGTTTTACAACCTTTTACGACTGTCTACACAAACACAAAAGGATTATTATCCTACATTCATCAAGTTTTATGGAATTCCTTAATATTGACGAAACACGTGTTTTATGACTTAATCCGTCGGCTACTTTATCCTATGCAATGGTGTAGTTTTATTGATAATGTTTGCTGGTTTTAACTTTTTTAGACCTTATTCAGTCGCACTTGAGCATTGGCACGTGAAAGTTGTGATATTAACATTGTCTGTATTCGAAAGATATCGGCTACTACTTTGACCGTATTTTTTCTTCTGAAAATGGCAAAACGCAAGCAAATCACGCTTGAACAGCGAAGCGCTATTTGCACTCTACGCGAGGAAGGATACAGTGAACGTCAAATCGCAGAAAGGCTCGGAATTTCTTGTAAAGGTGTCCACTATACCCTTGCTAGAAAACAAGAAACGGGGAAAAATGAAGATAGAAAGAGATCTGGTAGGCCCAAATCCACAACAAATCAAGAGGACAACTTCATTAGAGTTCTTTCTAAACGGAATCGACGCTTAACTGCACCACAGATCACTGCAGCTCTGAATGATACGCGAGAAACACCCATTTCAACAACTACTGTTAAAAGACGCTTACTGTCTGCGGGATTAAGAGGATGTGTTGCTGCTAAAAAACCCAAACTAACAAATCGACATAAGAAAAATAGACTAGAATGGGCAAAAGCGCATAAAAACTGGACTATAGAACAATGGGAAAATGTCCTTTGGAGTGACGAATCAAAATTTCAGATTTTCGGATCCAATAGACGTGTCTTTGTACACCGGTCAAAAGAAGAGAGGGCTTCAGAGGCATGTACAGTGCCTACCATCAAACATGGTGGTGGTAATGTCATGGTTTGGGGGTGTTTTGGCAACAGTAAACCCGGCAATCTTGTGAGGATAACCGGAAAATTAAACAAGGAAGGCTATTTAAAAATTCTCCAAGATTCTGCCATACCCAGTGGACTAAGTCTCATTGGTTCTGGATTCATTTTTCAACAGGATAATGATCCTAAGCATTCGTCTAAATTGTGCCAGAACTTTTTAAACAAGAAAAAAGCTGAAAACATTTTAAACATCATGCAATGGCCATCTCAATCCCCTGATCTTTCTCCCATTGAACTTGTTTGGGATGAACTTGACAGGAGGGTGAAAAGTCGTTGTCCTACGAGCTCAGAACATTTGTGGCAGCTATTAGAGAACGAATGGAACAAATTAGATAAAGATTATTTTAAAAAATTGATTAATAGAATGCCCAGAATATGTGAGAAGATTATAAAGGAGAAAGGTGGACACTTTGATGAAGCTAAAATTGAATCTAATTTACCATTGTATATTATTTTTTTATTTTGTTTAAGTTAGTTTCTGTTTGTTCTTTATTTTTTTATCAATACATTTAAATTTAAATGACTTAGTTTGGTTTTATTCGATTTTACCTTGCTGCTTCCAAACTTTTGGACGGTAGTGTATATATATATATGTATGTATATACAGGGCGGGGCAAAAGTATGGAAACCCCTTTTTTTTTTTTTTTTTTTTTTTTTTTGCGGTGGGCTATGGACGTCGCACCCCGCCAAATCGGTCCGGGGTGACAGAAGAGGCGGCGCGCAACCCCATTGACCCACCCTGCAAGCACCTCTTCTTCGCCGTGCGAGCGGGCCACCGGTACCCGATCTTTGTCTTCGGTGGCCCGCCCGGCGGTATGCCCTCTCGGGCTCCTCTCCTGTCGACGCCCCGACAGCTTTCGCCGTCGAGGCGTCGTTCTCACGCGGTGGCCTCACGTCGGGTGACCGGACAATTCCCCGGTCCGATCACCCGAAGCCTCGGTTAGGGCGGCATCAGGCGCAGGTACTCGCGCCTGCGCCGCCCCGGCCGCGGGCGGCGGCCCGGGTCACGGGAATCCTCCCGGGCCCGTTCCGCCACCTCCTTCTGCGAGATGACAGCCTCGCAGAAGGCGGCGACCGCGTCCCAATTCCTGACGCTGTCGACCATCGCTCGCGCAACAGCCGGCAGCGTCAGGTCGGCACCGATGACAGCGACGAGGTCACGGCGCTGCCCGTCCCAGCCCGAACATACCTCGAGCGTATGTTGCGCCGTGTCCTCGTCGCTACTGCAATGGTGGCAGGACGGAGTCCACTCCCTTCGCACGACCGTGTGCAGGTACTTGCCGAAGCAACCATGCCCCGACAAGACCTGCACCAACCGGAAAGAGAGGACTCCGTGCCGCCGCTCCATCCACTCCATCAGTACGGGCCGGAAGGCCTCAACGGTAATAACACCGTGTCTAGGCCTCTCCAGCCGCGTAGCCCAACGGGCGATGACTTCTCGGCGGGCGTCCTCGCGCCAGGTGGCTATCTCGTTGAACGATGGGGAGCCACCCTCTTCGCGCATTGAGATAACCCGCCGGTAGAGGTCGGAGAGCATCTCCGCCTCTAGGTCCCACGGGGGTGTCCCGGCCAATAGGCATGCCGCCTCGGTAGACACCGTGCGGTACCCGCGAATGGCTCTGACCGCCATGGCTCGCTGTGGCCTCCACAGCACCGCCCTGAGCTGGGCGTTCAGAGCCCTCGCCCACACGGGTGCGCCGTACATGGCCATTGAGCGGATCACCCCCGCATACAGCCGTCGGCCCTCGAAACTGGGTCCGCCCACGTTCGGCATGAGCCGAGAAAGGGCGGACGCCGCGCCGACCAGCCGGGGAGCAATTTGACGAAAATGCTCCCGGAACCACCATCGCCCGTCGAGCACCAGACCCAAGTACCTCATATGGGCCTGGATACTGATGTGGATGGAGTTGACGACTAACGAGGCGCCGATGGGCAGCCTCACACGGGGCCCATGGAATAGTAGGGCCTCCGTCTTGTTTAGGGCTACCCTGAGCCCCAGCGCCTCAATTCGCCTGACCATCTCCTCGGTGCCGAGAGTGGCCAGGCTCGCCGCCTCTTCGAGTGTCCTGCCCCGGGCTGTGACGAGCGTGTCGTCAGCATAGCAAATAACGCTCAGCCCGGGGGGGAGACTCCCTCTCAACGCCCAGTCGTAACCGATGTCCCACAGAGTCGGCCCCAGAACCGACCCCTGCGGAACACCGCACGACATGGGCGTCCGCACAATGTCCCCTGCGGGGCTCGCGTAGAGGACACTGCGCCCCTCCAAATAGTCTGCCACCAGCCGCCTGAGGTACAGGGGCACTCCATGGAACCGGAGCGCCTCCCTGATGCAGCTGAATGGCAGACTATTGAAGGCGTTGGCGATGTCCAACGACACCGCCAACAGCACTCCTTTGCCGGCGACAGCCTCCGCGGCCGTCTGCCTCAGGCGTAGTAGGGCCCCGATGGTCGAACGCCCCCTCCGAAACCCAAATTGAGCGTCCGACAGATCGGGCCCCACCTCCTCCAGGTGCTGGACGATGCGGGCAGCGAGGACACGCTCCAGCAGCTTACCGACATCGTCCAGAAGCACAATGGGCCTGTAGGCCGACGGCGAATCCGGGGGCCGTCCCGGCTTTGGCAGGAGAACCAACCTCCCTTCCTTCCAGCACTCAGGGAACTGTCCAGACGTCAGACAGGCGTTGAACAGTCGCCTGAGGCGAGGTTCAAGATGCTCGAGGAGCAACGTCAACACCCGGACTGGGACTCCGTCCGGACCGGGGGCCGTGGTGGCGGAACGAATCTTCGCCACGGCTGCCCCCACTTCCGACTCCGTCACGGGCGGAACACTCTCGACGGCCTCCCGGTCGTGATCTGGCGAAGCCATGACCGGGGGCGTGTGCTCCGACTGCCGCGGGAACAGCTCCTCGACCACTCTACGAAGGAGGTCGGGCTGGAGGGTCTCGGTGAGGGGGGGGCCCTGCGCGCGAAGCTTGTTCAGCGACGCCCGATAGGGGCGACCCCAGGGGTCACGGTCGAGACCGTCCAGCATCTCCTGCCAACTTGCGTCCTTGGCGGACCGGATGGCCAGCCGAAAGGCGGTACGCGCACTGCGGTACGCCTCGTACAGCTGGCCCTCCCGCTCAACATCGCGGCGACGCCGCCGACTGCGGGTGTAGGACCTTCGGGCACTAATGCACGCCGCACGAAGGTCCGCCAGTCTTGGGGACCACCAGTAGACCCCCTGCCTCGGAGGTAGACGCCGCACCCTGGGCATGGCCGCATCGCAGACCTGCGTTAACGCACTGCGGATGCGGACAGCCTCAACGTCCACTCCGTCCGCTGGGGGTGGTGAGGACAGCCACGTATTCACGATGGCCGCCTCCGCCAGTAGGTCCCTATCCAGACGCCCCACAGCCCACCGCGGAAATGTGGGAGCTCGGTCCGCCCTGTGACCCCTGCTGGGGTCCCGGAGAGGGGAGACCTCCATCCGGATGTAACGGTGATCCGACAGGGTCTCCGCCTCCTCCAGGACACGCCAGTTCCTCACTCGTGGTGCGACAGCGGGGCTAGCGAACGACAAGTCCACTATCGACCCACCCTGCTGTCGCACACACGTGTTCACTGAGCCTCTGTTTAGGACACAGAGGCCCAGTGACGCCGCCCACTCCACGATCGCCCGCCCGCGATCGTCCGTCATCGGGGACCCCCACGCCGTGGATTTGGCGTTGAAGTCCCCCAGGACCAGGACGAGGCCCGGTGCCAGTCGCCGTATCGAAGCCTCCAAGGTGGTGAGGGAGGCCCCGAAATCGTCCATTCTCCTGTTAGGGGAGAGGTAAACGCTGTAGAGTGTGACCCCTCCCCATTCCGCAGCGACAAATTCCTCGCCCCTATCCAAGAGGGATAAGGACGGGAAGTGCCGCCGCGTGGAGACGACGATTGCCGCGGTTCCGTTCCGGCTGACCACCCAATTGGGGCGATCAGGCACACAGTACGGTTCCGCGACTACGGCTGCACCGATCGACCACTCCGCCATGGATTGCAGGAGGAGATCCTGCGCACCGGCGGAGTGGTTGGTGTTGGCCTGCAGGAGGTGAGTGGACTGGGCAGCCATTAATGGGCCGTGTCCATTATCACCTCCTGGCTTGTGGCGGGCGATCGGGCCGCGCTAGGAGCGGGAGTGGCCGTGGTCGAAAGGCCGCTCCGCCCCTTTGGAGCCGAAGCTGGAGGTCTACACGCCCCAGAGCCCATGCGGTGCTTGGCAGGCTTATTGCCCGCCACACACGCGGGGCAGTGGGGCGGGGCGGCGCAAGATGCCGCCATGTGCCCAGTCTGACCGCAGCGGAAACAGAGTCCGCCGCAGTCAAAGCAATTAGTGCATGTTGGCCGGGTATGCCCGACCGCCATGCACTTGAAACACCTCGCAGGCCGGTGCTCCAGCACGGTGACTCGCGCTGAGCTCCAGCCCACGAGGAGCCTGCCTGAGTCGGCCAGTTGCCTGACCGACTCCACTGGGCACTGCACCCAGGCGGCACCTACGCCGCCCGGACCGGGCCGGATGACGCCAACCCGGACGGTGTCCAGGGGACACCCGGTTTTCGAGGCAATGGCCTCCCGGATGTCTTCCACCGTCACGGAGTCGTCCAGACCCGAAATGCGCATTTCGGCGCACTTCACGGGTCTGGCGATTCTAACGCCACCCTCCTCGGCGAACAGACCTCTCAACTTCGACGCCACGCTATCGGCCGTCCTGGTGCCCTCGGCCCCAGGGAACTCTAAAATCCGAGCCCCTGTCCGGGCCTTGCGGGTCCTGGCTTCAACGCCTCCTATGTCGGAGACGTCGAGCTCCCGCCGGGCTTTCCGCAGAACGGCCTCATAGCTGAGGCCCCTTTCTGCCGCCTCAGGCAGCACAGTGATCACCACTGCGGCTGTCTTCGGCGGCCGGAGCCCCTTGCGCGGCCTCTTCTTTTTTGTGCCGCCTCCTCCGGCTCCTGCCTGAGGAGCGGCGACCTCAGCGACGCGCTTTGTCGCCGCTCTCCTTCTCTGCCCGCGACTCTTTCTGCCGCGCTCGGCAACTTGCCAACCCTGTTCGGGCACAGCGGGCGTGCCAGGCGCGGAAGGCGCGGTCGCGGGTGCGCTAGTCGTCGCCGGCGGTGTCGGTGCGGGCGACGACTGCGGTCCGGCAGGAGCCGGTGCCGTCTTCCTTTTCGGAGCGGGCCCCTTCTTCTTTTGCCCAGCCGCGGCCGCGGCGTAGCCTACACGGCCACCCTGACAGGGTAGCGGGGCTGGGGCTGGTGCCGCATATGGCCGCTTGTCCGCGGCGAGAGGCGGCCGAACACGTGGTTCTGGAGGCAGCCTTGCCTCCAGAACGGCCAAGCGCGCATTGACCATGTTGCCTACGGCGTCTATTATGGCGCGCAAGGCCTCGTCTGGCACGCCCCCCACCGCAGGCAGTGGGGTCGGAGCTATCGGCTGGGCCGCTGTTGGGGCCTGCTCCACGGCATTGGGTGGGCTGGCGCTGGTCGGCGGCGCGCGCTCCGCTGTTGGAGCCGTCTTCGATGCGGGGGCAGCCACTGGACGGCCACCGCCTCGGGGCGGCTTCGGAGCGACGACGACGGCGGTTCCTTCGCGGCGGGCACTGGCCGGCGGCGCAGGTGGCGCAGGTGGCGCAGGCGGCACGAGCCGCGCCATTTGGGCCCGCAGCTCAGCCACATCCTTGGCGAGGGCGCGGTTGGCCCTCCGCACCGCGGCCAGCTCCGACTCCAGCCGGCGGTTCTGGGCCCGCAGGCCTGACACCTCGCCACCAAGGCGGGCGTTTTCGGCCTGCAGGGCCTCCATATTTGTGGCTGGGGCGCTCGCGCGGGCACCAGCGGCCGCCACTTCAGTGGGAGGGATGCCGGACAAAACCCCCAGCACCCTCGCGGCGGCCGCCTTGTTCTCAGCCTGCCTGCCGGTCTCCGCGCCCCCGCGCACTCCGCCGGCCGGGGAGTGGGTCGCCCGACCCGAAGCCGCGGCCCCTCGCCCTCTGCGAGAGGCCGGCACTTTGGGGGGAGGCATGATCGTCACGCTCCCCTCGGAATCGGCGCCCGAGCTGCCCTCCTTATTTAGGGGGCGCTTCCGCACCTTCGAGGGGAGGGCCTCCTCCCTTACCGTCAGGGCCGCGGTCAAGGCCGCCGCCGCAGGGCGCGGCGACGACCTGGCGGCGGCGTCTTCCTCAGCCGACCCGCTTACCTCCTTGGACGGCTCTGCGGAACTACCGCCCTCGTCCATCACATCGGCAGATCCACTGCCCTCGTCTCTGGACGGCCCTGCGACAGAATTGTCGCCCTCGTCCGTTGACGGCTCTGCAGTGGATCTGCCGCCGTCCTTGTCAAGCTCACGCGCGTAACGCTCGCGGGTTTCGGCATTCCGCTTCTTCTCGCGAGCGTTCGCTTTCGCAGCTTTCCCCCATGTGAAGCGCGCCTGTCGACGCTTCTTCGTCTTCAAGAGGGGGGGGGCCTCCTTGGTCGGTGCCGGGCCCTCGGCAGACGCCTCCAGTCCTGTGGACGAGGCGTCGTTGTCAGTTTTACGTTGGCTTGACAAGGCCGTGATGTGGGAATCCGCTGGATTCCCGTCTGGTGTAGAAAAAATAGGTAGATCCATATGGTTCCCACGAGTTTGGGAGAAATAAATCGTCGACCCGGGCAGAGATCCCTGTACCCGGGCAAGCCTACATTTACCAACCAGGGGGTCAGCCGGTACCCTGGCTGGAGCGTGCTAACGACAGAACAACCCATCTGCCATGCATCTTCTCGCCGCACGCCAGAACTTAAGATTCTGGGTGATTTCCGAGTTCGAATGTTAATTCGAACTCTTTATAGAGGTTGTCTTCCTCGCGGTCCGGGCGGTTAAGCCAAGACCCTCGTTCCTGATACTACGCCTCACGACAACTTGTCTTGAAGCAAGATATCAGGCTTACGATATGTCGGCGGTGGCATAAGCCTGCCCAGCCCTCAAATTAATGAGCGACCGGGCCCGTCCGAAATTTCGCCTCCTGTACCCTCTACAAATAGAGGGTCAGGAGCGAATTGGGGCTCAACCTATCACTGGGGAACCCCCCCTCGCGCCAGAGATTCGCTACGGGCGACAATTCGACAGAGGGATCTGGGGGACTGTCGCCCGCACCCAGGGTACACCACGCGGAGGTTTCTGGCGTCGTACCCCAAGTATGGAAACCCCTGGAAGAACCATTGGTGTTATCTCAAAAGATTAAGTGCAGATTTTTTAAGTGCAGATTGACATGTTTCAAGGTCATTTTAAGGTCCATTTTGGCAATAAAAAATTAATGGTTCTTCTCGTATTCGTTTTCATTGCTATTCCTTTGGATTAGTTTGACCTGACTTATTTTGACCTCTATTTAACCTTCAGAGGTTACCTTGATACATGTTTGTACGTAATTTTTCCCGCTCTTTCCATTTCCGATGTCAAAAGTAGGGGTTTCCATTTAAAAAACCAAAGTTCACCTTGAAATAACCTTAAAAACGAAGTTTAAGGTCAAATCCAAGATTACCATGACATGCGTTATTGAAAATTTCGTTTGACGTGTTTTTTTATATTTCGAACAAGTCATCCTCCTTCGAGATAATCAGGGGTTTCCATACTTTTGCCCCACTCTGTATATATATATGTATATGACAGAACCTCGAAAACTTTCAACTCGAACTACACAATCGCTTCCAATGTCTAGACGAGTGCGAATCTCCGAACGATATGAACAACAGGTTCGTGGAAACTATCCACGTGGTTGGGTCGAAGTTTTTCAAGGCTCACCGCGCCAATAGACCTAAAAAGCTTTCTGACCAGACTCTCAAGCTCATGGAGCAGAGAAAAGAAATGACAGTACAGTCTTCAGCCGATTGGTTCAAATACAGGCAGCTAAATAGGCTGATCTCCAGGTCTGTGCGTCGCGATATTCGCCAATTTAATACGCTCCGTATGAAAGAAGCGATAGAGCGGAATCGTGGCTCAAAAGTGTTCGCACAAGATCTGTCTATTGGGAAAAGCCAAATGACTAAGCTGAAGACCGATGACGGCACTGTCATTTCATCCCAAAGTGAGATCTTGGGAGAGGTCGAAAGGTTCTATGGACAGTTATATAAATCATCCCGAAATCCTGTTGTCGGCTTGGTCCAAGATCCCAGATCCAAGCTAACTCGGCACTATACCGAAGAAATCCCGGACATTAGCTTGTGCGAGATCAGAATGGCTCTCGAACAACTAAGAAACGGTAAGGCCCCGGGAGATGACGGAATTACGGCTGAGCTCCTGAAGGCAGGCGGCAAGCCGGTCTTAAAAGCCCTTCAGAAGCTATTTAATTCCGTTGTCCTCGGGGGCGACGTGCCAGAGTCGTGGACCAGGAGTGTGGTGGTGCTGTTCTTCAAGAAGGGCGACAAAGCTCTTCTAAAGAACTACAGACCCATCTCACTCTTGAGCCACGTCTACAAGTTGTTTTCGAGGGTCATTACCAATCGACTCACATGCAAGCTTAATGACTTCCAGCCGCCCGAACAAGCTGGCTTCCGAAAGGGCTATAGCACCATAGACCATATCCTCACACTTCAGCAGATTATCCAGAAGACCGAGGAGTACAATCGGCCTCTGTGTATAGCGTTTGTGGACTATGAGAAAGCCTTTGATTCAGTCGAAACTTGGGCGGTGCTGCAGTCCCTTCAGCGGTGCCAAATTGACCATCGTTATATCGAAGTGCTTAAGTGTTTATATAGGAACGCCAAAATGTCAGTCCGTATTCGGGATAAGAGTACGAAACCGATCCAGTTGCAGAAAGGCGTGAGACAGGGAGATGTCATCTCTCCGAAACTGCTCACCACTGCACTGGAAGATCTCTTCAATTCAAGCTCTTAGACTGGACCGATCACCTTCGATTCGCAGACGATATTGTCGTCATGGCAGAATCCATGGAGGACCTGGGCACCATGCTCAACGATCTCAGCAGGGTATCCCAACTAGTGGGTTTACGTATGAACATGGACAAGACGAAAGTCATGTCAAATGCCCATGTCATTCCTGTACCGGTCCTAGTTGGCAATGCGATTCTCAAAATTGTCGATCATTATGTTTACCTTGGACAAACAGTCCAGTTAGGTAGATCCAATTTCGAGAAAGAGGTCAGTCGACGAATCCAACTCGGTTGGGCAGCGTTCGGGAAACTTAAGAGGATCTTCTCATCCAACATACCTCAGTGTTTGAAAACACAGGTCTATGACCAGTGTGTGTTACCAATGATGACTTACGGCACAGAAACGTGGTCCCTAAATGTAGGCCTCATAACCAGGCTCAAAGTCGCTCAGCGTACTATGGAGCGGGCCATGCTCGGGATTTCTCTGCGAGATAGAATCCTAAATACGGAAATCTGCAGACGAACGGGTGTAACCGACATAGCACGAAGAATTAGCACGCTGAAGTGGCAATGAGCAGGCCACATCGCTCGAAGAACCGACAACCGCTGGGGAAGAAAGGTTCTAGAGTGGCGACCACGTACCGGACGACGCAGTGTGGGATGCCCCTCACTAGGTGGATAGACGACCTAGTGAAGGTTGCTGGGCCTCGTTGGATACAGGCGGCACAGGACCGCACTCTGTGGCGTTAAATGAGGGTGGCCTACGTTCAGCAGTGGACGGCAATACGCTGAAATGATGATGATGATGATGATATATATATATATAGTATATCAAACCATCTATTCCAAAGGTACGGTTTATATCATCATCTCACGCTATATAAGTATACCCTACAGTTGAACCTCGCTCTCCTTCAAAATATGAGGAAAATTCATAGTCAGTCACACAACTCACGGATTGATACGGCAATTTTTCTTCGAAGCTTCTCTTGCGATGATATTATCTTCTCCCACTCTTAGGTCGCTTACCAGCTTACCAGCGTTAAAAAAAAAGAAGTTACGATTTTTCGTATTTTTATTCCATCATCACATAGCTTTAAATTCAAATTAATAATGAAGCATACAGCAAACTTTTTCAATTATTATTAATGTATAAGATTGTGTGGTACTTAAATTATGATAAATTCGAGTATTTTGCATCTGATACTTATGCGAGGAAATTAACTCCGGCCCAAGGCTACGGCGGCTTCCGAGAACTTCATTAACAGTATCATACCAGTTACCGAGAGTTTCAGTTATTAAGTTGTGTAATTACTATCTAAAAGTGTTCTTTTTTTAATTTCTGCTAAGACGCTCAGCTTTAGACTTTTCTGACTTTATCAAATAGATGACCATATTTACTTGGTGAAACCAGAAAAGTCTTATGGCAAAGTATCAAAATATATTTTCTCCTATTGATAATTTGGATTTTGATTTAATAAAACTTATTATTAAGGTTAAAGTTTTTGCTCGTGGATGTCGTAAATGACGACTAGTAGGTCTATATTAATCTAGGCTAACTCCACTTGCCACCGAAGACAAAGATCGGGTACCGGTGGCCCGCTCGCA
Source organism: Lymantria monacha (assembly GCA_905163515.2). NCBI lineage: Eukaryota > Metazoa > Arthropoda > Insecta > Lepidoptera > Erebidae > Lymantria > Lymantria monacha. The sequence continues at coordinate 7,283,443 of LR991090.1, read as the reverse complement.
CGGCGAAGAGAGGAGAGTTACATGGTGAGTCTATGGGGTCACGCGCCACCTTTTCCCCGTCACCCTGGACCGATTAGGCGGGGCGAGACTACGTCCATAGTCCACCGAAAAAAAAAAAGAAGGCTAACTCCACCTGATGCCATTAGGTCAACAATTACATTCCCAAAAAGAATTGACGTCAGGCAGGCGGCTGGTCATAAAACTAGTGCCAATAACATTTTACAATATGTACAGTAGAAGCAGGGTACATATTGTGTAGACACCAAGTAATTAGGATAAGAGCAGGAGAATGATGATGATTAAGATTAAAGTTTATACGATTCGTGTTAATCTCTAAAACTATTAATGCATTTCATTTTATTATTTAGCGTGTGGTAGCGGCTAAGAATACGACCAACCCTTTACTTTGCTCGTGGATGTCGTAAAAAACGACTATGAGTTTTATATCGACCTGGGCCAACTCCACCTGATGCCGATTGGTAAACTATTACATGACGTCAGGCAGGCGGCCGGTGATCAAAGACAAAGATCGGGTACCGGTGGCCCGCTCGCACGGCGATTAGAGGTGCTTACAGGGTGGGTCTATGGGGTTGCGTGCCGCCCCTACCGTCGCCCCGGACCGATTTGACAGGGCGCGACCATATCCATAGTCCAACGCAAGAAAAAAAAACAAAACGGCCGGTGATAAAACTAATGCCAATAACACTTTACAATATGAATGATGGTAGCAGAGTACCTACATAATTTGTCGACTCCAAGTAATTGGGATAAGAGCAGGAGAATAATGATTTCATTTTTAATTCATTTTTTCAATGCATACATTCATATGTGAATACATATGTGTAATATTAATATCTGAATAGTTTAGCTTGTTATTTTATTTTAAGTACATTTTGTTTTTGGAAAATATTTTAAAATATTATAAAATAAATGATGAAATTATAAAAAAGTATATACAATGCTAAAGTGGAAGGATGTAGATATACAATGCGAAAGTGGAAGGATTTAGGTACCGGGGGAGACCGAGACTAACCTACCTAGACCCAGATTGATCAAGTACTGAAGGAAGGTGGAGTCAAGAGTCTCCGAAACCGGCGAGCATGTATGAAGAGAATTATGAATGTTGAGGAAGCGAGAGAAGTATGCAAGGATAGAGTTCTCTGGAACTCTGTTCTCTCTGCCTACCCTGCAAGGGATATGGCGTGATGATATGTATGTATGTATAATAAAAAAAAGGTGAAACCAAGGATAGAACCGAGGCTATTTGGATTAGACTGCTCTATAGAGATATGGATTATAGTTGAGAAACTAAGCTAGATCTATTCTTAACCACAGTGGCCAAATTTACCTTTATATTCCAATTACATTTTTTTAATACGCTGAAAACGCTAACAATAAATATTTTCTATAAAGTTAGACCGATTTATCGCCTCCGAAACCTCCTGCATACTAAATTTCACGATAATCCCTAGTGCCGTTACCGCCATTCTGAAAATAAAGAAGATTTTTATTTTATATACAAGAATTTTTCGTATAAATATTAAGATACATATATAATCAGACCGCTACATAATCTGTTAAGTTTATGTTTTATACTTTCTTTATTAGTCTCTGGCACAGGACCATTTTGAATGGCATTCTCGTGGGGAGGCCTATGTCCAACAGTGGACGTTTACGAGCTGATGGATGGATGGATTATTAGTCTCAGATGGCTATTATATACTCAGACTGATGGTGAGCTGACTGAGCGTGACTGATGGTGAGAGAAGATTCTCAACCGACATCTGTGAAATAATAGAAGTCAGAAATAATTGATGCAGTTTTAAAAAATAATAGAAGTAATAGAAGTCGGCAATAATTGATGCTGTTTTAAATTTTTTATTAAGAGGCAGGAGAAGTAGTTGCAATCTACTGATGTCTTACGGTAATCATTGCATGAAGCTTAGGGGTCGTTCATAAATTACGTAAGGGATTTTTAAGAATGATATGGCCGATTACCGTAAGACAGTAGATTGCAACTACTCCTCCTGCCTCTTAATAAAAATTTTTGTAAGAAACAGCCCTATTGATCAATATTACTGCGTTTATTCTGAAAATATCTTTTATTACAATCTTCTTAATACAAGTAGGTATTATTAACTCACTGCAATAACATTAATCTTATTAATCTATCACAGTTTTGACTAAAATTAGTAATTTTCAATTTAATATCTTACTTAATGTCAGGCTCACGACCCCCTCCCTGCCTATAGCAAGAAGTTATAATATTCAGTCAACACGCAAAACGCCTTACATAATTTATGAATGGCCCCTTATTTAGTACTAACGCATATAGCCATCAATTATTTCTTAAAATCCTCCGTGTAGGTAATAATTTAAAAACTTAAAGCAATAATTCCATCAAAATCTCACATAGAGAATAAAATATGCTTAAAACGATCATATGTAAAAATTCATAAAACAGGATAGATATAGGTTAAGTATAAAAAAACCTTTCAATATAAAAGAATACGTACTTGCAGGTACACTGATAGGCCATGCCATTGCTAATGGTAGGTCTCGTTGCTAAAACCTTTTTGCCTGCAGCAGTAAATGAGCGACCGGTTCACGCTTCGTAAGAAAGCCTAACCATCCCCTCTCATCCTGTTCTCAATCTATTATTTCAATGGAGATATGGCTAAGTTATCGATCTGGCGTGTCAAATGTCGCGAGTTCAATTCCCATACTTGGTGCGATACACAAATTCATGTTCTACGTCTGGGTATAATTTGTGTCTGTTAAATTATATATTTGTAAAGTCAAGAAAAAAAATCAATAAAATAAAAATTCACGTTACGATGGGCAGCAATTTGCCTATATAAGTATGTACCTTCTATTCCATGAGCAGCAACTGCCACTTGTCATCAAATGGGTTGCAATTTTCATATGGTGAAATAGTAAGAATATGCCACTATCCGCTTTTTCGCCCACAGTCTTAAAAGAAGACCAAGAGATGTAGCTCAAAGCTTATACCAACAGGCTGACCAGAATGGCATAATAGATCAATTGCCCTACTGAGAAGCCGCTTTTGCGTACTTCAATATAGCAGTTGGACGTATACGAGCTAAGATGATGATAAGAAGGTATTTGTTCTCCTGCCACCAAATATAATAATAACAAAAAATTAAACAAATGATTCGTCATCATCATAATTCAATCTTTTGCTGGACGTAGACCTCCCTCATACATATTAAGGGAATAAAACTCTAATGGACACGCTTCGCGGGCGGGTCGGCGATCGCAGTGAGTTGTTATAAGTTGCCCAGGAAAGAGTTGCTACTTAGCCGATTATTACGACGCCCACGAGCAAGTAAGCGGTGATGATAATTACTTATCCTGTACTTATCCCGTCGCCAAATGTTTATTTATCGATACTGTAACATAATTTGTACGCTTTACATATAAATGTGTAGTGAAACAAATTATTATATCGTAGATTAAACGTAGATATGGACCGATAACATTCAAACAAATCTCTGCTGACGTTCTATTAACAGACCGGATGGGCGCGACGTGCGAATTCGTTTATCTGTTTACTGTCTGACAGCCATGCTTTATCCCTGAGCTGTGACTATACCATAGCCTATCTAAAAAAAAACATGCTATATCCATATTGGAGTAAACAGAGGTGTAATTTATCGTCATCATTTCAGCTCGTATAAAACCTCAATCCCAAAATCGTGTTCGTTAGACGGTAAACGATTTGTGAGTTAAGGAACATACACATACCATGTGATCAGTTTGTGAGAGGGAGGTTCTTCAAAACAAAGAAGTCTTAGACTTTTGATACGTAATCAAGCTGTATACTGATATGGCGCGCAGAGTTAACGCTTTTTGAAGGCCAGGGTGAAAACTCAGGGTGAATAATTTTGCTGGTGTTTTATGTAATACAAGATGGAGAGAGTGCTGAAGTGTAGTGAACATTATATTGTTATATAACAGTGGTTTACCTGTATTTTCACGTTACGTCAAAATTCCCAGACGAGTCGTTAATTTGCTTGTCATCACCCTTAATGGTAACGACTTGACATACCGACGAACCGTTATTATGAATAAACTGCTCAAAGAAATATGAAGAGTTGGAAATTTATAGTATAAGTTATGAAAAAATTGTACAAAACTTGGTTCTATTCAGTTTGTTAAACCAACAACGTAATCGGCTGAAGGACTTTGTATTCATGGCCATGAATAAGTATTATTAAAAAAAAAACTATATACTGGGACATCAGCTGATTTAAAACTGATTTACCTAATTGTAATTATTGTTAGGCACGCACCTTAGCCGTCACGCGGCTAGCGCCACCGCACCGTATTACGATATAATATGACAAATATGTGTCAAATTTACTATTTTTACCTTCTATTCGCAAAATTACTACATAAAAAGTAGAAGGAGAGAAGCTATCTTAGCATAAACTAAGACTCCTTATGGTTCACCTACAGGTGAACACGCCTTGTCCTACAGGACAAGGTGTAAAATTTGTATAAAATAGTAAGGCAACGGCCTTATTTTGTTTTAACAAACATTTAAACCTTTTCAATCCCTTCTAAACCGTTTCATTTAAACCTTTTCTATCCCTTCTACCAACGCGTGATTATAGAATCCATTGTCTATTTGCACTTTAATCTGTCTGTTGTTCCCGTTTGACGTCAAAGCGAATGCGTATGACGCGGACACGCAAAAAAAAGGCACCATAAAATGGGTTATATTAAAACTCGTATAATGAAGATGATGTGTTTTTATTATTATTCTGATGTTTCCTCGGACGTAATTTATATTTATCTTTCAGTGATCACAGATAACCGTTGCTCATAACAAAATGGAAGAATACACATATAAAAGGTCATAACTCATAAAAAAGGTCATAACAAAATGTATGGCAATTACATTCTTTACAATTGTATAGAAATTTTGATTGTTCAATAACGACTCGTATGTAGAATTGTATAAACGTATAATAAATTTATCATAACAAATGTAATTACAAGTTACAACGAACGTAGACAAAAAAAATATGATTAACGCTAAAAGTGACGAATGATTAATAATATGAAGTTAGCTGTTTTTAATATCTCTTCTTATTGGCGGGCTCTTCCGCACACTGCTTCACTCCACTATATTACTTTAAATTGATAGCCGCTAGGTGGCGATGGACGTACGATATTGAACATACCGGCCGCCTTGGAAGAAGCAGGCTTCCAACATGAAGATCAATCAGTGGTAAAATATATTGGTTATTGCATAGGTAGAGGGCAGATCTTGGAGAAGGACCTCCGTATCATGCCAGCCGCTGTGCGTAGTTCAGCGACACGTGAAACTCCGTCTTTGCCAGGAAATACTTGTGCAACTCGACCCAATTTCCACTTGAAGGGTGGAAGTTTATCTTCTTTTATAAGAACTAGACTGCCTTGCACAATGTCTTCGCTATCAACCTTCCATTTCGTGCGTTGTTGGAGTTCAGATACGTATTCCTTTGACCAGCGCTGCCAAAAATGTTGTCTAAGTTGTTCAACTCGTTCATATCGTGCCAGTCGAGTAGGCGTGATCATCGTTAGGTCCTCACAGGCTGGTGAAGTGAGCGGTCGGCCGATCAGAAAGTGTGCTGGTGTGAGAGGGAGATAATCATTTGGGTCTGAAGACAGAGGGGACAAAGGACGCGAGTTAAGGACCGATTCTATTTGCGTCAAAACCGTGACAAACTCTTCTCGCGTTAACCTCGCATTGCCTAATACACGCCTTAAATGGTACTTGCAGGATTTGATACCACTTTCCCAATACCCACCGAAATGAGGACTAAAAGGAGGTATAAACGTTAAACGAATTTGATTATTAGTAATGAAATCAGAAATATCATCAGAATTTTCGAAAATTCCAGCCAATTCTTTTTCGGCACCAACGAAGTTTTTTCCATTATCAGAAAAAATTTGATATGGTTTACCACGACGTGATATAAAACGTTTTAAAGCTAAGATATAATCCTGTGTAGTTAAGCTCCCAACTAACTCTAAGTGTATAGCCCGAGTTGCAAAACAAATAAACAAACAAATATACGCTTTCATCAACTTAGCACCTCTGCCCTTGCGACTCAATATGAGTAATGGTCCCGCGTAGTCAACACCGCAATGTATGAAAGGAAAACCCGCTTCTAATCTCTCCGTAGGTAAGTTACCCATGATAGGGGTTAATGTTTTTCCTTTCATACGTGTGCATGTAACGCAATTGTGTACCACCTGTCTGGCCAAATTCCGAGCTCCTAACACCCACCACATTTCACGCATGGAATATACTAATAATTGAGGTCCTGCATGTAGTAATCTTTTATGTTCAGACTCGCACAGCAGCCGCGTAAAACGATGTTTACCACTCAACAATACAGGATGTTTTTTATCAAAATTAAAATCATTAGCGTTGCATAATCTACCACCCACACGTATTATATCATATTTGTCTAAAAATATATTTAATCCATTTATTTTAGAAATGGACTTATTAGATTTAGTAGTTAAGGGTAAATTATTTTTAAGTTTGTGATATTCCTCACTAAACGATTGCAACTGCACAAAACGAACTAACACGTTAAGTGAATATTGCAGCTCGTCTACAGATAACAAACCGGTTTTGCGAGTTTGATCTTTACTGTTTGTTCGCGCGTTGTGTATGAATCGTAAAGCGTATGCACAAGTCCGTTGCATGCGATTAAATGATGAGAAGCGATCAACGTCAATAAATATACTTACTTGGTTAGACAGCAAACTTACTGAATAAGACTTAACTTCAGGTAATTCGACATGCGTCATCTCTTCATTTTTATTAGACCACGTAAAGCTTGGCTGGCGTAAAAACGCAGGGCCACACCACCATTGTATATTATTATCATAATTTAGTAAATCTATACTAGTACCTCTCGTAATGAGGTCAGCAGGGTTCTCAGCGCTCTTAACGTGGCGCCATATGGTATCGTCGGTTAATTCATTAATTTGTACTACGCGATTTTGTACAAACGTTTTTAATAAATGCGGAGACATACGTAGCCATCCTTGGACTATAGTGGAATCTGTCCAAAAGTAAATTTTATTAAACGTTAAACGTAAGGACTTCTTTATTTTATTATACAATTTCGCGCCTAATAATGCGCCACATAATTCCAGTCTAGGAATACTTATGGTTTTTATTGGTGCTAATTTACTTTTAGCGCACAATAAATGTACACATATAGGTATGGCATGCTCGCTGTTGTCGCAACACGAGCGTACATAGGCGCAGGCACCGTAGGCATTTTGAGATGCGTCCGTAAAGATGTGAAGTTCCGTATATTGTGCGTCAATACTGGTTATATAACGAGGTACTCTAATATCGCGTAAATAATGTAAGTTAGAAACGAATCTATGCCAAATATTTGCAATGTCTGGAGGTACTTTATCATCCCAATCTAATTTATGAAGCCACAATTTTTGCAGTAACGATTTTGCTGTGATTATTGCAGGAGCTAACAGGCCTAGTGGATCATACACTTGTGAGATAAGCGATAACATTATACGTTTCGTAACCACTGAATCATTAAGGGTGAACTCAGTGGTAAAATGCAGTTCGTCAGCTTTTGTAGACCAGCCTAATCCTAATGTTTTCGATAAATGACTGTCACCTATATTTAGATTTTTAATACTATCCCGGTGAATATTATGACTAAATGTCCATTTGTGTAACGGAAAACAACCTTTTGATAATACAGTAGCAGTTTTATTACATATATCTATTAAGAAATTGGGGTCATTTTGACCCGTGATCAAATCATCGACAAAAAAATCGTCATTAATTGTTCTTTTGACCAGCTCGTCATCACATTCCTGTGCTAATTGCTTTAAGCAACGCATGCTTAGGTACGGAGCTGACGCAGTACCATAAGTCACCGTGTTTAACATATACAACTGTAAAGGTAAGTCTTTATGTTCCCTCCATAATATTAATTGTAAATTACGTTGATCCGTTTCAACTAAAATCTGTCTATACATTTTTTTTATATCGGCGCACGCAACGTATTTATACTGCCTGAATCTAAGTAAAATAGAAAATATATCATTTTGTAAAGGTGGACCTATATACTGTATGTCATTAAAAGATACGTTATTAGTCGTTTTAGCGCTCGCGTCAAACACAACGCGAAGTTTTGTCGTAAGACTATGCTCACGATAAACACCGTGATGCGGTAGAACATAATGTGGTGTATTTAAAATATTATTAACGTTTGATACCAGGGACATATGGCCTAAGGCTTCATATTCCCGCATAAAATCACAATACATATTCTTGTATGAAGGTAAACGATCTAACTTTCTTTCTAAAGATAAAAAACGATTTTTTGCCATTGTATATGAATCGCCTAACAAATCGGCCGAATTCTTTAATGGTATGCGCACACAGAACCTACCTTGTTTATCTCGATGTGTACTATTTGTAAATAACGATTCACAGTACCGATCATCTTTTGACATTATACTAGGTAAATCAATTAGCTCTTCCAATTCCCAAAATTTACGTAACTGAGAATCCGTCTGAACCATATTACATTGAACTCTGTCAATTTTAAACGATTTCTTGTTATAAATAGGTCCTGATATGATCCACCCTAATTTTGAATCATATAGGGTTGGTCCAGACGTGAGTCTTATTTTATCTTTATTTAATAAGTCCCAGAATATATCCGCACCTAAAAGTACGTCTACATCGGACGGAACAGCAAACGTAGGGTCCGCGAGTGAAATATGTTTAGGAATGTGAAGACACTCGCAGTTAACGTCCATCGAGGGTAACTTCGATGTGATCCTCGGTAGAACCAAGCACTGAATTTCTGAATTAAAATTATTTATTTGTGAACGAATATTTATTTTGCAGGTGTGAGAACTTTTTGTAACGCTTTGTCCTACACCAGAAATATGAATAGTGGACTGTAATATAGGTAATTGTAAACGATTGCATAATGTATCAGTTATAAAGCAGTTTTGACTACCATTGTCAAGCAGCGCTTTAACTGTGTGATAATTGTTGTGTGAATCTGAGACATTGATGAGTGCAGTAGATAACAACACCGGTCGCACCGCGGCACTGCACGTGAATACGTTTCGCTCTGTTTGTACTAACTGCACATCAGCTGATTTGTTTAGGTCGTCGGATTCTATGCGCGAACAATACATGGACGCGCTTGATCCCGTGCCTTCGTTGGAAGTAGTATTATAATGCAGTAATGTATTATGTTTTCGTTGACATAATTTGCACGAACCAAATAAACATTCATCTAACGAATGCTCAAAACGAATACAATTTTTACAAAGTTTTTTATTTGTCACAAATGTATGCCTATCTTTCACAGACATATTTAAAAACTTTCCACACGAATATAAATTATGATTGTCGTTGCATAGCGCGCAGACACGCCTTTGTTTATTATTGGCAAAGTTACGTGTGTTCGCAGTGGTTACGTACGAATGCATCTGAGTTGACGAGTTCGAGTTCGATTTCAGATTAAAATTATTTTTATTTTTATTGTTCTTTAACTTATTCGAATCATTGCAATTGTGCTTAGATGGAAAAACAGTTTTATTATTTTTTGAACTTGTCATCTCCAGCATGTCGGCTCGGTTACGAAGAAAATCTATTAAATCACTTAGTTTTATTTTATTTTGCGAATCACTTTGCTTTGAAACAAGTGAACCACTATAAATCTCCCACTCGCGCTCAGTGGACGGATCAAGTTTTGAGACAACTAAATAGGAAATTAATGTATCCCACGTATCGGTCGATTCATTTAAAGAATTAAGGGCACGTAAATTACGCAACGTCGAATCTATTAGTTTTCTTATTAGAATATGAGATTCATTTTGCAACGGCTGAGCGGTGAACAAAGACTTAACATGATTTTGTACTAATAATCGATTATTATGAAATCTTTTTTCTAATAATTCCCATGCGTGAGTGTAATTAGGGGCAGTAAACTCTAAAGCACTAATTACATGAGATGCGGTATTCGTAAGAGACGCTTTTAAATAGTGAAACTTTTGTATAGCATTTAAATCATCACGATTATGAATCATGGTTAAATATGTATTTCTATATTCAAGCCACTGGTCATATGAACCATCAAATGTAGGTAATTTTATAATTGGTAGCCGAATCGACACAGGATTAGAATTACCTACATTATCTTGAGAAAACGATTCTACTAGATCACTATTATCTTTTATCAAAGACTTCGCTGATGACATCAAAGAAAAAAACTGTGTTTCAAAAGATTCTCGATATTCTAACTGAGACATAATGTCAGAATCTCCTACCAAGAGATCAATTTCACTTTGAATCTGGTTGAAATTCTCAAATAAAGCTGATACTGACTGGATTCGCAATTCAAATTCAGTTTTAGTGTTAACGTTTAAAATTACATCCTTGAATTTAGAAATAAATTTATCAAATAATGTAAGTCTACCTTTTAACACACCTCGCTGTCTTTTTAAATCAGCGAGGCGTTTATTGTTAATACCGATGTCTAACCGTGGGGACTTCGGTCTATCACTGGACGGCGCTAATTGAAAATGGTCGTCGTCACTCATTTTGGCAGATAAGGCAAGGGTACTTACCTGTTTAACACCAGACCCGGCAATACACCACCCAGCAACGCTCAACTAAAACACGAAAATTAACAAACTAACGTAAAAGTATTTGAACATGAGAGGATAGAATGGGTTTTATCACCAGAACGCTCGTGATCAGCCGCCGTTTCTCTTCTCGTCCTTTATATGCCTTTATCTCTGTATGACCTTTCTCTCTATAACCTTTTCGTTAACGCAGACTGCAGCTTGAAACGTATCGAGTATTTTCTTCACGTAAGTAGGTAGATATTTTTCTCCGGTTTCGAAAGTCCAAATTTGTTATTCGGCTCGAAGGTCCAAAATTTATGTATAGAAATTTTGATTGTTCAATAACGACTCGTATGTAGAATTGTATAAACGTATAATAAATTTATCATAACAAATGTAATTACAAGTTACAACGAACGTAGACAAAAAAAATATGATTAACGCTAAAAGTGACGAATGATTAATAATATGAAGTTAGCTGTTTTTAATATCTCTTCTTATTGGCGGGCTCTTCCGCACACTGCTTCACTCCACTATATTACTTTAAATTGATAGCCGCTAGGTGGCGATGGACGTACGATATTGAACAACAATAACACCGTATCAACTAATTACTATAATAATGCTCGTTGGCTACGTATTACCTCAGTTAAATAAAACCCTTTTCCGTGTAGTGACGGAGTGTCTTACTCCGTCACTATCTACCATCTTTCTTTACTGTGATTATCTTAAAATTCCATTCATCATTATCATCATTATTCTACTCTTATTATATCTAATATCAGGATGAGCTTAGCTCGGTTTTTTTTTTAATAAATCGTGTGTTTTGGAATATATGTATATTTACATGTTAAATATAATTTTAGAAATAATAAAAAAATACATATAATAATTTAAAAAGCTAAAATAATTTACTTTCGTATCCTAATTTTATTTTTTCATTATCTGAAAATACTTTACTACTTTAAAAACAGCACCACCACCGTTCTGTAAAATATCACCCACGGGTAAGATAGGGGGTGGTCAATTGTATTCTTACTCCGTCACCACACGGAAGTAATAAAATAGTGTTTAGTCTTACAATATTGAAATGATTTATTTTGAATTTTTATTAATAAGAAGTCATTAAAAAATAATACATTTAATTTTTCACAGTTTTAGAGAAACTACATTTAGAGGCAACTCCACTTGTACTAGTGTAATCGTTTACACATTTTTTTTTTTTGGCGGCGGGCTACGCTACGTCACGCTCCACTAATCCGTCCGGGGCGATAGAGAAGCGGCGCACGACCCCGTAGACCCGCCCTACAATATACGTTTTGACGCCATGCGGGTGGGTCACTGGCATGCGGTATTTTCCTTCAGTGGCCAATCGCTTACACACTAACAGGATTTTGAGCTTCACTTTTTTAAAGCGATCACTTTTTTAAGAGAACGAGTAGGTATGAAAGAGAGTATTGGTGTAAAGATGCGAAAGGGAATGCTCCGATGGTTCGGACATGTGGCAAGAATGCCGAACGAACGTCTGGTTAAGAAGATATACCATGCGATAGTGAAAGAATGTAGGTACCGGGGCAGACCGAGACTAACCTACCTTGACCAGATCGATCATGTACTGAAGGAAGGTGGAGTCAAGAGTCTCCGAAACCGGCGAGCGTGTATGAAGAGAATTATGAATGTTGAGGAAGCGAGTGAAGTATGCAAGGATAGAGTTCTCTGGCACTCTGTTCTCTCTGCCTACCCTGCAAGGGACATGGCGTGATGGTATGTATGTATGTACTTTTTTAAATACTCAGTTCTAAGTATCGAGCTTACCTTCTATGCGTTATTATTCTTAGCCTATAACATATAATAACTCGTCCGTCCATCAGCCTATTGATGTACCTACACTGGGTTAGCGATGGCGATCACAGATGATGTTATAAATTGACCAGGGGAGTGCTACCGTCTCTTCTATCCCTTAACTGGTTTTTATGTCTCCCACGAAAATAAGGGCTGATACACATTTTATTATTGTTAAACAATCATCAAAAATATCAAAGTTCAGCACAATTAGATGTTGTTATGAGATACTAGAATTTCTCTGAAACACTAATAAGGAAACACCAATGAAGATGAGGTAAAAGAATAAAAGAAAAAATATTTATTCTCTTTTTGAACAATTTAGTAGATATAAAAAAGGTAAAAACAAAAATAACAAAATAATTGCCGACGATATTTTAACAAGAGAGAAAAGAACTATTGGCACAGCTTATGCTATTTTTTTTTTTTGGCCACTGAAGACAAAGATCGGGTACCGGTGGCCCGCTCACACGGCGAAGAGAGTATATTCACGGTGGATCTATGGGGTCACGCCCCCCCAGACGTCACCCCGGACCGATTTGGCGGGGCGAGACGCATCCATAGTCCACCGCAATAAAAAAAAAAGCTTATACTATTTTGGTTTAATGAAATAGCACTGATATATACCAACACCTGGTATATACATACATATTTAAAATATCAATATTTAACCAGTGTGGGAGTGTTTATGTGCGTGTAAAATATAATTAATTTCACATTAATTTAAGTAATGAGAAATTAAATATAACATTTAATTAATTTATCATTTAGGCGGTACCTGTGCATTACAAATTATTGACCACAGATCGCGTTTTATTTCAATATTCTGTAAGTAAAATGCGTTCATAATCTTCGTTCTAAACATATATGTGTGTGTTGATAACGTTGTTATATCTACATAACTTCCAGTACATCAAACAATAGATGCTTCAATTGGTTGAATGATTTTTAGTGAAAGTAAGTATGGTATACAGTTACGATCGAATATGACGCAACTAAATATCAGCCATTACGAGTTTAGTAAACAAAAATCGTGATTGACCGCATTTATTAACGTGTACAGAAGTCTATAGTTTTTATAAAATAATACTATATTTTATGGATTTCATTAATTCTCAATTTCATTTTGCTAATTCAAGGTATCACATACATGGACGAGGGTCATCGTTATTTTACGCGGGTTATATTATCAAATTTACCTAACCAATAGTTTTAATAACACATTTTTTATATTTTTTTCTTTCTTCATGTTGCGAAACTTGGTTTAAAGTCACGGTTTGTCAAAAATAAACTTCGTTTTTAATTGAGCTGCGGCTATCCAATTTCCCTGGAAATTTTGGCAGCACATGAAAACACATTTAATGCAGTGCTAACAACGTATTCACTACAATTTAGTATTTTCTCTGCATTACATTATAATAAAATGCAAATAATATTATTAACACTATAAAACACTAAAGTGCCGAATATAATTGAAGACATTCACGTTCCCGCCAAAACTCTTCTACAATATTTATTGACAACACAAAGTAAATGATTGTATATAAACTTATTATTATTTACTATTAATGTAGGTACCGAGGGAGACCGAGACTAACCTACCTAGACCAGATCGGTCATGTACCTACTGAAAGAAAGTGGAGTCAAGAGTCTCCGAAACCGGCGAGCGTGTATGAAGAGAATTATGAATGTTGAGGAAGCGAGTGAAGTATGCAGAGATAGAGTTCTCTGGCACTCTGTTCTCTCTGCCTACCCTTTTTGCAAGGGATATGGCGTGATGATATATATGTATGTATGTATGTTATTTTTATAATTAATAATTGGTATTTATTATGTCTGACATGGACGCTGTAAATTATCCAAAATGTTGGAATAATAAAATCAAATTAAAGCCATATACCATAGCCATATATAGTTCCCATCGCTTTGTGGTATGGACAGGCTTAAAATAATTGTGACATTATTACTTTCTTTCGCATGTCAGTAGTAAGAAATCGCTGAGAGGGTAAGGGGCCCAAGAGGTGGTCCCCTTGAGCCAAGAGGTTACGAGGATTAGTTCCATAATTACTATAATTCTGGAACTATCTCCTTGTAACCTCTGTCCTTTAGTAGAAGTTAGAAACCGATGGATGAGACGTAACTAAGTAACCCAGTAGCAAATTTTAACGACATGTTCAAGAAAAGAGTAGCAAATTAATTACCACGAGAGAGTGCGGTTAAATACCAGTGTAGATGCCAGTAGGCGAGTATAAAAAAATCCATGTCGCCGTAAATAACGATGGGCAGATTTCAAATCAAAATGAAAACATTTAAAACATTAACAAAAGACCTTTCATTAACTTTAAATTAAAATATTAAATGTATTTGACACTTCTATTGAAGTCCTCCGTAACCCAGTTGTGAAATTTGTATAATAATAATAAATTTGGTTTCTGTAGCGTTCCAATTTGTTTCACGTCCCACTTTTGTAGTTTCAAGGAGTTCAAGGACAATTATTAATATGATTCACGTTAACTTTGGACCTGAGTGTTTTATGTTCGTTAACTACTTACATGTTTGAGAAATATGCCATGATATCAGAATTTATTATTCCCTAGAATGTAATTTAATTCTGAAATTCAAAACACAATACATACCTACCTCGGAGAATTGTAAGGCATAATGTAAAAGGAGAGAGCGAGATGAAGATACATTGTTATTTCAGCTACGATAAATGGAAAAAATTCCGTTTGATGACGGAGTAAAAATAAAATTCGCTCTCTTTGTTAAATAAACGTTTCTTTTTGTGATATTGTAAAACAACACCTATGGGAGATGGGCTCAAGCCCACTAATGGAATAATATATGAGCTGAAATAATAATGATGATGACATGGAGAAAAAAATAATAATGGATATTATGGTACAAAAAGAATGGTATACAATCATAACTTCTGGACTCCCGAAACTGTTTTATTGAATAATATTATGAATGAATGCAGTATTAGATTATGGGACATATTTCAAGACCAATATGAAGTAAGTTTTCAAGTTCAAGTTTTACATCTACAAAGTTATTAGCATTACAAAAAAAAGAAATAACGAGATACAGGTGCTATAATCTGCTAGTTGGTGAAATGTAAACATAGTATATACTTAAGAAATTAAGAGTATACATATTTAGTTATATAATTTTTTTTTAGAGAATGCCTTGAACGACCATGGAAGGTTGTTAAAGTGGTCAGGCATGAGTCGTCTTCATGGGGTGCCCTTGTACCTGAGACGGCTGGTGGCAGACTATTTGGAGGGGCGCAGTATCCTCTGCGCGGGGGACATTGTGCGGACGCCCATGTCGTGCGGTGTTCCACAGGGGTCGGTTCTGAGGCCGACTCTGTGGGACATCGCGTACGACTGGGCACTGAGAAGGAGTCTCCAACCGGGGCTGAGCTTGATACGCTATGCTGACGATACGCTCGTCACAGCTTGAGGCAGGACACTCAAAGAAGCGGTGAGCCTGGCCACTCTCGGCACCGAGGAGATGATCAGGCGAATCGAGGCGCTGGGGCTCAGGGTGGCCCTAAATAAGACAGAGGCCCTTTTATTACATGGGACACGCATAAGGCTGCCTATCGGCGCCTCGTTAGTCGTCAACTCCATCCAGATCAGTATCCAGGCCCATATGAAGTACTTGGGTCTGGTGCTCGACTGGCGATGGTGGTTCCGGGAGCATTTCCGCCAAATTGCTCCTCGGCTGGTCGGCCCGGCGTCCGCCCTATCACGGCTCATGCCGCCGAGACGTCATCGCCCGTTGGGTTATGCGGCTGGAGAGGCCTACACACGGTGTTGTTACCGTTGAGGCCCTCCGGCCCGTACTGATGGAGTGGATGGAGCGGCGGCACGGGGTCCTCTGCTTCCGGCTGGTGCAGGTGTTGTCGGGGCATGGTTGCTTCGGCAAGTACCTGCCACAAGGTCGTGTGGAGGGAGTGGACTCCGTCCTGCCACCATTGGGGTAGTGACGAGGACACGGCGCAAATACGCTCGAAGTATGTTAGAGCTGGGACGAGTAGTGCCGTGACCTCGTCGCTGTCATCGGTGCCGACCTGACGCTGCCGGCTGTCGTGAAAGCGA
Organism: Lymantria monacha; assembly: GCA_905163515.2. Classification (NCBI taxonomy): domain Eukaryota; kingdom Metazoa; phylum Arthropoda; class Insecta; order Lepidoptera; family Erebidae; genus Lymantria; species Lymantria monacha. Next base: position 7,266,830 of record LR991090.1, on the reverse strand, counting down.
TGGTCGACAGCGTCAGGAACTGGGACGTAGTCGCCGCCTTCTGCGAGGCTATCATCTCGCAGAAGGAGGCGGCGGAACGAGCCCGGGAGGATTCCCGTGACCCGGGCCGCCGCCAGCGGCCGGGGCAGCGGCGGCATCTGCCCCTGATGCCGCCCTAACCGAGGCTTTGGGTGATCGGACCGTGGAATTGTCCGGTCACCCGACGTGAGGCCACCGCGTGAGGGCGACGCCCCGACGGCGAAAGCTGTCGGGGCGTTGACACGAGAGCAACTCGCAAGGGTAAACCGCCGGGCGGGCCACCGAAGACCAAGATCGGGTACCGGTGGTCCGCTCGCACGGCGAAGAGAGGTGTTTGCAGGATGGGTCCATGGAGTTGCGCGCCGCCTCTTCTGTCGCCCCGGACCGATTTATTGGGGCGCGACCACATCCATGGTCCACCTTGCAGAGAAAAAAAAAAGAAAAAAGGCATGAGTCGTTTGTGCATGCTATAATATAACATCTTTCATTTCAAGGAGCTTAGCTCGTGTTTTAAATGTTTCCAAATAAAAAGAAAGAAAAGGTATAAGCAATTAACATAACTCGGACAGTTATGTAATTTTTTTTTAAAGATCATTTCAAACGCAAATGCAATAACCAATACCCAGCTGTATAGCCAAAGTAAACTTGGGTAATTTCTAATTGAAGTAAAGTTCAGTTTTTTCGTGTGGCAACTACTGGTACGCATAAGGTTTGTAAATTAAAAAAAAAAACCTAAAATAAGTAATATAAAAAACAATTGCATTCGTCGTCAAATTAGATAATACAACTAAAAGTCTCTCAATCTAAATAAAACTATTTATTTTCATGATTAGTGATCAGGGTTCACGGCCATCGTAATTTGTTGATTAGTCTATATCGGGTGTTACTAAAATACACGCTCACTCAATATCACCTGAACGAATGACCGAATGATTGAATGATAGATTATCTTACTGACGTAAAACAGTACTCGTATGTACATAACAGCTTTGGTGAACCGACGCTATTATGTGCTCTAAATCATCAGTTGCATTATCGCATTGCTTTCTAATCAGGTTTTGATTTAAACCAAAACTTGACTAGGTTAGGATTCGTTCTTGTCAACGCACACGCTTTGCCTTAGAATTGCCAGTATTTGTTGATACTGTTCCTTCTATCTGGTATCCTAACAACTGTCACTGTTAGTCATAGGCTAGGCCTATATAGGTTGGCCACCGAAGACAAAGATCGGGTACCGGTGGCCCGCTCGCACGGCGAAGAGAGGTGTTTGCAGGGTGGGTCCATAGGGTTGCGTGCCGCCTCTTCCGTCGCCCCGGGCCGATTTGCCGGGGCGTGACCACATCCATGGTTCCCACCTTGCGAAGAAAAAAAATATTTATATAGGCTAAGGAAGGATACTGTAATAGTCATGCTTGGCGAGCGAATTGGTTGATCGCAGTGGGTATTAAATAGTTACCCAGGCAATCACTGCTGCTCATTGTTCTTAACCCATCGCCACAGCACCGAAGCCAAAGACTGGGTTCCGGTGGCCCGCTCACATGGCGTGGAGTGGTATATGTAGGGTGGGTCTATAGGGTCGCGCGCCGCTTCTTCTGTCGCCCCGGGCGTATTTAGCGGGGCGTGAACACACCATAGCCCGCTGCCAAAAAAAAAACAAACCATCGCCACAAGTGGATGGTGTGTAGATGTTATGATGAAATTATTCCTAAAATCATCATTGATTTATTTAACGTGATCAATTACAAACTTTTAACTTGTATGTCATTTACTTTTTTTTTCATTTTTACATATACAAATGTCTTCCAACGAATCTTCGTCTTCGTACAAGCCTATAAACGCCCCGTGGTTCCAATGGCGCATTGGGCATGACCACTTTCAATCAAGGAAAATTCATATTAGAATTATTTTATTTGATATTACCAGCCAGCATCACACGTGATAGGAAGTGTTACTGCCACTCTTTAGCACTTGCTTTTTATGTTACTATTTTTACTCCGTCGGTGGTGTAAATGGTATTTATCCTCATTATGACGTATTACTGTACGAATGGTATAGATGTCAATTATCAATCTCTAATAACAAATTTTCTGAGTGATTCTCACAAACGATAAGACTTTGTTGATCTACAATTTTTTTTTTATTAACCCTTAGGCGTCAAATTACTGAACGAATTTTCGAAATTCCCATTAACCGGTCTAGCGCCTCCTATAGCATATGGCTAGTGATTTGTAAACACTTAACAGGAGAATAAAAATATTAGTTCTACGTACACATTATTACAAAAAAGAAACATATTCTATTATATAAAATTCGATTAATTGAGTCCGTCAATATTTTATGCTCCTTCATTTTCCTATCGAAATGTACCAAGTTTATCTTTAATTGCCAAAACGTTCAAATACATTCAGGTAATTACGTCTCGTACCCTATATAAATTCAGCAATAATATTGATAGAACCTTGTTTACCTGCTTAACATTCAATCATTCTAAATCACCCATTCCAAATCACTCATTTAGTAGCTCTTTGTTTTATTAATTCATTCATTGTCCTTTCTTACGTGTTAAATTTTCATTCATTCGCCAAATTTCGGCCATTCGTTATTTTATTCAGTTTACTCATCAAATAAATTCTCTTATTCATTATTATTTATTCAACGTCTCTTTTAACATAAAAGCATAGCTTATTCTCTACCGATAAAAGCATTGGCATTTTAATCATGGTACATTTGGAGGTATGTTGTTAACTGAATAAAGCTTAAGTGGTGATTTTTAAATGATATTATAATATTATGAACCGCTTTAACGGGGAAAAATCAATTGATAATATTTAGTAAATAACGGGCTGACTATTTAATTATGTTATAACAGTTATTCTTTGCTTAAAACGAAGTTGACAGTTATTTAGATGAAAAAAAAAAGAAACTTGGTCGTCTCGAGACGCCCGACACAAGTGATAAGTTAAACTATTTAATATTAAAATTGTTTAACTTGAGAAAAGCTTAGATTATTACTTAAATTTTATGTATATTAAATGTGATAATGTAAGAAAAGGTTATTTATTAAAAAAATCTTTTAACATCACATCTTAATACGGCTAGCGCTGTGGGTTAGAGTGAGAGATAATGAGTCTACTTAACGCTGCTGTGTGCGTGAGAGAAAGGGAAGGCAGATAGACTGACGCCGTTACGCGTTTCGTAACGAAGTGTTTTACCCTCCCATAATAAGTTATCACTTCAACTAATGGAATACTTTTCCATTCGATTTTGTATTCATTCAAATCAAATCTTCATTTCGTTTGACAAATTATTTTATCTCTAAAAACACAATATGATGCGTTCTGTGCATATAACTCAGATGCCACTATCTAATAAGCCGCGTAGCTAAATCCAGTATGATCTATTTATGCTATAAAAATCAAAAACTCTGAATAATGTGCTTTAAAGCCTGAGAATATTGCTTTATTACTTCGACCATGAATATTATCAAGTACTGGAGTTTTATGTAACAAAAAACAAATCCGTTTAAATATGTGAACTACTAAAATATCGAGTGATATCAATATATAATGGAACTTGTGTCTTACCACCGAGTGGTACATTTTCGCAAAGACAAATAATAATGAAACAGAACGAAAATAGAACATGAATGGTTAATAAAGAACGAATGAATAATAATATTCAATAGTTCATGTGGTTGGAATTCGTAAAGAGAACGCGAATGTTCAATATAGAATGAATGAATAATAATATACGATATTTTATGTGGATTAAATTCAACATTGAATGCTGGTTGATTCGACAATGACAGCGGTTTTCAAACAACCCAAATGTCTTAAAGATCTGATAATAACATTTGTTAATCTCTACTACTCTTTGCGATTGTAAGCAAATACCTAATAGTTGAGACGTATTTCTAGAATCAAAACCGACAATCTAAACTTTGAATGAATTAAATATATTCATACATAACAAATAATTGCCTGGATTTAAAACTGTATTATCTAAACGTGTGATGACGGAGTAAGAATACAATGCATCACCCACTATCTTACCGCGAATAATCGTAAATGACGACTAAGCGATATAAAACGCACATATATAACAAAACCCTAAAGCTAACACGTCTAACCAACGTAGTATATTAGTTCAATTTCTCTCCTATTATAGATGAGACTCAAGCCCAACAGTGGGACATATATGAGCTGAGATGAATGATACTGTACCTACTGTTACTTTCACATGATTTTTGACATTATAATATACACTTTGACACCAAAAAGGAAATGCAGTACAGTTGTTTCAAATTTTTTAAGTGACTTAATCATCCGAATCGGGGATTAGTCCGGTCGTCCGAAGTGAGGCTGCCGCGTAAGGACGACGCCCTCACACTAACACTTATTAGTCGAGATGACAGGGCGTCGACTCGAAAGGATACCCGCGAGGGTAGACCGCCGGGTGGGTCACCGATGACAAAGACCGGGTTCCGGCGGCCCACACGCACGGTATGGAAAGGAACATTGGGGGTCGGGTTTATGGGTTGGCCGCTTTTTCTGTCGCCTCGGACAGATTTATCGGGGTGTAACCAGATGGTCTGGTTACCCAGCTTATTAGCTCGCCACAAAAAAATAGTGACTTAATCACAATTTCAGTTTTGACAGATTGCCGATATACGACTCAATTATTAACATTTACCTTTTCTGGGGCCCTTGCTTTTCAAATCACAGATTTATGTAAAATTTCCCAAATTGGCTTGTAGTTGCTGAGACAGTGTTTTGTTGTGACTCATAATTTTTATAAGCCAAAGTACTATTAAAACAATTTTATATATATAGGTATATACCTATTCAGATTTTTCTTTTGAATTAGTATTCTTATAGGGGCGGGACAATAACTACGAACGTTCACATTCACACCGCCTATGAAATCGCTAAACGAAAATTTAGCGCAAAATCAACCATAGAGATATATATTCTACAATGAAACACTGGCAGTTTGCTGCATACAGACGCGGGCTGGTCCATCCAAGATAGTACTACATTCTTGCAGAAAATCAACGTCTGAGCATTGGTAATGAGCTGTTGCGCTTCGTTCGGTGAGCGTGAGAGCCGTAAGCCCAAATTTTTGGGTGCGTTTTGGTTGGTAGGCAACGACCTAACTATACCTCTGGATTCGCAAAAGTCCATGAGCGACAATAATAGATACCATCTGGTGTACTGCTTGCTCGTTTGCCACAATAAACAATAAAAATAAAGTAATAAATAGTAACAAAAGAATTCGTTGCTTTTCAAGGCAATCGTTGCATAATATATGTATTATTTACGTATTTATTACCCGCAGTTCTGTCACCGTCATGAACGTGTTACAATAAAAAAAAAAGTACATATATGTAAATTAATACATCACGTTGGAAACTGACGAGGTATTTGGCTGAATGGAAACATAATTATATATTTGTTATTTCGTCCGCGACGGAGTAAACACATTTCACTATCGCTTAATTTGCCGCGAATACCATAGTACATACATAGTTATATACTGCAACGAAGGTAAACTGGAATGAAAATATTATATTAACCTCTTTGAAATAAAACTATTTTTACAGATTCTATCGCGTTTGTATTTGATTTTAAAACGTTTCGAACACTTTACAGCGTCCATGGTCGCGGGAGGTCCTCCAATTTAAAAAATCAAATACAAACGCGATAGAATCCGTAAAAAAATAATTTTATTTTAAATGTTTAGTACTTGTAACATCAAAAATTATTATGCTAGCATCTCTGATTAAAAAATAGCGTTCTACCTGTAATATTTGTATGTAAATACTTTATATAAACACAAGTTCCAACCATCAGCGCCATTAGAGAATCTTCTACTGGCTTAACCAGTCATCAAACAGCTACTGTGTCACTGACTGTGTTGCCATCTTGGGAATATGTGATAGTGTATCTATTTATTATAGATACTTACTATACCAGTTCACAGGGCCGGCTTTACCTATAGTGCAGAGGGTGCGGTGCACCCGGGCGCCGTGTGTTAGGGGGCGCCGAATGACAGGTTTGGGTAGGTTACTTTGTCGCCATGCTCACTATAACTTCATAATCCGAACGCGTTTACCTGATTTTGTGTCAAAACAACGAGACTAAGCATGTGACAACGCATTCCACTGAGGTTCGGAGTTTAGTCGAACGTGTTGTATCAACTTATTCCATTTTGTTCCCCATTTTGATACAAGAGGGCGCCAGGTTATTGATTGCACCTGGGCGCTACATGTGCTAGAGCCGCTCCTGCCAGTTCATTTTCACTCTCATCTCAACTCATATATGTCCCACTGTTGGGCTCGAGCCTCTGCCTTAATGGGAGAGAAATCGACCTACTATATCGCGCTGGTCAGACATATTGGTATAGAGTTTTGTTTCGAGTCTTTACTTTGCATAGATGCTATATGCATTTTATATCCCTTAGTCGTCTCTTACGATCACCCACGGGTAAGATAAGGGGTTGTGAATTGTATTCTTTCTCCGTCACCACACGGATAACTTTGATTGATTTTCACTCTCACCGTAGAGTAAATCCGTGGGCAATGATGGCACTCACTTTAGCTTGAGATGTAGAAGAACATTGGTTATTTTGCGAGGGAACATGTTATCTTTCGAACCGAATGTTTTCACGCATGCTGCATGCCTGCTCGAAGTTTGTCTTTTACTACTAAAAGGATGTACACAGTTTCAATAGTATAACTATACATAACGGTACGCAAACCTCTGGGTATTTATCGAGCACAGTTCCTAGTAACGATTTTCATGATGGAAAATCAAATAACTGTTATTGATCCACCCTTGTTTTCTTGACCCTTCAATAATCGAATTGCACTTCCTCCAGTAGTATCAATACGACATGAGAGTCAATATCAATCCGACATGAAAGACAGAAGACTAATTTTTCAAGTACCCACTCTCTGTGATGCATCACAGCGTTTACATGAAGGGGCAGCATCAAGTAAGATCTCACTGCAAATTTTAGTCTAGCCTTTTTTTGCGGTGAACTATGGATACGTCTCGCCCAGCCAAATCGGTCCGTGGTGACGGAAGAGGCGACGCGTGACCCCATAGATCCACCATGCAAACTCCTCTCTTCGCCGCGCGAGCGGTACCCGATCTTTGTCTTCAGTGGCAAATTTTAGTCTACATACATACATACATATCATCACGCCATATCCCTTGCAGGATAGGCACAGAGAACAGAGTGCCAGAGAACTTTATCTTTGCATACTTCACTCGCTTCCTCAACATTCATAATTCTCTTCATACACGCTCGCCGGTTTCGGAGACTCTTGACTCCACCTTCCTTCAGTACATGACCGATCTGGTCTAGGTGGGTTAGTGTCGGTCTCCCCCGGTACCTACATCCTTCCACTTTCGCATTGTATATCTTCTTAACCAGACGTTCGTTCGGCATTCTTTCCACATGTCCGAACCATCGGAGCATTCCCTTTCCCCTTTTAGTCTAGCCTAGGAATCATATACTCAGGAGCATGTAAAAGTCACTTGTATACTTCATATCAGCTCATTCAAGTCTTTTTGCTGAGCACAAGCTTCCTCCACAATAGAAGAGCAAAAATAAATTGACCTACTATACCAAGCTGGTCAAGATTGGTATAGAGCTTTATTTCGAGTTTTCGCTCTCTTACACAGATATTATATACATATTATATCCCTTAGTTATCTCTAAGGATAGTCATGACCAAGAAAGACGGACGATGAATTCTATTCTTTCTTCATTATCACATGGGAAAATAACAAAGCAAAATAAAGTAAATCCGTGACGGAGGAAGAATACAATTCACCACCCCTATCTTACCCGTGGGTGATCGTAAGAGACGACTAAGGGATATAAAACGCATACAACATCTATACAAGAGAAGGAAAACTTGAAAGAAAACACCATACCAACACGTCTGACCAGCGCGGTATACTAGGTTAACTTCCCTCCCATTACGGAGGAGACCCGAGCCCAACAGTGGGACATATATGGGCTGTGATAATGATGATGATGAATTATATTCCCTTACACTAAGGTCTAAGGAAATATAATTATTCCCTTAGTCCTTAGTCCTTTTTACGACATTTACAGGGAAGATAGGGGGAATCTGTGAGGCAGCGGCTTTGGGCCGGGTAGGTGGCGCTGCTGTGGGAATATCGCTTAAAGCTTTTTTGGACAGGACGACCTCTACCGGGACAGCTAGTATTATTATATAATATAATAACTATGTACTCGTACTTATCAAACTTCTGTACGTTAACCGTGTTACTAAATTTGAAACACGTGAACAAATCGTATTTACAATATAGTTTTAGCAACCCAATTACCGATCACGCGACAGTACCACGAGCTAATGCTAAAAATAGTCGTATTATTGCCGCCTCGAGGGTACAATTAACTTTATACAATATAAAGAAATAAGTTTAGTATTAATTTATTTGGATCACTTTGCTGTATTTTCCCTGAAGTTATATTCCATACATAATTATTATTATTATAGTCCATTACTGTAGCGGCCAGAAAAGAGGCATTAATGGACGAGGAATTAAACGACGTCTAAATGTGGGCAGAGGCGTAGCCGAGGCACATATACGTAAGTCCATCAATTCCTAGTTGTGGCCAAGGCTTGTATAGTACTTTTCTCAAATAATGCGCGGCAATTAAGAGTAAGTAGTAATAATTATAACTGTATACATGACGAACAACGAACAACATTTTTCACGTGCTAAAGGGTTCATTTGTTTTTCTTTTCATTATCAAACAGATTTTATTTCAAGCCAGTTCGAAATTTAAATAAAACTCTGATAAGTCGCCTATTTGGTTACCACGTTTTGGAGTAACAAATCGTTCCATTTTTAAAATACACGATAGAGATATGAATTTACATGTATATTTATTTGGCCGCTAAAACACGACAGATATGGATTTCCATACATTTTTTACCGGCCGCTGCTCACGTGTATTTCGCCAGTACAGCAATTTCAATTTATCTCGAAGAAGGTTGTCAAAATAATGCTCAAATTTCCAAACATATTTGAGAAATAGTACATATACACATATAGCGAGGGCAGTTAACCTTCTATACCACGCTGGTCAGCTGAATTGGTACAGAGTTTTATTTCGAGTTTTCCTTCCCTCGTATAAGTTTTATATATATTATATTCCTTAGCTGTCTTTTTACTATACCTACACGTAGATAAAATAGGGGTGGTGAATTGTATTCTTATTCCGTCATCACAAAGATTAATTAAGCCTTGGCAATAATTAAAAACAGCAAAAGGAATAGCAGAATGGACAGTAGTGTTTTTTCTAGGAAACTTTAAATCTATAATCTTACTGCGATGGCTAGCCCACTCGCCAAGAGTTATATTGTACCTTTGATATTCCTATTAAAATACATTATATCATCAACCATCATCATCATTCTCCTGCTCTTATTCCAATTACTTGGGGTCGACGCAATATACCTACGCCTGGTGCCGTCCTAACCGAGGCTTCGGGTGATTGGACCGGGGAATTGTCCAGTCACCCGACGTGAGGCCACCGCGTGAGGGCGACGCCTCGACGGCGAAAGCTGTCGGGGCGTCGACGAGAGAGGAACCCGAGAGGGCATACCGCCGGCCGGACCACCGAAGACAAAGATCGGGTACCGGTGGTCCGCTCGCACGGCGAAGAAGAGATGCTTAATGGGGTTGCGCGCCGCCTCTTCCGTCACCCCGGACCGATTTGGCGGGGAGCGACGTCCATAGCCCACCGCAAAAAAAAAAAAAAAAAAAAAAAACGTGTCGACGCAATATGTACTAAAACATATTGCAAAAGTTATTGGCAATAATTTTATGACCGGCCGTTTGCCTGACGTCCTTGAGAATGTAATTGTTGACCAAACGGCGGTTTTGGCCTAAGTTGATATAAAGCTCTTAGTCATCTTTTACGATATCCACGAGCAAAGTAAGGGTTTGTTAGTTGGTAGTATTCGTAGCCGCTACCACACAGCGAGTTCATATCTTATTATATACATATGTCATACCTAAAAGCAGCATCTAACGTAATAATGATCATCATCATCATCATCACAGCCCATACATGTCCCACTGTTGGGTTCGGGCCTCCTCCATAACGGGAGGGAAATTGACCTACTATACCGCGCTGGTCAAACGTGTTGGTATAGGGTTTTGTTTCGAATTTTCCTTCTCTTGCATAGATGTTATACGCGTTTTATATCCCTTAGTCGCCTCGTACGATCACCCACAGGCAAGATAGGGGGTGGTGAATTGTATTCTTACTCCGTCACCACACGGATAATACGTAATAATGATAAAAAGTGATATATTTTGTTTAATCAATCTAAAAGTTTTAAATTCCAAAGATACTTGCCAAACATACGTCTGCTTCTTTAAACTCGCAGACCGAACTATGTGGCGAATATCCAAAAGGTATAAAAAGAATTACCAAACTATTGTTTTGACGATGCTAAAATTAATTACACGTTCTCGCAACACATGTGATGTGTCTAGCTCGACGTTATTGCATAGGATTTTCGCATTAATATACGTTAAACTTGCAGACAGAATGTATTTATAAAGGTTTTGTATTTTTTTTAAGAGCAATATCAACAAACTTTAATAATATAACTGCACAGATTGCATAGTGGTTAAAATACTGACCTTCCGTCCCAGTGATATGGGTTTGATTCCTACGCAGGACAATACTTTGTGCGATCCACGAAATATTGTTCAGAGTCTGGGTGTAATTTGTACGTTAATTGCATGTTTGTAAATACCCCTGCAATACAAGGATTATTTCCTTAGTTAAAGGTGGGGATTTTTTTAATTACCGTTTTCATATAGCAACACCTTTGCAATAAGGATAAGGATTCTTTCCGAAAAATATCGATCCATGAATCGATTTGAACCGTCCTGCAAAGAATCGATTCATAAAAAATCAAAGTCGAAAAGATCGATTACAGAAAAATCGATCTTTTCAGATTTTCTTTCAATCAACGGTCAACGGTCAACGATTACATTGAGGCTTGACGTCTGGCAGGCCACCGAAGTCAAAAATCGGGTACCGGTGGCCCGCTCGCACGGCGAAGAGAGAGGATTTTACGGTGGGTCTATGGGGTCACGCGCCGCCTTTCCGTCACCCCGGACCGATTCGGCGGGGCGAGACGCATCCATAGCCCACCAATAAAATAAAAAAAATAAAAAAAAACAAGGGTTGACGTCTGGCAAGCGGCCAGTCATAAAACTATTACCAATAACTTTTATGATATGTAGGTACTATGAAAGAAGAGTACATATTGTATCGACCCTAAGTAATTAGGATAAGAGTAGGAGAATGATGATGACATATATGATGTCATATTACTATCACATACTTCCGTTTGATTTAATTCAAATATTTCTCAAACTAAGTCCGTTTTCGTAACTTTTGCTAAGGCAAGACATAGATAACCAAAAGAAACTCAATTACTGAACTTGAAATAGGCTCAAGAAAATATATCGAAACTAAAATAAAATATTACAATCTGAGAAACAAATGCAATAGAAGAAAAAGTACAATATAATAACCGGTTCCAAGCAGACGTAGGTGCTTCTGTAGGTAAGTACCTAAATAAAATAGTTTCCTTTCAATTCAACTTTTTCTATTACGTAATTTATTTATGAATTTATTAGTGCTTACTAAAGGAATATAATTTATTGGAAACTCAACACTAGCTTTTTGAGTTATACCTACGTTTTTATTTTACAATATCTTGTAATCCTTGTATTATAGTGAACTTGACAAACATAAAATGTATGAACACAAATCATATCATCATTTGCCTGCCCTCAATCCCACGATAAATGGGGTCGGCACAACAAGTTCTTGCCTCATTCACCACAATCTTCTATCAGCCGTCATATCTGCACTCACAACTTTCATACCCATATCCTCGTTTACACATCTCTTTTTGGGTCTCCCACGATTCTTACGCCCATCCACAAGAATATTGATAACCCTCCTTGTCACATATCTTTCATCCCTCCTCAACACATGTCCATACCAAGACAATCTCGCGCTCCTAAACTTCTCTATCACTGGTGCTAATTTCAAACTTCCCCTAATATATACATTTCGAATCAACCTCAAATCATATACATATACACTTGAAATTACCCATTTATATATCGCACAAAAATATATCCTTATTTGAAACGCACACACGATACTGCACATAGCATTGGTACTTAGTCAACTATGTATCATTTACTACAAAATGGCGTTGAAAATGTAGATAAGACTATTCATCATAATTTTAACTCTATATAATATGTATAATCAAATCAAATCAACTGCTACTATGTGGCAGCGGCTACGAATACTACCAACCCTTACTTTGCTTGTGGATGTCGTAAAAGACGACTAAGAGCCTTATAAAGACCTGGGCCAACTCTATCTGATGCCGTTTGGTCAACAATTACATTCCCAAGGACGTTTGACGTCAGACAGGCAGCCGGTCATAAAATCATTGCTAATAACTTTTACAATATGTGCTATGAAAGTGCATATTGTATCGAGCCCAAGTAATCGGTTTAAGAGTAGGAGAATGAAAGTGATGAATCAAATCAAATCAATTATTATGCATAAGCCTTTTTTTTTTTTTTTTTTATTGGTGGGCTATGGGTGCGTCTCGCCCCGCCAAATCGGTCCGGGGTGACGGAGAAGGCGGCGCGTGACCCCATAGACCCACCGTAAAATCCTCTCTCTTCGCCGTGCGAGCGGACCACCGGTACCCGATCTTTGTCTTCGGTGGTATTATGCATAAGCCTGGTACTTACATATTGTTAATTTTACATATTTTTTAAATGTATTCAAAATCTACCACCGAATCGGACAGCGCCCACATTTGATTCGACAAGAAACATAACTAGCTCATCACTTTTTAGGTTAAATATTTTAGTATTGATATGGATACATGTTTGGTAAATATCAGATCCAGTGAAAATAATATTAGCTTTATTAAATCAACTGCCTTAATTCTCTTTTTTTTTTTAATGGAATGCCGAACTAATCTCCTGAAGCAACCCTTCTTTATTCCATATCATCATCATCTCAGCTCATATATGTCCCACTGTTGGGCTCGAGCCTCCTCTGTAATGGGAGGGAATTTGACCTACTATACCACGCTGGTCAGACGAGTTGGTATAGGATATTGTTTCAAGCTTTCCTTCTCTTGCATAGATGTTATATGCGGTTTATATCCCTTAGTCGTCTTAAGTACCCGTAGGCGATCGTAAACCCCAGAGGGGTGGTGAATCTTATTCTTACTCCGTCACCACACGTATAATTCTATATCAGTTCATACATCATCAGTCTTCCACAATGGGAAAGTAAATTTGCAAACTGTATTTACCACGTCGACGAAATTAATTTAAGTATCTCTTACTTAGTGATATTATTAGATTTCGTCTTTTTAGTCGTCTGAGAGAGACTTCACGTATCAGTACATCCTCTTATCTATTGGCCTATTAGCCAATTTTTGCTTCATGTCTCCCGCTTTGCATAGAAGGGAAGTGGATTTTTTTTGCAACTCCTCCCGTTTTACTTTGCTAATTAAATTTGTTGCAGGTTCCAAGACAGTTAAAAGCGTTTACCGGGACTTCCCGCGGGTCAAACTTCGGTGTCTTATATGGAGACCATTGTAGATCCTGGCTTACAGAAGTTACAGTAGTGGGCATGTGTGGTGGGATTAGTTCCAAAAAAAAAAATAGTCGTCTGAGATTGAACACACTTAAGAGAAATGGTTGTTCTCTTGCGTAGATATCATCATCATCATCATCATCATCATCATCATCACAGCCCATAAATGTCCCACTGTTGAGCTCGGGCCTCCTCCGTAATGGGAGGGAAATTAACCTACTATACCGCGCTGGTCAGACGTGTTGGTATAGGGTTTTGTTTCGAGCTTTCCTTCTCTTGCATAGATGTTGTATGCGTTTTATATCCCTTAGTCGTCTCGTACGATCACCCACGGGCAAGATATGGGGTGGTGAATAGTATTCTTACTCCATCACCACACGGACAAGATATAATAAGCGACATATCAACAAACGTCTCATTACTAACGACAAAATCTTGCGCACAATTTACTTTAAATCGTCGCTCAGAGTGTTGATATTCGAGTAAAATACCAAGTAGACAAGGAAGGACTGAAATCAAATTAACACGATGTCAAGAGCCACTTAAAAGGCAGACAGACTGTACAATTGTGAACTAAGTCACCCTAATCACAACAGTCAGCCAGCTAAAGTAATATTATTCAATAGATTTGTATTACAAATCAATCATCATTCTCCTGCTCTTATCCCAATTACTTGGGGTCGACACAATATGTACTCCTCTTCCTACAAATTGCAAAAGTTATTGGCAATAGTTTTATGACCAGCCGCCTGCCTGACGTCAACGTTGGTAATGTAAATGTTAATCAAATGACATCAGGTGGAGCTTTTATCAAGTGGTGTGGTGGGTCCACACCGATCGATAAAAGCTCTTAGTCGTTTAAGACATCCACGAGCAAAGTAAGGGTTGGTAGTATTCGTAGCCGCTACCAAACAGCCAAGGATTTTCTATAATTAGTAAAAACAAAGCATTTCTATAATTTGTAAAAACACTTTCCAAAGGATAACAAGTTGTTTTCATACGAAAATGTCCTACTTTTATTTCATTACACCAACTCAAACAATAATCAACAAGATGAGGATATACGTATGTATGACCCGAATACCATCTGGATGCTGTAATGTTTCCAACCAACGACTACAGCCTCCAAGTCACGTTTAATCTAATACAGTGTTTCTCAAAGTGTATCTCGTAAACCCCTTGGGGTCATAATAATTTCTGATGTTTACGTGTGTATCACGCATATAAAATAAAACTATTTTTATGGACGTTCCTACGTTTATATTTGATTTTTACGTTTTAAACACTGTTCAGCGTTCTTCTAGTCCTCCCGTAAATATAAACCTTTGTGGTGATTTTACCCGTCGTAAAAATAGGAGTTTCGTTTTATATTTCCTTTTATGCTTTTAACGCTGATCAGCTGAAACATGATTTGTGATATAAGCAGTTATTAATTAAATATTTTTTATCATTGAAAAATATTGATAAAATTAGCATTAATATGATACAGATATAAAAAATACTTTCACTGTGCAGACATGGGACTAAAAGTTTAAGAAACACTAATCTCAAATAATCTCATTTGTTCGCTCCAGATTCTATCCCTATTCTATTCTGTTTGCTAATAATTGCTGAATTGTGTTGTGCTGGTAGTAGAATGGAATCAATGAGATTGCAAATTACCATTATTGACAACTGAGACTAACCATAATTCCAATTACTATATAACCCAAATACAAAAAGTCGTCCTTTATGAAACAAGATTTTCCTTTGAAATTGTATAAAATAGTTGCGTATACTCAAATTTTATATATAAACAAGTTGAGGTTTAGATTCCGTGAGAAAAGAAATGAATTCCTAGATTTTAGTGTTCAATAAATCATCATTCTCCTACTCTTATCCCAATTACTTAGGATCGATACAATATGTACTCTTCTTTCATAGAACATATTGTAAAAGTTATTGGCAATAGTTTTATAACCGGCCGCCTGCCAGACGTCAACCCTCCTTGGGAATGTAATTGTTCACCAAACGGCATCAGATGGAGTTGGACCAGGTTGTTATAAGGGTCTTAGTCGTCTTTTACGACATCCACGAGCAAAGTAAGGGTTGGTAGTATTCGTAGCCACTACCACACAGCAAGTTTAGTGTTTAATAAATATGATACAATAATGTTCACGTATATATACACTACACGTTACAACAAAATAAGCATAACTCGACCTGCATAGTCTCAAGCACGTTTAAGTTTGGCAAAGTTTCTTTACGTTGCTTCCTTGAGCATAAGTTATGCAACACTTGGGACAGGTCTCAAGGGACTGGGATAAATAAAATTGCGACGCAAACTAAGACATCCGCGAGGGTTGCTCTTGATGAAGGCTTAACTTTTTCGACAAGAATTCACAAGTTGAATTTGTTGCTCTTGATTTATAGAAACACAAATTTTATCTATGTAATTCTCAAGTATCTTTTTAATAATATTTTTTTAAGTAACTCTCAAGACAAAAGAAAATTAAAAGAACTAAATCCCATGTGTGACAATCATTTTTCTCTCGTAATCAAGTTTTCATAAATAATCAAGCGCATTAAATGCTAAATTTCAGTAATTTGAATAATAGGGCCGTGTTATCGTTTAACACAATTCTAACTGCAAAGTTAGAGTATTAAGTCTGTACAATGTGTAAACAATGCCGAGTAGATGGCACACGTATCCTTAAAGTATAATACGTTGCGAAAATTGAATGTCAAACAACAGTTCGTGTTGGTGTAAGTGGCAGCACGATTGGAACGGATTTCCAATAGGTATAAGTTCGGATCCCATGTGTGACAATCATTTTCGCTCGTAATCAAGTTTTTATAAATTAAAAGAACTATATTAAGACAAATCCTATGAGTACAAATTTGATGAGTTTATTAATGTGTAATTCAGACTTTCGAAGGGTTCCATCTCCGCAGTGGCAGGCCCAATGGCGATGGCGAGGGATTACGATAGGTAGGTATATGGAGCCACGCGCTTTTTCGTCGCACTGGACGGAACGGACGTGTACAGACCATAGCCTGTCAAAAAAAAGGCACTCTTTTTTTCTATTTTTTTTTTTATGGCAGGCTATGGTCTGGGCATACACCGTCGGCAGCGTCTGGAGCGACGGAACGGCAGCGTACAGCCCTATAACCTAACGCGTGATACGTTTTTATTTCATGTTAATAAAAAAGGCAACGTCTCTTAATAAAAGCAGCTTGTACAATGCATTAAACATGTTATTCCATAATTACGAGTTTGAAACTAAGTTATTATATTTGCGAGTTTTTTATTCTCTCATTGAATAATTAGATATGACTCTACAATAATAAAAAAATAACAGTATATATGTATGTATCCTTGTATGAATAAGCAAGTTAGTCAGTGTGAAATTTCTTGTGGATCATCTGGTGTCCATTGTTTATGACGTGGTTCCAGTTTAACCGTTATTTGGTTATTCACATAATAAGAGTCTAAAATATTATTAATTAAGATATCTTTAAACATTTTAATGCAATGTATCGCTCCGAATACTGTCAATTCTAAGATGGTTTTGAGATTGTTGTAAGAATATTTAATAGCATTTTGATAGTCTAACCAGCGTGACATAGTATGCTAATAATACCATATCCTTTTGGAAGTGGCCTCCGGCCAATAATAGGGGTTATATCGATTGAAGAAGAAGATAGAATCTGAATAGCGGCAATAACACAAAGTCTTTATTCATGCTCTACGATTACGCATACTCTTAATATGACATCTAGTCATCGCGAATTTGATCCACAAAAGTATGACGTGGACACAGAATTTCCCATTGCACATACCGGCCTCTCACAAAGCAATGAGTTTTGTTTTTGTATTATACTTTTGCAGTTACCATTGTAATAGAGAGAAATAAATAAAACTTTTTTAAATATTTTTTTTTTAACTTAGATCAAGTCTCAGCAAACATTTCCACCACAGTGACTCTCAGAAACTAATATCTACAAAGACCATCAGAAGATCCTAGGAAACACTTTAATTGTCTCGGAACCTGCTACAAATATAAATAGAAAAGAAAATAGGAGGAGTTGAAAATCCACATCCCTCAAAGCGGAATTAATCAGCCAATAAAATAACAGGATATATAGAAACGCAGCAGTAGAAAAAAACATATTATTAAAACCCCAATATTTTCAGGATAATCCTTAGATACTAATATTATAAATGCGAAAGTAACTCTGTCTGTCTGTCGCTCGTTCACGCCAAAACTACTACTACCTACTGAACCAATCACAATGAAATTTGGTACACAGATAGTCTAGAGCCCGACAAAGGACATAGGCTACTTTTTAATGCAAAAAAAAAGGTTGTAAAGGGGATGAAAAATTGTAAGGAAGTATCGTCATTTTTAAAGCCAGAAGCTTGAATCTTCTTTTAGGCTATTGATTGGATATAAATAAATATGACATTAACACGTTATTAAAATTTACCCTTAAGGGGTTAAATTAAAATAGGGGATGTAAAACTTTAGGAAAGTAACCTTTTACGCGGGCGAAGCAGCGGGCAGAAGCTAGTATTTTATATATGAATAATTTCCACACAATGTTTGCTCGAAACCAAAATATCTATACAATTAATTTCACATTATAAACTTTTTAAATACGCAACAGAAGTGTTAATGGCCTCACACTAACCGCAACCCTTTCTAAAATAAACTTTTAAAGCCAATTCAACGAGTATAAGGGGTGTATATGAATGATTAATCAACCAAAAGATTCTCTATAAATAACTATCAACTGAATAGCTAATAATACGATAATTAAAAATGGTTTCATCATCAGCATATCATCCCTCCATCCGTCCAGTCCTTAGACGTCCACTGTTAGACATAGCGGTGACGCTTCCACGAGAATGCCACTCACAACGGTCCTGTGCCACCTGCATCCATCGGTTTCCTGCGGTCTTCATAATTTTGTCAGTCCACCTGGTGGGGGTCATCAGCATTTCAACGTCCGCTACATTTCAACGTCCGCTATTTGCCAAAGACCTTTGATAAGCTGTATAATGCCATAATCATCACACTTGATAAATGGGTTAGTGATCGTAATTAGTGTTATAGATCTTTCAGAAGTCCTGGCGCCCAATCGCCTTGTGATCAGTGACTACTTTTGAACTAGTTCTTTTTTGACTGCACAGATGGCGTAGTGGTTAAGATACCGACCTTCCGTGCCAGTGCCGTGGATTCGATTCCCACGCAGTACATTACTTTGTGTGATCCACAAAGTGTTGCTCTGAGTCTGGGTGTAATTTGTCTGCGTTAATTGCATGTTTGTAAAGTCCCCCGCAATACAAGGTTTATTTCCTTAGTGCAGGGTGGTGTCTTTTAAAAAAAAAAAAAAGTTCTAAAGCTCTAATTCTCACGGGCAAGTAAGAGGTAGCCATAGTATTTTTTACAAAGTTCTCTTGCTAATACATACTAACGTTCAATTCCATATAACTATTAGCCTATCAAGGTTGACTATTAGACAAAGAGCTCCCCACAGAAGTAGAATAATGCCACAATCGAGAAACATGGCTTAACAATCACAGTTATGAGTTGCCCAACAAAGAGCTGCTGCCCTTTCCTCTTAATACTTCTTATGGTGTTCATGACCATAATAAGAAGACGAACTATTTCAAGAGATAACATTCAGATTAGAATAAATTTAACGAACATAGCTCACAGATTAAGCGCATTGACTTCAACTGAGGCCGCGGATAGACGGACCTCCGAAATAGACATGTGTAAGTAATGCGAGTGATGTATCACACGTAATATTACCCGACCGTGTACTGTCATATTACACATTACGCGACTAAACATCACATCACATTAAACATGCGCGAACACCCGTGTACTGTTCTGCATTTTTGCAATGTTCGGTGTCTGGCAATTCAATATTTATTTTGAGCTTTATTTTCAGAACGTTATGGCTTATATTTCTTGAGGCCGCCCGCCGTATGTATAGAGCGTTATCGCATTACGCATCACACATGACATTTCATGTCACGTGTGATGTTTGAAGTGATGGTTAAATGTAATATTACTCGGCACGAAATGTAATGCCATATCACATCACTTCGCGAAGTACTGTTTCGCGCATGTCTACTCCGAAACCGCCACCTAAAGAGAGACCGATCGCGAAGGCCACACCCCGGCGGTGCGTTACCAGGATGTCGACGGGATTAAGTACCTGAGAGAGTAACTCGATGAAAGAAAAAACCAAAATCAAAGTATCGCTACCGGTGTTCATTCACGGGGTATAATATGGTATATTATGGGACCAAGCGTCGCCGCGTCGCCTTTCTATCACCCTATCAATCCATGATTGAACAGTGTTACCAAATTCAGTTCGAAAGACATCAAACTGAAGATAATTCTTACTAAAGAAGTTGTGTGTGTATATTTTTTTATAGCGAGGCTTCGGGTGATCGGACCGGAAAATTGTCCGGTCACCCGACGTGAGGCCACCGCGTGAGGACGACGCCTCGACGGCGAAAGCTGTCGGGGCATCGACAGGAGAGGAGCCCGAGAGGGCATACCGCCGAGCGGGCCACCGAAGACAAAAATCGGGTACCGGTGGCCCGCTCGCACGGCGAAGAAGAGGTGCTTGGAGGGTGGGTCAATGGGGTTGCGCGCCGCCTCTTCCGTCACCCCGGACCGACTTGGCGGGGTGCGACGTCCATGGCCCACCGCAAAAAAAAAAAAAAGGTACCAGTCGCCAGATATGTATGACAAATAAAGTCAGATAGCCCTTGTAATAATTTAATAAAAAAAAGTGCTGTGTGGTAGCGGCTACGAACCCTTACTTTGCTCATAGATGTCGTGAAAGACGACTAAGAGCCTTATAACGACCTGGGCCAACTCCAACTGATGCCGTTTGATTAACATTTGTATTCCCAAGGAAGGTTGACGTCTGGCAGGCGGACGGTTATAAAACTAACTTGCCAATAACTTTTACAATATGTACTATGAAAGAAGAGTACATATTGTATCGACCCCAAATAATTGGGATAAGAGTAGGAGAATTATGAATTAAATAAATAAATATTATTATAAATATTAATATTTGAATTTGATTCTAAGTTTATAAAAAATGGTAAGCACACTACAGTGTTAACAGACAGGTCGCAACTAGAAGGACCGACAACCTTTGAGATAAAATTATTTCATTAGAAAAAAAAAGATGCACCACGTGCAGACTAATTGCTCTTTTAATATGAATAGACAAGGTCTGGATGTTGCTCACTCTAAAGCAATTACGACTACGTCGGTCTTAATGAAAATGGACAGCATTTGCCACTCACCCACTTCAAACGCATTAAAGGCACACCAATATAATAAAAGCATTAAATTATTGATGATGGAAATTGTATTAAATTACAATGTAAAATTTACAATAAAATAAAATATATTGTAAAATAGACCCTATGTCAAAGTGATTTGTAATTAATTACCTTAAAGTTTCTACTTAGCACGCTTCACAAAACAGCATGTGGGTGTTGCTTTACTCGAAATTCTTTCACGTTAAAATTTTCCAACACAAAAACCTTTCTAGTTCTATTATATAAAAAGAAAATGTCTTTAATTTACAATTTTTTTTTATTAATATAACTTAGAGGCCGTCCATATATTATGTAAGGGATTTTGAAGAATGATTTGGCCAGCCTACCGTAAGACATCATAAGATTGCAACTACTCACTCTGCCCCTAATAATTTTTTTTGTAAGAAAAGACCCTATTGATCAAATATAACCGTTTATTCTGAAAATATCTTTTATGACAATCTTCTAACTACAAGTAACATTAACTCACTGCAATAATATTAATCTTATATATATACTTTACTATATCACAATTTTGACTAAAATTAGTAATTTTCAATTTAATATCTTACTTAATATCAGGTCACTAAATATAGTAAGAAGTTATAATTTTCAGTCAACACAACCCAGACGTCTTACATAATTTATGAATGGCCTATTATGTGCTTTGATACATATAACGAAAAATATACTGCAGCCATAAATGAGCAGGAATTATCACTACAAAATATTGAAAACTCGAAATAAAACGCTGCTTGCTTGGAATTACGCTCGTATCCACACAATGTGATTTAAAAAAAAACGAAAAACAGAAAGGAATAGAAATACTATTAATGCTAGGTAATACAATAGCTAGTTAATTTTCTGTGTGGTGACGGAGTAAGAATACTATTCACCACCCCATATCTTACCCGTGGGTGATCGTACGAGACGACTAAGGGATAAGAAACGCATATAACATCTATGCGAAAGAAGGAAAACTCGAAACAAACCCTATACCAACACGTCTGACTAGCGGTATAGTAGGTTAATTTCCCTGCCATTAACTAACTTAATATAAATCTATACACCTTGAAACACTACTTTTGTAATAGGACAGCTATGCTCTTTGATGAGAAAACTTTGGCACTTTATTTTTGTGTCCCTCAATATCTGAGGTAAATAGTAAATACAAGATTATTTATAAAATAAATAATATAAAATAATAATAAATATAAAATAATGCTTTCCGTGGCAGTTTTAAATATAGTGCTACAAAGTGTTGGAATAATCTGCCACCACCGATACAGCAATTGGATGGTATTCATACGTTTAAAAAAAAATAAACATATCATGATAACCTTACAAAAGTCAAATTCTTAGCCTAATTGCTTTGGGTTTTGGGCACGTCTTTTTATCTTTTTGATGCTCTTCACTATCTGTTGGTAACTCATATTTTATTACTATTTCATTTTATTTTGTTCCAAACATTACCTTAAATGTAATACTATTTTGACATATTTAAATATAATCACTTATTTGGTGAAAACAATTATATCTTATTATTTATCTTTTTTTTTTCTGAATACATAATTTATAATAGAAAAATTTACAATCTCTAACACAATTCTGTTCGTCTGATAATTCAAATTTATTATTATTATTTTTGTATTTTAAGCTCTTTGTTATTGTAGTATCGTATCAATGACTTCTTAATTATTGTTATTATGAATATTAATTACTATTTAGAAAAAAAATATGCATCTATATAAATATCTTAATTATGTCTAATCTCTTTTTGTATCTCGCGATGCGGTCTAAGGCTGCAGCTGAAAATCAGCGCTGCATCTTTATGTAGCATATGCTGAGCTGTTGCCTTTTGGGCACACCTTTTTATAATATATTAAATAGTATGTATAAAATTATACTTGTGGATTCTATTGATATCTATACTAATATTATAAAGCGGAAGAGTTTGTTTGTTTGTTTGTTTGTTTAAACGCGCTAATCTCAGGAACTACTGGTCCGATTTGAAAAATTCTTTTTTTGTTGGATAGTCCATTTATAGAGGAAGGCTTTAGGCTATATAACATTACGCTGGGACCAATAGGAGCAGAGCAACAATGATGAATGTGTAAAAATCGGGTTTATGTTTCCTTTTGAGAGCTTCCGCTGCGTAAACGGTTAAAGTTGCGCAAAAATTATGTACTACATAATTGTTCCCCTTTCAAAGTTCTAAATAAAAGTCCGCGACAGCATATGTCTATCTTTTAAGATTGACTCACTAGAACCTTTTTTATGCTAATCAAATTTGTTTTAAAATAATGTGATATTTTCGAAGGTGTTTTTATAAACATAATATTAATCCTTATCCAAATAAATGAGTTATTCATCACAAGTATTTAATTTAAAACAAAATTGCTCTTTACATTATTTGATTTCAATGAATATCTTAGGCAATATCGCAGTTTAAAAATAACATCGCAGCAAAATAATGATCAAGTACTGGGCGCGCATTTACGATAAAAATACTGGATCTTATAATTTTATATTAAAAAAAAACTCAAACTAATGTTATTTCAAAGTACTTCTGCACACGCTACATTTTTAGTTTTGTTTTCTTCTCATGACCTTCCGTCGGCTTTACACATCCTAAATAATAATAATAAGTATAGGAAGTATTAGTGCCTGCCCTCATGTATGGCAGTGAAAGTTAGATTTGGCGGGGAAGACATGAAAATAGAATAAATGCTGTAGAGCTGACAGCTCTTCGTAACGTGTGTGATGTAAGTCTGAAAGATAAAATTAGGTATAATGTTATAAAAGAGCGCTGGTATGCTGAGGTGGGTTGGACACGAAGTGGAAGAAATAATGAGTGGGCAGAGTTTGACGAAGCAAACATATAAAGCAATCGTGAATGGGACGAATACAAGGGGAAGAACTTTTCTGGACCAAATTGGCGATTTGTTCACGAGAGGTCATCATCATCATCATTCTCCTACTCTTATCCCAATTACTTGGGGTCGATACAATAAGTACTCTTCATTCATAGTACATATTGTAAAAGTTATTGGCAATAGTTTTATGACCGGCCGCCTGCCAGACGTCAAACCTAATTGGGAATGTAATTGTTGACCAAACGGCATCAGCTGGAGTTGGCCCAAGTCGTTATAAGGCTCTTAGTCGTCTTTTACGACATCCACAAGCAAAGTGAGGATTGGTAGTATTCATAGCCGCTACCACACAGCGATTTCATACACATTAAAAGTATGTGTAATCGTAAATAGGCGTAAGTGTATGTATGTATGTATAATATACATACATTGTATATATCTATAGAAAGTATAGATAAGACCCAATACTTTTACTTGCATTACTTTATATGGTACTACATTGCATTATATGGATTACGTCAAACTTGAATCACTTTTAAATACTTATTTCGCGTAACTACAAATACACACAAAAAAAAAAGAAACACATACATGCACGCACACTACATCACAAATACACGCACACCACACACACACACACACACACACACACACACACACACATACACACACACACACACACACACACACACACACACACACACACACACACACACACACACAAACACACGCACACCACACACACACACACAAACAAACGCACAATACACACATACACACGCACACACACACACACAACGTGTGAGCGCGCTCACTAACACGTTAATTCTCACTCATTCATTTATTATAGATTTCTTTATCATTAGTCTTTATTACGTAAGATATATATATTCATTATTTATAATGTAAGTATAGATGTTACTGTAAAATAATTTGATGTTCAAGATTTATGTATTTCGGGAAGGAACTGTCTCTTGAAACACAGGTATTACCTAATTCAAGAGGCAAAGACATCTATGTCAACTGTCATATGTATTTAGTTTTCAATAAAGATTATTATTATTATTTTACTTAAGGTTAAATGTTCTACTCTTACTAACAAAAGGGTCATGTTGGTACCTAAAACAGCTTTAACATATGTATTATTTAAAAATATTTCCACCTTTTACGTAAACGAATTCGCGAGTTGAAGTTAACCGTAGCCCAAAGTAACCATTCCACGCGGACGAAGTCGCGGGCAGAAGCTAGTATGTATATAATACACGTTAGCGGGAATTCATGGATGTTTAATGTAGAATCTCATTTCTATATACTATTATTGTTTTAATACCTATTTTGTACCTATATTTTACTATTATTTTACCACCGCTTTCTCGTCTAATTGTTATCATTTTAATCTTATTCTTATGTGTATTTAAATGTATATGTGTCCAATAAATAATATTTTCTTTCTTTTCTTTCTTTCTATATATTAGTATACTTAAAGCAAAGCAGGTATTCACAATGGTATCATAAAATATTCCTAAAACCTCCATTACGAGTTTTAGAATGTAAGGTTTCTTCGTATCCTTTCGAAGTGCGTTATCTTTTATGATCTTACTTCGTTATTATGTAGTTTCCTTTAAGGTAATTATAACATAAAACTTTATGTGCAATATTATATTTGAAATAACCTTTGTAATAAGATTAAGAAATACACAACATAGGAAGGCGAGTGAGGGATATATCCGAAAAGTGTTCGCGGCCAATAGCCCTTTTAATTGACGTAAAAGGAAAATACGGGGGGTTTTGTACAATTTTTTTGTTTGTGTGACTTAGGTGTTAGCCTGAGAAGGCTATGACAACTTTACCCGGACTGTGGGTGAGCGCTGAGGGCTTTCAATCTGATGGGAGTTTTTGGGACACACGCCGTCCTTTTATTGTCTCGGATGGCTGAACAGTCCCGACCAGAGTCGATCAAAATACAAAGGATTGCACTTATTATTGCAATTTTCAATATAAATACAAAATTAAATTCGTACTCCTTCCTACGGTCATCCACCAGATAAGAGAAATAAGTCTAAATCTAGATACGCTAGTCAGAGGGTACAGATACTCTGGCTGACTAATAGCTCTTTTTAAATTTTTCCCTTTTTTAAATAAGATTATCTGCTTACGTCATATAATTGATTCTTCTGGTATCAATATGATCATTCTATTCTTACTTCACACCACAAGAAGAATTTCACCTTTGACGTTCGTTATAAAGTATGGAAGTATTTCATCATCTTCATCATCTCAGCTCATATATGTCCCACCATTGGGCTTGAGCCTCCTCTATAATGTTAGGGAAAATTTACCTAATATACCACGCTGGTCGGACGTGCGAACACTTTGGAGCCTCGATTTCGCTCTATCGCCTCTTCAATACGCAGTGTATTGAATCGGCGAATATCGCGTCGCATAGATTTAGAGATTTGTCTATTAAGCTGCCTGAGTTCGGACCAATCGGCTGAAGACTGTACCGTCATTTCCTTTCTCCTCTCCATGAGTTGAAGAGTCTGGTCAGAAAGCTTTTTTGTTCTAGTAGCGCGACGGGCCTTAAAGAATTTTGATCCGACCGCGTGGACAGTTTTCACGAACCTGTTGTTCATATCGTTCGAAGATTCGCACTCTTCCAGGCATTGGAAGCGATTATGTAATTCGAGTTGAAAGCTATCGGGGTTCTGGTATTGGACAGGTGTAAGTCGGAGTGTAGACTTCATCAAGCGGGACCGCTCGACTTTCGTACGAAGATTCAATGTGCCTCGAACCATCCGGTGATCACTCCCAGTTTTAATCCTGCTGATCACAGAGACATCATTGAATATTTGTCGTTTGTCCGTCAAGATGAAGTCTATCTCATTTTTAGTGGATCCATCAGGGCTAATCCAGGTCCACTTCCTTTGTGGCCGTTTCTTGAAGAAGGAATTTATCATGAAGAGGCCTTCCTTCTCCAAAAAGTCGGCCAGTTTTTGGCCCCTTTGGTTTCTCTGTCCAAATCCATATTGCCCCACTCTCAACTCATCGTCTGTCCTTTTGCCTAGTTTTGCGTTGAAGTCTCCCATAACTACCGTGAAGTGGGTTTTGGACGTGTGGATGGCTTTCGAGATATCCTCGTATAAGGCCTCCACTACGTCGTCGGAGTATGTCGAAGTCGGTGCGTAAACCTGTATGACCTTCAACGAATACCGTTTGGTAATTCTGAGTATAAGGTACGATACCCTTGTTGACACACTTTCGATCCTCTCCACGTTCTCTACGAGAGACTTACGAACGATAAACCCTACACCGCCTTGGGATGGGTGATCTCCCTCCCGGTAGAAGAGCAAATTTCCAGACCGGAGGATTATCGTGCCCTCCCCCTCTCTTCGCACTTCTGATAATCCTACAATGTCCCATCGGATTTTGCTCAATTCCTCTTCCAGTTCGATGACCCTCTCGTCGGTCCTAAGCGTCCGTACGTTGTGTGTTACCAGGGCCAAGGGTCGATTTTTTTGGTAGCCGGATCGCGGCCGGAGATTCCTAGCACCCCCTGCCCCGCCACCAACAGGCCCGCTACCAAAATGAGCCCGTGAAACAGCGGAACTGCCGTGACTGGGGGCCGTGACTTTTTGTGCATCCATATTTATTTTGGGGGGGTAATAATGCCATAATCGCCACGCTTGGCGAACGGATTGGCGATCGCGGTAGATGTTATTAAGTTTCCCGGGAGATAGCCGCTGCCCAATCTCCCGGTGAGACCCTTAGCCGATTTTTACGACTCCCACGGGCAAGTAAGGGGTGACGACCTTTGTATTCTATTCCCGTCGCCACACGGGTGAGTAACAGAGTATAAATGAACAATAAACAACAACAGATATACAATGCGAAAGTGGAAGGATGTAGGTACCGGGGGAGACCGAGACTCACCTACCTAGACCAGATCGGTCATGTACTGAAGGAAGGTGGAGTCAAAAGTCTCCGAAACCGGCGAGCGTGTATGAAGAGAATTATGAATGTTGAGGAAGCGAGTGAAGTATGCAAAGATAGAGTTCTCTGGCACTCTGTTCTCTCTGCCTACCCTGCAAGCGATATAGCGTGATGATATGTATGTATGTAACAGAGTAAGGATACCATTCAGCACTACCTATCTTAATCGTAGGTGATGTTAAGAGACGACTAAAGGATATAAAACGCATATAACAGCTATGCAAGAGAAGGAAAACTCCAAACAAAATCCAAATAAGTCAATTGGCCTCCCATTATGGTCTCGAGCCCAACAGTGGGACATAATATATGAGTTGAGATGATGATTAATAAAAGAACACTTATTAGCAATTATAAAAAAAAACAGATTTTCAAAATGTGTAATCCCGTTTTTAATAAAGAAATTTGTTTGCTTTCTTTTGTTTAGCAGGCAATCAATTATCTACAGAATATATCGTAGACATAGACAACTTGGTACTCGAAAGGGTAACCCGCCGGGCTGGCCACGGGCATCGAGGATACGGTACCATTGGCCGGCCCAGAGGCGATGTGGAGGGCTAATACGGTGGGTTATGGGGCCACGTGCCGCCCTTCCATCACCCTTTTTTTTTGCGTTGGGCTATGGACGTGGTCGCACCCCGCCACATCGGTCCGGGGCGACGAAAGAGGCGACGCGCAACTGCATAGACCCACCCTGCAAGCACCTCTCTTCGCCGTGTAAGCGGGCCACCGGTACCCAATCTTTGCCTTCGGTGGCCCGCCCGGTGGTTTACCCTCGCGGGTTCCTCTCATGTCGACGCCCCGACTGCTTTCGCTGTCGGGGCGTCGCCCTCACGCGGTGGCCTCACTCAGCCCTTCCGTCACCCTGGACGAAACGGACGGCGTGTGTTCAGATCATAGCCTGCCAAAAAAAAAAATAATGACAACTTTAAACTACGCAGAAGAATATCATGAGAAAGCGCACTTTTTTTATAGAATGTCTTGCATGAGTGAGCTGAGAGTATAATGACAAAATGACATAAAATTTATCTCTCCGAGACTAACATTTTAAGGATTATAAGAGCGAAACCATACAAAGCAATTCGTTACGCCATGAATACGTTAGTACCCCTATGATTTTAAATATGTTTCACGTTAAATTAATTGGAATTCAAGCCTGTGCTTGATATACTCATATCATTATATATATTACATATGTAAGAGAGCGAGTAGGTATGAAAGAGAGTATCGGTGTAAAGATGCGATGCCGAACCAACGTCTGGTTAAGAAGATATACAATGTGAAAGTGGAAGGATGTAGGTACCGGGGGAGACCGAGACTAACCTACCTAGACCAGATCGGTCATGTACTGAAGGAAGGTGGAGTCAAGAGTCTCCGAAACCGGCGAGCGTGTATGAAGAGAATTATGAATGTTGAGGAAGCGAGTGAAATATGCAAGGATAGAGTTCTCTGGCACTCTGTTCTCTGTGCCTACCCTGCAAGGGATATGGCGTGATGAAATGTATGTATGAATGTATTATATATATTAACTATCTTCATTCTCCTGTTCTTATCTCAATTACTTAGAGTGGACGCAATATGTACTCGTACATATTGCAAAACTTATTAGCAATAGTTTTATAACCGGCCAATCTGCCTGATGTCAACCTTGTTTAAAAATGTAATTATTGACCAAACGGCATCAGGTGGAGTTGATTCAGGTCGATATAAAGCTTTTAGTCGTCTTTTACGACATCCACGAGCAAAGTAAGGGTTGGTAGTAGGTATTAGTAGCTGTTACCATACAACAGTAAAATGACAAATATTTGTGCAAATTATGTACAGGAAATTTCAACACCGATATTGTAACACTTCTACGTCTAATCTCAAGGTTACGTAGATGAGTTAATATGTAATAATATTTTGATAAGACGGCCTTACTACCCGAATATAATGTGCGGCTGTAAACCTCGGCATTGTTCCAGAGTTTGTAGGTCTCTGATATTTATGATGCGACAGCTGTATCGTTTTCTTCTTCGTCGAGTTTTTAAATTTATTTACGATGTTGTATCATTAATATTTTTAGATGTCGGCGGATGTTACATCTTTTTTTTATGTTTATATATAAAATGAATGTTTGTTTGTTTATTACGTATACCTATATACGTCGCGTCGTTCATCCGTCTGAATTGTAAATTTGTAACTGACATAATTTTTATAACTACACATACGCATGAACTCGACCTTGTCGTCATCGATACTACAGACTTACAGAGCCGTTATACCATCAGTCCGTCATTCATGGCGATCACAAATGTGTGGGACAGATTCTAGCACGCTTAATTTTTGTTTTTTTTATTGCATATGGTAGCAAATGAGCAAGCAGCACACCTGATGGTAAGTGTCACTGTCGCCCATGCAATACCAAGCGGCTTAGACCGCTGTCTGCCAATAAAATCCGCAAACCCACCCAGTTGGGCTTCCGGCTCTCTCGCTCACCGAACGAAGCGCAATAGCACATTGCCATTACTCAGACGTCGATCTTCTGCGAGAGTGTGGTACTACCCTGGACGGACCGGCCCGCGGCTGTAGACAGAAACCTGTCAACAGCGTGGTCCTACCATTATTATCACTATTTTGTGTCTGCAGCGGGTTATGGTCAGCTCACACCGATAAATCCTTTCGAGGCAGCAGAAGAAGCGGCGCGCCCATAGACCCACCCTGCAATGTCTCTTCGCCGAGCGAGCGGGCCACCGGAGCCCGGTCTCTGTCTTCGGTAGATTCTAGCACGCTGCCGAAACATCAACTTGGATAGATATCCGAAAAGTTAGTTTCTTCAACGGGCCATTGGTGTCAAAGTAGCAAAGCCCTCAATCTATACGATTATTATTCGATGGCAGGAATATACTACAGGTTACAAGACTGGATGCCGTCATCACTTCGCCCCGTATAACAGGGAGGTAAGACCATAGGAAAAGAAAGAAAAGAAAAGCTATCTCAATTATTAGTTGGAATATTTCCAAGATTTTTTTAATGCAACATAACACTAAATATACAGTCCAAAGCACTCATAACTGTTAAAAATACACTATTAATTATGTACCAAAGTCGAACCGTGTGACATTTCAAGAAATTATTTGCCTAGAACATTTCTCTATCTAGTAAATCAAGGTCGCATACATCGTACGAGAGTCCGGTCCAAAAATACTAAAGTAGTTTTAAGCTACTGCACAAAAATTATGTGATAAATAAATTTTATTTGCCGTTGTCGTAATAATCTAGCAAATAATTTCTAATGGATAATTAAAGTCATACGATCAAGGATTAATCCGCCACCCGCATTGAGGGCGACCGCGTGAGGACAATGCCCCGGCAGTACTGTTGATTTTTACTGAGGCGCTGAAGAGATAGCCCCTATAGAGCAATTTGCTTGTTTGGCTACCGAGGTCAATGAATCGCTACTAGCAGTCAGTCCAATGGCAATGGGGATGGCATACGGTAGATTATGTGGCCACCCGCCGCACTTCCGTCGCCCCTTATGGATTGGGCGGGACGTATCCGGACCATAGCCTGCCCAAAATAAAAAGTGGCATCACCAGGAGAATAGCTAGCTGGGGGGGCACAGTTAAAACATTACTTATTTTTACTGATCGTCGCGCCGCCTACAGATTGTTTGTACAAACATAGCTGCCATTTTGTCCTGATTGTCAAAAGTTTGACAACTGAGAATTGTTATTTTTTGTTCCTAGTACATACGTAAGTACATACGGTATTTGTACATACGTAAGTACATACGGTGTTCTCTCTGGAAATTATCTCAATTGTCATTGTTAGGTTTATACTATTGCCGTTTCGTTAACGGCTGATATGGTTTTCTTTTTATATTTCAGGGTAGGTCTCATAGTAAAAAAAAATCTATATAATTATATACACACATGTAGATACGTAGGTATATATGTATATTACTTCAACTTTAGTTCATCGCCTAAGCTCCAGGTGGCAGCACTTTCCATACATGCATATTTTACCATCGAGTTGCCACTCTTTCAGTTAATATAATTTTACTCTTTGATAGCTAGTAACATTCCTGGGAAACTGGTAGCACCAACTGCGATTATGTGGCAGGTAGGTACAGGTTGCTGTTTTTATAATTTAATACGCTTACTTTTGTGATATTATATTACGCAACTGCAATAACATTTATTAGTGGTGCGTGTGTAATTTATTAGTGGCGATGCTTTATTAGTGGTAAGACCACGATGTTGACAGTTCTCTGTCTACAGCCGCGGGCCGGTCCGTTCGGGGTAGTACCACACTCTCGCAGAAGATCGACGTCTGAGTAATGGCAATGTGCTATTGCACTTCATTCGATGAGCGAGAGAGCCGGCAGCCCAACTGGGTGGGTTTGACGATTGTAATGGTAGGCAGCGGCCTGGCTATACCCTTGGTATAGCAAAGGTCCATGGGCAGCAGTGATACTTACCATCAGGTGTGCTGCTGGCTCGTTTGCCACCATAAGCAATAAAAAAAAGATGTTAGTAATGGAAACCAGAACTTCACGAAAGACAAGAACTTGGTACTGAGAATCCATCCAAATAGCGATAGAGACGACGGTGTGCAACCGTACTTCTGTACGATTTCACGCCTACTCCCTGTTCTCCGGCTTCCTGGGCCGTTTCAACGATGTGTGGCCGGACCATAGCGTGTCCAAAAAAATGTTCCTCTGGTCTAATTCTAGAATACCGTTCAGCCTTTAGGTTATAAGAGTAAACAGTTGCTCTAGTAGGTGATGATAGAATCATACTATCAAAACTAGTTATAGCGGTATACCAAAAGAAATCATCATCATTTTGGCTCATATACGTCCCCAAGCTGGGCGGGAGTCTCCCTAACGATGAGAGGGAAACTAACCTACTATACAACGCTAGTTAGTATAGGATCTTATTTCAAAATCCTGTATGAATATATTTTCCTTAGTCGTACTTTACGACAGTTACGAGTAGGATAGCGTTTGGTTTTCTTACTCTTTCACCAAAAAACAACACAACCAAGTTGCACACAAGAAAAGGTACTGCCATATTCCCTACTTTCAACAGCAAACAGATCTACTACTAGACGAAACTGCACCTGCTACGAGGTAAGGAAAATACCAAAACTGCCATATTTCGCAGCTGGAATGGCATTCGTCGCTGCTGTTATGATTTTCCTAGGTGACCGGCGGTACCTGGTGCTCTTTTAGCCGTTTCTTACATCTACCACTGGAAATTAATTGATAATGATACGTTATTTTCTTAATCTGTCAACATACAGAAGCGTCAAAAGAAGAATATTATTAGTAACAGACTTTGAACTATTGTAATGAAGACGTGCATCTAAAAAAGAAGCGTCAAAAGAAGAATATTACCTATTAGTAACAGACTTTGAACTAATAGAAGTACGTAATGAAGACGTGCATCTAAAAATAATTTCATTATACGAATATCAAAACGTCGTCATAATCTACATTGATTTATTGAATTGATAACAATAACAAAATGTATATTGCACATTATTTTTCACATGACAAGACATGCTTATGAAACATGCGAAATTACACAAGCTTATATGGCCTGGACTTAGTATGGACCTTAAGTGAGTTTTAGTATAAGTTTGGACGAATACAGTGGATCTAGTTCTGGGCCGGATATTACATAACTATTTGTTAGCAAATTGTTAAACTGGCCCATGTGACGAAGGTTTAAGAATACAATTGTTGCCCCCCTTACTTGCCCATGGGAGTCGTAAAAATCAGCTAAGGGTACGTCAGGAAAGCGGGCAACAACATTCTCCTTGGCAATTTTTAGCACTTCAATGTGATTGCCAACCTGAATGCCAAGCGTAAGGACTACGGCATTATCAACAGAAGGTGGTACAAGTTGTGGCAATGTATGAGGAAGGCTTACGTTGAACAGTGGTAGATAAAAGGCTAAATGATAATAATGACTATAGTAAACTGAGTTTAAGTGTAATTGATATTTCCATTATTTCTTTATTTTTTCCATCTCTAACGAAAAATTGTTCAAAACGTTGGGAAAATAAAAATCAAATACAAACGCGATAAGTCCGCAAAAATATTTTATCTCAAGATAATTCCACCAATGCATTCTATTTATTACGCAGCGCCCTTTGGTGGGTTTTCTGTATACAATTGTTCATTTCCTTATTTTTTTTTATTATTATAATACTAATTCTTTCAGATTATAAGTTCATAATTAAAAACTGAATGCATGTATCGGAGATACGAATGTTGAGATGGATGCACGGCGTGACGAAAATGGATAAGATAAGGAATGAGCGTATAAGAGAATGTTTGAAAGTGGCGCCAGTGACAGATAAGTTAAGAAGTGAACGCTTGACCTGGTATGGACATAATAAGTCCATGATATCATGAGACGGGATGAAAGTATGTTGCTATAAAGTTTTAAGTATGAATATTGAAGGCTTTAGGGGTAAAGAGAGACCAAAGAAAAGATGGATGGACTATGTGAAGCATGATATGGATAGACAGAGAGTGACTACAGAGATAAATTCTGATTGTGCTGTATGGAAAAGGAGGACGTATTGCGTCGACCCCAAGTAGTTGGGATAAGAGCAAGAGAATGATGAATTTGAAACTGAATGCTACGAGTGAAATGTATTTTCTTATACCACGTTTTTTTTTTTTTTTTTTGCGGTGGGCTATGGACGTCGCACCCCGCCAAATCGGTCCGGGGTGACGGAAGAGGCGGCGCGCAACCCCATTGACCCACCCTGCAAGAACCTCTTCTTCGCCGTGCGAGCGGGCCACCGGTACCCGGTCTTTGTCTTCGGTGGCCCGCTCGGCGGTATGCCCTCTCGGGCTCCTCTCCTGTCGACGCCCCGACAGCTTTCGCCGTCGAGGCGTCGTCCTCACGCGGTGGCCTCACGTCGGGTGACCGGACAATTCCCCGGTCCGATCACCCGAAGCCTCGGTTAGGGCGGCATCAGGCGCAGGTACTCGCGCCTGCGCCGCCCCGGCCTTTCTTATACCACTGCCAATGAATTCATATTAAAAATTTTGATCAAAGTTTAATAACACTTTAACTTTTTAATAAAATCCTCTGTAATAACTAAGACCTGCTGAACGTAAAATACCTTGGTCTTCCCGTAACCATGAATTGAAAAGAATGCAAACGCGATAAAATCTGTATAAATATTTTTATTTCATAATTATTAATGTCTGGATGACAAAAATACCTATGTTTTTTATATATAGTATGTTTTGGAACATATATTTAAATATAATAAAAATAATTAATAAAATAATAAAAAAATATAAGTACGACTAAGGCTTCGAAACGTTCGTCTAGAGTAGACTACTCGATTTTCTGAGCTATGTATATTCTTAATGACAGACACAAAATTGTCTTCATGTTTTAACAGTTTTCAGTCAATGAAAAACATAGTTTTTTTCCTTGCCTAAAAATCCCAGCACTCCCTGCATGCTAAATTTCATAAAAATTGTTGGCGCTCTTTAGATTTTACAGATAACTTATGTTTAATAGAAAGAGAGAGTAAGTACATGAAATTAGCCAAACTTAAGTATTAAATATGACACGTGTAATCTTGGACATTATTTATATTAATCTTAAGACAAGCTATCTACATTTGACGTAAATTACAATTTTGGTCAGATAATTTGAATCAAAAATATCAATTTACTCATTTTTGTGAACAGAATAAAACTTTTAGTTGTTTTAGTTTATCCGTTTGATATCAAGTTTTCACTCAGATAGATGGTGAAGATTAGAAAAGACATTAATATAAGAAGTTATTTTAGCTTATCCGTTTGATATCGAGTTTTCACTCAGATAGATGGTGAAGATTAGAAAAAAACATTAGTATAAGATATAAATATTATTTTAAGATTTTATATGACGGTACTTCCGTTTATCGTACGTGCTAAGCGGAAACATGTTAACAAAGTATTCACTAATCACGCCACCTGGCACAAATTTGTTTAAGAGACGAACAAAACTAAACGACCGACCTCCGTTCGGCAGTTTGAGTCTGTCCTGTGAGTTCACTTAAGGTGTGAGTTGTGATTGGTCTATAGGTGTGAAGGTAATCGTGATTACTTGCAGTACGGTCAATTGCAACTTTATATCCGCATTTATATTCCTCGTGTCTGATTCCTTCTTCTACATATATATTCCCCCTACATTATAATTATAGTTATAGTTTTCTTATCTGATTGATATCAAGTTTTCACACCGATGGATGATGAATATTAAAAAAACCATTAATAGAGTAATTATAACATAAGATTTTACGTAATCCCCTGAATCATTTATAGATTTACCATATTCATAACTTATTTCTTAAAATCATTTAAAATATATCTACTTTAATCTATTTTCTATTTCTCGGCGATCTAAAATAAAATGAATCACTGATCACCTTTTCATTTACGCGCGAAATGTATAAGATTAAAAGAAGGTCATAGATAACGTCACTGCAAAAGTAATGTATCAAAACGCAAAACAATATGTCATACTAACTTGTCTGGTCATTATAACAGAATAGGACTCCACCTTCTTTGAAACCTAGGCTGTAAAGAAGAGAATATTATTAAGACATTTTATGGCATGCTTGAAACAACTTTATGTCAAGTTGTTTATTTATAAATTATCACTTCATTTAAAGTCATTGTTCGTCAGTAAGATAAATCCTCAACAATGTCATGGTCACACCGTTAATTACGTCAATCTGTGAATCTTGGAAACTGTCAAACCGTTTTCTATGAATGTTGGAAGATCTGAAGCACTGTTATATCCAATTAACTAAGCTTTAGCACTTCTTTATATTACATAACGTAAAATGTCATCAAAATTATTTATTATAGTACTAATATAAGCCATTATAAAGACAGCCACATGACACTTTCACGTGGCCGCCAAAACTCAAGAAAAAAAGAAGAAGAATTTATGTAACTTGTCAGATTACACAGCGGCATAAAAATTATTATATCACTTCATGTATTTAGCTTATCTACAGTACATACATAGGTACATAGTTAGGTATATTGATAACGTCTTTATACAAAAAATATTTAAATTTTACATACCTAAACATATCTGGATCACAAGACTGTAAAAGTAATCTAAAACGTAAAATACCCATGTTTAATTTATTACTTATCGGTAATTACAGAGTTTAAAGGGCTTATACCAATTTTCAACAATCATACATGTATTTTAGCACTTTTTTATTTTAATTTTCTGAGGACAGGCTATGGGTCCGGTCACATCCTGCCTAAACTGCCCGGGGTAGCAAAAAGTATGACGCGCAGCTCTAACCTGTTGTAGAGTTGCCTATCGCCATTTGGGCGCACCAACGCTATTGAGTCCTTATCTTCGATTTAACTAACATTAAAGGTAATTTTAACATTAATGTTACATATTGAATGGCACTTAAGGCAATTTCAACATTAGTGTTTAACATATTGAATGGCACTTAAGGCAATTTCAACATTAGTGTCAGAAAGCTGTCAACATTGTGGTCCTACCACTATTGTGTGGGCCACAATTCATTAATTGTATATTTGTAAAGTAGGTACCCCGCAATAGACGGATTTAATGACACTGTTGTTCTTAAAAAAGAATGGAAAAATCTATTCATGCGGATGGCACATACCTACTTAGATTTCCGAATTTTTTTCCTTAAATTTAATTTTAAACTTTATAGGCTTAAACTGATTGGTTCTTTATGCTTATTCTTTCTGCTTAGCTCAACATCAGATTTAACTGTAGGTTACGGTTTAAATCACAACGTTGACTCTAGACAGACAATCAATACAGAATCTTGTTCCGCAGCACCTTTATAGACAAAAAAGGCATATGTTCAGAACATCACCACCAGAAACGAATTCAATTATACTCTAATACCAAATGATAATCGGAATAAAAACTAACGTTTTTAATATAGTTTTTTCAAGGCAATTAATGTTCGGGCCGGCCACTGATGTCAAGTTAACGTTGCTCCGGTGGTCGGTCCAACGACGAAGGCGAGGTGTCACGGGTGGGCTACGGGTATGCGTGCTTACGCCCCTCTGTAGCTCCGGACGAAGTAGTGCGAGGAGTGCGCCGACCGTAGCCCACCCCAAAAAAAAGGCAATTAATGTAAAAAAAAAGAAGAACAAAAAACCAATGAAAATTAAAAAGTATAATTAAATATTTTAAGGAAAATTATATTACGTTATGAATTTCCCAACACTGCACACTCAACCTGTTTGTAGTTTTTTTTTTTTTTCCGAGACTAGTATGACATCATTTATCATCATTATCCTGCTCTTATCCCAATTACTTAGGATCGACGCAATATGTACTCCTCTTCCATGGTACATATTGCAAAAGTTATTGGCATTAGTTTTATATAGCTAAGCAAGAGTTTGTAGTATTCGCAGCCGCTACCACACAGTAATAAATAATTATTCAATACTATTTATAAATACCCGATTACGAAACGAAAAATGATGGTCACAAGCGGGGTTCGAACCCGCACCTATTGGGAATCCGGCCCAACATGTCCTAATATAGTTCACGATGGTGTAAGTGTCAGCACGATTGGGCCGGATTCCCAATAGGTGCGGGTTCGAACCCCGCTTGTGACATCATTTTTCGTTTCGTAATCGGGTATTTATAAATAATTAAGCATATTAAATGCTAAAAATTTCAGTAATTTGAATATTCAATACTAGTTAGTACATTTATATGTATATTCGTACACACATACACAGCACACTGCACTTTATTATGTGACAACTTCTGCCAAGAACTTTACTCCAAAACTACCTAACAAAACTCTCCAACTGTTTTCAGTGATATGGATCTACCTTAAAATATCAGTCACTTAAGTCATGTACGAAAATAACAAATACAATTTCTAGTCATGCCTCATTTAAATACTAATACAACAGTCATTAATAAGATAATCATTAGTGTTATTTACGTAAGTATTACCCATTTAAAATAAAACTATTTTTACGCATTTTTGTCTGATTTTTAATTGCCGATTATAACGGCGGTATATTAGACGTAAAACATCTTAGTCCTCCCATGACCGCGAACGCTAAAAAGTCTTCAAAACATCGGGAAAGTATAAATTAAGTACGAATACAATAAAATCCGTAAAGATTCTATAATAAGTGGTATAAGGTAAAAAAAAAATTCTTAAACATGCTTGGAAATTTGAGCATTATTTTGGCAACCTTCTTCGAGATAAATCGAATTTGCTGTACTGACCAAATATATGCGAACAGCAGGTGGCAAAAAATGTATGTAAATTCATATCTATCGTGTATTTTAAAAAAGGGTCTTGACACACACACACTTGACAGACAGACGGACAGACGGACGGACGGACAACAAAGTGATCCTATAAGGGTTCCGTTTTTTTCCTTTTGAGGTACGAAACCCTAAAAGTGGAACGATTTGTTACTTCAAAACATCGCAACCAAATAGTCAACTATCCGAGTTTTATTTAAATTAC
Source organism: Lymantria monacha (assembly GCA_905163515.2). Classification (NCBI taxonomy): domain Eukaryota; kingdom Metazoa; phylum Arthropoda; class Insecta; order Lepidoptera; family Erebidae; genus Lymantria; species Lymantria monacha. The sequence goes on along the minus strand of LR991090.1, from coordinate 7,227,359 downwards.
GAACTGGCTTGAAAAAGAAACCTGTTTGATAATGAAAAAAAAAAAAATAAACCCTAAAAATGTTGTTCGTTGTTCGTCATGTATACAGTTTACTTAGTTTAAATTTCCGCGCATTATTTGAGAAAAGCACTATACAAGCCTTGGCCACAACTAAGAGTTGATGGACTTACGTATGTGTGCCTCGGCTCCGCTTCAGCCCACATTTACATGATCTTCCATCAAAGTCTCTTTTACTGGCCGCTGCAGTAATGTACCTACTATATTACGCAGAAAAAGCCCTATAGTAGGTTCCTTCTATACACGATATGTATTTCATTATTTTTTATAAATATGTGCTTCATTTCCTCTTTAATTTCCTTATTTTTTTTTCTTTATAAAACAAGTTCCTTTCAATTATAAGTCCATAATGGGAAACTGAATACTATAAGTGTAATGGTATTTCCGTGTGGTGACGGAGTAAAAATACAATTCACCACCCCAAATCTTAACCGTGGGTGATCGTACGAGACGACTAAAGGATATAAAACGCATATAGCATCTATGCACGAGAAGGAAAACTCGAAACAATACCAACACGTCTGACCAGCGTATTGTAGTAGGTCAACTTCACTCCCATTATGGAGGAGGCTCGAGCCCAGCAGTTGGACATATATGAGTTGAGATGATGACGAGTGGCATAGTTTTCTTTTACTGCTAAAAATGATTCTATATTAAAAATATTTGGCTTCTAATCTTTGGAGATCACATTGATGTGATGACCATGAACAAGTTGTAAACTTAAATTGAAAGTTGATATAATTTATTATCAAGTACTTACATTCATTTCACCAGCCCATCAATGTTCATTGTCTGGCACAGACTTTAAAAACGTAAAGGTTTTAAAAACGTAATTATTACACTTAGCAGGTGAGTTGGCAATCGAGGTTAGCGTTATAAGTTGCCCAAAACTATGCCACTGGCTATTCCCTTGGTTCCTCAGCCGATTTTTATCGAATATCACAAGAAGACACCACTCCACTTTTTAATATTGTATTCTTAAGCAGAAATAATAAAATTTTCTCATGTGGAAGTTGACACTTTTATAACTACTTCATTGTTTTTTTTTTTTTAGATTTTGGTGGCAGAAACCAAAAACCCCAAACCTACCCAGAAAGTTGGGCTTCCGGCTCTCACACTCACCGAATGAAGCACAGCAGCATACTGCCACTGCTCAGGCGTCGATTTTCTGCGAGTTTGGTACCACCTCGGACGGACCGGCTCGCGGCTGTAGACAGAAAACTGTCAACAGTGTGGTCATACCATTATTATACCGATAATAATTGTAATGACGAAGTAAGAATACAATTTACCTTCCCCCTATCTTGCCCGTGAATGTCGTGAAAGAAGACTTAACGATATAATATGCATACATGATTCTGTGCAAGAGAAGTACAACTTGAAATAAATCTTACCAACATATTTGACGAGCGTGGTATAGTAGGCCAATTTCCCTCCTATTATTGAGGAGGGTCGAATTCAGCAGTGGGTATTAATTGAGATGGTAATGAAAATAAAAAAAATATTATATAACTTCCCATCAATATGCACAGCAAAAATATATTTTTTTAAAGGTTTCATGTTCATAGAACTTGTACCAAGAGCAGGGCCGTATCGTCCTTGCGCTGGCCTCACACCAACACAATGTCAGACAGGAATAGACGCGGCACCGTCATTGAGCCACCGTTGAAGACGTGCCAAACGCTCGCCGGAGACAGAGGAATAAAAATACATGAACAATGTCAAACAATCAGCGTGATGTCGGACTGTTGAAAAAGCTAATACTCTTATGTAAAGCTTGGCAGATGTTTTTCTGTATTTATAAAATTACGGTAATGTCTATATAGTGACAGGCTAACTTTGTTTTTATTTATAAAACTAGTGGTTGACTTTACTTTTGGCGGGAACTTGGGAGCGTCATGTAGTGGTCTTGTAGTACGAGTATATTCAATATTATCTGATAATTATGTCTTATCTATACACGGTGACATTTATGTCGTCTTACAAAATAAGTTCACTTAACGTATCCAGTATCTAGTATTCATTCGTACAATTAAAAGGTTAAAAAAAATGATTTACCGGAATATGTCTTACTTAAAATTATTACAAATAATTAATAATTAAAATAGTAAGAGAACAGCATGTAGCGAGCGGTAGGTTACCTACTCGACATAACCTACGTACTGTGTAGGTACTACCTAGGCGTAGGTACGCTTATAGATTATTTGTGAAGATAATTGTAACTTGACACTGGCAACAATGTGCTCGTATTAGTAACTAATTGTCAATATAAAAAAGAAGAACTATACCTTAAACCTTCTCTCACGCTCACTACAGCACAATGCCACTGCACATACGTCGATTTTCTGTGAAAGTTCTGCGATAGTGAACTTCAATAAACTTAAAACGGAGTAAATAGATACGGTTCATGTTGATAAGAAATCTCAATTTTTAATTTTGGATTAGACCTAATTATTACACTAAAACATGATATACACCAAAAGTCACTGCAGAGAAACCCTTAAAAACTTATATGACCCTAAAAGGTATCGTATCTACTTGCTGGGTTACTGAACTCGGCTAGCTTCTTAGGCCATTTCGGGGAACATGGGCACAGAAGAACTTAGGACCCAGAAGAAAATAAAAAAAAGTTCATTATGATTGATTTTTACAAATCAAAAATGTTTTTTTTTTCATTAAATATGCTATATTGAATTGTTTAAAATAAAGTTTTACCTATCTATATTCTATTTTATCTTCGGGCGATTAGGCGATGAGGTAAGAATACAATGGTCGCCAATACTTATTGCACGTGGAAGTCATAAAAACGGCTAAAGATGAAATTAAAAAATAGATCCACCTAAGCCGCTAGTTTTATGTCGGATCTTCTTAGTGCGGGTCGTACCAGTGGCCCACCCGCACGGCGTTGAGAAGTACATTGTAGGGCGGGTCTACGGGTCACGCGCCGCTTCTCCCGTCGCCCCGGACAGATTAGCAGGGCGTGAAAGCAGCGTAGCCCGGCGCCAAAAAAAAGTTCGGGTGCGTACCAATCCTGTGATAACTATTTAGATGAACTCAAAGTAAAATGTTAAAATTGACAATATATAAATGCCCTCGCAGGGTCTATGCATTTTCGATGGTCGACAGCGTCAGGAATTGGGACGCGGTCGCCGCCTTCTGCGAGGCTGTCATCTCGCGGAAGGAGGCGGCGGAACGAGTCAGGGAGGACTCCCGCGACCCGGGCCGCCGCCAGCGGCAGGGGCGGCGCAGGCGCGAATACCTGCGCCTGATGCCGCCCTAACCCAGGCCTCGGGTGATCGGACCGGGGAATTTTCCGGTCACCCGACGCGAGGCCACCGCGTGACGGCGACGCCCCGACGGCGGGATCTGTCGGGGCGTCAACGAGAGGAACCCGCGAGGGTAAACCGCCGAGCGGACCACCGAAGACAAAGATCGGGTACCGGTGGTCCGCTCGCACGGCGAAGAGAGAGGATTTTACGGTGGGTCTATGGGATCACGCGCCGTCTTCTCCGTCACCCCGGACCGATTTGGCGGGGCGAGACGCACCCATAGCCCACCAATAAAAAAAAAAAAAAAAGGGTCTATGCATTTTAAATATTTGAATTTGAAAATTTGTAATTGATTATACCTTATTTTAAACGTAATGTTTACGATGAGTAACTAACAAATTATTTCAGCATAGGAACATTCTAAAACTGGCTCTATAACCTCTGTGACCTGCAACCCCGGTTATTTATAAAAGGATCCCTTGTTCTATGGTATGAACTGTGAATATGTTTATTAATACCAATTGACGTCATAAAGACCGCAGATGCTATTTTTGTTTATATATTATTTATTTCTATATCACTGCTTCATGAAAAAATGTTGATGAAGTTAACGAAGGGTTCGGCATCCTGTGTCGGGGAAAGTTATTCTTGGTTAGTTTTTTTTATTAAAGGCTACTATAACTAAAAGAGAGACTTTCCAAAAACAAATTGACTACACGGCTGGCGTAGTGATTAAGATATAGACCTCTGCCAGTGTCATAGATGCAATTCCTACGCAGGACTTGTGCGATCCCCAAATTTTTGTTCTGAACCTCGATGTAATTTTTGTCTATTAATTATGTGTTTGTAAATTCTACCGCAATACAAGGAGTATTCCCAGAGTGCAGGATGTTGTAGGACGGACCGCGTGAGGGCGACGCCCCGGCAGTTAGCTGGGGCGTCGACGGGAGATGGTACCGAAATGGTAACCCGCCGGGCTGGCCACGGATGGCATGGAAGCGGTACCAGTGGCCGGCCCAATGGCGATGAGGGAAGACGGTGGGTTATGTGGCCACGCGCTGCCCTTTCGTCGCCCCGAACGGAACGGGCAACATGTGACCAGGCCATAGCCTACCCAAAAAAAAAAAGGACGGATCTATTATGTCGCGTGGATGACCATTAGACATGTGTAAGTAATGCGAGCGATGTATCACACGTAATAATACCCGACCGCGTACTGTCATATTACACATTACGCGACTAAACATCACATTACATTAAACATGCGCGAACACCCGTATACTGTTCTGCATTTCTGCAATGTTCGTTGTCTGGCAATTCAATATTTATTTTGAGCTTTATTTTCAGAACATTAAGGCTTATATTTCTTCACGCCGCCCGCCGTATATATAGAGCGCTATCGCATTACGCATCACACATGACATGAAATGTCATGTGTGATGTTTGAAGTGATGGTAAAATGTAATATTACTCGGCACGAAATGTAATGCCATATCACATCACTTCGCGAAGTACTGTTTCGCGCATGTCTAATGACCATACGACAACCCGCTGCCAAAAAAAATTAAATAAAGAAAAATAATCGAATATGTATGATAGAAAAAAGTAAATATGTACTTTGTGTCTACTAAGTAATTAGGATAAGAGCAAAATAATACATAGATTTAAACGCTTCACCAACATCTGTAGTTCATCTCTCCAAACATAATGTCTGCTATTATTACGCAAGTCACGATTACCTGTATTATCAATAACTATATAATTACCTGTAAGCCTTCAAACTCGTTTATTAGAAGCAGGTGCAATGCGATACAATAAATTGTATTATGTCGACATACATTTCCTTTTATGTCTTAATTGTTGTGTGAAAGAGACCGCGATAGAATAGTGTTTCTCAATCTAGATTAACTGAATCGCTATGTACTTGCTATTGTTATGTCTCATACGGGCTTCGCGATAAGGAATATAATTTCATCGCAATAGTATTAAAATTATTATAACACTTTCCTTCTTACCTTGTAAATGTTAATATTTTTCAATTTGCGAAAAAGATGTGACTCTTTATAGCGCCATAGGTGAATCTCATCTACTTTTTATCCGAGAAATATAATAAATATAATTTATAATATTATATCTACTTTATTTTAAATTAACAACTTTTTAAAAAAAAATGCGACTTAACTTTTAAAAATACTAATAGTCCGGTCAAATTAGACCAAAAAATAAGAGTAAAGCTACATAAATTCCCAACAATCGGTAAGTTTGTTCAAAATATGATTAAAAATAAAATTCATCTTCCTGTATGGGAAAAAAATATTCAAGGTCAAAGGAAAAAAAATAAATTTTCGCGATTTTCAGCAAACGGTAAGTTTGATGACGATTACAACTTTTACAACTTTTTGAATCGTTATATCTCAAAAACGGTGGCTCGCAGGAAAAAAGTATTAATATATTTTTAGTAGATAATTTTATGATCTACAATTTTTGTATGAAGTATATTTATGATAAAACTTACAGTTTTGCTGAAAATCGCGAAAAACTCATTTTTTTCACCTTTGGCCTTGAATATTTTTTTCCATACAGGAAAGATGGGGCACTTTCAAATTTTATTTTTAATCATATTTTACACTATCTTACTGATTTTCAGCTTCGAATGTCTAATTGACGGACTATAAATGCACTTTACTTAAAATTGCTTTCAATTTTATAAGCCAAATGTAAACCTGAACTTTTTTGAGAAGACCACGCCCCGTATTAAAGAAACTGCTGTTTGTGTCTTTAAACGACGACACATTCAGAAGAGTAAACGTGATTGACACAAATAATAAAATTATTATTTAAGAATCAAACCCAAAACACACTATATGGTTGCTGTTTCAAATACTTCTACAGTCTGACAACGTTTCATTAAAGATATTATAATTAAAGATATTATAAAATCGCATTCGTAACGAAGACGTAAGAGAGCGAGTAGATATGAAAGAGTATTGGTGTAAAGATGCGAAAGGGAATGCTCCGATGGTTCGTACATGTGGAAAGAATGCCAAACGAACGTTTGGTTAATAAGATATACAATGCGAAAGTGGAAGGATGTAGGTACCGGGAGAGACCGAGACTAACCTACCTAGACCAGATTGGTCATGTACTGAAGGAAGGTGCAGTCATGAGTCTCAGAAATTGGCGAGCGTGTTTGAAGAGAATTATGAATGTTGAGGAAGCGATTGAAGTATGCAAGGATAGAGTTCTCTGGCACTCTGTTCTCTCTGCCTACCCTGCAAGGGATATGGCGTGATGATATGTATGTATGTATGTATGTACGTATTATCTTTTACAGTATCGTGTTATGTAAGCTCTAATATTATCTAAAGATTTATATTTATTACTTACGTAGTTAGTCATTTTTCTGTTGCTTTTGTTGTGTGGTGACGGCTATGAATACTATCAACCAAATTTCTCGTGAATGTTGTAAAGAACTAAAAACAACATCGACCTGGGCAAATCTCGTCGAGAGCCCGACAATTATATTCCCAAAGATGTTTAACGTCAGACATGCAGGCGGCCGATTACAAAACTGTTTCCAATTTATTTACTTCTTTCTTGGTGCATACCAAGGATAGGATACAACAGTACATATTGAGTCGACTCCAAGTTATTATATTAAGAGCGGGATGATAATGACGCAGTTAGTAATTTCCGCGTTGTTAATGATATCTCATGTTTATGTGAATATTACGAATTCAAAATAAAACTATTTTTACGGATTTTATCGCGTTTATATGTGGCAGGTTCTTCCATCAATCCGATCAGTCTTCCTATGACCAAAAACGCTAAAAAGTATTCAAAACGTCGGGAAATTAAGAATCAAATACAAACTGCGACAAAATCCGTAACAGTTTTTTTACTCATTCTTAACAAAAAAAAACACAAATTCTGACAATTCTGTCCGTCTGACCGCCTGGTGAAGTATTCGATAGGAGGCAATCCATCATGCAACCAGTTTTTGTAATCTGATCAACTACAACTTATGTACTTTTCGGATTTAAAGGAAACGGTAAGGGTACGTACCCATAATATATGACTCCATTTTTGCAATTTCTTACTCCCTTGGTATCAAGCAAGTCGTAGTATATGCCAATACCCCTCCCCTTTTAATTTTTACGCTAATTTAATCATCATAGTAATAAATTTTACTACAACAATACAAAAATGTATAGGAAGCTATGGGCGCCTACGCAAGTTATAAAATGTGTTGCAGGCGCCAGTGAAATATGGTTTTGAAACTTTTTTTTTGCAAACAGGAAATTAATAAAACTTCTCGTGTTTTATGATGAATGAAAATAGCCCAATTACGTGACGAAAACCTAATACCCACCTCCGGTTCGGTGACCAAGCGTGATGTTTTTAAAGACACGTAGTATGGGTCCGTTCGCTAAGCGTAATCATTCCATCTAAACAAACATACTTTACCTCTTTATATTATTATAGATGAAGAAAGATTAGATAGAAAGATAGTGCATATAGATACAGAATATCCAATAATAGATGGTGATGGACGTTAATGGCGACCTGGATCGTGCGGTGAAGCACAGAATTGATGTGGGATGGATGAAGTGGCGGCAAGTCACGGGTACAACATGCGACCCCAAAGTACCCCTTAAATTAAAGGGCCAAATATATAAAAGCCTAATAAGACCTGCTGTACTGTATGGATCAGCATGTTGGGCGATAAAAGCGACGGATGAGAGACGACTGCATGTAGCGGAGATGCGAATGTTGAGATGGATGTGTGGTGTGACAAGAATGGATAAAATAAGGAATGAACATATAAGAGGAAGTTTGAAAGTTGCGCCAGTGACGGAAAAATTAAGGAGTGAAAGATTGACATGGTATGGACATGTGATGAGAAGGGATGAAAGTAATGTTGTGAGGAAAGCTTTAAGCATGAATGTTGAAGGCTTAAGGGGTAAGGGAAGACCGAAGAAAAGATGGATGAACTGCGTGAAACATGACATGGATAGACAAGGAGTGACCACAGAGATGACGTCTGATAGAGTTGTATGGAAGGAGAAGACATATTGCGTCGACCCCAAATAAATTGGGATAAGAGCAGGTTGATGATGATGGACGTTATTTTTCGCGAGTCTGAGAGTGACGTCATATTTACGGCATGCCACCTGCCACGCCCCATTGCAATAGATGAAAATTATCGCGAGAACATTATTCACTTTAAATTTAGTATGAAGAAACAGATGAAAAGCAATTTATGGAATAGTAATATTATCCACGATTGTAACGGATTTCCAATAGGTGTCGGTTCGAATCCCACTTGTGACAATCATTTTTCGCTCGTAATCGGGGTTTTTATAAATGATCAAGCATATTAAACACTAAATTTTAGTAATTTCAATATTATCCATTTAAAGATAGAATAAGAATACAAATTCAACATCAGAATCGGACTGATCCTGAAGGGTTGGATATTGACTCAATCAACAGTTATCAAATTTTACAAAAATTCACAAGCTCTTTTCAGGGAACGGTGATAAAGACAGAGAGATTTTTTTTCTTTCAATTTCTCCCTTTTATTTTCCTATGATTCCATGAACAAGCTGCATGAATTAGTACATACTTAAGTCGCAAGAGTTTGGGCCTAGCCTGCACAATCCGCTATCCTACGTACATGACTTGCTTGCGGTAAACCCCGATAATCAGACCTGTGATGGACCCATACATGTCGGGCTTGTCTAGCAAACGCCATGTCGACTATGTAGCCAGTCTCACGCCGTACAACACTCCCTGCCTTTCTAGAGTATTTGAACAAGTTTGACATACACGTGTAAACAATTAAAATCACCGCAATGTAAGGGATGTGAAACATTTCCTGTAAAAATGATAATGCGAAATATAATTTGATTAACATACGTAGCCACCAACAATTGTTAAAACTACTACACCAACAATTGTACACTACAATTGGTCTAATTGTTAAAACGGTTGGAAGGGATTTCCAATAGATCTTGTAGGGAATAATGTTTCCCTTGCAAATAAGTTTTTCAAACGGAATAGTATGTTAAATGCTAAATCTCGGTAATTTGTAATAAACGTAGTCTTGTTTTGTCTTGTGGCCAAAATGGAATATATTTTTATACATGACTATAAAAATGTCGCCGAGTGTTATGGGTTCAATCGCCACGCAGGATACAAATAATTATTCTGAGTCTGTGTGTAATTAAATTCTATTTTTGTAAAGACAATGCGAGAGTGTAGGTGCGAATTCAATTAAGAATAATTTTTAAAAAAATATAACTACTTACATACATACATATCATCACGCCATATCCCTTGCAGGGTAGGCAGAGAGTACAGAGTGCCGGCGAACTCTATCTTTGCATACTTCACTCGCTTCCTCAACATTCATAATTCTCTTCATACACGCTCGCCGGTTTCGGAGACTCTTGACTCCACCTTCCTTCAGTACGTGACCAATCTGGTCTAGGTAGGTGAGTCTCGGTCTCCCCCGGTACCTACATCCTTCCACTTTCAAATTGTATAAAATATAATTAGAAATATAAAAAATCTCTTAAAAGTCTAATGATTTCTCATATTTACGCGAGTGTAATCAAATGTCTGGTTATAAATGAAAAAAATAGAACGTATAATATTATTTTAGAATTATAATATTAATATAGAATAAAGGTGACGCGAAATCAGATAAAGAATTACAGAACGCCCAAATACCAGGTGGACTTTCGACATAGTAAAAGTCACAGGCTTAGATATCAAATTGCAACACCAAGTGACATACTTATAAGTCTTCGTAATGCAAGTATCTACAAGCAATCGATATATTCTGTCTGGTACAAAAAGCGTGATCTATTCTATCCAACAAAATATATCTATATGTATGTATATTTTAACATCTTTAATTAACGCCGACTGGACTTTCTTTTTTTTTATTTATTGCTTTTGATGGCAAACGAGCAAGCAGCACACCTGATGGTAAGTGTTACAGCCGCCCATGGACCTTTGCCATACCAGGAGTATAGCTAGGCCGTTGCCTACCAATATAAACCCCATAACCACCCAGTTGGGCTTCCGGCTCTCTCACTCACCGAACGAAGCGCAAGAGCATATTGCCATTGCTCAGACGTCGATCTTCTGCGAGAGTGTGGTACTACCCTTTTTTTTTTTCTTTGCAGGGTGGACCATGGATGTGGTCGCGCCCCGACAAATCGATCCGGGGCGACAAAAGAGGCGGCGCGCAACCCCATGGACCCACCCTGCAAGCACCTCTCTTCGCCGTATGAGCGGGCCACCGGTACCCGATCTGTCTTCGGTGGCAGAGTGTGGTACTACCCTGGACGGACGGGCCCGCGGCTGTAGACAGAGAACTGTCAACAGCGTGGTCACTATTGTGGATGTGTGGATTTATTGATACAGAAACTGAAGAATTCTCCTTTTTCTTGTAAATTAGTGTTGCCCAAATACAAGACCAAGACTCGCTGCAAGAGTCTCGCATTGCTCCCTTAGACTTTACGACGCATTTTAGGATTCCTTTGGGGATTGTCGACATTTTGTATTCTTAATACCAGTAAATGAGGCAATAATTAGATATTATTTTAAACAGTCTCATGATAGATAGGTGTGATTGTACCACTCCCGTTAAGTGGAATGAACCTAATTATTGATACAGTTAATGCCATTAGATGAATTGAATTTCATTAATTTAGTTGGATTTTTCATTTCTATGTGGATTTTTCATTTCTATCAAAACAAATATATCTATGTTATTCTAACAGCGAGAGTAGCAAAACTTGCGAGACTTGCAAAAGTCTTGCATTTGGTCAACACTATTTTAAATAGAAAAAGCCTCACACTGAGATATCAATACTTCTGTTTTTATTCTCAGCCCATATATGCCCAACTATTGGGTTCGAATTGACTCCACAATTAGAGGACCTACTATTTGACCTACTACAGCACGCTGATCAGACGAATTGTCGTAGCGTTTATGTCGTATATGTCCAGTTTACCTTCTCTTACATTAATGGTTTCTGGCTATTATATCCCATAGTCGTCTCTTACGACATCACGACGAAAGTTGTATTCTTACTTTATCACCACAGGGAAAACGTGGCAGCATCCTTTCACCTTGTAGAAGACTTTATCAACATAGAATTCATCATCTTTTTTTCAAACTTTCGCCATCCACTACTGGTCATAAGCCTCCCCAATGAGGAAATACTGCCCTAATGAGTGATTACGCTTGTTAGATGAGTTGGCAAACACACCTGTCATTTAGGAGAGTGCTGCTAACCGCCAGTGATCCATTAGCCAATTTTTACTGTTTCCCTTAGGTAAAATAAGGGAGAGTTGATACAATGTATTCTAATGCTTGACGCATTAATACACCACACAATAATATAAATATTTACGCTCATTCATTTACGAAAACACAAAAATAATTTAACTTAAATTGAAGACGAAAGTCAAAAGTTTCGGCGTTTGACTTTTTGACATTTTGTACGCATTAAATCGTTGATTAACTCTATCTTTAAAATAAATACGTAAGAATTTATCAAGTAATATTCGACATGGTGTCGTACATATGACGTCAAACTTTTTGAATTTAAAAGTGGAATTATTATTATAAAATTATTACTAAATTACCATCAATTGCCAAATACGTCTTGTTCATTCTCTATTAACACAAACGACGTGCATAATTAACATCAAATTTGTTATGAAAACAAATATGTATGCTCTCGACCTCGTTGCTTTGCCGAGGCAATACTATCGTACTCGATAAGATACCGGTCTTTAGACAAGAAGCCGAAAGATAATATAAGTTTTCAACGTCTTATCTGACGTATTAGTGCGTTCAACTTGTAACATTTAAAAATTTACATAGCTGTGCCGTGACAAGAACAAGAGGAAGGTTGTTCACTTTCCTATGTTTTTAGTATAACACATACAAAACTGACACATACCATCAAAAATAGTAAAAAAAATATTTTAGCTGTAAGCTGAATAAGAATTCATAACCCTATCTTGCCCGTGGGTGTTCTAAAAGGCAACTATATATACATATGCAAGAGAGGAAAGACTAAATAAAACCCACCTACCCGTCTGATCAGCGTTTTATAGTAGGTCAATTTCCCTCCTATTGCGGCAAAAGTTCGAAGCTAATTTGGATTTATATTAGATAAAATGATGATGAAGTATGGGTCAGGCGAGCATAGCCTGCCAAAAAAGGAGGATTAAGACAATTTATTCTTAAATCTTTAGTTACTTAAATATGTATCATGCCACACTTTTCTTTTTTTTTTGCGTTGGACTATGGATGTGGTCGCGCCCCGCCAAATCGGTCCGGTCGGACCCACCCTGCAAACACCTCTCTTCGCCGTGCGAGCGGGCCACCGGTATGTATCATGCCACCCTGAAGCTGAAGCTAAAACTGCATTATGTTCCATACGTGTTTACACTCTAACTGTTTGTGCGTGGTGCGTGCACCAATGTGAGTCACGAAAATTCTAAAAAATGATATTTTTGCTGCTTTAGCACTAATTAAGACTCCAAATATTAGTTTTCTTCAAAATCGTACAGGTACAGAGATACCTGTAATAGCACAAGTCATAATTTTATTATATATACTCGTAAATCAACATCATCATTCTCCTGCTCTTATCCCAATTACTTGGGATCGACACTATATATACACCTCTGCCTACATATTGCAAAAGTTATTGGCAATAGATTTATGACAGGCCGCCTACCAGACGTTAATCCTCCTTCGGAATGTAATTATTGACCAAACGGCATCAAGTGGAGTTGGCTCGGGTCGATATAAAGCTCTTAGTCGTTTTTCTACGGCATACACGAGCAAAATAAGAGTTGATAATATTCGTGAATTTTGTTATTTTTTATATATATGTACTTATATAACTAAAAAAAAATATTATATATGTATACAGGGTGGAAGGGGACCGCTGCCGAAAACAAAGACAGGTAACCCTACTAGTCCTACTTGTAATGATAGGCTAGAAAAAAAATCGATTCTGATGAAAAAAAAACTCGTCGTTGAACTCTTGAGCATATGATCGTGAGTTTTGAATAGATTGCGTCTTTTCTCATCTTAGTAAAGTTATGTAGTTTTCATGGAATTATCGTTACACGGTACTGTCCTAATACGATGGAATGTGAAAAAAACTTAAAATTCGTTGTGAAAATATTTTTTTTTCATCCGTATCGATTTTTCTTCTAGCCAGTCATTACAAGTAGGACTAGTAGGGTCACATGTCTTTGTTTTCGGCAGCGGTTCACTTCCACCCTGTATACATATAAATGTATTATGAGTTCATTAAATGAAGCATCTCTTAAAGATACTTATCAAACACGACACAAGTAAATGCCTTTTGATTAAGGACAACGTTTAAAATATTTTTCTCTTATGCCCTAATGGCCTTTAGATTGCTATATATATTTTGTTATATATTTAAGTCGTTACACGGTTTATTGATTTACATTATTAGACAATTACGTCTTCACAACTAGTTGGTGCCACATAACTAAATACATACTATTAAAAATTAAGGTTAACCTTATTTCTAGTTACTACGGTAATACTTTTCATTGTAAGACTTCCGCGCATTGTTTGCAATATAAATATGTATATTTCTATCCATCCATCATCTTATTGATGTTCATCCAGTTTGATATAGACCATCATCATTAACACGTACTGGGTTTGAGTCTCCTCCACAGTAGGAGGACCTACCACTCTGATCAGAGGACTTGGTATCGAATTTTATTTCGAGTTTTCCCAGTCTTGCACGGATGTTATATGCATATTATATCACTTAGTCGTCTTTTGCGACACCCACGGGCAAGATGGTGGACGGTGAGGCCTTAAGATGGGGAATTGTTGTAATGGCCACATTTGGCAGACTTATTAGAGAACGCAGTTTGCTGTAATATTGGCGGATTTATGCGTCCCATTCTGCTGATCATCGCTTGGTCAGTTTTTATTATTCCCACGAGAACGTAAGGAATGGAAACATATTTTTAACTCATACGACAAAATGTAATCTGTTATTCTTCTGAATGTTATTCAGAAATTATTATAATCGAGTTCACTTTCTTGTTTCAGATTCTGAGTCGAGTATAATTTTTTCAAGGAGCAAATATCATCCGACATCATAACAGCTCTTAACAGTTTTTACTACGGTTACTTTTAGTAAATTTGGAACGACGTAAAGGTGTTTGCCCAGGTACGAATAATATTCAACTTCAACAATATATTTCACGACAATTTTTCATGACGATAAGTCTTAAGTACGATATATGACACTTAACTAAAGATTATTTTACATAGAAGAACATAATAAGACATGATGTTCTGTGTAGAGCATAGTGCTGAAGTGATAATGGATAATAGAAAACTGCATACTGCAGAAACGATCATGTTATGGTGGGTGGAAACCTGAAAATGGCAACAGTTTTGGCAAATTAAAAGCTTGAAAGAATATATGCATTGACATGATGAATGTTAATTGGATAATTTTACAATAATTAAACAGCTAAATTTTCATGCATTCAGTCATGAGAATTATGTAAAGATGATTGAAGAAAAAAAACCTTGCACCATTTATACGACCCGTAATTTAGTTACGTTTCGAGTTTTATTGTGATGTTGTTTGCTTGAATTCTATGATCATATGGTTGGAGACTTTTGGCGCCACGTGAAAACGTTACGTTGGTGGTCTTGTAATATATTCAATATCTTAGTATAATAACATGTTATATTAAGTCGTTTTGATGACATTTTATATAATATGATGTGGAACACTTGCTAAGTTGGAGGCGATAATATGACTACAGTGCTAATTTGAGTTTACTAAAGATGTGAAGAAAATTGTAACTCAATACTGAGAACAATTGCCTCGTATTGTAGCTAATAAATTGATATTTTAGTCCATCAACAGGCGGACAATAGATTTTAAAGAAGTTGAAAATAATAATCAAGATGTTGTAAACGTTCCTTTTCGATTAAAAAATAATCGTGTGAATCGGTTTAAGAATGACGGAGTTAGCGTAAACAACAATTAAAAAAAAAAGATAAACTCGTTGCCCTGTTTTTTTTTTTAATTTTAAATGTCAATTAGTACGAGTCATTGTAAGTTTGATCTTGAAATAGAATAGAACAAGGACTGCAATGTTTCTCTTTTTAATTATTTTTAGAATTCGTACTAATATTAAACAATGTCTGTGTGGTGACGGAGTAAGCATACAGTTCGCTTTCTTGCCCATGAGTGTGGAAAAAACGGCGGAGGAAGTCGATCACCCACGGGAAAGGAATGAAGTCGCAAACAGTGTCTACTCGTACTGCGTCAATATAGAGAACAATATTTTAAATTATCTAGAAACGTGTTTATTAGTAGTACAGTTATTTCTGTCGCATAATTAATCTTTCGTTTCAAACGGCTTTTTTTTTGTTTACGCATTCTCCTAAAATAATTATGTGAAAACCTAAACTTGCATGTATACTTATAACGTATACATCCAAGTAAAGGTGCCTTCGATTACAACATTGGAATCTCGATAACTCGAATGTCAAGGACAATGCAAAAAATATCAGAGTTAATGTGTTTTGGACTTAATACGTAGTTCAAAATTCAAAGGATTTTAATTGCTATAATGTCGCAATAATTTACATTGGCAATTTGAGTTATAGAGTCTACAAATGTACTATCACTACCTTGTAAGGTAATATTAATATTTTCTTTGAATGGCAGTCTTAATAAGCCGAGATATCGCACATTTAGGGGGAAAGGAATGGTATTTTTCGACTTACTGACGACTTAACGAGGTTTAAGTTATAGATTTCACTGTATTAACGAATACAAATAGCAACACCCAGACTGGCGAACATTTTTTTGTGTACAGCACAATGATTTTCGTAAGCAGTAGGTAGGGCCGGCTGGGCCATATGAACTAAGATGATGATGATGATGATGAATCTTAACTAAGATTATAAATGCGAATGTTCTTTACGTTTTCAAGACATAATTACTCAATCAACTGTTTTGATATTGCACATGCACGTATTAGAGATACAGAAATATACATATTTTTTCTGGATGAAATATCTACTATTCAAGAATATTGTTCACGGGAAATAGAAAGGTAAGTAATGCTGTGTGATAGCGGCTATTATGTTATTTGACAGATATTTATTCCCACTCTGCCCGAACCTTCAAAACTGACTGAAGGTCGATATGAGACGCCTATTATCCGTATTTATTCGCCAATTGATCGAGTTATCGATTCCGATTTCATAACTGCTAGTATGTTTAATAACTGCAGATATTGTGGATATTCTTATTGGCCTTTCACCTTTTTTATTATATAGCTATTTAAAACTTGTTTGGCATGATATAATTTTATATACCTAAAAAAATATACATACTATCTGAACTGAACACGTGATTTTCACACGACGAGAATGAAATACAAACTGGAACGCCTCTCAAGCCTTGGATGATATTGTACGTTGAATGTGAAAATTAGCATGTGTTGATGACGTGTAACTAAAGTCGTGAATTTAAATGTACCTTTGGCTAAATAATAAAACTAATTAAACAGTATAAAATATATTCTACTGTTTTTAACCGATAAAAAAACGGAGGTTCTCAATTCGAAGCGTATGTATTCTTTTTTTTATTGCTTATAATGCAAACGAGCAGCTTATGGTAAGTGTCACTGTCGCCCATGGACCTTCGCAATACCGAGGGTATAGCTAGGCCGCTGCCTACCAATACAAATCCCAAAACCATCGCAGTTGGGCTTCCGGCTCTCTCGCTCAACGAACGAAGGGCAATAGCACATTGCCATTACTCAGACGTCGATCTTCTGCGAGAGTGTAGTACTACCCCGGACGGACCGGCACGCGGTTGTAGACAGAGGATTGTTCACAGCGTGGGCCAACCACTATTATTTTCATGTTAGACCACGCATAACTTTTTACAAAGTAGACCAATCTTGATATTCACTTATACTCTGAAGTTGGTCCCATAAAAATTTTGAACAAACATTCTAACATTTCTAACCCTGACGGTAGAAAAATAGGAGATGATTGCATATACACTCACTGATTTCACTGAGTTATGTGTACACCTCTCATACCTTTTTGTAAAAAAAACCACCCTAAGAGCGGAAATGTATGGGACGATTATATGTTCACTCATTGATTTAGTTTTGTGTAGCCTTAACGTCGGTTGAATTTTTTTGTTAAAACGTTGTATCCACTCATCAGCCATTTCAACTAGGCTCATATATGTCTCACTGCTGAGCTCAAGCCTCCTTCACAATAGAATAAAAATAAAATTCAAATAATGCAGAAATGATGGCCAGATCAAAACTCACAAGCCGCATCCGATCACGAATTAACTACTAGAGCTGCCATCAAAGGCTACACAGTAAGCACGGTCGGACTAAGGATTCAAAGCGTCAAAAAGATATATGTTTAATTAATTAATACCAATAAATCAACATAGTATCCATAAGTCAATGTTAATTCCAATAGGTTTAAGCAGAAATGTAATAATCGGCGTCCCTATAGTTGTTGCTTACCAAACAGTTTAATCTCAAAACCAATTAAATATTAAAACATAACTTTAAAAATATATTTTATCCTCTTTGAATTGTGTGCTAAACATTTTATACAAATATTTACCTCAATATATAGCGTACTATGCTGTTAAATATAAAGAGGATATTCCAATATTGTAATTGCGAGCGTCATTCGCTCATTAGCAACGACGAGATTATTCGGCAACGTCGCGCCATATTTATATATGTATATAGGTACACATATACATACGCAGTTGTGTATTAGTACGTAACGTATGTGCTTTCTCAGACGCCAAGGTTGCGGCAGCGTTTCGAAAACCTAACCAGCCTTTATAGGCAACACACCTACTTATTCGCAAGCGTAAAATATGTACTTCATAATTGCCGATAGTCTATTATATCTGTCCCACTTAAGAAACGATCAATATTCATTGAAGCATTCGTAGTGTAAGTTCGCCTGTTCGCGTCCATCACCCAATTCGCGTCCATTTTACGGATCTCCCTTTGAAAACTCTCGAAATTAAGTATATTAACACACCAAAAACTCGAAAAGTCATTACCGGCAATACCTCAATGTATAAGAAATTCGCAAACATAGACAAAAATTCCGTGCACCAACCAATCCTGTATAAAAAAATAATTAGTGGCGGCTGTTCAACAAGAGAGCGCGAATGAGCAGGATTATAAGAAAAAAATAGTGGGCAGCGGTGCGTTTGAAGGTAAGTCTTTTATTGTTTTATGTGTATTTTGGATACACAGCTGTTTCTAGACTCTGATAATGATAAAAGGAATGATATTAATTATGAATTTGCTTATTTTTTTAATAGTTAACAGTTAAAATAAGGTGGACGCGAATTACTACACCAAATTTATGAAACTTCCACTTTGCGTCCGCGATGGACGCAAACTAACCTACAGGGAATAATAACAAAAGCAAATCGCGTCCATTTTTTTAAATATTAATTTATTTGTATTTTTGAATACAAAATGTATTGTAGGTACATTTTTAATTATGAGTACAAGTTTACCCCCTATTCTACGTTGAATCAAATGAGTAATTTCTTTTATTCTTATTTTTTTCTGTTTAAGATAAGTTCTTCGGAGATAAGAAAGAAGAAGGAAGAAAGAACATACATAGAAGAAGATTTACAGAATGCAAAGAATATGTTATTCCCAAGATCACAATATTGGAAGAATTAGTGGGCGCATACCAGATGGAGTAAAGAAACCGGGCCCAGAACCTGCGCTAGAAGTAGATGGTGAAAAAAGGAAGCTGAATGGCTTCTTAACATTTACTTTCTTAACATTAATTGTGTGGTAGGACCACGCTGTGGACAGTTCTCTGTCTACAGCCGCGGGCCGGTCCGTCCGGGGTAGTACCACACTCTCGCAGAAGATCGACGTCTGAGTAATGGCAATGTACTATTGCGCTTCGTTCGGTAAGCAAGAGAGCCGGAAGCCCAACTGGGATGGGTTCGAGGTTTGCATTGGTAGGCAGCGGCCTAGCTATACCATTGTCTCCATGGGCAGCAGTGACACTTACCATCAGGTGTGCTGTCTGCTCGTTTATCACCAAGTGTTTCCAGTGAAAAAAGCAGGAATTGTTGGATACTGTTTAAAGTAATACGTACGAAACGGGGGAGATTAAAAACAAATTTAAAGATGATCGCCCAGGTCAAAATTGTATTGTTTTGTTGCTACAATATAGCCAAAAGCTTATTATTAATGGCCTATTACTTATTATTAAAGGCTGATCTTTAGCTTACTCGTACATCATTCCTTCTGATTTTAGGGTAAAATTAATAGAACAGATTATTGTTGAAAGGTGGAATTATTATTTAATTACTACATAAGTTTTTAATTTTAAGTTCTATCATTGTTTAGAGGAATAAATAGGTGTTTTTATTTTCTTTATAGTGATTGATTAATATTAATATGTTGATTTTTAAATACCTAACTATAATTTTGTAATAAATAAATTATTTAAATCCAAACGCTCTTTACATTATCATAAAAAATCACACCTTAATTCATTTTCTAAGCTGGTGGACGCCAAGTGGTCCAGTGGGTGGACGCAAATAGGATTTTATGGACGCAAAGTGGATAAAACGGCTAATTCTGAAGTTTGTATTTAAAAAAAAACCAAAGGTTGTTTCGAACAAAACTAAAAATGATCTTAAAATAGACTATTATAATAAACGCATTACATAAACTTTTCATTGAAATTAGGGCTGGAACATTTTTATTTTCTCCGTCAAACGTACCAACTGCACTAAATGGACGCGAACAGGCGAAATGACCCTATTATGTACTTTTGTATTCATCCACAAGTGACAGTGATAATTACAAAAGACAATTTTTCTATTCAACTATTTCTATCATTTCTGATATTTATACGAGTATTACACATTCCGATATTAAAAATGCGAATGTAAGTTTGTTTTTTACGCTTTCACGACTAAAGCATTAAACCGATTTTAAAAATTAATTTACCAATGAAAATCCGTATTATCAGCGAGTAACATATGCTACGTTTTTATCCTTATATTCCTACGAGAACAGGAACTATGAGAATGAAACTGATGGAAAATTCCATAGTAGTAAATACTAGTATAAAATAAATCTTTACAGATTTTAAACGTGTAGTTTTGAGGAATATAATTTATTTCTTTCTTACACATGGGCGTCATAAAAAGCGTGTAAAGGATAACACAGAATATCTATGCAAGAACAGTAACCCGTCTGATCAGCGTGACCAAATTTCCCTACTATAATAGAAGAGGCTCGAACCCAGCAGTATGTACGTGTACAAGTTGAAATGATGATGGCGAATTTTAAAAGGGGATGACAATGGGAAAGTAAAATACGTAATATAATTTTAACTATCTCTTTTTCTATTACATAATTGAATTTGATAGAAAGCCTAGCCTAGCCTATGACAATTGCATATAAAATAAAAAAATATATACAGAATTTAGAATATTCACTCGTTAGTGTTAAGACTTAGGTACATGCTAGTGTGAATAATATTCCAACATATCATTCTCCTGCTCTTATCCCAATTACTTGGGGTCGACGCAATATGTATTCGCACATATTGTAAAAGTTATTGGCAATAGTTTTATGACTGATCGCCTGTCTGACGTCAACCCTCCTTGGGAAAAACAATAGTATGACAGCATCAATACAAAATGGAGTAAAATTGTATTCCTACGCAATCTTTCTCAAGCTTGATTACTCATAAACTTTAATCACCTTTGTAACCTTACAGCAAGGTTAAATAATATTCCTATGCCTAGTAAGGCTGTGAGACTTTCTTGGATAGATACAATTATTTTAACTGATGTCCTATTGGTTTAAATTTATTAAGCATTTCATATCATCTTGGTGAAATTCAAAAAAAGGAGGTTCTCAATTTTAATGTATTTTTTTACCTCAAAACTTTTTAGTATGTGAACCGATTTTGATAATTGAAAGCTAGTGTTTCCCGTGTGGTCTGGATGGGAACACGGTGTGTTATAGGTCTCACGCTGCCCTTCTCCCGCCCGAACGGAATGGGCGAGGTGTGTCCCAACCAAGCCCTGTCAAAAAAAAGGGTTTATACATATTAACGACGACGCAGGTGGCAGATCTGGGTGATGTGTATCCATTAATTACATGTTTGTAAAGTCCTCAATGGCATTGTTTCTTTAGCTCAGGGTGCTATCTTTAAAAAATAATATATAGATTATCAGTTTACTCCGATGAAATAAGCGCAGATGAGATACAGGCACATTTTGATATATAAATTTTAATTCCATGTAATAACGGTCAGGATAGACATATTATTTAGATATTCTGCGTCTACACTTCAACTTTGTGATTGGTATTAAGAATTTCTTGAGACAAATCTGCACCAAACTCAATGCTTAATTAACATTTTTGTCCAAACCAAGCTTCGAAATTTACTATTTTCAATGCTTATTTCACTGAATCAACGTGGTAATCGATAATGTGCCTGTATAATTTTCTAATTCTATACATATAAAAAAGCTGATTGATTGACTTATAAACACCGAGCCAAAACTACTAAAACTAGAAATATGAAGTTTTGTCTGCAGTTTCGTTTTGGAACGTAACATAAATAGAAAGAATGTTACGAAATTAAACCTCAAAGGGATAAAACGCAGTGATAGTTTGAATAGAAAATTCTTTATCAATTGTTTAAATCAAGCATAAATCCTTTTTCAATAAAAATAAATACACTTATTTCTGAATTTGTCAATTTTCATCCTCTGATGGTGTAAAGGTGTTAAAATTTTGCGATAATACTTTTATTTGATTTGACTGTAATATATAAATAACCACTTTATGTAACAGAAACAGAAAACAAAAGGCCATATAGTTTATAAATTTAAAGTAGATAATCTGAATACTCTACATAGCTTTGTTTTCATGTCCCATATGATTTCTACGCAAAGTCACGGCCAAAAGTTAGTATAATCATAAAATTAAAATCTAATTCCAAAGCACATAAAATAATATATTATTCTCTACGTCCCCTATTGGCGGACTTACCTCAGGTGGGAGCTGAGGATACCCCAAGCTTAGCAGGCAATTAATCACCACAAAATACATCTAGTTTAGTATGCAGCGTATTTCATTATAAAGACCTTTATCTTCACTAAAAATCTATAACCTTACAAAAACAAATATGGCCTGTTTCGTATTCTAAAAACCATTCATGTTATGATTATGGAACGGTCATTCTTCTAAACTAACTAAATTTACTTAACCACAATATCGCTTATAGATCAATAAATAACATTAGTCTGAGAAAACATACTAGAATTATTATACGGCTCGTAAGCACTACTACTAATCGATAACTCACGCTCCGTCAAAGAAGGAAGGTCACTTCACTCCCCTTTATACGTAGCTAAAGTTAGAGTCACCCCGAGTGTTTAAATTATCTTGTGTACAAAACGATTTTATACAATTTTTTAATTTATAGTATGTATGAACGGGCAATATGTGTCCTTTGACAACGACTTGCAATTATTGCACAAAAATATTGGAATTGGTAGCGTAAATGCAATTACCATCACGATCCTGCCTTACCTGGCGATTTTACCATTAGTCTATTACCCACTTTTGAGAAAAGGCCTACGTCCAAGTATTCGTCGGTAGACTAATGGATGAATGAGTGAAAAATATCAACTCAAGTAAATCCTAGGCGAACCCGTCTAGCTAGGCGTGGCATAGCAGTCTACCTTTCTCGATCGAAATTGTATTTAATCTAGGTATAGAATTTACTTCTATCCTAAGCCAGAAAAAATGCACTTTAAAACAATTCATTTGATCAACGAGACCATTTTTCAAATTCCTTGTAGGTAAGTCCCACTGTTGGGTATAAAGCCTACTTACTCCACAAGCGGGGGTGCAATCGACCGGCTATGCTATACTAACTAGACGGTCGGCATACACACAATACATAATTAATTAAAATGTATAATTATATTTAAAAATGGTTTGCATACAAATTGAATTTTACAAACGTTTCGGTTACGAGTTCAAGTGTTTTGATTCAATGTCAGTGGATGGCAACGTTGGTAGTCAATTTGTAATTAAGATTCTTATTTAGTATTTGCCAACGATTCCGTTCTAACTACACCCACGTAATTAATATAAGAATAATTTTATAATTTAGTAGGCCATAATTTTTTAAGACGAGTAATTATAATAAAACAGTAACAAAAATACCAAACCATTCATCTACTTGCATGTTATTATATAAGTTGTACTAATTTACTGTTTGAAATAAATTTCAACTTGTCTCAAAATATACATTATCATTTTACAATTTATATACCTACCTACCTACTTTACAATGTACGACTTCATGTTTCCACATAAAATATGAGTTTTAGCAGGTTTGTTTAGACTTGATATTAATATTGTAGGTATGTGTAAGATCGTGGGCGAAAACCATAAATTTTAACGTAACGAGTTTGTTATTTTGAGTTGTCGTTTCGTACTTTTAACTAGAGATTGCAAAAAAGAAAACTTAGGTATATTTAAAAAGATTACATACACTGAATTAGAATGTTTTTATTTCTAGAACGCAAGTGCTTATTTTTAGTTAGTGATCTAATCCAGCTGATACAGAAACATTAGCGACTTGTATTTAAAATATTTTGGTAAATGTGATTGACAGTCGAAATATACGAGAACAGTTGTTATACAATCTAAATACTGTCAGATTAGATAATCAAATTTAGCTTCAATTAAAATGTAAAACGTATATAGAACAAAGTTTTATCTACCTCTTGACAAAATGAAATATGTAGGTAGAGATTGCGAGGTATTTCACTTTATTAGGAAGCTACATATTAAACCGGATCGTTCGCCCCACGTGCTGCCGTCGTGCACTTCAAACAAACGTGCGAAAATCAAACAATACAACTATACACAAGCATATTTTATCTTTAGACCAAGCGAACTCGCTTAGTATCTAGTACAGATTTATCTATAAATAATAATTGTATAGGTTTATCGATTCTAAACTAAAAAAATCAAACGATATTCACTGTTACATCGATATCTTTAATTTCATCGTAATTTTATGGAAGATCAATACATGGTGACAAATTATTATTGAAATTAACTGACTTTTTACATTTGAATCTTCAATGCTATAGGCACTCGATATAATAGATCTAGATGTGAACATTTGAATATTAATACGCACAGATATAAAAAGACGTTTCGCAAATACACATACTGCCACACTAATGGTTTATAATATCCATAATGGCATAAAATGTTCACAATTAGAACATTCATACTGTGTCAATTAGCAAGTTGTGAAGCCAATTGGAATGAAAGACTGCGGATATCTAAGCTGATACCGAATCTCCTAATTACTGGGGGATACAACCACTCTACAGATATATACAATGACTTACACAGGATACAATATCAGATACTCTTATTTAGTCAATACAATATAAAAATTAAACACTGCATTGACACTACAAAACTGCATTAGAGATATAACACTAATTTTGGAAATATTATTATAATATTTAAACAATGTCTAATTGGTGGTGACTGTCACTTAAAAAATAGCAACAATGCTATTTGTATTCTCTATTACACACTATAAAGAAAACAATAATAGATCCAACAAAAGAATATCTGTAAAACAATTAGAAAATGTTCATTTCATCTTGGTAATAAATTAGAATTGTTTTAATGAAACTGACCAATTTCTCTCCTATTTTCAATTCACTAAAACCTAGATTCAATACCTTATTCAAAATCTAAGTAATTAAACTTTAATATTGCCACATGGAAAAATAATATTAAATATCTAAGAAATATGATCTGACTAGCTACCTACTTAAAATAGGTTTTGTATTTTAGCCTTCCTTAGCCAATGCTTCAAAATTTACTTCTTTAAATAGTGCAAAATTCATGCTGAATAAAATATCATAATTATGAATAAAATTTGATATCAGCAAAGTGTTGAAAACACATTTGTTTCTCTTTATAGAAACAAAACTATAAGAATAACTTTCAAATATTTAGGTATAATGTAAGGCCATTTCATAAAATTATTTATGGCACCAAAACAAATAATAATAGATTTACAAACTAAACTCATCCAGCTATGAATTTAATGAAATGTTTGATATAAATCATATTAGATGATAAAATTGATTTTGCCAAAGACATCTTCACCAAAAGACATTGTTTACAATTTAGTGCTTATTAAAAAATTATAAGAATAAGCAATCTTAATAAAATGTATAATAATTGAAGGTTGACATTATTCATTACAAAAGACAAAAATGCACCATTTACAATATACATTGATTTCAAATGATTAATTTAAGTGTAGAATTTGATATGATTTTATAAGTATTATGTATCATTACCTGACCAGTTGCTAATGAACAAGTACAGTCCTTAATCAAGACAATAATTGCATCAGGCATAGCTCAGAAAGACTCGATCAGCAATAATTTATAATATGAAAATGTGCAGTGGTTAAGTAGCCTTCCAATTATTTTCAACCGAATAAATATAACCACAGACGCTCACAATGTTCACAATGTAAAATGCACTACGAATTACTAAATATTTATTTTGTACAGCCTGAATTCAAAGTCCTACATCTAATAGCTAACAAACTTTATAGTAAACATTGCCAATTAATCAATGCTGTATCACACACTCCACAGAATGGTGGGACGTAAATTATAGTTGAACATGATTATAAATGATATATTTTTCATTACAAATATGCTTATTGATAACATCAGTCTCAACGACAAGATATCACCTCAATGGTGGATTTCATGTTCTAACACCTATATACATTTTAAACATATCCCTATTCATCATGAAAACATGCTATTATATAATATAAAATTCTCTCTTGTATTATTTTGTGCTGAATACAAAGTTGTAGTTCTATAAAAATGTTAAACATAAATATGTATCGGTTTTGATAAGAACAGGAATATGTTTAAATTATAAGTTTTATATTATTGCTTTTATAGAGCTGATGCTAGCAATAAGTCTAAAGACAAATACAATAACAAGTTTTGTTTCATTAATTCCAGATATAATCATGTATTTTTCCTAGTTGACTTGAAATTAAAATAACTATGCTTAAACCTACAAAAATAAGGAACTAATACAAATTACATTTAAAACCAACTGAACCTCACATCAGATCACAAACACAGGTCAAATTGCACATGTGAACACAACTACAATGAAATTACATATACAATAAATTAATCTCTTCCATATTTTAATTGTAATTATAGGTATCTTAGTTAAAAATATCAAATGATATAACAATATTAACACTATAAATAAAACCAAGAACATAATGCCAATGAAAACCTATGCACAATGAATAATTGAAATACCATCATGATAAGTATTTACTTTAACAAATTTAATTCAATAATATACACAACACATATTAGCAATGCTTTTTTGTTAATAAATTGTTCTGAATTTGATAGTTAGATAAAGTCCTTAAAATAAAAATTTGATATCAAGAAATTTTAATTGTGAATCTTACAAAGCAACTAGAATTTTTTAATTATAATTTTTATTATATTACAAATTGTATTCTTGATTTTGTAAAAACAATAAAAAATGTTATATAATAATAAAGCTCACCACATCCCAATGCAAACAACAGTGAATATCAGTACACTGTGTGACTGAGTAGTTATACATTGGGTGCAGAGTGAATCCACTTGGTTACATGGTACAATGTATCAGGGGTAACACTCAAGGAATATCACCAGTACAAGGGGCACTTTTGCTCTTCTAACTGCTCTATGTTATTGCAACTTGAAAGGGCACTAAGCAAATGAACGCCACCGAAATATCGGAAATCAGTTCTACTATCATCTTGCCTACACTCCAAATTTAATTCACATGGGGTGCCAGCTAGGGGCCGCCTCAGCGTCTTTAATAACCCAAGCTGTTGGCAAAAAGACCCACTCGTCACCATTCCACGACCACAATGTCACGGAAGATTCACTAAAAACACCTACTCACGGGATTGTCCGTTTGCAGGCACCAGCTAAGTGCTCAGAATTCAGCAAACTCTTTCGCGCACTTCTCAGTTGACGAGATACGTAATGCCTCCTCTTCATAATCATCAAAGTTGCTAGTATCACCAGGACCTTTGCAACGAGGGATAAATGGTGCCTCAATCTTCTTCTGGAAAACGGCAATCCAGTCAGTGCTTGCAAACCATTTGTGGCCCTTTATATCATTTACACCAGCTTTTAAATTACCGTAACGCTTAGTCAGATCGACTTGGAGTAGATTACGAAGCAGATCTTTCAGATCCGAACCAAAGTGCGAGGGGAAACGGACCTTGCCGGAAACGATTTTTTCATAAATCTGGATTGGTTGATCGGCGAAAAACGGAGGATAGCCAGCCGCCATTTCATATACTAACACGCCAAGCGCCCACCAATCTACAGCCTTATTATAGCCCTTGGAGAGAATAATCTCCGGGGCCAAGTATTCAGGTGTGCCGCACAGCGTCCACGTACGACCTTTAACACGCTTTGCAAAACCAAAATCTGTCACTTTGAGGTAACCCTGAGAGTCAATCAAAAGATTCTCGGGTTTTAAATCTCGATAAATAAGATCCAAGTAATGAAGGTATTCAAAAGCAAGCACAATCTGCGCCGCGTAGAAGCGTGAATGCGGCTCCGAGAAGCGCCCCACCTTACGTAAATGAGAGAACATCTCACCACCAGGGACATACTCCAAAACCATATACAGATTAGAGTTGTCTTTGAAGTGGAACTTGAGACTCACCAGGAATGGGAAGTTGATAGCTTGAAGAATTCGTTTTTCGTTTAGTGTGTGTTCGACTTGTTTCAACTTTACCACTTTTTGTTTATCTAATATTTTCATAGCATAATATTCTTTAGTCGGTTTATGTTGAACTATCATGACTCGACCGAACGAGCCAGTACCTAAGGTTTTTATTCGTTCAAAATCATTCAGTCCGGCGGTGTTGGTAGGATTCTTCTTCCATTTCTCCTCGAAATCCTCTTTAGCCTGGTCGAGAAACTCCTTGACGCTTTCGGCGGCGTCCACCTTCTTATTAGCGGTGGCAGCATTGTTGCCCATGGCGCACACCACAAAATGGTCCTACACCCTCAATTCCTCGTTATTAGAGGCCGCTATGCTGCACTAATCGATGCCTGCTGTGCGACCGCGTAAGAAACGGGGCAGGTCAACACAAACCGATTTGAAACACGTACATTCTCAGTCTTTATAGCACGATCACACGTCACGAAACACACTCAATACAGGTACACATTGACACATTTAGATTCTCCACGAAAAATCACAAAATACTTTGTCACAGTCACAAGAATAAAATGGCTTCCACTACCGAACTCGATCGACAGAGCGGACCCGAAACCGAGCGGACGATTCGCTCACGGGTGGCGGTCAATTAAAAAAATGTTGCTAGCCTTATAAAACATATTCTCCTGCAATGCCACAAAAACTACTATTATAAAATCTACTATGTTCATTGTCCCTTTAATTGTAAAAAAGCACATATTTGAATGAAGAATGGCAATATAAATTAGATTTAATGATTAATCTGAAGTAAATTAAAACCGTTTAGGTTTCATCAAATGCATGGAAATTAATTTTAAAATTAAAATTCTCGTTGTACAGATTTACGACGTCGAATACATTATTATAGTATAAATAATAGATACCACCTTATAATAGTTGAATATTTTTTTAAACTAAGTACCGTGGTAGTCATTACACAGAGAAAAATAAAAAATATAATAATAATTATTAAATCGTAGAAGTTATCAGTTTTTTTTATTTTATCCGTTTTTTTGCAGTTGGACCCCCAATTTTGACTTCAGATTCATATTCAGCGGTAAAAAATACGTCGAAAAATCTTTATCGAACATTCAGCACAGACCAATATTTTTGTGTACCTGTGTGCAGAAAACTGATTAGATCGTAGATTTCATTGTCAGTGTCACATTCGCGCGCGCGCATGACTACTGTGCGGGTGTGTTTTGTTATGCCTTAAGACGTTACTATACGTATTGTAATGAAACATGTCGAAAGTCATAAAGTGTAATTCGTGCAATATTATCATCGACGAAATGTTATCTTATATACAAAATAAGCTCTCGGTTATTGACGACGATACGCTAGTGCGGATTTGTACAACTTCCTTTTCTAATGAAGAAATTGAAAAGTCAAAAGCGCTTCTATTTGAGTCAATGCCCACTGACAAGTTGAAAATCAAACGCAAGAACAAGGGCAAGGAGCAGCGAAATCTAGTAGACATTGTAAATATCTTCAGATCGATTGAACCTGATTTGTTTCCAATTTTCGTTGCAAGAGATCTAGAGAGGTTACCTCCTATTTTATTCGATCACCTTGATTGCACAAAACTCCTTAAAGATCTCCTGAAGGTACAAAACGATCTAAAAGAGATTCAAGAAACGTATGTTACAAAAATGCAGTATAGCGAGTTAAAGACGGATCTATTAAAAATGCAACATGATTCGTTAGTACCGGGATCTTTGTGCAAGGTGAATGCAAAAACAAGTGCTTGGATCATGGACAGTGGTCCAATAGGGTTATCACATGTAAACACGCCTTCAATACGGAGCCATAATAGTAGCATCGAGAAAATATCTTTATGTGGACTTGAAAATAATACACAACGATATAGAAAAATAAAGACGGTAGATCGCGAACAGTCTGATAGGAATTGTTTGACGGAGCCGCAGCGAGCTAGCGGCGACACCTCCGCGTCTAACTTTGTAACTGCACTGACGTCACACCGTCTAGCCGACGTAATGTCGCCGCAATCAGCTGTTTTGAACAATGGCCCAGTGAGTGAAATGAATACTGTGCGTACAAATGCAAATCCATTGAATGCTGATCGAGAATCAGGGCAACCGAACGATAATGAGGGATGGGAAAGAGTTGCTCATCGTAAAAAACGAAGTTATCGTTATTTGGGCACTACAGGTGTTGCTAAGGGCAACTTGGGAAAGTTTAGGGCCGCAGTGAAAGAAGTTCCCATCTTTATTACAAAGGTGCATAAAAGTACCACGCAAAAAGATATCATGGACTACATATATGAGAAAACTAATGAGAAAATAACACTTGAAAAAATTTTAAGTAAACATGAGAAAGATTACGATGCTTATAAATTCTTTGTTTTGGAAAACAAGTTGTCATTATATTTAGATAGTAAGCTGTGGCCGGAAGGGATTATATTTAGGCGCTTTGTTAACTTCAAAGCACGGAATATGAATACGAATAATGCTGGCAAAGGCATTGTATACGGCCAGTAAAATCAGAAATGGTCATATCGTATATATATACATTTGCAACTTTTAACTGCAAAAGTCTGAAACGTTCAGTGGACTACGTCAGGCAACTATGTCGTACATCTGACTTAATTGCCCTACAAGAAACTTGGTTACTGCCATATAATATTGGATTTCTGGGCGAGATTGACAACGAGTTCAAGTGGACAGGAACATCGGCAGTGGACATGGAGGCCGGTATGCTCAGAGGGCGACCGTATGGCGGAGTTGCTCTTTTGTGGAAAAAAAACATGTTCAATAGTGTCTCGATTGTGCAATGTGACAATCCGCGAGTGTGTGCAATTAGAGTGACTATGGATTTAAGATTATTAAGATCTTTTGTTGTGTTTAGTGTGTACATGGCTATAGATAAAAGTGTTAACTTAACGGAATATACGGATTGCCTTAGTCTGGTGAGCGCTATAGTTAGCAATAATAATGTAGAATCTGCTTATTTATTGGGTGATTTTAATGCTCATCCGAACGAACAGTTTTACAATGAATTATCGTGTATTTGCATGGATTCTGAGTGGACTTGTGCCGACGTCCAACTATTAGGTCTAAACTCAAACACTTACACTTTTATAAGCGAAGCTAACTCTTCTAGGCGCTGGCTTGACCATTGTGTAGTAACAAATGCCGCCATGGAAACTATTGTGAACACATATGTTATGTATGACGTTCTGTGGTCAGATCACTCTCCCCTAGTAGTGCAATGTAAGCTAGATAACATAAAACCCAAAATATATTCTAATGATAGGAGTCTTTTATGTAGTAACGTACGCTGGGGAGAGAGACGGCCTGCAGAGATTCATATGTACACACAAATTTGTAATAATAAATTAAATTTAATTGATATACCTATTGAGTTTAGTACCTGTGACTATGTCTGTAATAATTTGACACATACAAATATTATAGATAAATTATATAAGGAAATAACTGATGTGTTATGCCAAGCAGCTTCGGAGTCCCGTAATCGAACATTTTTCGGGATTAGGAAGCCTGTTACAGGGTGGAACAGGCATGTGAGGGGTGCTTATGAGGAGGCCAAGCAAAAGTTTAAGATGTGGGTATGGTATGGCAGGCCGCGCGAGGGTCGTGTCTGGAGTGATATGCGATTGAGTCGCAAAATATTTAAAGCACGTTTGCGATGGTGTCAAAATAACAAAGACCAAATTAAGATGGACATTTTGGCATCACATCATTCCAAACATGATTTTCGAAGTTTCTGGAAGTCCACCAACAAACTGAACAGTAAGCCTGGTCTGCCTACGAACATGAATGGTATTAGTGACCCGACGGGCATGGCTGAGATGTTTAGGGAACACTTTAGAGTGACATCACCCTTGATATCTTCACAGTCCATTATGGATGATGATTGCGGTGTTCGGGAGACCGGTGACCAATTCACGACAGAGGATGTCACGGAGACAATTGCTTCTATGTCGCGTGGAAAATCTCCTGGGCATGACGACTTGAGCATAGAACACCTCAAATACGCGGGTCCTTGTCTGCCCATAATGCTGGCAAGGTTATTTTCGTTGTGTGTCAGGCATTCGTATTTGCCTGCATTGATGATGAAGACTGTGGTAGTTCCCATTTTAAAAAACAAAATCGCCAGTTTTGTTATAAGTGACAAAAACAACTATAGGCCTATCTCGTTGGCCACCATAATCGCGAAGGTATTTGACAGTTTGCTTAATACTCAGCTTGATAAGTACTTGCACATACACGACAATCAATTCGGTTTTAAACCAGGTCTATCTACAGAAACAGCTATATTGTGTTTAAAGCAAACTGTCAAGTATTATATAGACAGGAATACGCCTGTCTTTGCCTGTTTCCTTGACCTAACCAGGGCATTTGACTTGGTTCGTTACGACATACTTTGGCAGAAACTACGAAAGACATTATTGCCTGATGGATTCATACGTGTTTTAAAATACTGGTATGAGAACCAAGTGAACGTTGTTCGATGGTCTAGGACTTATTCAACTCCGTACACATTGGAGTGCGGGGTGAGACAGGGTGGTTTGACCTCACCAAAGTTATTTAATTTCTATATAAATGCTTTGATAGAGGACCTCAGCAGCACACATATTGGTTGTCATATTGGCGGCGTATGCCTTAATAATATAAATTATGCTGATGATATGGTGCTTCTGAGCGCTTCTGTAGATGGATTATCGAGGCTTCTTGGCATTTGTGAAATGTATGTGAATGGTCACGGGTTAACTTATAATGTTAAGAAAAGTGTGAGCGTGGTTTTTCGGCCCCGTGGTAAGTGTCTAGGTAATACACCGCCTATTAGACTTAAAGGGTGTCCTCTAAATAGAGTGGAAACATTTAAATATCTAGGTCACTTACTTACTTCGGATCTGAAGGACAATGCCGATATAGAGAGGGAGCGTAGGGCATTGTCTGTTCGTGCTAATATGATAGCTCGCAGATTTGCACGTTGTTCGAGGGGCGTCAAAATGACTTTGTTTAGAGCCTTTTGTACGTCCTTCTATACGTGCAGTTTGTGGGTGAATTATTCGCGGGAACAGTACAGTGCACTGCGTATACAGTACAACAATGCGTTTAGAGTGCTTTTGGGGCTGCCTCGGTTCTGTAGTGCGTCGGGGATGTTCGCCGAAGCGCGTGTGGATTGTTTCAACGCAACCATACGCAAGCGGTGCACATCCCTGGTGCGCAGGGTGCGAGCCAGCCGCAACAGCATACTGAGCGCATTCGCAGAACGGTATGACTGTCAGTACTTGAACCACTGTGGCATGGTTCATGTACGGACTAATGTAAAATTTTTATTTTAAAGCATTGTATTTTATTTTATTTTAATTTGTTTTATAATAATATTTATATATTTGTATGAATTTTATGTTTATAATGATCCTAGTTGGTCGAATAAATAAATAAATAAATAATAATAATTGGATTTTTTTTTATTTTTCTTCGATTTTTGGAGTTTGACCCCCAATTTTGACTTCAGATTCGTATTTAGCAGTAAAAAATACGTCGGAAAATCTTTGACGAACACCCAGCACAGACCACTTTTTTGTGGACCTGTGTTATCATGCAGAAAAACTGATTAGATCGCAAAATATCATCAGATTTTTTAATTTTTGTCCGTTTTTTGCAGTTTGTCTCCCAATTTTGACTTCAGATTCGTATTCAGCAGTAAAAAATACTTCGAAAAATCTTTGTCAAACACCCAGCACAGATCACTTTTTTTGTGGACCTGTGTTATTATACTTAATCCTGTGCGGAGGATTAACAATGTAATAGAACTCATAAGACTCGTAACACAAACTGCATTCACCAATCCATCTGATAAGGGAATGATTGTGGCATCTACTGGCAGCTGCTTCGATGTATTTTATACTTTACTATCGCCACTTTAATGACCTAATATATAATAACCTTACCCTTAGATTCGCTAAGCATTTAAAGTTAAAATGTATGGTGATATATGGCCTACCACTAAAGGCAAGAGCCTCTCAAATTCACATTCAGGAAAATAAATTGTATGCTGATCAAAATGCCTTTTTGATGATTTTAATCAATTTGATACGATCTAAAGCATGTCGTTTGGTGGAATAGTTTGTCTTTCAGTAGATTAAATCTCGAAATATTTTAGTAACAAATTGACTGTTAGTATAGTTTTTAAATTTCACATAAGAAAGCAAACGCTGTAATCAACTTTCTATATAAATACTTATTATTGCTAATATCAATAATATATTAAGATATTTATTCGAAAAAATAACATACAATTAAGGGAATATAAATTTTATAATATTTAATTATTACATAACTATGCTCATTAAAAGATTTATTTATAGATTAATTAATAACATAATTTACTAAACCTTCTGAGTATGGTAATGAAGTTAGAATATAATTGACCGCTCTCTTTCTTGCTATGATTGGCGAAAAAGATGACTAAAGGATATGATATGCAATATTATATGAAATATTAATTAAAAGAAGGAAAATTCTAAATGAAATCCTATTACCCCACGCCTGACCCAGCGTGGTATAGTAATTTATAATATAGTAGTTAATTTCCCTCCCATTGTAGAAGAGACTATAACCCAGCATTAGGGCTTGTATAGGCTGAAATGATGATGCTTGGTTCACACATTTAAGGTTTTAAGAAACATGCAGAATAATAATTTATGTACATATTTTAACAACATTTATTTACTGTGCATAAATCTTATTACTTTTGGATCTTACTGTAGTCGGTAATCGTTTAACCTAATGAAAATATAAAATGTAGCATAGTTAACTATAAAATTAAATTTATAATGATATTTTAGAAATAAAATTATTATCATTATTATTTATTAGTTTATAGTTTCCGTGTGGTGAAGGACTAACAATAAAATTCATCACCTATTCATTTACCTATTTTACCCATGGGTGTCGGAAACGACATCTAAGGGGATGTAATACGCATATAGCATCTAAGTATATTTCAAAAAAAATTACATTACCAACTTATTGAAGTGAAACTTTTATTACATCGCCTCAAACTTTTTCGTCCATCTATTGCATGTCGTGACGGTCGGCCGCGGAGTAGGGGTAAAGTGAAAGGCGCTCGACATAGCAGCCGAGGCCAATATGGCGGCGCCTATAGTTCGCATCAGCTGACCGTGTAGTGTAGGTATAGACTTATTACCATGGAAGTAATAAGTACTCTGTACAACAGGAATGAGCTCTATCTGTGCATCTTGCAGCAAAAATAAAGAAAATAAAACCTTATGCTAAGGCAGTAAGAGTCTTGTTGCGCGCAAAATAAAAATGAAGCCGAGTGAGAGGGTTCTCTCTCGAGGGGAGGGGGAAGTTCTTTAGAAAATTTAGGAACAAAAAGAAAGCTATTGTGGAAGAATGTAATAAAGATCAGTCGACATGATCGACATCAATAGATGATTTGTTAGATCTCGTAGATAACGCTTGTGTTTCAGATTTTAAACTGAACATTATTTTTTATATTGCTGGATATATCGTGAATGGGATGATTCACAAAA
Organism: Lymantria monacha; assembly: GCA_905163515.2. NCBI lineage: Eukaryota > Metazoa > Arthropoda > Insecta > Lepidoptera > Erebidae > Lymantria > Lymantria monacha. The sequence goes on along the minus strand of LR991090.1, from coordinate 7,191,461 downwards.
TTTCTTGTTCAAATTGTGTGGTGTTATTGGATCATCATTGGATTGGATCATTGGACACTGTTTATTACATTATTAAATCAATCGTTAAAAAACGTAAACAAAAATAAAATTATCATGTAGGTATGTCGTCCGAGAATTTTATAGCAAACTACATACATCGTTAGAATCAGCACATCCTCCTCAATCTATATTTGAAGATCCACATGATATTCTATTGATGAAGGCGTTGGCGAATTCATATCTCAATTTACGTTTACCTCAATGCAAAATTCGAATCAATGAGACATATAAGGAATAAGCTGGGTTTGCGGCAGAAACTTCACAAGACTATCTTATTTAGCAATGTCTGATTTAGAATTAAACTTAAATGTAAACTTAACTGTTTTTTCTTAATTAAATATACCACACACCACCTTATCATAATTTTATCTCAGTCCAGCTGCATGTCGTGTCCCACAAGGACCAGTAGATAACTACCTACCTATATGACGCGAGTGTGAAAAGCAAGCAAAAACAGGCAATGTTTAGTGCCACAAGAGCAAGTTTATAATTAGCATCTTCGATTAAAATCCATCTGAAGCAATGATCTGCTGACGTCACATCACAAATATTTTTTATAATTATTGTCCTTAAATCATATTTCAATATGGTCACCATCGCCAGAGAGGGATAAAAGGTACAGTTCTGAGCTCTCGCTCGGCTTCAATTTTGCGACAACAGCTCATTCCTGTTGTACAGAGTCAGTGTTGCCAACTGCACCGTAATTACGGTGAAAACACGGTAATCAGCAAAGATCTACCACCTACCGTAGGATTATAATTACGGTAGCAAAATACACCGTAATATCCATTGAAGACCATATATTTTCAAAATCTTGTAGATGTATATGATAATCTATAAAGAGAAATAATTTTAGCAAGTTTGTATGTTTATTTTCATCATATTAGGGTATTTTCGTCTTATTCTACCAACAAAACTGCTTTATACGTAATATAATACGGTATTCCCCCAGTAGTGCGGTACCAGTATAAAGATATTACGCGAATGAATTCAGTGCAGCTTTTTGTATTTGAATTTCAATGAATACTTAGAACATTTTAATTTACCTAGTTTATTTATTTTATAATTGAATAACATTTCATTCGTGCATATCATTACGTAAGAGATTGTTGTGTTGTGTGAGATCTGAGTTTTTTTAATTATGGAAGGTGATAGCGATAGCGCTACTGATCCAGAAAATACCTTAGTACGTGTACCAGCTAAAAGAAAGTGTTATAAGTGGAAATTTCGAGAAAAATGGTTGCTGAATAAAACCATCAAGGGTAATATTTTATCGCAGCAAGCCATACAGCGACACGGAAAAAACTGTATTGATTTTAACCCCACTGACGCTTTGATTCAAAAACACAATATCGATATGTACAGATATATTGAAACATGTATACTGTCTGATGTCTGATGTCTGAAAGGGGTCTACGCGTGAATGTGAGCAAAACCAAAATAATGGTCTTTGAAAGAGATAAAACCAGAACAGATGTAAGAGTAACAATAGGTAATGATGTACTAGAGCAAGTGGATGAATTTGTATATCTTGGATGTGGCTTTAGCCGAGATGGAAGGTACACCACTGATATATGTAGAACGAAGAGTGAATGCGGGCAATAGAGTGAACGGAGCGTTGGGGCAACTTCTCGGCAGCCACCACCTCAGCCAGAAGGCACGTGTAGCAATACATAACGCAGTGCTTGTCCCAACATTACTGTATGGAAGCGAGAGTTGGGTATGCAGAAAAGAGTATGATAGTAAAATTAATGCGGTCGAAATGCGATCTCTGCGGAAAATCTGTGGAGTTAGGCTGACCGACCGCATTCGTAACGACGACGTAAGAGAGCGAGTAGGTATGAAAGAGAGTATTGGTGTAAAAATGCGAAAGGGAATGCTCCGATGGTTCGGACATGTGGAAAGAATGCCGAACGAACGCCTGGTTAAGAAGATATACAATGCGAAAGTGGAAGGATGTAGGTACCGAGGGAGACCGAGACTAACCTACCTAGACCAGATCGGTCATGTACTGAAGGAAGGTGGAGTCAAGAGTCTCCGAAACCGGCGAGCGTGTATGAAGAGAATTATGAATGTTGAGGAAGCGAGTGAAGTATGCAGAGATAGAGTTCTCTGGCACTCTGTTCTCTCTGCCTACCCTGCAAGGGATATGGCGTGATGATATGTATGTGTATGTGTATGTATACTGTCTGATTCTGATTAAAATATATGCGTTTTTTTTTTCAACTCTGACTACATATACAAGACATACTACAAAATAAACAAGGTAATTCTACCGTATGTCAAATATAAATTGCAACATAATTTCGTAAAATCTACCGTATTTTTAGAAGAATTCTACGATCAGCTAGGTTTCAGAGTTGGCAACACTGTACAGAGTACTTATTACTTCCATGCTTATTACTCATTTGTGACAGTGCTTTATTACCTTATTCAACTTTTATTTTCTACCATTAAAATAATATTACTTACACTGGCATCACTAAAGTGTTGTTTAATATTACGTAAAGATGGCAGCACACTTATCGTACTATGTACAGCTTGAGTGGATACTATATCTAATATTATTATTATATGTGTGATATAAAATTGTATAACAAATACCTATAGACTAGTGTATTCGTAATATGTGTAGGTAGGTACTAGCTTAGATGTTCTGGTTATATTGACGAGTCTGTTAGTATTTGTCTAATACAAATCGATACCTTTAACTACGGACTAAGTGATGGTGTATTTAAAATTGTATCTATATAAAATTATAACATTAAAAAAATTATCTACTTTGATTTTACCTATCATTTATATAGGCAGCTATGCATGGTTAAATACTCTAAGCACAAAAATCTTTATGGAAGATTTTAATCTAATCTAGAAGTAGCGAATTTTTATTGAGGTGTTTTGTTAAGAGATACTCACTAGCCTTACAACTCTGCTCAATAGATGGCAATAGAGTAGCCCTCTATGTAAGACTCGAAATTAAAATTAGCTTACAAACTTGATATAATAAATAACTTCTTCATGGTAATATAACACCGTTACTTAGTATTTCGGCGATGTTTTGAAAAAATACTTAAATGCTAATCCTTTAAATCTTACCACGCCTATCCATTAAAAGCCGTGATATTATTCCTGTCTGTACCTACGAATGTACAGACCAATTTTAATTGTTATACAGATAATACCTATTACTATTTTGTTCACGCACGCTAATAGTATACAGAAAAAAAAGCGTGTACTAAAATAGTTAACTATGTAAATATATATTACTAATAAAGTACTACTACTACCTAAAACTAACTAGACAACCCATATGGCAATGCTGAATGATTATTATTTAAGTACCTAGTTATGTCTTAAGATTGATACTTACATGTTGAGTATGATTTTACCGAAAACCTCTATGCAATACTTAGGTATTTTATCATTAATTATTACTGAGTGAAGAGCAGACAACCTTGACGTAGCGATGGCCAACAAGGTAACAACCGGAATATACATGAATTATTACAATTACTGAATTGAAGTACGCATCATAATCACAGTTATAAATCATACAATTTTGAAATAAGTACTTAGGTATGATGGTATAAGTATGACCTTTATATGTACACTCATAAAGCTGGACTCCGAGTTGCTTTGAATCAACCATATTAACCAGCCATTCAAATGGGTAGGTACCTAGTGAAAACTTATCAATTTGTGACTTTTTCCGCATCGATTGTTATAGGTAAGTATACTTACATCATCGATATATATGTACTACGTACTAGATTTCGCGTTCCGAACACTTGCTTTGTTCGACTAAACTGTACTGCAATCCGTACACCTCACTTTAGTGTGAATGCGACCATCATGGACTGTAGATGTATACAGAGTAGAGATGAGTACTTCCGGAGCGTAATAGTTCCGAGAACTATGTCTTTTGCCGGAACGATCTAGTTCCAATCCAACCACACGTCTGAGATAGTTCCATAGGTCCGAATCGTTCCGACGACCGAGTAATAAAGTGTGCGTCATGCATGCGCCTAAATATTCTTCTATATATCGTCGTCGTCTATATAATTATATATCTTGGTTGTCAGCCTTAACCCTGTCATGTCAAGTATGAGGGTAAATCAACTGATATTCCGACAATTACTGACAAATAAACGGAACCTAAAAATAACTTGTATTTCGTAGTTTATAGCTCCTTCAAAATACTACATTTGAAGGAGTTATAAACTAAGAAATATGGATCTTGAATGGCTGGAGCCGATTAAAATTATGTCCGCACATGTTACGTTGGATTGGATTGTATAATCATGTCATTAGAACCGATAGGATAGGACTCATGTACTATCGGTCAGCGGAACTAGATAGGTCCGCGAACATGTTTCCTGGATATAGTTCCGACAGAAAAAGGAATCGTTCCATGTCCGATCCGGTCCAGGACATGATTTGCACATGACAAATACAGAGCAGCGTTGTTAATACGATAATTCGAATAATACCAATCAAAACTTGCACATGTGGATGTGAATAAAAATTCTTTATTTAACCAAGTAAATTGTTTTGTTGTTAAAGTGTACAAATAGGTAATAATATCGAATTAGCACAATAAACAAAAATATTCTACATTTAAATGTCACACCATCTTTGATAATAGACTAAAGCCCGCAGATGTTCAATTACACTGTTTGGAGGTAAAAATGTGTGACTAAACACAGACTTGACGTAGTATCTAGAAAATATTTTGATTATTTATATTCTTTTTCCTTTAGTATATATTATCAGTTAATACTTATTTGTCAAAGATCAGAAAATAGAAAATCTTCAAGTGAATACACGTGTCTTCCTACAAAATATTCGTTTATCTGTTCTACACACTTTCAAGCTACTGATGTTTATACAACTAAAGCTGTAAAACAATTTCTTAAGAAGTCAGCAAATATTGTTATTATGGAAAATATTAGAAGAGAACTTTATTTATTATATTTTACCGAATAAAAAATATTAGATTTTTATTTAATTTCATTTCAAACTATTCATCACCATCATCATCTCAGCTCATATACGTAATACGGTTCGGCTCAAGCCTTCTTTATAGTAGGAAGGAAATTTACCTACTATACCATGCTGATCAAACAGGTTGGTATAGGGTTCTGTTTCGAGTTTTCCTTCTCGTGATAGATGTTATATGCATATTTTATCGTTTAGTCGCCTTTTACGATATCCACGACCAAGACAGGTAGTGCGGAATTGTATTCTTATTCCGTCATCACACGGATATTCAAAACTATTGTCGTATGTTAAAGCAAAGTTTATATAACCATATAATAGTTCATTTTCTTTTATAATTTACTATTATTTTTATTTACTTAACTACTTAACAATTCACTTTGAAATAGAGTATGCTGTATGAGTTCTAATGAATGTTTGTAGGTACAAAAACTGTGTCACTTCTGCGGTGTAAAATCTATAGCAACCAAACTTTGTTACATAACGTTGAACGAAACGCGTAAGTGCGCATGAAATGCCTACATCTTACGACGTTTTGGTCGCGAGAAAATTACAACTATAAAGCGATCTAGCGCTGTGTGCTTCAATGTTCGCGTTAGATTACCTATTTATTATTTTAGCGCTGCAGCGGACTTTAGGTTAACTGTTACCAAAATGGAACAAAATATTTATTCGGGATAGCTTTTCTATACATATAACTCTATGACTTACATAATGTGTGTAATTTTGTTAGGTGGAAATTTCCTATTCTTCAAATATAGCCCGCAAGTTATTAAACAGACACGAAACCTATTTAGAATTTATTGGCAAGTTTTGAAATAAAACTATTTTTACGGATTCTATCGCGTTTAGTTTTATTATATGGCGTAAAAATAGTTTTATTTTTGGCAAGAGTAATAATACTGTTTTGTAAATAAAGACTTTTATAAACTTTATAATACAGCTCCTATTAAGTAGCTTAGGTTAGGATACTTTTATACTAAATAAATATAAAACATATAGTAGTACGTTTTAGAGTCAGTCTGGTATTTCGTTTCGGTTCGGCACTCTTATGTACTAGCTACCTATTCACGCCATTTGCGTTAACATAAAGTCAATCTTTCAATCCCCCGCTAATAGGCTGTTTTTTAGATGAAAGTTAACCTACATCCTTTTCTATATCCCTTAGGTACAGGTACAGGTCCCTTAGGTCCCTTCCCTACAGGTTGTAGGTATGTGAAATTTCATGACGATCGGTTGAATAATATTAATAACACATTGTTCGACTAAGGATTAGTACCGGGTTGAGAGCCCTCAGCGCTCACCCATAGTCCGGTTTAAGCTGTGACTGCCATCTGCGCCCTGCGGCTAACAGCTAAAAGACAGACACAAAAAAAATACTAAGGATTTCAACACATTTGGACCTCATCTCACTGGACCAATAAGTACATACTATGTGTTAATTTACATAATAAGAATTAGAATATATAATTATTTTATTAAGGAAATTTATTTTTATTTATTTTACCACCATAATTATAATTACATTTAACGTTTTTATAATTAATAATTCATTCAATAATTAACAAATGAAACGTCGAGTTTTACATAAAAAGCCGTTGTGTAACAACCGTTTTTTTTAAATGCATAAAATAACAGAGGTCATTGTAATCATTAAATAATACCGATTGTATTTATATAGGAGTATTATTTCCAACATCACATATTCTCTTGTAAATATTAATATTGATAATATGATAAAACTCAAACTTTTGTTGCCATAAAAACAACTACGTTTAAAACTTAAAAATTGGCGGGTACACAACCTTAGTTCACTAACCTCGAAATGTCTTCCGCCTTCACAGTCCGCTGCTCCCGAACGTGTGTGGTTTCTTATAGTATTGCCAAGTTAAATTGTCCACATACTTGACTCAGGCTAATTTAATGAATTTTATGAATACAGAAGAACGCATTAATTTTATTACATATTATTTATATTGTATCGCTGTATGGTAGCGGCTGCGAATACTACCAATCCTCACTTTGCTCGTGGATGTCGTAAAAGAAGATTAAGAGCCTTATAACGACCTGGGCCAACTCCATCTGATGGCGTTTGCTCAACAATTACATTCCCAAGGAGGGTTGACGTCTGGCAGGCGGCCGGTCATAAAACTATTGTCAATAACTTTTATAATATGTACTATGAATGAAGAGTAGTACTTATTGTATCGACTCCAAGTAATTGGAATAAGAGTAGGAGAATGATGATTATTTATATTGTATAACTCGTGGGGGGCATAGTCCGGAGCGTGCTCGTTCGCGTCCCCTGCCAGTCTAATTAGACTGCTAATCCGGCTCGATATGCGTACCGCAATGCGGGTTAGGGCGTCCCCCGGAGGCGACGCGTACCGCCCCGCCCCCGTCGGTACGAACATCGGCAGTTGCGGCGATGGGGGTCGCCACCCATCACGCCTTGCCCAGTCAGGCGAGTCGAGGAGAGCAGAGTGCCGGGTGGGCACGTGGAAGAGGTTGTGTGGAAGGTAAGTTGTACGAGCTGATATCCGTCATGGCGGACAAACAGCTAGACGTGCTCTGTGTAACAGAGACCAAGCGAAGGGGCAGCGACGCCTGTGATCTTCCTGGTGGCGGGATAGCTCTGTGGTCTGGTGTACCACAGAGCGATCGAGCCAGCATGGGGGTAGGAGTGCTGTTGTCCTCTCGCTTGGCCTCAGGTGTGAAGGATTACGGAATGTATGATCCCAGACTTCTCTGGGTCCGTATAAAACTAGGTGTCACCAAGGTATTCATGGTTGTAGCATATGCTCCCGTAGGATCCTCGGTGGCATAAGATCTAGAGAAGTTTTGGGACAATGTTAGGGAAGTTCTGGATATGGCGGAAACCAGTGAACGCGTGATTGTATGCGGAGATTTGAACGGATGGGTGGGGACCAAGCGTCTCGACTATGAGGACGTACTTGGTCCATTTGGTGATAAGAGAGTGAACGACGCAGGTAGGCTCATAGCGGATGTATGCATGGAGAGAAACCTTATTGTGTCAAACACATTTTTCCAACATAAGGACATCCATATGTATACATGGAGAAGGAATGAACAGAAAAGCATAATAGATTTAATTTTGGTAGACAGTCGCCTCCGAAGCAAAATATTGGACGCAAGAGCCTACAGGGGCCCCACAGTCGATACGGACCACTATCTCGTTATTGCGAGATTTAGTGGTCTGTTCAGAAAGTGGAGGCACTGGCGAGAGCGTGTCCACTTCGGAGGGCTTGAAAGAATAAAGGTTGAAAGGTTGCAAGAAGAGTGTGTAAGGGAAACGTATGCAGAGGGTGTTCGAGAACGGCTGACGATGGCAAGCCAGCCGCAATCGGACATTGAAGAATGCTGGAGAGTATTGAAAGAGAGTATGGTAGATACAGCGAAAAAAGTATGTGGAAGTTCAAAGAAGCATAGAAAAACAAATGGTGATGCATGGTGGGATGCGGAAGTGGCAGCTTCCGTAGAGAAAAAGAAGAAAGCGTGGCTGGACTATGTCTCTTCTTTGAATCTGAATGACAGTATGACTAAACAGAAGAAAGAAATATATCGGCAATGTAAGAATGACACCAAGGCCTTAGTGAAAGAGAAACGTGATAGACCAAGTATGAGTACAGAAGATAAGCTGACTAAAAACTTCGAGGGTAACACCAAACTCTTTTGGAGGGAGGTGAAGAAGTCTCGGGGTGGTTGGTCAGCCTTCAGAATGAATAAAATAAGGTCTAAAGGTGGAGACATTCTTACACAAACACAAGACGTGTTAAGCCGATGGAGTGAATATTTTGGCGATATGTATGCGGATGCTACGGTTGGCGCCGGTGTTGGATGTGGTTTAGTAGATCAACATTCGACGACGGCGTCCTCCGATGGCATCAGTATGGATGAAGTTGAATGGGCGATAAGAAGTTTGAAAAATGGTAAGGCAGCGGGCATTGATATGGTGTCTGCCGAGATGATCAAGCTTGGTGGCTGTTGTGTCTGAGAGGCGTTCCTGTTGCTCCTCAATTTATGTTGGAGCTCGGGAATGGTTCCCAGGGACTGGAATAGCGCAGTCATCGTGCCTTTGTTTAAAAACAAGGGTTCACGTTAAGACTGCGCAAATTACAGGGCCATAAGCTTGACCAGTTTGGCAGCAAAAGTGTATGGTAAAATTATTGAAAGGAGAATGAGGATGGTGTCCGATGGTTTACTGTGTGAGACACAAGGAGGTTTCAGGAGTGGAAGGGGATGCATGGATCAAGTGTTCTCTCTGCGCAACATTGTGGAGAAGCATCTGGCTCTAGGTCAGAGGGTTTTCTGCAGTTTTGTGGATCTGGAGAGAGCATTTGACACGGTTGTACGAAAGGAACTTTGGGACATTTTACCGGAGTATGGTATTAGCGGTAAACTGCTACAGGCTGTGCAGTCCAGTTACATGGGCTGTAGAGCCTGTGTGCGGCTGGATGATGGAATGTCGCCTTGGTTTGACTTTAATATCGGCGTTAAGCAGGGGTGCGTTCTGTCAGCCAGGCTGTTTATCATATATCTGGATAAATGTCTCCAAAGGTTGAACGATATGAATGTGGGAGTCCAGATGGGCGACTCAGTGGCCACTGCTCTGCTTTATGCAGATGATGCAGTCCTGCTGGCACAGTCAGCGACTGACCTGCAGACCCTAGTCGACACAATGACAGAAGATTGTAAGAAAAGGGGTCTACGCGTGAATGTGAGCAAAACCAAAATAATGGTCTTTGAAAGAGATAAAACCAGAACAGATGTAAGAGTAATAATAGGTAATGATGTACTAGAGCAAGTGGATGAATTTGTATATCTTGGATGTGGATTTAGCCGAGATGGAAGGTACACCACTGATATAGAGCGAAGAGTGAATGCGGGAAATAGAGTGAACCCTCACCACCTCAGCCAGAAGGCACGTGTAGCAATACATAACGCAGTGCTTGTCCCAACATTACTGTATGGAAGCGAGAGTTGGGTATGCAGAAAAGAGTATGATAGTAAAATTAATGCGGTCGAAATGCGATCTCTGCGGAAAATCTGTGGAGTTAGGCTGACCAACCGCATTCGTAACGATGACGTAAGAGAGCGAGTAGGTATGAAAGAGAGTATTGGTGTAAAGATGCGAAAGGGAATGCTCCGATGGTTCGGACATGTGGAAAGAATGCCGAACGAACGCCTGGTTAAGAAGATATACAATGCGAAAGTGGAAGGATGTAGGTACCGGGGGAGACCGAGACTAACCTACCTAGACCAGATCGGTCATGTACTGAAGGAAGGTGGAGTCAAGAGTCTCCGAAACCGGCGAGCGTGTATGAAGAGAATTATGAATGTTGAGGAAGCGAGTGAAGTATGCAGAGATAGAGTTCTCTGGCACTCTGTTCTCTCTGCCTACCCTGCAAGGGATATGGCGTGATGATATGTATGTATGTATGTGTATGTATAACTCGTGTTTTTTTTTTGCGTATAGTGGTAAACGAGGAAGCAGCATCTGTGGTAAGTGTTACTGCCGCCCGTGGACCATTGTTAGGCCACCTACCAATACAAACCCCATACCCACCCAGTTAGGCTTCCGGCTCTCTCGCTTACCGAACGAAGCGCAATAGCACATTGCCATGTTACTCAGACGTCTACTTCCGCGGGAGTGTGGTGCTACTCCGGGCTGTAGACAGAAAACTGTCAACAGCGTGATCCTACCACCACCACTAATAAAGAATTTAGTAATATCTTCGAAAATTTAGATGCTCATAGCTCTGTGAACAAGTTTGGATAGGTTACCTAATCGTGGCATCTATTAGTTTTCACACTGAGCTATCGTTACATTAGAGAAATTGCTTTATTTACAACAGAAAAAAAAATTCAGTAACAAGGTCGGTGTATGGCTACCACCGATATCAAGGCAAGGATACTGGTGGCCAGCAAATAGCGATGAAGAGGTAAAAGAAATAAAGTTTTGAGGCCGCACGCTGTTTTTGGCGTCCTTGACAATACTGTCGAGGTATGTCTAGACAAGGGATGTTATGGAGTTCCGTAAACATAACCGAATCTTTAAATTACTGAAATTTTGCATTTAATATGCTTAATTATTTATAAAACTCGATTACGAAATGAAAAATGATGTCACAAGCGGGATTCGAACCCGCGATAGCCTATAACAGCCTATAACAATGTGTGTGGAAAGAATGCCGAACGAACGTCTGGTTAAGAAGATATACAATGCGAAAGTCGAAGGATGTAGGTACCGAGGGAGACCGAGACTAACCTACCTAGACCAGATCGGTCAGGTACTGAAGGAAGGTGGAGTCAAGAGTCTCCGAAACCGGCGAGCGTGTATGAAGAGAATTATGAATGTTGAGGAAGCGAGTGAAGTATGCAGAGATAGAGTTCTCTGGCACTCTGTTCTCTCTGCCTACCCTGCAAGGAATATGGCGTGATGATATGTATGTAACAATGTGTAAACATTGTCGGGTAAATAGCATACCGTCACCTTAAGACGTAAATATGATACGAAGTGAAATTTGCATGTCCTACAATTAGTCACGGTGGTGTAGTGGCAGCACGATTGGGCCGGAATCCCAATAGGCGCGAGTTCGAATCCCGCTTGTGACATCATTTTTCATTTCGTTATCGAGTTTTATAACCGAATCTATCTGATATCTGAAATCAAAATATAGCCAAAACCATATGTAACTTTCAAGTACCCTTAAAATTGAAAAGTAAAATATACAAAACCTTAATAAGGCCTTTTTTTTTTTTTTTTTTTTTTTTTTTTTTTTTTTTTTTTTTTGCCGTGGGCCATGGACGTCGCACCCCGCCAAGTCGGTCCGGGGTGACGGAAGAGGCGGCGCGCAACCCCATTGACCCACCCTGCAAGCACCTCTTCTTCGCCGTGCAAGCGGGCCACCGGTACCCGATTTTTGTCTTCGGTGGCCCGCTCGGCGGTATGCCCTCTCGGGCTCCTCTCCTGTCGACGCCCCGACGGCTTTCGCCGTCGAGGCGTCGTCCTCACGCGGTGGCCTCACGTCGGGTGACCGGACAATTCCCCGGTCCGATCACCCGAAGCCTCGGTTAGGGCGGCATCAGGCGCAGGTATTCGCGCCTGCGCCGCCCCGGCCGCTGACGGCGGCCCGGGTCACGGGAATCCTCCCGGACTCGTTCCGCCGTCTCCTTCTGCGAGATAACAGCCTCGCAGAAGGCGGCGACCGCGTCCCAGTTCCTGACGCTGTCGACCATCGCCCTCGCGACAGCCGGCAGCGTCAGGTCGGCACCGATTACAGCGACGAGGTCACGGCGCTGCCCGTCCCAACTCGGACACACCTCCAGTGTGTGTCTCACCGTGTCCTCGTCACTGCTGCAATGGTGGCAGGCCGGAGTCCACTCCCTATACGCGACCGTGTGCAGGTACAGACCGAAACACCCGTGCCCTGACAATACCTGCACCAGCCGAAAGGAGAGGACTCCGTGCCGCCGCTCCATCCATTCCATCAGTACGGGCCGGAGGGCCTCGACGGTAACGACACCGTGTCTTGGCCTCTCCAGCCGCGTAACCCAACGGGCGATGACGTCTCGGCGGGCGTCCTCGCGCCAGGTGGCTATCTCGCTCAACGATGGGGAGCCACCTTCGTCGTGCACTGAGGTAACCCGCCGGTAGAGGTCGGAGAGCATCTCCGCCTCTAGGTCCCACGGGGGTGTCCCGGCCAATAGGCACGCCGCCTCTGTCGACACCGTGCGGTACCCGCGAATGGCTCTGACCGCCATGGCTCGCTGTGGCCTCCACAGCACCGCCCTGAGCTGGGCGTTCAGAGCCCTCGCCCACACGGGTGCGCCGTACATGGCCATTGAGCGGATCACCCCCGCATACAGCCGTCGGCCCTCGAAACTGGGTCCGCCCACATTCGGCATGAGTCGAGAAAGGGCGGACGCCGCGCCGACCAGCCGGGGAGCAATTTGGCGAAAATGCTCCCGGAACCACCATCGCCCGTCGAGCACCAGACCCAAGTACCTCATATGGGCCTGGATACTGATGTGGATGGAGTTGACGACTAACGAGGCGCCGATGGGCAGCCTCACACGGGGCCCATGGAATAGTAGGGCCTCCGTCTTGTTTAGGGCCACCCTGAGCCCCAGCGCCTCGATTCGCCTGACCATCTCCTCGGTGCCGAGAGTGGCCAGGCTCGCCGCCTCTTCGAATGTCCTGCCCCGGGCTGTGACGAGCGTGTCGTCAGCATAGCAAATAACGCTCAGCCCGGGGGGCAGACTCCCTCTCAACGCCCAGTCGTACCCGATGTCCCACAGAGTCGGCCCCAGAACCGACCCCTGCGGAACACCGCACGACATGGGCGTCCTCACAATGTCCCCTGCGGGGCTCGCGTAGAGAACACTGCGCCCCTCCAAATAGTCTGCCACCAGCCGCCTGAGGTACAGGGGCACTCCATGGAACCGGAGCGCCTCCCTGATGCAGCTGAATGGCAGACTATTGAAGGCGTTGGCGATGTCCAACGACACCGCCAACAACACTCCTTTGCCGGCGACAGCCTCCGCGGCCGTCTGCCTCAGGCGTAGCAGGGCCCCGATGGTCGAACGCCCCCTCCGAAACCCAAATTGAGCGTCCGACAGATCGGGCCCCACCTCCTCCAGGTGCTGGACGATGCGGGCAGCGAGGACACGCTCCAGCAGCTTACCCACATCGTCCAGAAGCACAATGGGCCTGTAGGCCGACGGCGAATCCGGGGGCCGTCCCCGCTTTGGCAGGAGAACCAACCTCCCTTCCTTCCAGCACTCAGGAAACTGTCCAGACGTCAGACAGGCGTTGAACAGTCGCCTGAGGCGAGGTTCGAGATGCTCGAGGAGCAACGTCAACACCCGGACTGGGATGCCGTCCGGGCCGGGGGCCGTGGTGGCGGAACGAATCTTCGCCACGGCTGCCCCCACTTCCGACTCCGTCACGGGCGGAACACTCTCGACGGCCTCCCGGTCGTGATCTGGCGAAGCCATGACCGGGGGCGTGTGCTCCGGCTGCCGCGGGAACAGCTCCTCGACCACTCTACGAAGGAGGTCGGGCTGGAGGGTCTCGGTGAGGGGGGGGGCCCTGCGCGCGAAGCTTATTCAGCGACGCGCGATACGGGCGACCCCAGGGGTCACGGTCGAGACCGTCCAGCATCTCCTGCCAACTTGCGTCCTTGGCGGACCGGATGGCCAGCCGAAAGGCAGTACGCGCACTGCGGTACGCCTCGTACAGCTGGCCCTCCCGCTCAACATCGCGGCGACGCCGCCGACTGCGGGTGTAGGACCTTCGGGCACTAATGCACGCCGCACGAAGGTCCGCCAGTCTTGGGGACCACCAGTAGACCCCCTGCCTCGGAGGTAGACGCCGCACCCTGGGCATGGCCGCATCGCAGACCTGCGTTAACGCACTGCGGATGCGGACAGCCTCAGCGTCCACTCCGACCGCTGGGGGTGGTGAGGACAGCCACGTGTTCACGATGGCCGCCTCCGCCAGTAGGTCCCTATCTAGACGCCCCACAGCCCACCGCGGAAATGCGGGAGCCCGGTCCGCCCTGTGACCCCTGCTGAGGTCCCGGAGAGGGGAGACCTCCATTCGGATGTATCGGTGATCCGACAGGGTCTCCGCCTCCTCCAGGACACGCCAGTTCCTCACTCGTGGTGCGACAGCGGGGCTAGCGAACGACAAGTCCACTATCGACCCACCCTGCTGTCGCACACACGTGTTCACTGAGCCTCTGTTTAGGACACAGAGGCCCAGTGACGCCGCCCACTCCACGATCGCCCGCCCGCGATCGTCCGTCATCGGGGACCCCCACGCCGTGGATTTGGCGTTGAAGTCCCCCAGGACCAGGACGAGGCCCGGTGCCAGTCGCCGTATCGAAGCCTCCAAGGTGGTGAGGGAGGCCCCGAAATCGTCCATCCTCCTATTAGGGGAGAGGTATACACTGTAAAGCGTGACCCCTCCCCAATCCGCCGCGACAAATTCCTCGCCCCTATCCAAGAGGGATAAGGACGGGAAGTGCCGCTGCGTGGAGGTGACGATTGCCGCGGTTCCGTTCCGGCTGACCACCCAATTGGGGCGATCAGGCACGACGTACGGTTCCGCGACTACGGCTGCACCGATCGACCACTCCGCCATGGATTGCAGGAGGAGATCCTGCGCACTGGGGGAGTGGTTGGTGTTGGCCTGCAGGAGGTGAGTGGACTGGGCAGCCATTAATGGGCCGTGTCCATCATCACCTCCTGGCTTGCGGCGGGCGATCGGGCCGCGCTAGGAGCGGGAGCGGCCGGAGTCGAAGGGCCGCTCCGCCCCTTTGGAGCCGAAGCCGGAGGTCTGCACGCCCCAGAGCCCATGCGGTGCTTGGCGGGCTTATTGCCCGCCGCACACGCGGGGCAGTGGGGCGAGGCGGCGCAAGATGCCGCCATATGCCCAGTCTGACCACAGCGGAAACAGAGTCCGCCGCAGTCAAAGCAATTAGTGCATGTTGGCCGGGTGTGCCCGACCGCCATGCACTTGAAACACCTCGCAGGCCGGTGCTCCAGCACGGTGACTCGCGCTGAGCTCCAGCCCACGAGGAGCCTGCCTGAGTCGGCCAGTTGCCTGACCGACTCCACTGGGCACTGCACCCAGGCAGCACCTACGCCGCCCGGACCGGGCCGGATGGCGCCAACCCGGACGGTGTCCATGGGACACCCGGTTTTCGAGGCAATGGCCTCCCGGATGTCTTCCACCGTCACGGAGTCGTCCAAACCCGCGATGCGCATTTCGGCGCACTTTACGGGTCTGGCGATTTTGACGCTACCCTCCTCGGCGAACAGACCTCGCAGCTTCGACGCCACGCTATCGGCCGTCCTGGTGCCCTCGGCCCCAGGGAACTCTAAGATCCGAGCCCCTGTCCGGGCCTTGCGGGTCCTGGCTTCGACGCCTCCTATGTCGGAGACGTCGAGCTCCCGCCGGGCTTTCCTCAGAACGGCCTCATAGCTGAGGCCCCTTTCTGCCGCTTCAGGCAGCACAGTGATCACCACTGCGGCTGTCTTCGGCGGCCGGAGCCCCTTGCGCGGCCTCTTCTTCTTCGTGCCACCTCCTCCGGCTCCTGCCTGGGGGGCGACGACCTCAGCGGCGCGCTTGGCCGCCGCTCTCCTCCTCTGGCCGCGACTCTTTCTGCCGCGCTCGGCCACCTGCCAACCCTGTTCGGGCGTAGCGGGCGTGCCGGGCGCTGAGGGCGTAGTCGCAGCCGCGCTAGTCGTCGCCGGCGGTGTTGGTGCGGGCGACGACTGCGTTCCGGCAGGAGCCGGTGCCGTCTTCCTCTTTGGAGCGGGCCTCTTCGGCTTGGGTCCAGCCGCGGCTGCGGCGTAACTCCCCCCCACGCGGCCACTCTGACAGGGTAGCGGGGCGGGAGTTGGTGCCGCATACGGCCGCTTGTCCGCGGCGAGAGGCGGCCGAACTCGTGGTTCCGGAGGCAGCCTTGCCTCCAGAACGGCCAAGCGCGCATTGACCATATTCCCTATGGCGTCTATAATGGCGCGCAAGGCCTCGTCCGACACGCCCCCCACCGCAGGCAGTGGGATCGGTGTTACCGGCTGGACCTCTGCCGGGGCCTGCTCCACGACGGCGACATTTGGCGTGCTGGCGTTGGTCGGCGGCGCACGCTTCGCGGTCAGAGGCGTCTTCGGCGCGGCGGCAACCGCTGGACGGCCGTCGCCTCGGGGCGGCTTCGGAGCGGTGACGACGGCGACAGCTCCTCGGCGGCTAGCACTAGCCGGCGGCGCAGTTGGCGCAGGCGGTACGAGCCGCGCCATTTGGGCCCTCAGCTCAGTCACGTCCTTGGCGAGGACGCGGTTGGCCCTCCGCACCGCGGCCAGCTCCGACTCCAGCCGGCGGTTCTGGGCCCGCAGGCCTGACACCTCGCCACCAAGGCGGGCGTTTTCGGCCTGCAGGGCCTCCATATTTGCGGCTGGGGCGCTCGCGCGGGCACCAACGGCCGCCACTTCGGTGGGAGGGATGCTGGACAACACCCCCAGCACCCTCGCGGCGGCCGCCTCGTTGTCGGCCTGCCTGCCAGTTTCCGCGCCTCCGCGCACTCCGCCGGCCGGGGAGTGGGTCGCCCTTCCCGACGCCGCGGCCCCTCGCCCTCTGCGAGAGGCCGGCACTTTAGGAGGAGGCATGATGACCACACTCCCCTCGGAATCGGCGCCTGAGCTGCCCTCCCTATTTAGGGGGCGCTTCCGCACCTTCGAGGGGAGGGCCTCCTCCCTTACCGTCAGGGCCGCGGTCAGGGCCGCCACCGCAGGGCGCGGCGACGACCTGGCGGCGGCGTCTTCCTCAGCCGACCCGCTTACCTCCTTGGACGGCTCTGCGGAACTACCGCCCTCGTCCATCACATCGGCAGATCCACTGCCCTTGTCTTTGGACGGCTCTGCGACAGAATTGTCGCCCTCGTCCGTTGACGGCTCTGCAGTGGATCTGCCGCCGTCCTTGTCAAGCTCACGCGCGTAACGCTCGCGGATTTCGGCATTCCGCTTCTTCTCGCGAGCGTTCGCTTTCGCAGCTTTCCCCCATGTGAAGCGTGCCTGTCGACGCTTCTTCGTCTTCAAGAGGGGGGGGGCCTCCTTGGTCGGTGCCGGGCCCTCGGCAGACGCCTCAAGTCCCGAGGACGAGGCGTTGTTTGTGCCAGTTTTATTTTGCCTTGGCAAGGCCGTAGGTTGGGAATCCGAAGCTTCCCCGTCTTTATTATTTTTTGTAGGCAATTCCATTTTGTTCCCACGATTATGGGAGAAATAAACGGTCGACCCGGGCAGAGATCCCTGTACCCGGGCAAGCCTACATTTACCAACCAGGGGGTCGGCTGGTACCCTGGCTGGATCGTGCTAGGAACAGAACAGCCCATCTGCCATGCATCCTCTCGCCGCACGCCAGAACTTAGGATTCTGGGTAATTTCCGAATTCAAATGTTAATTCGAACTCTTTATAGAGGTTGTCTTCCTCGCGGTCCGGGCGGTTAAGCCAAGACCCTCGTTCCTGATACTACGCCTCACGACAACTTGTCTTGAAGCAAGATATCAGGTTTACGATATGTCGGCGGTGGCATAAGCCTGCCCAGCCCTCAAATGAATGAGTGACCGGGCCCGTCCGAAATTTCGCCTCCTGTATCCTCTACAAATAGAGGGTCAGGAGCGAATTGGGGCTCAACCCATCGCTGGGGAACCCCCCCTCACGCCAGAGATTCGCTACGGGCGACAATTCGACAGAGGGATCTGGGGGACTGTCGCCCGCACCCAGGGTACACCACGCGGAGGTTTCTGGCGTCGTACCCCACCTTAATAAGGCCTGCCGTATTGTATGGGTCAGCATGTTGGGCTACAAAAGCGACGGTTGAGACGTCTCGCATGTAGCAGAGATGCGAATGTTAAGATGGATGTGTGGCCTGACGAGAATGGATAAGGTAAGAAATGAGTATATAAGAGGAAGTTTGAAAGTGGCGCCAGTGGACATGTGATAAGACGGGATGAATGTAATGTTGGGAGAAGAGTTTTAAGTATGAATGTTGAAGGCTTTAGGGGTAACGGAAGACCGAAGAAAAGATGGATGGATTGCGTGAAGCATGATATGAATAGAAAGGGAGTGAACGCAGAGATGAGATCGGATAGGATTGAGTTGAGAACAGGAAATATTGCGTCGACCCCAAGTAGTTGGGATAGGAGCAGGGTAATGATGAACCGAAACCGTGGGAGCAATTTTCGTCACTCCTATTTTATATCCATTTCGTAATTCACATTTTCCTCAAGCTAGGTTGGTCTATGCTCGATGAGTCTTCGAGAACGGACCAATTGCGCTTGTGCAAAGTTCAAAAACGATTTTTTATCTTGATTTCTTGATTTATTCGTATGACGATATTTGGCCCTCGTAATCGAAATCTATATAAAAGTTTCGAATAATTTTGCATAGAATAGAGAGACCTCAGCGCTCACCTACGGGCATAACTGAAAGACGTCTGTGGCTAACAACTAGAAGACACGATGAAAAAAATTCGGACAAAGGAGAATTATAGAACAATTCTTACACTTCCTTTTTAGAATTCTATAAAAGCCCAATATCCGTGACCGAAACTATCTGAAACAATTTCATATCCGTAACCATATCGTGGGTTTAATAGAAAAGTGACTTTAATCAGAAAGACCAAATTTTACAATATAAAGATTCTTTTTTCAACAATCAATATGGAGGTTTAACGTTGAATCACACTTGTTTTTGAGAGATTTTAGGTTTAATTTGATGATGTGTCACTTTTATATTAAAATATAAAGGACAACAAAACGTTTTAACGAATATTAATTTTCAAAATAATTGAGAAATGTCACTCTTCTTTTTAACCGACGATATATTTTAATACCTATATCCGTATCCAGATGAGGAAAAACTTCAAATCTGCGACATTTGTAGTTCAAATCATGGCCTGCTAAAAAAGCAGGTGGTGGCATAGCATCTTCTTCTTCTTCTTTTTTGTATCAGCAATCAACTACTTATGCGAACCATTGTTGTCAGTGCCGAGTTATCATTTCCTTCGTGTCTTTAGAGTCTTTATGTTAGTCATTTTCCGTCTGTAAATCAAATCGCCATCGACAATGCTATGGCCACACTCTTAATAGTATCTTCAGGGAAATTTGGTGTTAAATGAAGACGTTCTAAAGAACTTTTATATCATATTCACTGCATCCCAGCAGTTCCTTCGCACCACATTACATAAAATGTCATCATAATTATGTAATATAACTCGTTAAAACACTAAGTTATTGAATATAATACAAGACCACCACATGACACTTTCATATTCCCGCCAAAGTAAAAAAAAATTTCATCAATGGACAGAGTGAAGTTCATAAGAAAGGTTTTTTCTATAATACATGGATATTATAGTGGAGGAAAGCCGTGAATTTAAAAGGTGAAATGTCGAAAATTTAATTTTCAAAATAATACACGTATGTGTAATGTAAAATGTATGAAATCATATATCTTAAAAACATGTACAGAAAAGTCCGTGATAATATATGTCTAATCTCCTAATGCTAGGGCCGCGCCTACGTGTATCGTCACGAAGCTTCTTACAATGAGACGATATACGCAGATGTGACCGGTCATTATTGGCTATCGTCGCGAACATTCGGGCTTCGTGTGCGTTATTGCTTGGGTGGCGAATTGGCTATAAGTCAAAGGGTTTTAGCGCGCCAATATATCGTGCTCTGTAGTCAGACTAGCGTTTTTCATTTCGGCGGAAATTTTCGACGTGATTAGACGCGTTCGAGGATTTCCAGTTAATCAATAAATATGGAGTGCAGCGATGATATGGTGTTAGAATTTGTATACCATTATGAAGCTGAACCCATGAAGGGATCCAAAAAAACCATTATGTAATTATTAGCATAATATAGCTGTAAAAGTAAAGCAACTCGTCATCCATAGATAAACGCATGAAAATTAATTCGGCCATCTTTAATTATTGCACGATACTTCATGTAAAATACCGAAATCGCTAATATGACCACAGTATTATCGCGATAACATTCTAGTGTACAAAACTTACGAAGCTTCGCCACACATTACTTCGGGACGATACACGCAAGTGCGGCCCTAGCATAAGAATAACCTACAGCCTTCTTTACACATTACTAGAAATAATGGGTTATTTAGGAAGCTATTTAACAATAGAGTTATTACTCCTTATCCAATTAAATATATTACATACGTGATACATTTAATACACATTAAAATTTCCCTTTACAGCTTATCATTGAAATGAATATGTATAAGAGCAACCGAATACCGAAACGAAGCTATGGCGGATCGCTAATATTCGAATAAATCCTAGACTGTGACGTCGCACAAAGTAATAATAGTTCGTTATTTATTAGAAGTTGTAAAACAAATGATTATTTGTTATTAAATAAAAGAAATCTATTTTACTATTTTTTCTGAATTATTGGAGGAATTACAACTCTCTTGTATTATTTTTTAACACTTATGCACTTGTACAACGTCTGACAAAAGTCACACAGGTAGTGTGGGACAGAGATAATGCAATGAAGCGTGACACAGATAGTGTTACATAGAGACAATGCTCTACGAAGACGAAATTAACCGATTGCCTCTTTCCAAAATACGATGTGCAATTTTTATAGTCAGTATAAATAATAGCTAATGTAGCGTGTTCTGTTCTCATATAGAGATGTTATCTCTTAATCGGTTTTTACGATAGCCACGGTAAAGGAAGGAGTGTGATCCATTGTACCAGCCTACTCTATCACCATACGGATAATCTGTATCGATACACAGATAATAAGTTAGATGGGTTTGTACCTAATATCAATAGGTATATGAGGATTGGTAACTTATTTTTAAATTAGATTGCCTTGTTTTTAAGTGGAAATAGGCAATATCACAAGATTTGTTGATGTTCATCTTGGTAATCAAAACGCACAATTTGTTTTTGGCCAGACACCTTGAAAACGGGACTATCCCGTTAAGAATTGGATCGGGGGCCATTCATAAATTATGTAAGTCGTTTTGGGGGGTTGACTGAATATTAAAAATTCTTACTACATAATTGGTTGTAGTGAACCTGACATTACGTTGTACACAAAGCTGTGACAAATTATTAACAAGATTAATGCTATTGCAGTGAGTTAATGATACTTGTAGTAAGAAAATTGTAATAAAAGGTATTTACAAAATAAACGGTAAATATTTGATCAATAGGGCCTTTTCTTACAAAAATTCTTATTAAGGGCTGGGGGGAGTAGTTGCAATCTTATGATATCTTACGGTAGGGGAAGAGGGGCCAAATCACTCTTCAAAATCCCGTACGTAATTTATGAACGGACCCTTACTCGTACCACGCTTTGGACAGGGCACCGACGAAGATATACCTAACTAACGCCTACAAATATTAAAATCGCAAACTCGCGCACATTTTCTAAACCTACATAAATAAATTATTAATTTTAATATTGTTTCCAGTCCAAAAAAAATTCGTCGGAAATAATTACACGTGTTTTAAAAGTTTATCGTCCAGTCAAAGATTAATGTCCTTTATACATTCTCATTAAATATTAACTAGGTTCTAAGATCAAATCGGAATCTGTTGTAAATAGATATAATATGTAGGTAAGTAACCTACTTATGTTGCCATTGTGTCATTGTCACTACTATTAATTCAAACTACACACAGCTAAAGATAGATAGTATGTGGCAACAGCGGCCCTTTACGATCGTGAAAAATAAAACTGCAAAAGATTTACAACCATTCCGTTATAAAATTAGAGTTCATATTGCTTTACCACTAACGTCTTTATACCTAGAATCATTGAAACTAAACGATATGGTGTGTTAGGGGGTATGTCATGAAGCATCTGCGTGCTAAATGAACGTAATTGAATAATCGTAGGTACCTACCTGTCTACTTATGAATCTAGGAAGACTGACGTGGTTATTGGCTCGTATAAATTTCGTTTGCAACTAGTTTCTGGCCGGAGGGGAACAATGCTAATAATAATTAAATAAATTCCTCACGAAATCCACTAATTTTGGTATTTATGCTTCACATTGTTAGGGAGATAGAAAATTAAGCTTAATCTTCATTTTTTTACCCAGAATTTTGGCAATCGGCGGCCGTAGCCGAGTGAATTATTTCTCGAGTTTATTTTACATTTAAAATTATTGCCTGTCAGTGAGTCAAGTCATGAAATTTAGTTAAGCGATGGCACCTTGCTGAAAATTTTCTCTGGCAAATTTCCCGTAATATGAACGCGCACACACATAAAGCCATCGATATATATGTACTACGTACTAGATTTCGCGTTCCGAACACTTGCTTTGTTCGACTAAACTGTACTGCAATCCGTACACCTTACTTTAGTGTGTCTGCGACCATCATGGACTGTAGATGTATATAGAGCAGCGTTGTTAATACGATAATTCGAATAATACCAATCAAAACTTGCACATGTGGATGTGAATAAAAATTCTTTATTTAACCAAGTAAAATGTTTTGTTGTTAAAGTGTACAAATAGGTAATAATATCGAATTAGCACAATAAACAAAAATATTCTACATTTAAATGTCACACCATCTTTGATAATAGACTAAAGCCCGCAGATGTTCAATTACACTGGTTGGAGGTAAAAATGTGTGACTAAACACAGACTTGACGTAGTATCTAGAAAATATTTTGATTATTTATATTCTTTTTCCTTTAGTATATATTATCAGTTAATACTTATTTGCCAAAGATCAGAAAATAGAAAATCTTCAAGTGAATACACGTGTCTTCCTACAAAATATTCGTTTATCTGTTCTACACACTTTCAAGCTACTGATGTTTATACAACTAAAGCTGTAAAACAATTTCTTAAGAAGTCCGCAAATATTGTTATTATGGAAAATATTAGAAGGGAACTTTATTTATTATATTTTACCGAATAAAATATATTTGATTTTTATTTAATTGGATTTCAAACTATTCATCACCATCATCATCTCAGCTCATATATGTAATACGTCTGGGCACAAGCCTTCTTTATAGTAGGAAGGAAATTTACCTACTATACCATGCTGATCAAACAGGTTGGTATAGGGTTCTGTTTCGAGTTTTCCTTCTCTTGATAGATGTTATATGCATATTATATCATTTAGTCGCCTTTTACGATATCCACGACCAAGACAGGTAATGATGAATTGTATTCTTATTCCGTCATCACACGGATATTCAAAACTATTATCGTATGTAAAAGCAAAGTTTATATAAACATATAATAGTTCATTTTCTTTTATAATTTACTATTATTTTTATTTATTTAACTACTTAACAATACACTTTGAATTAGAGTATGCTGTATGAGTTCTAAATTTCTAATGAATGTTTGTAGGTACAAAAACTGTGTCACTTCTGCGGTGTAAAATTTATAGTAACCACACTTTATTACATAACGTTGAATGAACCGCGTAAGTGCGCATGAAAAGCCTACATCTTACGACGTTTTGGTCGCGAGAAAATTACAACTATAAAGCGATCTAGCGCTGTGTGCTTCAATGTTCGCGTTAGATTACCTATTTATTATTTTAGCGCTGCAGCGGACTTTAGTTTAACTGTTACCAAAATGGAACAAAATATTTATTCGGGATTTTTTTTTTGTAATGTGCAATTAGCTAGTAATACGAGCCCGTTGTTAAAGTTTTTTTTTTTTTTTCTAAAATTATGAACAAACTTTTCACGTGTTATTTTCTTCGAATTAGTCATTATCCTTCAGTACTCAAATTGTCTCCTTCAACAGTGCTATGGCCACACTATTGAGGGTATCTACAGGCAATTTTTGTGGAAAACAAATATATTTGTAAAGCACTTTTATAGTCTTATTTTATTTTTTTATTAGTGGTAGGACCACGCTGTTGACATTCTCTGTCTACAGCCGCGAGCCGGTCCGTCCGGGGTAGTACCACACTCTCGCAGAAGATCGACGTCTGAGTAATGGCAATAAGCCATTGCGCTTCGTTCGGTGAGCGAGAGAGCCAGAAGCCCAACTGGGTGGGTTTGTGGTTTGTATTGGTAGGCAGCCGCCTTTGCAATACACTTGGTGTTGCAAAGGTCCATGGGCGGCAGTGACACTTACCATCAGGTGTACTGCTTGCTCGTTTGCCACCATAAGCAATAAAAAAAAGCCTATTTACTTCATCTTAGTTTCTATGCATCACATAACTGAGTGAATACAACACGTTGTAACACTAAGATATTGAATACAATACAAAATCACCACATGACGCTTTCACGTTCCCGTCAAAAATCCTAACAAAGTGTTAGATTACTTCGAAGGCCCCGCAGTCCGAAAGTCTGCGCGCTCCAAAGTAAAATTTTGAAAAAAAATTGGAAATAAAATATATAAATAACGTAAAATTACTAAAAGTGAGACAATTAAAGACCATATACAAATTCAAATAAAATACATATTATGATTTAAACGTATGATCATAAGGAAAGTATGTTGATCGATTTTAGAACGCATCCAATGAACATATTTAAGAAACTGGGACAATAGAGGCATTGCAACTTACTTATTATGTCTTTCTGTCTATTAAAGATTCTATGACTTTTTCGTTAAATATTGATGTTATTGAAACTTTTGCTGAACAGAAATCGAGTGAAGAGAGATCGAAGAAAAGAATTTTTATTAATATAATATAATATAATATAATATAATATTAAATAGTGATTTCATTAAAACTATGCAAAACCACGAATGTCCCACTGTTGGGCTCGGTCTTCCTCCGTAATGGGAGGGAAATTAACCTGCGCTGGTCAGACGTGTTGGTACCTATAGGGTTTTGTTTCGAGGTTTCCTTCTCTCGCATAGATGTTATATGCGTTTTATATCCCTTAGTCGTCTCGTACGATCACCCACGGGTAAGATATGGGGTGTTGAATAGTATTCTTACGCCGTCACCACACGGAATGTAGTAATGAATGAAGGTAGTATGTAATTTATTAAAAAAAAAATACAAAATGACGTTTTTACTGTAAGAGTCCGAAGCGATGAAATTACTACGGGTCTCAGGTGGTATAGTTACACCACTGGCATGGAGACTAGAGTAAGGAGTACCATCTCAGTGTATTAAGAAGTGTCCCTGGGGGGGCACACTTAAAACATTACTTTTTTTTACTGACCGTCGCGCCATCTACAGATTGTTTGTACAAACTTAGCTGCTGCCATTTTGTCCTGTCTGTCAAACGTTTGACAACTGAGAATTGTTATTTTTTGTTCATAGTGTAGGTAGTTATTGTCATCGATCTATTTTCGATTATTGATGTACTTTCTGAAAATTATATCAATTTTCATTGTTAAACTTATATTATTATTGTTTCGATATCAGCTGATATGGTTTTTTTTTTATATTTCAGGGTAGATCTCATAGTAAAAGAATATTCTGTATAATTACACATACACATGTAGATATGTATATATATCACTTCAACTTTAGTTCACCGCCTAAACTCTGGGTAGCAGCACTTTCCATACATGCATATTTTATCATCGAGTTGCCACTCTTTTTCAGTTTAATAACTTTACTCTTTGAAGTGTCCATTGAACGGGAGCAAATTAAGGTGGCGCTATAGTAGCAAGTGTAAGAATTTTAAAAAGAGCACCACAAATTTCATAGGTTCATAGGTTATTATTTATCAAATCACAGCTGACTACGTAACTCAGCACACTTCACTCTGCTTATTACTGCTACATTCATATCATTTCCACTTGCTACACTAGCGCTATTTCGGTGGGTGTTCGAACAATAATTTTCTGTTTACAAGTGGACACTTTTTTGACTAAACCCCCATACAAGATGGTACTCCTTACTCTAGTCTCCATGACCACTGGCTTTACACAACGTCGTCCATGTCTTTTTTTTTTTTGGTATAGGTACCCAACCCTTTTGTTATACCTAAATGATATTTCACTAAACTAATTCTGGGGGTAGATACCTAGATTACCTATTTATGTACTGATTCTAATAGTTTTGGAAATGCTATTAATTACGGCAAAGGAGTAAAAAAAACACTTGATATGAATTGGAAACATTACAATGAGAAATTATTTATCTTGCTAAAGAGCAGTGCCTTTTTTTTTAATTTTGAAAATATTCTAACCTTTTAAAGAATAAGACTCTAAATTATATTTTCTAAGCGTTCATGATGTCCCCTACCCTTCGGTAAAAGGTTATTCATTATTAACAATTTCGTCTTTAAATAACATTTTAATTTTATTGATTTTAAATCGTATCGTAATGAAATAAAGTTGAAATTTACTACGTAGTGCATTTCAGATCAATAAAAGAACTGTATTCCAAAACGTAGTAAGTAACATCGAAATGTTTATAAATATAAACCATAACTCTCCGTCGAAAGTTCTAATGGGCTTTCTTTATAAAGTAAAATAAAAATACAGAAACTCAAAAAATATTGTCACTCTTGCCGCACAAAATAACTTTTATTGGTGCTTAGGTTATAGGTATCGCATCTACTTTTAAAAGAAGTTACCAATTATAATTATTTTTATCACTAGGTTTTTTTTTTCCGGGCTAAGTGCCGACCTTGGGGTCTTCTGATAGAGAGTGAGATCTTATTTACCTTAGTTCCATCAT
The DNA here is from genome assembly GCA_905163515.2 of Lymantria monacha. Taxonomy (NCBI): domain Eukaryota; kingdom Metazoa; phylum Arthropoda; class Insecta; order Lepidoptera; family Erebidae; genus Lymantria; species Lymantria monacha. The sequence goes on along the minus strand of LR991090.1, from coordinate 7,164,189 downwards.
ATACCGAGCTGTCTAATTTTATTTATTCTTATTTTCAACTAACTAATATTTTATTCATGTTTTTCTACGTTATTAATTGTCTTTATTTATAAAACCCGATTACTGTCTTTATTTAGTTTTATTACAGTCATTATATCATTGACATATTTTGTTTTATATTACCGTTTATTTCGAATGTTTACTATTTTTACTATATACTTGCAATATAACATAGGTATTCGCAGTTAAAAATGAAATTAGCCACACTGTTTAATTGGAACGAAGTTCCTTATCGCGCGTTGTGAAAGAGGGCTAGACGGAAAAAATTCTTACGAAAAGTTGTCACGACACTTTTTGCTATAGTAAGCTATTGTAAGCTGTGCGGCGTCGCTCGTCGGCTCTCTTATAGAAAGCAAGCCAGATATTTTCATTTCTATTTCGCATTGAACAGTGTGGTGTCGCGACGATTTTTTTTATAGATAGAGTGAGTCAAGAGGAAGGTTTATATGTATAATATATGCATAATGTACTAGAGAAACACTGATAATTTTAGAGGTTTCTAATGTGATGTCGTAAATAAACACATTATTTTGCGCTTACATTGCAAACGCTGGCTGAACCCTACGAAATAGATCAAAATAAAGTACTACAGTATTATACAGCTTAAAAAGGCCTACAAATAAGTCCGCGATGGTATATATCTATCTCTTAAGGATAACATACTATATCCATTTTAATACTTTAAAAAATGTTCTATTATAAAACGGTAATTGAAAAGCTATTTACACAAATACTGTATTAATCCTTATCATTTTAAATACATTAGTTGGCTTGAGCATTTCATGAAGATATTTTTTTTCCTTCAGACCATGCAAATTAAATCAATACCTTAAGAGATATAGCAAAATCAAAATAATGCGCAACGAAATTATTTTCGCCCGTGACCGGGCCGCGTGGGCGGCTCGCGTTCGAGCTCGGGGCCGAAAAGTTTTGGTAGTCTAGTGGAATTGTATATCCTATTATTATTATTAATATTATAAACGTGAAAGTTTGTAATAATGTATGGATGTGAACATGTTTGTTGCTCTTTCACGTAAAAACTACTGAATGGATTTTGATGAAATTTATAGTAATATAGCTTGCACATCAGAATAACACAGGCTATAATTTATAAAGATATTTTGCAAATTGGCTAAAATATAACGATAAAAATCGCTTAAGGCAGAAAAAAATTATATAATTAAAATAGAACTTCGATCCATCCGGGTGTCCCTTGACACCTCCGGTTGTGTATTATGCAACACTGGTGGATACCCTGCAGATAGATCGCTGTGAACGTGCTGTGAGCATTTGTTTACTAACAGTATAGTTCTTTAATAACTAATAATATAAGAGATTTTTTTTAAAACGCATTTGTTATTCTTGATATTAACCTGGCTATTTGGGAGAGTATATAGGTCCCATCAGACGCACTTCTATAGGACGTGCTGTATAATATTGAAATGTGCATTAATTTATAGACAAGTGATTTTATGAATCCTATGGTAAAGTAAGTGGTATTGATATCTATATATCGCAATTCGCAAGTTTCTTGTTTTATATTGTCAAAAATTAAACTCTTAAAAAATGTGAAACGCTTCACGATTTTGCGTGTCATCCTTGCGCAGGGGCCATGATAATCTTCTCTGTATCGTTCCAATTTTAGTATATGTACTGCCGAAGCAAGTACAGTAGTTTATTATAAATTTTAATATATATAGTTAAAATTTGCAAAAATTTCTATAGCGCGATTTAGACTCTAATACATGTCCTCTTAGAATCCATTAACTTTGCTACAGCGCCATCTAGTAATAGATTATGATCCTATTTAAAAAAAATCTGAGTTACTCCCTAGTCGCGCCTAAAGAAGTTTTAAGTACTTCAAAAATATTATTATAACTTAAAAAAAATAAAATTTTATTACAATTCCTTCACTAATTAATCGAAAGGAACTTCGTTCCATCCGGGTGTCCCTTGACACCTCTCGTTTTTTTTTTGCAAAATTACTTGTTTTGTAAAACAAATAAGAGCAGAATGCCAAAGCAACGCAACTATTAATTACAATTTTAATACAATTCGAGTAAAATTACAAGATATGTGAAGAAACTTACTCTAGTGAGTTGTAATTTTAGAATCTTTTTGTTATAACACTACACGTATTGTATAGTAAATTTAGAAAACGGAATTATATTATTACTTTCTTGTGGTGCGTAAAAACTGCCAACGTTTTGTGTAAAAAAAATGCAGAAATTTTAACAGTGCACGGTTTAAACTAGGGCTTAACGCAACAGGTAGGCACTAATAGACAGATATCGTATAGGCTAGGCACGTGGCTAGATCGGACTACAAACAACTCCGCTTGACGAATTCAAATTCTAACGAAATCAAGATCTACTGCCAAGATTTATTTTCTTTTATAAGTCATTGACCTATCAAGGGACAATACTGTAGTCATTCTGTTTTGTTAATTTTAAATACACCTTTAATACAAAGAGTTATAGCAGCTTATGCCAAAGCACAATATATATATCTATGTATGTATGACTTGCACTTGTGCCTACTGGCAATACTTAAATGCCGAGTAGCTATTTTGTGTGAATTAGACTTGCGCTTTGACTTTTTCTTATACACCTAACTAAAAAAATAGTTACTCATTATATTAAAATCAAACTAACCCTATACCTTTATTTTCTTTTTAACTTAGAGAATATACACATACTACGTGACCTAATTTTTACAATTGTTATCCTCCCTCCCCCATCTGTGACCGCTATACCCTAGTGTACGGCCAAGACTCAGCTAGGTTATTTTAGAACCCCACCCCCTATAAGCAGGTCAATGTCAGTATGGGTATATTCCTTACATACAATGAATTTGATTAGTTAAATAGTTAAGTATTGGCAGTTTCTACTGGTAGGGCCACGATACTGACAGTTGCCTACAGTTGCAAATATAGGTAGGTAGGATTAGTATCACACTTTCACAGAAAATTGTCCTCTGAGCACGAATATCTGCCTTCGTGCTTAGAGACAATTTGCTATTGTGCTTTGTTTGGTGAGAGTCAATTACCCAAACCTAATTTTACAGTAGCCAGTAATCTGGCTGTGCTCAAGGTATTGCAAACGTCCATAACGGCTATAACAATTTAAAATCCGGCAGACTTCTTGCTCGTCTACGACCAAACGCAAAAAAGGCCACTCAATGCTTATGTTTCTAAATTCTTTATAATCTAATTCTAAAGTTTAGCTATGTGAATGTTATCGAGAGGGAACCTAGACAAGGCTATCGGCCAACGAACTTTTAAAATCTACAATCACGCGCAAATTGAAATTCATGGCCATTAGATTCGTAGTGGCATAGGCACAACTTTATTTAGTTGCTAGTTTTTTTTTCACAATTTTATTATGAATTAATAGATTTAGATACAAGTCTTCCGTATGGTGACGGAGTAAGAATACAATTGATTACCCCTATCTTGCCCGCGAGTCTTATAAAAGAAGACTAGGGGATATATCTAATAATTAATATGCCTATAAAATCTATGCAAAAAAGGAAAACTCGAAATAAAACTGAATAGGTACCGACCCTTATTACTAGCGTGATACCTATAGTAAGGGCAAATTCCTTCCTATTGTTGAGGAAACTTGAACCCAGCAGTTGAACGTATGTGAGTTGATTGGATGAGGATCATAAGAAATTGCAAGTTCAGACACCCATACTATAGTAGTAAGATATGCATAGGTACATAATAATAGTTGTGCGAAAGTAATCGTTCGTAGGTACCTAAAATACCTTTAAATAAGGTATTTAGTATAAGTGGTATTTAGTATAAGTGGTATTAAGTATAAGTGACTAACCAACTCTTAAATTTAACTGCATAATAGTCTGCGTACATATCTACCTTATATTTAAAAAGTCAAATTTATGATGAGGAATGACGCCTGCCTGACTGATATAAAAAGTAGGTAGGCATTGATTGTCTACATCCCAGTGATACAAATTCCATTAATGTATATCCTAATAAATTCAATTGTTTATAGGAATGGAAAATACCATCTAAAATTTCTGCTTATACCTATAACCTACCTATTGATGAAACTGAAATTCATTCGCCACAATGAAGTAGTCTGTACTATAGTATGTAGGTAGGTAGGTACCACAAACGATAGGATAATTATAATATTTTTGTAACTACAAAATTAAAAAAAAAATGTAGTTTGACCTATTACAATAAATAATATATTTTATAGCTATATGTTTCCCTTGATAAATTAATTACAAAGAAAATTCATTTATTATTTCGTTTTGTTGGAACATTTTAACGATTGTTACGATTGTGTTTTTCAAACAAGATCGACAGAGAGCGGTATAATATTGCTATCCTTATTGTGCGAAGTAAATTTCAAGGTTGTCTAAAGATGAAAAAGTGAACTCTAGATATCTTTATCTAGCAAGAGAATTAGTAATATAGCTATCTCACCGCCATGACGTACGCGCACTACATTCACGATGACTGTACGTTGCCCGCGCAAAGCGTCCCGCGTCGGGTGCTATATTTTTTCCTTGTTTCTCCTTCATTTGGTCGTCGGTGTTTGTGAGGTGAACAGTGTTATACGTTGTACGTAGCACGTGTTTCCAAATATTAAAATATTCTTACACAAGTACATTTAAACTAAATAAATCATAATGGCAGACGCAGCCGTTGAAAAGAAGTAAGTTTTTAAATTTGCATCCATTCAGTTTACGTTAGTTTTGCAGCGTATAATTTTTGGCGGCTTCGCAAACGTGATCAAAATGGCTTCCTGTAATAAGTGTGATATTCGTGTTTTCAGTGAATTTAAAGTGATTATGAAGTGATTTAACACTATTTTAAAATCGTTAAATGTATAGATGTTCTTAAATATATCGGTCATTTATTTTGTGATACTTTGATGTTCATGTTTTGTAAACGCCGCCACAAATACACGCGGGAAAATGTATTTTTACTGTCAACTAAATTTAGAGCACACCTTCAAAGGCTGGCCAATATATATGATTGGATTTTATATGTGGTGATACGGAGTATCAATTGGAATATGCGATTTTTCTTTTATGATATATAATAATATAATAAGTTAAAAGCACGCCGGTCGCGGGACTGCTTGTTTTATTCAAGATGGCGCTGTGTGCGCGGCGTGCCGGCGCGTATGTAGGTACCTATCTAGCGTCACCGACTTTAACGCGCGCTCTTTGAAATCGTTTCAGACCTCGAGTTTTGCAACTGTGGTTATTGGTCGGTTACGTTAGCGCGAGACGCGCATGTTGTCATTAGTTATTTTTAACGCTTTACGATTTACTGTGGAGTGTTTCACCAGTTGAGCTACTAACGTATTCATTCAATAAAAGTGATCACGACTGCGTACGGTTTCCCATGTTGCAACTTTCCCACATACAACCTTGCGTAACATCGACAGCCACTTGTTTTATACCTTTATACTTTTCCTTTTGTGTCGTTACACTTAGCTGATGTGCATTGGCTGTGTATGGGGCATGTGTTATACTCCGTTACTAGCTTGCATTTACACACAGCGTAGGTTTATAGATTAAAGAATTTACGACGTCTGAAACCATTAAAACTACACGCTGTTATTAATTCGTGTGTCGAAACTGTTTTACCTTGCAAACACATAGTTACGCGATTATAAAACATGTGTATGAAAACACATTAGAAATAATAAATACTGTACATGCCATCCGTGCATAAATATTATTACTATTATTATAATTTAAATTAATAGGTACACATTCTGATGTCATTAGTTACATACGATATCTCTGTTTTCAGAGATGCCGCTCCCGAGGAAGTCACTTCAACTGAGGTTAAAGAGTCACCAGTAAAAAAATCTCCCGCCAAAAAAGTTGCCGAAGCGCCCGAAAGCAATGGCAATGGTAAAGAAGAGAATGGTAGTACTGAAGCACCTGAATCTGAAGATGCTCCTGCTGAGAATGGTGATGCAGAAGAGAGTAATGATGCAACAGAGAATGGTGATGAAGTCACAGGTATGATATGTATATATATATATAAATACAATACCTTATAGTGAATCATATACTTAGAGTAATACATAAAAGACTATATTTGCATATATACTATAATAAAATTATTTCCTTACAGAAAAGATAGAGACTGGTGTGAAGAGGAAATCTGTGTCTGTGGATAACGGTGACGCAGAGAAAACTACTCCTGAAAAGAAATCAAAAGTAGTAGAGGAAGCGGCTCCAGCAGAAGAAGCAGCCGCTTAAAACCATATACCTCAATACCTTGCTTGGTTTACTGCAATGCAACAATGTTCATTAGGGCCCAACTCACAAATGAATTGCATCTCATCTTTATGAAAAAAAACTACTTGGACCTCCTAACTTGCCAAATTTTACAGTTATATACAAATAATGGTAGTTGTAAAACATTTTGTCTACATTATACACTTTTATTATGTGGCCTTACAGATATTTTGGCCAACCAACACTTAGGAAGTCTTTGTAGTTGTTCCTTTTACAGTTAATATATTATCCCTTTGTAATATGTATATGAAGAGTTGAGCTCTTTTGTGACCGCACTTAAGTTTAGGTTTATAATACATTGTGTATTAAATCTTACCTGTGAAGTACCTGTAAATTGTAAATTTTAATGTTACTGTCAGCTGCGACGGTGGTGTGCATCGCAGTGAACTGATCATATTTAGCACGTTGGTTAAGTGTTGTATGCTGTTTTTGCGTATTGGTGTCATTTCAAGAAGAGTAGCAGTGGTGGATTTTTGAATTGATAGAGTAAAATATCAGTAAACCTAATTCGCCAGTATGATACTGCCAAAGTATTCACCTAGAGTGAAATCGTTTCACGATACGTTCTGTGAACGACGCATTTTATAAAACAGCTTTTGAAAAACAAGAATTCTAGATAAAAAGTAAGTTTAATTAAAAACTAGATAATTAATTCAGTTGTAAGTTTAAGGTAGCAGATAACGCACATTTTATATTTAATTTTCATAGGCATTATTACTTAACCATTTGAACATTCCTTTGACATTTTTTGGGTATGGTTTGCAATGTGAACAACTAACTTTATGACAAAATAATTTCTTCTACACAACATATTATTTACATACATTGTCAAATAGCCAATGACTGTCAAGTTGTTTTTAAAAATATATGTTCACATTGTACCACTAATTTTAAGATATGAAATTTAAAAGTTCAAAGTTGACAAATATGGTGATAGTTCATATTGACATAGGTATTAAACCTTTGCGTGCTATTTTCTTTATAATTGTACTATGGACGGCTTTCCTTTCTGTTTTTTTTATTTATTTTCTTATATTGTGATAGTAACAGACCTCGAATGTAAGATAACCTTTGTGGAAACGAATCTTCAATTTTATTGTCATATATATATACTGTTAACACCTCATGTTCCTTATCAATAATATACTATTGTATCAAAGTTGCGACTAACTTCTCAAATAATAATTAGAATAAATTTTGATTCAAAGTACATTTAGTATTAGATATATAGTAGTGTGTACAGGTAACACTTCTCTCGACTGTGGAGTTGGTGTTTAAAGTTTCTTGCAATAAAATAGTCCAAACCTAAAATTAAATTGTTTTACTTACGTAAAGTAACATAGATATATCCATAACTTACATAAAATGAATAGTAACCATATGCCAAACCAACACCAGCAAAGATGAAGTACTAATAATAGCCTAGAACTACAATATCACATTGATATTCGTATACATGGAGCATGTACATAGCGAAGTCTTGGATATTTACTGTGATGAAGGGAAATTCATAAAAGCACTAGTACTTACCTACTTGGATTCTAAAATATAAAAGCCTCTCTCTCTCTACCTTTTCGGGCTTGGAAAATATGTAAAATAAAAATTCTAATAACGTGAACGATGCGGACAGTGGCTTTATGTTGGACATGAGTGGTTATGTAAATGTAATCGGTAGAGGGCGTGTATTCGGTTTTTAAATTAAATGACGGTTGATTTTTTTTTCATTTTATTCGTTTTGAAATTTAGATTTATTGTATTTATATACACAAACGGCAGATTAGATCCGTAACGAATTCATTATATGTAGATAATGGAGTGACTTAGAAATTTAATGTGAAATGCATAGAGACTTAAAAAATCAATACTCTTGGAGTGTGCGTACGCTTGAGTAGGTGTAGTAACTACCATAAAACGTGTGACGTAATTCCTGAGTTGATAGGTGACATAGCCTAATGACTAACGGACGATTTCAATAATAATGAGTCTATCGATCGTTTCTGTTAATAAAGATAAATGACAAATATCTGTTTGCTCTTTTTGTCAGGCACTTACCGACGAATAACATAATATGTATATATTATTTTTCTATTTAATGACAGATCAGAATACTTTAAGCAGATAGCTATAACTGCGATTAGATTAACGATTACCTACATTGCTGAAAATAGTGAACTATCATTACCGAAAGTGGATTTAATAATCATCACCTGCACGAATAGCGTTTTTTTTATTACTTATGGTGGCAAACGAGCTAGCAGCACACCTGATGGTAAGTGTCACTGCCGCCCATGGACCTTTGCTATAACCAAGGCTATAGCTGGGCCGCGGTTTTTAATTAAGACAACCTCTCAAAATACATTGTGTCGCCTACGGTGAATATGATGCTTCCCTGTTTATCCTTTCTATTCTTTTCTTTATTGACGCCTTCCGTTTTTATGACACAGGTTTAATAATGTATTTGAGAATCAATTTGAATATTTGAGAATCAATTTGAATATTCGAGAATTGGATACCAAATCACTATGTAACTAGTTCGTGTGGTAAAATTATTTACCTTTGCTTAGTACTTTGATGTTTATTCTAAAATTCATTAACAATAACTACCAATACATCAATAGAGGAGGCAACGCAAGGTCAGGTTAATATCTCCGTGGAAACTAGACAGTACACAGAAGTCGATACATGTGAAGAATCTTCAGTCAGTGGTCAGTTGGCCTAACGGTCAGCTAAAGGGTAAAATAGTGAACAATATATTCAATGAACTGTGGATTCGAATTAAAAATCATGTTTTCGCTTACAGTCATTCTTCTGTTTTCTTTATTTCATGTTGTCTTTGCACAGACGACTCAAAATATTAACGTTTGTAAGTATTCGTAACAACTACTGATGAATATTTGCTTTTAATTTCAAACTCCGCATGCACTTAGTCCTTTCATTTGAAACGTGCTTATTTATTATTATGCCTACCATAATATTAGCCACGATAGATTATCCCAGCGTATATAGGGCGTGCTCATACTAGATAAAATATTGTAATAACCGATTTGATTTTTGTACGTTGTTGCGTACATTGTTTTAAAATATTATAAAACAATGATTATTACTGTTCATCCCATCCCGCGTACCTATGCTTTCTCAAACTTTTAATAGAACATTTATTTGAGTCACAACATTACAAACTAGAAATAGATATTCGTGCGTAAATTTAACGAATGTTCTAAATTTTAATATATATTTTAATACAATTATAATTATACGATGTCTTGTAGTATTAATTAATGAAGAGAGCAATGCATTGGCTGAAAAGGCATTCGAAGTGGCTAAGGAGTACGTGAGGAGAAATCCAAGCCTGGGTATCGCAGTGGACCCCGTTATCGTTGTGGGTAACAGAACAGATGCTAAAACATTTTTGGAGAATGGTAAGTGTCTTTGATCTGTCTTATATTATGAATCTCATGATTCTTTTTAATCGTTTGGATTTGTCAAGTTTTGACTCACTTTACTCAATGACTATTTTTATTTATTTTTGTCTAATTATTCAAATCGTATATTTAAATCAAATGGTAATCAAGTGGTCTCTAAATGTCGGCCTCATAACAAGGCTCAAAGTCGCTCAGCGTGCTATGGAGAGGGCTATGCTCGGTATTTCTCTACGTGATAAAATCCGAAATACGGAAATCCGTAGAAGAACGGGTGTAACCGACATAGCCCTAAGGATTAGCACGTTGAAGTGGCAATGGGCAGGCCACATCGCTCGACGAACCGACAACCGTTGGGGAAAAAAGGTTCTCGAGTGGCGACCACGAATCGGACGACGCAGCGTAGGACGACCCCCCACTCGGTGGACTGATGACCTCATCAAGGTCGCAGGAAACCGCTGGATGCAGGTGGCACAGGACCGTTATAGATGGCATTCTCGTGGGGAGGCCTATGTCCAACAGTGGACGTTTACAGGCTGATGGATGGATGGATGGATATTTAAATCAAGTACAGTTTGAGTGATCTTATTGACTAATATTGGTAATACAGTAGGCTGTATGGTATTAATATGTAGAACTCTATAGTGCAAAAAATGTTATTTTTGTTACGTTGGCAACTACTACATTAATTACTTTTTAGGTTTATTTGTGTGAAACGCACACGCAGTGCGTATGTTCATAGATGTGCATGATATTTTTTATATTTTTTTATAACGTACAGGTTATGTAAACTCCTTTGTTTACTTTATGTAATCTATTTATTATCAATTACTATGTATTATTAAATCTAATAATGCCTAGTGACTCTGGCGGGTAACGATTATTTATAAAGTCTAATCATGGCAACACGTGGTAACGCGCTTATACGTGGTAAAATAAATTAGGGACGTTTTTCGTGTGTCGCTTGTACTAAACGATATACGTCATACGCCAGAATTGACAGAAAACAGCCGCTAATACCCACAAAGTCAAAGACCTTTTCACCTGTCACCACCAATTCTTGTATGCAGAGATTGAGATCGTGATAATTATATTCTTCGTCACAGTGCAGTTCCTGACCATATAAACTACATTAACGTAAGTATGCAAGTGCAGATCATTAGGTGCAAGCAAACTCATGGAGTTTTCGGTAGGAATTTCTCAATAGCAAGCATGATGTCTGGAACTACGTTAGGAGAACGGCAATAGACTAGCTGTCCATTGCGTGATATTAGAAGCTGTGTTACAATTCTGCCTAGTCCTGCTCTTTTCGGGAAAAGTCTCTAAATAAATGCTTGCTGAAAATATTTATCACGCTAGGTAAATATTTCTTTAGTTTGCAGAAAATATAATGATATGATCTCGATAAAGAAGACTCCACATGTGGTACTAGACTTCACGATGACTGGGGTGGGTTCCGAAACCATAAAATCGTTTACAGCGGCATTGGGCTTACCAACGATATCTGGGTCCTTTGGTCAAGTTGGCGATCTAAGACAGTGGAGGTCTCTTAACGCAAATCAGACAAGATTCCTGCTTCAAATTATACCACCAGCAGATATTCTACCGGAAGCAATACGAGCTATAATTACTAAACAAGATATTACTAATGCTGCGATTATATTCGATGAAAATTATGGTAGGTATTTTTTTTATTTAAAGTCTGTAAACGAAATGAGCAAGCCTTTGTCGCGTTAAAGTAAACATGTAAAGCGCGAGTGGCTGTCAACCTTCAATGTCATTCAATTTTATATGTTAAGTTAAGCCTGTTGACGGAATGGGGACCACTAAACATGGGAATAGATCACAGTGAAGTAATTGCTTACTGTAACTATTTTGAATAGTTATAAAATTAACATGTTACGCCTTGATAATATAAAAGAAATGAATCTAATCTAGGGCGTAAATTTTACGCTGTCTTGTCATAGACTTATTTCGAGTGGTTCTATTACTGTATATCAACGCATTTGACCAGTGTGTACGTTAATTTCCATTATAGGATTTTAACAATGTAAACTAAAAATTGTTGATTTCATATTTAAAATACACATTATTTCAAGTAATAAGGTCATCAATTTTATTCAGACGAGAGAACTGATAAATTTCATACCCAGTTATAGTTATTTGGACATGAGATTCTCCATGTACAAATTTAAAAAAAAACGTAGTTCATACATTTTTTATCATTTGTTTCATATGCGATTCTTATAAGATTGGAGTTCGAAATTCAAATACGCTACGCGCGCGTTTCTAAATTTAGTTAATTTAAAAAATAATGCTGGTGATATGATAGCATACGGATATCCTATAATAGAACGAATACTGTGAGGAAGGAGAAATGTATGTTGCTTTCTGTTTACGTCCTTTAATTGTCCTGTTCGATATTCTTTAGAAAACAAATGGTAGTGAGATATTTCATGGCTATAGCGTCACCACACTGAATGCGTTCCAGCGAGTCAAAACAAATTATTATACATAATAAAAATACATAATTTTAATTTGAAATAAAACTATTTTTACGGATTCTATCGCGTTTTTACGGGAGGAGTCCTCCCGTGACAATGAACGCTGTAGTGTTCGAAACGTCGAGAAATTAAAAATCAAATACAAACGTGATAGTCTCCGTAATAATAGTTTAATTTTAAATGTGTAATACTCGCGTAAATACTAGAAATTATTACAGAATTTTAATATCATATAACATTTATTAATATAATTAAAATATACGTTAAAGTAAGATTACACGAATTCAATGCGGTATTGTAGTCACATGTTTAAATTGCTTCAATGAACTGTCATTATTATCATTATCAATAACAAATTCAGTGTATGTGTGTGAGCGGTATTTAAATAAAAATATCTGCTTGTTTACAGTTATGGACCATAAATATAAGTCCCTCTTACAAAATATAGCAACACGGCATGTCATTACACCAGTAAAGAGTTTCGAGGTTAACGAAATAAAAACCCAACTAGAAAGTCTCCGGAATTTAGACATAGTGAACTTCTTTATTGTCGGCAGTTTGAGAACGATAAAGAACGTGTTAGATGCTGCGGATAAGAACCAATACTTTGGACGAAAGACAGCATGGTTTGCTTTATCTTTGGAGAAAGGTGACATAAGTTGTGGATGTAAGAACGCAACTATAGTACATATGAGACCGACCCCGGATGCTAATAGCAGAGATCGTTTGGGTAAAATCAAAACCACCTACAGCATGAACGGCGAACCAGAAATAACATCGGCCTTTTATTTCGATCTGTCTTTAAGAACATTTTTGGCTATCAAGTAATGACCTTTTTACTATTCTCGTTATAGCGTAGAAGTTTCTACTTTAGTACACGTGCAATGTGGTCTGTCTAAATATATCCTGGGTATATTCCATGAGAATTTACGCTTATGAATTTCCAGATCACTACTGGACTCTGGCAAGTGGCCAAATGACATGAAATATATTACATGCGACGATTACGACGGCAAGAATACACCAAACAGGACCTTGGATCTTAAAACGGCGTTCCAAGAGGTGTGGGGTTGACATATTTAGGCTAGAATTAAATTATTGTTCATTTTATTACCAGTTAAGAATGTATTATCGTATTACAGATAAAGGAAACACCCACATATGCTCCATTTTATATTCCACAAGATGATCCCATGAACGGAAGAAGTTATATGGAGTTTACTACTGATTTGTTAGCGATCACGGTTAAAGATGGAGCTTCTATAAGTAGTCATTCACTGGGTTCCTGGAAGGCTGGCCTCTCTTCAAATCTAACCTTGACTGACCCGAATAACATGAGTAATTATTCAGCACAGTTAGTGTATAGAATCGTTACAGTCGAGGTAGGTAAATGAACTCTGTTATTGTTTAAAATTCTGTTGGCAAGTTGATAAAATTTCGTCAGTTTACTCAACAACAGACTGTTTAAACAAAAAAAAATCATTCTCGATTTTCGTTCGTCTGGAATTTTGATAAGAAATTTATTTTCTACATTTACGCATTTTGATTTTCCTTTTAGCAAAAACCTTTCATTATAAGAGATGACAAGGAACCGAAAGGCTTCAAAGGTTATTGTATCGATCTTATAGAGGAAATTCGTCAAATCGTTAAATTTGATTACGAAATAATTTTGGCACCGGACGGTAACTTCGGCACAATGGACGAAAATGGAAACTGGAACGGCATTATCAAAGAATTGGTCGATAAGAAAGCTGATATAGGCCTAGCTTCGCTTTCTGTAATGGCCGAACGGGAAAACGTTGTGGATTTCACTGTTCCATATTACGATTTGGTTGGAATAACAATAATGATGAAATTACCAAGAACACCAACATCGCTGTTTAAATTCCTAACTGTTTTAGAGAACGACGTATGGCTATCAATACTTGCTGCTTATTTCTTCACCAGGTAATGACATCATTCGCATAGTTTTCGTGCAGAAACCTGTTTCATGTGAAGCATAACGTTACAATAAAGTTTTACAATTTCCGAATTCTTCGAAGGTGACTTTACTTCCATCCTTGTTCTATCTGATAAGAAAGAATGAGATGCAATATGATTTTGTTTTTAAACCAGTATTTTAAATTGATATAGCCGTCGCAATATTCTGGTGGACTTGTATTTTGAAAACGAGCGTTAATCCATGACAATTAGACATGTATTATGGATATAATGCAATCGATGGTTATTACCCACCTGTTTCCATTACTTCTTATCTGATAAAGTAGAACAAGGGCAGGCCGACAGACTTAAAACTATATTCACGCTTACGTATCTATTTATTTATTATCACGGCCATTACAGGTGCCAAGGGCTTTTTTCTTTAATTTTCAAGGTAAAATTAGCTATGGCAATACAGGTCATTCATTCCTTCGTATTTTATTATCATTACACAAACTAAATTTTACGAGTGGGAACGGAGTAAGAATACATTTCGACAACCTCTCTCTTGCCCGTGGGTGTCGTAAAAAATACTATAGGATATTTATTGAATATCGAGTAATATTAAGTAGGCGCAGAGCTTGGAAATGTGTCCAATTCGTTCTTAAAGTTATATGAATTTAAGAATAAATCTATATGTATGTACTCTAATTAACCGAATACACGCTCTTCTGCATAAATCTCAAAGAAATTAAATTTCTTTAAATCGATTGTATCGCCATCTACTAAGTCCAATTGTCAATCTAAACCATTATTGAATCCATACCTACAATATTATCAACATCGATCCAGGCGTTTAAGAGATACGCATTAACGTAAGTAGCTACACGAGTATAGTATTAGATAATATAAATTTATAGCAGAAATTTTAGGTTAAATGTACAAGAGTTTATTTACGAAAGAGCGCCTGACAATATTAAAAAAAACATTATTAAGCACGTTATTCAACTTAGTATCCGACTGCGATATTAAAGTTACGAATAATATCGCACAGGGTCGGTGTCTGTATGACACTTGACACGTTATGACAAGTTTTCTTTCAATCAGCCGATTTGACAGCTTTATTTTTTTGCTGCAGATTTGACAGCCTAAACGTAAGCCTCATATGATAATCACCCTACATGGCATTTTCCTTTTTATAATTGCTTAAATATCCATAACCAAAGTTATAGTCCCCCACAACGCAAGGATTTCTTAGAGCAGGGTGGTGTTTTTAAACAAAAAGATACCTCTTTTTTATTTATCTCTGATGGTAGATACTAGATAGCAAGCAGCCCACCTGATGGTAACTGCCAAATAGGTCGCGGTTACCGAACGAAGTGCAGTAGCAAATTGCTACTAGGTATCTAGATATATTATCTAGATTGCTACTAGCTATCCAGGTAACTACTCGTACTCCGACGTATTTGAATTGAATCAAAGCTTTTTATATTGGGGATAGGACACACTTTTCAGCTAAGTGTGAGTTAAATATTACCGTTATGTATTTATTGGGGTTCTAGCGGGAACGTGGAAGCGTCACGTCGTGTTCTTGTATTAATCAGTATTAAGTATAATTTCAATATCGTTAAAATACATACATACATATCATCACGCCATATCCCTTGCAGGGTAGGCAGAGAGAACAGAGTGCCAGAGAACTCTATCTTTGCATACTTCACTTGCTTCCTCAACATTCATAATTCTCTTCATACACGCTCGCCGGTTTCGGAGACTCTTGACTCCACCTTCCTTCAGTACATGACCGATCTGGTCTAGGTAGGTTAGTCTAGGTTTCCCTCGGTACCTACATCCTTCCACTTTCGCATTGTATATCTTCTTAACCAGGCGTTCGTTCTGCATTCTTTCCACATGTCCGAACTATCGGAGCATTTCCTTTCGCAAAAATATTTTGATTTAATGTAATGTGTTGCGGAGAAACTGCTGAGGTGAAGTGAATATATTACTACAGTGCTTTACATTGTATTTGTCCGCTAAAATTCGCAGAAGATACCACCAACAATGTAGCAATGGCACTATTGAAGTCGCTGATTTGATACTGACGGACAAAGACTTTAAATTAAGACTGACAACTATGGGCTCGTATTACCAGCTGGTTGCCAATACATAAAAAAAGAAGAAAAGGTAGTTATTTATTGCTTAATAAGCTCAAAAATATCAAATATTTAATAGTAGCTTCGAAAACTCCGCCAAAGAATGTCACTTTTATCTATTTTAGCCGCTATATTAATTAAAATATTGCGTTTCATTTGTAATTATACTAGTGGTAGGTACCGTTTCAACAGTGATGGCGAACTAAAGGCACGTATGTTATAAAATGGTACATATCAAAATAACTGACATTACGCAGGCGACCGGTCATAAAACTTTACCCATTTTGTTTCTTGGTAGAATTTTTATTTCTGAAATAAATACCATCTTTACATGGCACTAGGGGTCTAATAGAC